>CM077788.1:22392236-22999744 GCA_039737535.1 Lagodon rhomboides | reverse complement strand
TGAATGATCAGTCGAGTCATTCATCACTCTGTGAAAACACGCCGTTATTCAAGTGTTTTCCCTGACAGCCATCTGAATGTATTGGTGCGTGTGTGTGAGTTCGAGACAGAAAGGTTGCACGTGTGCCCAGAAATGTGATTTGGGATTGAATGGAATAAGGGATGATGAAGGGGGAGGGAGTTTGGATGAGTACCCAAGAGGCACTCAGTCGTTCAAATGTTGTGTCATCGCTGGGGAATGAAACATCTGGCACTGTGGTGGTGTGTTGGCCTTGACTGGCTGGTTTTACTCATTTACTCACTCAGTCACAAACACGCATAATCAAGCATAAAGTAACCCCGGCTGATTGGGTCTGTCTGTGTCTCTTAGCGGACGGGTCGCTCTATTGTAAGCAGTCCAGATTAAACAAATTCTCTGTGTTGTGTCAGTTTATTTGAATGAATGATTTTGGGTCTGATTTGAGTGGCGTCTTATTTTGTTGATTTGTTCATGTTTTGTGGGCGCAGACAGGTGACACACTTGAGGATGAATACATGAATGCAAATGCTTCCTAAAAAGAATGAGAGGTCATGGAAGGTTCCATTGGTATGACAATGATGTAAATCATATGTCAATGGGTTTGACAATCACTAGATCCAACTGAGCACCTAGATAATGTGAGACAGTGTTAGTTAGACAGGACTCATCAACGAGAGACCAAACACGTTTTGGAAGAATGGCGTTAGTCCCTCCACTAGAGATCCACAGACTTTAGAGAATCTGTGCCAAGCAGCATTAAAGCTATCCTGGCAGCACACGGTAGCCAAACATCTTTAATTTATTACCCATCTGTACTGTATATCTCGTCCCCCAATAACCCACTAGTGTTGTTTGTAGGGAAAAGTTCCAGCAAGCAAAAGGAGTAAAGTAAAATGTTTGCAGGATGTACTTCAGCAGAAAACCAGAAATAACTTGAATTGAAATTACTAACAAATTCATCTGTAAACAGAAAGTTGTCACGGTTTAAAATTTCTAGGTATTATTTTCTAATAGCACACCCTTTATAGAACCTTAGACATTGTAACTAATGGCTTAATTGATGGTTAATAAATAATTTATTGATGTTTTATGGATTCATTATTAGCATGAATAGGAACAATAGGTCGGTTTGTGCCGTTCACATTTTACTAATAATATTTCAGCCTTTACAAATGGAGGCTTAACTTTTAATTAATGAGCATTTCCCCCAGCCATAAACAAACCACAGATATTACAGTTAGCGTCTTATTCCTTTAAGGGCTACCAGGGTGCCCCTGGATTACATTATTAACTGGATTATTACTAAATAGAAAAGTTTAACACCGGCCAAAGGGACTTTGCACAACCTGGCAACCCAAAAGACAATGGCTCTCCATGCTCATGTCAAATGGAGAGTTAGGTGAAATTTCATAGTCCTCAAAACATTTCTGGAGCTTAACACAAAAAAAAAAAACAGCACTGCAACATCCTAAACAACTGAAGTAGATGGGGACTTGTTTGAAAATGTAAAAGAAACAACTTAAAAACAAACATAGAATAGCTCCATGAAGCTCGTCCACCTTAATCCAAGTCCTTTGGTGCCCCAAAATCCCCAATTGATTTCAAAAGATGACATGTACACCATTTACAGATGAAAATCTTAACTGTAGCTGCTAAGCTAAGAGTGTCAAGAGTGTCAATCATGTCTTTTTAAAACGATTTGGGATCACAGGGCTTCCAGAGACTTGGATTAAGCAGGACAAGCTACAGAACCCATTTTATACTGTTGTTTTTTTACGTTTTTAAAAAAAGAAGTCCCCATCTACTTCAGTTGTTTAAGAGAATGCTACAACGCTGTTTTGCTGTGAAGCTTCAGAAATGTTTCATTGATCTGGAAACCTCTCCCGACGTTCCATCGGCATGGCGGTGAGTAGATAATAACTGAACCTTCATTCTTGGGTGAACTCATCCTTGAAGAGGGCTGTGAGAAATGATCGAAGGCTCAGAGTTATTAAACGCATATGTGTTCCCAAGCTCAACAGTCAACCTTCAAGCTCAGACATTAGCAGATATTTGTTTTAAATTCAAAAAGGCATCAGATAAGACTGTATGTTCACATCCCAACCTAATTCATTCCGGTTCAGTGTGGTTTATGACGTCATCGTTCATGCGTGTCAGTTTTTACTGCATATGATTGATCATCATCATACAAGGACGAACTACCACCAAGGATGAATCTAAAGGGTAGTTTTATGATCCCGTCATTTGCCACCTCGTCCTGCTGACTGAAGCATATTTCTCCTCTGCTGTAACATGTTCACATGTTGAAAGTGACGACAAAAGCTCATAAAACCCCGTCTCCTGTCTGTCTCTCCTCCTCGTCCTGCTCAGGTGGAGCACCTCCTTAACAACAGCGTAACGAGAACGTCCACATCTGTGCGCACCATCCCTCTGCCTGCATCTGCAGTGCAGGCCTAATGGCTCTGATTGGAGGAGAGAGAAGACACACCCCTGTTTGAATGGACAAGAGCTGAGACTCAGCACAACGTGACTGGATTAAAAGGACTCTCATGTTGCTGGGCACGGTGAAAATTACCATTGTTCCTGTTAACTCGAGCACAATAAATGAAAATAAAGAGAACATTAATAGATAAAGGAATGCGGGGAGAAAGGTGTTACTAGGAAGCACTGCAGGTACAGAAGGACATCACAGATAAGCAGAGGAGTGAGGAGAAGAATGAGTAATGTAACAGCCGGTCGGCTACAGAGGGGTTGTTAGGCTGAATGTGTTAGTGTGGTTCTGCCTGACTCATTGATCCTTTTTCCGACTGAGGTTTGTGCACGTTAGAATCTATGGCCCCGTCCGTGACTCTGATGTACAGCAGCTGAACTGTGCTGTGTATTGATAAATCCATGGTGCCGTCTGTGGTGCCAAAGTCACACGCAGATTTGTAATCTTTTAATTACTATATCGTAGCCTATGCACTCAATAGAGTACTTTCACCTTCGTGATTAAAGTGACAAGGAGCATTATGTCGTCACAGAAGAACGCGAGGATCATAGAGACACACTGCTGCTTGTTCAGTGGCATCTGCCTGTAAAACAAAATGTTTTAAAGAATACATATCTACAAATATATTTTGAACCCTGGGGGTTGGGGTTAGGGCAACCCCCTTGTTAAAAATTAACAAATCACCTACTGGTAAGAGCCACCTGTCTGGCACAAGTCAGCAGCCCTCTGCCGATAATAACCGGCTAAGATTGTGGAGAGAAAGCTGTCAGCTGTGACTTCACAGAGATTCGAGCTCACCAAGAAAGATATTTTAGGGGCATGTTGGACATCTCATCCCTTTAAATCAGAAAATGTGGAGACAGTTAAAGCGAGTCATCCAGCAACTACAGAGGAATGATGCAACCTGAGCTGAGAGCATTAAATATTAAGCATCATTTTAAACCAGCTGGCATCACGAGCGCCTCAGGGAGACACGCTGCAAATGTCACAAACACACACACACGGTTGCACCCATGCGAATAAACCCTCTATTCACCTACTAAAGGCAGCAGTGTACTTAATGTGTCTTTTACTTACTTAATATTTGTATCGTATATCTCTCACCATTACCGACGAGCATGAACAGTCTGTGATATTATACATTTTTCAGCAAATAGAATCCATTTTTGGTAATAAAAAAAAGATTTTAGGGGGTGACTATGCAGTTTTTTCGGAGGCAACACATTCGAGGTGAATTCACAAAAAATAAAACACACGCTTGCTAAATTTAAGAACAGTAGCTTATGGCTAATTCTAGCTAACGTTAGCAAAAGCTGGATAGATTGTTCTTCGAACCTGCCACCAGTTCACTGAATATAAAGCCTCGTCTTTAATGACAAGTTTGATCATTTTATATTCATACAGTATATAAATGTGTGAGTTACATCACCACTGCATGTAAGGAAGTAAAAATAAACTATAGGTGGCGCAAAGACACCTTTAGGTTTATGATGGCTAATGTTAGCAAACTTGAGAAAGAGACTGACGTTACTTTGTTACTGACATTGCTGAGTTCCGTTCAGTGACTTCTTGACTATTCTGTATTTCTGGATAATTTGCTTATTCTTCTGTGCTCGATATTCCAGAAACATAGATGATTATAAAACATAAAAGCAAGAACTCAAAAGTCATACTTGAATAAAAGTAAAGATATCTAGATAAGATACAGCCATAGGAACAGTACTTGAATACAAGTCTCAAAGTATCTGATATTCAATGTACTTAAGTATCAAAAGTAGTATTCTGGCAATATTTAAAAATCACCATCAAGTATCATCAAGCGCAACAAAAAGGGTATTATACATATATTTACATGTATATACCGTATACAATGGGCAAACCGATTAACGGCCTGGACAATTATTGGATTTGATATTCAGCATTTTTGGTATTATCCAAATCTGTGGGGGTTAATTCTAAATTCATTTAAACTCTGCTACTTTGGCTCTGAAGCAGCATGCAATCTGCACTGTAACATATAACTAAAGATACCCAATAAATGTAATGTAGGTGGCAGGTTTGAAAAGAAGTGCACTCGTCTTGCGATGCACTGCAACACTGTTGGACTCATCAGAGATATCGCCTTTTGTATTCCACGCATCCTTCTACCTTTTAAAAACTCGAACAGTACTTGGAATTGTGAGTTACGTCACTAGTGGATGCTGAGAAATACTAAACATAATGTAGCTGCCGTCACTATCTGTCAGAGCGGGCCCTGCCTTGGGCATGTGGAGGGCAAAGTGCTGTGATATTGAATACCACTGTAGTACCATTATCAAATCTGTCTGTCCCCGGATGACACTGTTTGTTCTGGGTGAGTTTTCGGTCAGGGGGTTGTGTTGTGTTTAAATATTACATTTTACTATTGCATCCAAAACAACACTTAACAAGTACAGTAAAAAAAATTATGCTCCATATCTATTTTTGCTTTGATACAAAACAGTCAAACAGCAACACGGTCCAATCAGATAGTTCCGTCTCTCTACACTCCTTCACTTACAGTCTTCGACAGATATTTGGAGCCTTACTCGACTCATTTAAATGTGTTTAAATGCAATTTTTAACGGTTTAGACTTTTCCCCAAGTTCTCCTGCATTGCTGTTTTAATACTATAGCATATAACTAGTAATTTCGATGACCCAACATGTACGTTTTCAAAGTGAGAACCTTGAGAAACACTGAACATACAAATTTGAACCAATGTGAGCCGAGCCGGGCCTCTCCCAGCTGTCCGTTGGCCTTGTCTGCCCTCCACCTTCATCTCCTCTTTAATCCCCAAAGCCTCTCTCTCTCTCTCTCTCTGCCTTCTCCTAGCCTGTGCCCGTTATCTACTCCACCCGCTCTATCAGTTCCCCTCTCTTTCCACCCCTCTCCAGACTCACATGCCTTTCCCATTGCGAGGGCGTCTCGACAGTGACACTCACCATGGTGCCAGTGTTCGTGCCTCCCTCGTCCTCTTGCTCTCCTCTCACACAGTGTGTCCTTCTGGCCTGGTGTTTACAGAATTAGACCCCGTTGAGAGATGATGGAGGGATGGGAAGAATAAAAAAAAGAGGGGGATGGAAAGAAATGACGCTGAGAACAGGTGACAAACTTGTGAGTGTTTATCTGACAATCCAAGGATGCTTAAGTTATAATCAACTTTAACACAACTGAAATCAGCACATGAAAGACTATAGACACACACACTCTGTCTCCGTGGGGGTCCACTCATCCTCTTAAATCTACATGAAGCACCAGTGCTGCAGCACTGGGCCAAATTCTATTTATTCTCTTTGAAGGGGATAGGATCCAACTTTGTCAAATTGCTGCGCAATCTTAACAGTTTGCTTTAATCTGTATTTCCTCGCAGCTCTCAAAATAAACATTCAAGGTCATTAAAGGTGTCCTAAGCCTCGACAGGCCCGTATCTATAAATGTGTGTGTGTCTGGGTGTACTCACCAACCAAGCCAACAGCATACAGCCAAACATGCTCATCATTGTCATACACATGATGAGCCTGGTTTGTCCGTCAGGTCAGGCTCAAGGAGCACCCAGGATGAAGGTGGATGAATGATGCATGTTTCTTTGAGTGCCTTTAATGTGCCACACTTGTTCTACTGACAGCCAAGGTCACCTGGTTAATCCCTCCTCACCTACTTTGCTGCGAGTCAAATCAGCTGGTTCCTCCATCCCCCCCCATCTTTTCTGTCCACCCCGGTTCTCTCAATCCTTCTCCTTTGCCTCTATTTTTAGGCAGCTTAACAGCACTGAAGGCATGAGAGGTTTATTCTCTGCCTTCTCCCTCACTCATTACCTGGCTGCCGATTCTCATAGTCTGTTAATCCCATAATGCTGGAACTGAACAAATCACCGCTAGTTTACGGAGAAAAAAAAAAAAAAAAAGCGACACACAGAAGCGTGAGAACAGATTCCCCGTCAAGAATTTGTTCTATTGGATCCTCAAAAGTACTTTGAACCCAACTTATTGAGTGTTGCTGTCTCCTGTTTGTCTATCTTTACATTTGAGTGCTCCATTGACAGCGTGTGCATTCCCACCATACTTCTTCAATCAATACACACAGAGCCATTAGGGAGAGTTACAACTCCTGCTCGATTCCCAGATCATATTTATCGATCCAGACGTTCATCTTGTGGGCACCTTAATGTACATTGCAAAGTCAGCACAGGGTGGTGCAGCTCGGGTAAAATTAGAAGGAATACATGAATAAATAATCATGTTCACAGACGCCATCTTTAACTGTAGGGGAAACACACAAGGTAACACATTGGCTGTGAGTTTTCAGTGTGTCTGCAGTGAGCCGACCTTGGTGTTAAGTCTTCAACGGCCTTCACCTGCAAATTGTATTATGTCAGCAATAAACCCCTTTACACTTTCCACTACTTCTCAGAATGCCCATGTACCTGTGTGATCAGAATACAGGCCGAGAACAGACTGCAGAGTCATGGTGAGCTGCTGGTCAGGCCTCACCTCCACCTGCAGTACCAGAAGCTAATCTGCACCGGGCCCGGCTCATTCAGGACACTGCTGCACTCCCTACAAATTAATATGGATAAGCTGAGAGACACAAGCGGTTTGAATGCGTGAGTCAGTGGTGCAGGAAGGTGATGGATGTAATCCTCACATTCTGCATCTAAAAAGACGTAGCACATCCTTTTGGCTCCTTTGGTGCAGTCTCCGTGCTAGAAAAATGAATCACGGCGATCTAAAAATGGACCGCTTCTTGTGCCAGTCGACTTTTTCATGGGACTGTGCGTACGGGATTGGAGGAAATGCAGCTTAAGATAGAAAGAGATGAGTCAGACGGGAGGAGAGGAAGCAGAGAACAAGCGCCTTCCTCTGTATCAGGTGTGTTAAAGCATCTTGCAGCTCCAGCCTTTAAAATCTAGAGCCCTCACATGGACATATGGAGGTACTGCAGCTGCAGTCTGATGATGCAACTGTATGCTTATAACCCCTCTTATTACTTAGAAACAAATATCATTAAGTCATAAACCTCACAACTAAGTAAGCAACCAGATATTCTGTGTTTCCTTTTTCAAATGTTAGCATGTGCTAGTGACAGCTGTAAATCCACTGGGCTAAACCTTTCCATACTTTCAGTCCACACTGCTGCCACATGGTGACATGGTGGAATTACAACCGGAGTGAAAAAATGTCTGCAGCTGCAAAGAATAAAGAAACGAATCACTCAGGTCGACTGATTTGATCAGATCATAATTTAACCGTTTATTGAATCAACAAATGTCAACATGATTTTAAAAATGCAATTCTTGAGGAGTAAAAGAGATTACAACTTACATCATTCAGTTAGAGAGAAAACAAAATCACTTATCTTGAAAAGGCTATTTGATCAAACAAACCGGTTGGCACTAAACACACGCAGAGACACATTTGGGTTTTTGGTGAAAAGGTCATGTTTAACCCTTGTCTCTGATAATGGACGGATGCATCAGGCTCCGTTTCAACCCCTGTTTGAAATTCATAAAAAAAAACTACTTAATCCTCCACTAGAGAGATGAGTTGCAACAGATTTCACCGACATAATCCAGATTTATCCTAATCCATCTGAACATGCTGGTAGACAAAGTGAATGATATATAACAAAAAAAAAAAAAAAATAGGCACAAAAGTTTTCAGTGTTGTAAAGTAACAGATATCCCCCCCGAAAATGCAGCACTTGCTTTTAAGGAACTGAGAATTGTCTAAGTATGGCTTTAAAGATGGATGCAAGTAAGTAAATATAAAAAAAAAATACATAATTAAAGCTAGAAAAATACAGGCCGATCATGTTTGATCAGTCAGCAGCTCTTAAGTTCTGTTCCCTTCCACCTGAGTTGAGCTGCTTGTCACTAAATTTTCACAAGGTCGGCAAAGGCCGGATACAGAAGACATAAGAAAAACAATTCAGATATGAAACACAAACATCCACACAACTGTAATATTGCTCCAGCAGTTAAGCCCCATGGCTGTGGTTTACCCCCTGATGTCTTCATGGTCTGTGAGTTCCGTCTCGGCGCTGCACGATGAACTGCAACTAATAGCTTCTCCACAGGGCGCCTGTTTTACACCGACTTTGTGCCAGCTGGCTTTTGGGAACCAGCAACAGCAGACAGATAGACTAGACAGATGACTAGACAGAGGTAACATGCAATAACCACAGATTGTGCTTTTGTTAACCAAGACAACAAGACATGTCGGTAACTGTAATGTGTGTGTGACAGCCCCACATTTGATAATGCAAGGCAGTTCAGTGTTGAGACAAAACATCAGCTCCACGCTCCTGAAATGCAACAGTGATCCTGACTATGTCACATTCAACAGCGTATTTAACAATCCTGTCTTTGATTTTCTTCATAATTTAAGGATTGTAATGTCATTATATTCCTGTAACTGTGTGCTGCAGCTGTGCATACTAGCAACATTTTGTATCCTGCTGGCTCAAGCTAATCAGGGTTTAAAAATAGCCACATTCTAAAAAAAAAGAAAAGAAAAGAGCAACACACACCTGAACCTGATGATTTCATAGCACGTGCTACTTGTAACTTGATCACAGATAAATTTCTCAAACAAGACGGCACAACAGAGCTCCGTCTCTGCAGCACAGATCTGAAGATTCATAGCTAAGCACAAAATGTTCACATTCACAAGTCTTCACACTTTTCCGTCGCAGAGCCACCAAGTTGTTCCTCTGCAGACATATTCACTCACTCAGTCACGCACACATATTTACACACCAATGCACACGCACACACGTCTTCTCGGCGTCTGCTCACACGAACATGGCGGGCGACACGAAGCTATCCCCACGGTTGACATTGGGGCCCTGGTGATAGTCCTGGGGGTCGCTGTCCGTGCGCATGTAGGGAGGCGGGACCTCGTTGTTGCCTGGATCATCCCAGCCAGAGGGGGCAGCAGAGTAATAGTGGTCCCTGTCGTCATCGACATTAGCCTCATCATCATGGTAGGCATCCAGGTCCTGGCAGCAACAAGACAACAGGAAACATCATCCTTTATGTTTGATGAAATATCAGCCTCAGGTTCACTAGATCCCGTCTCAACAGCCTCTGGTGCACAATGTGTTCTTGCAGTCAAAATGTCATTCGTCAGTTTCTAGAGGGCTAGAGCATGATACAGCAGTTTTCTGTCTGTATTTTAAGGTAAAGATGTATCCAGTGGTGGAGTATTAATATCCTTTACTTAGTATATAATAAAAAATAAAGAGTACTACTCCACCACAAGTAAAGTCCTGCTTATCAAAGTAAATGTGTGTAAGTATTATCAGGGAAAAATACTTCCTGCAGAAAAAATGATCCCTGCCACTACCATTATATAATATATAATGTTTTTGGATTAATGTTACTGGTGCATTAACGTTTGTGCTACATTTAACTACTTTATACTCGGCTTTAATCTAGAGCAGTGCATCATTTTCTGTAAGATCAACACATGTTTGTAGTGGGGCTGTAAACAATGCATCTCTAGTCAATGCATTTTATAGCTATTCTGAGTTTTAAATTGATTATTTGGCTTAAAATGTTCAATTTCAAAGTGAGAAGTAGATAGGGTTAGGGTCGGGGTAGGCATCCAGGTTCATACTGGATAGATACGGAATAAAAATATTTTATCTTATAAGTAACTAGTTACTAAAGCAGTCAGATAAATGCAGCAAGAGTCTGAAGTACAATATTTGCCTTTGAGGCGTAGTGGAGGAGAAGCCACAGTTGAACACAATAGAAAGAGTCAAGCACTTCTAATCTGTACTATGTACAGTACCCAATATAAAACTCTGTGATCTCCTACTGAGAGGATCACCGGATTTCCCGAGAGGGGAAATTCGTAGGTTACAGCATAAAAAAGTCCCCTGGAGTCTGGCGAAAAAGTCCAGATAAATACAGAAACTTAAAGCTGCACTGTGCCACGTTTTTGGGGCCTATGAACAGAGACAGAGATCTTGTTTTAAAACTACCATGACGGCAGAAGCTGTAGAAGCTACATATTCCCCCCTTAAAGAGAATAAATAATTAAATGTGTATTAAAATAAGAATAGAATTAAAATAGAGATTATACACGAGCCATTAAACTAAATACAGGAATAAGCATTACAACAAAGCCTGCAGAACTGACAACTAGTGTGTGACACATTCCAGAACTGATTAAATCTACTGGCTTGAACAAAATCAAGTATTTATACCAAACAAATCTCCCCTTAGCTTGATGAGCGTAATAATGGGAAAAAAAGCTAAAACCTAATCATAATCAATTCCCCGGGATTCCGGCTAAACTTAAGATATAAACCACTGTTATTGTGTCCTCAAGCTTCGAGCTAATTGGTAGATTTCTTGCTGCAGTTGTGCGGTGACACACACCATTAACCAGAGTTTTACTCTCCAGACTCTGATTCACTGCCCACAGACACTGTGCTAACTAAATGACCATTCACACTTCTGAGAAACAATGAGACCGCAGCTCATCCGCAGCCTTCCTCATTTCATTCTAGGGGAATCGAAACTGTAATGGGAAACTGAATAAATATAACACACGTCTTAATTTCTTAATGTGAATTCACAAATTGATGACAGTTAAAATATTGTCATTAACCCCTTTCAGCACTTAACCCAAAGGTTCCCTTAAAAAAAAAAAAAAGCTTAAAAAAGAACTGCAGGTTGTTGGATTACATTATAATGTGAGGCCTCCTCTCTCCCTGCAGAACAAAAAGTTCTGCTGTGTGGCTGCACAACATGTAATAACAGACTGAGGTAATGCTGTCTCATAAAGAAAACAGGAAACAACCTCAGACACCGCCCTAGTGAAAGCAAGATAGCCAGAACAATTTTCTAAAAAAAAAAATGACTTACTGAAGAAGAGTTTGACTTGTTTTCATTTTGAGAGAAGCTCACACTGATTCACACCATGAAACGAACACAATGAGTAATGTTCATCTGAGTTACAATCATCTGACTGTACGTCCCCTCTGCTTTTTTAACCAACATGCTCCCTTACCGTGACCGGCTCGGCACTCTGGGTATTGTAGTATTCGGCTTGCAGTGGTCTGGTCTCGACCACAGGGGCATGACTTATGTTCATCTCCTGAGGACACGCACACAAACACACACACATACATACACACACGTCAGCACATTTCAGGAGATATAATCCAATCTGTTAGCGTTGCTATGTGTAGAACAACCTGACACAACTGTCTGGTTAATAATACTGCCGTCCTGACAGGCATTTGTGTCGACGGTGACTCACCCTGTTAGCAGAGCTGTTGGTCTTCTTAGGAGGAGGGGGCTTGTACTTGGGTGGGCCGCTACAACGCAAACACACACACAGAGAGCTGTCCAGTGAGTCACAAAAACATGAGCCATGCAGCCTGGCGTTTCATCTAATGGACCAATTTACAAATAACAGACAGAACAAACACCCAGACGTGAAATACAATAGTGAAGTGAAGTGCAGTCAGTCGATCAGATACTCACTCTCCGTTGAGTTTGTTGTTGCGGTGTTTGCGGTACATGGCTATGGCTGTTCCGATGATGGCCAACAGTATGATGACTCCAATGATGGCTCCGATGATGCTGCCTGTGGTAGGACCCTTCTCTGGGAGACGAGTACCTGCAAATGTAATGAGAAAATACCGTGAGACAGAATCAGAGGAGGACCTGACTGGAGGGCACTACGAGAGTCCACTTCATAACAGAGCCTTACTTTTTAAATAGGATTTAAGAGAATGATTCACAAGCGTCTGCCTTATGAAACCTCAGAATAAAGTCATGTCTACTCAGAGATTCTCATCACTTGAGAGTCAGACTGTTACACTTAACTTACTTTATAAAAACCTGAGGAGATGACACCATCCATCATTATTACAGATGAAAAAGCAACAATTAAAGGAATAGTTGAACATTTTGGGAAACACACACACTCAGTTTGCTTTCTGGTATGGAGTTAGAAGAGAAGACTGACACCACTCTCATGTCTCTCTGGTAAATATGAAGCTACAGCCAGCAGCATGTTAGCTTAGCTTAGCATAAAAGGGCTTTTAAAGACCACAAACATCCAGGACACAATTAGAATCGGTGGATCTGATAATATGAGGCCACATTGCTTTTCAAAAGCAAAGCATCTGTGCACATTGACACAGCAGGTGGCAACATGCTCTTCTAAAATTGGTTTGCATTTTGTCAATAAGCACAGAAGAAGAAGAAGAAAATGTGCGGGACGCTGTTGTCGCATCCATGACTTCAAACTGCTGCACCTGGGGAGAGCCACGCCGTGTAGACCAGAGAGCTAAACAACATTAAAATCATCAAAGTGTCGATATTTGTGATAACTTGCAAAGGTGACAAATCCACCGACTGGCACCTCTTGAGCTCACTAATTATCATTAATTCAGAATAGATTGACAAGAAAGAAGTGAGATAGTAACAATCTGTGGTTGTGTGCCAGACTACTTCTTGGCTTGGATCGGCAGCCTCCTGGAGTCTCAGCTAGCTGCCTGGCGAAGGCTCAGAACCAATAAACTGATATGAGACTGGTATCAATCTTCTCGAATTACTCGTTTACAGGAGAACAAGGAGAAGGCTGCGGGACGCGGCCGAAGGCAATATGTGCTCCCGAGATTAAGAATGAACCTCGACGCTCAAATTAAAGAAAAGTCGGAGAAAGTTTTTTCTTTTTCTGGAAGCAGAACTACGTTTTATAATTTTCCTATTTTGTTAATCGTCTTACACTCCTTAATTTATCCTGTGACGCCCGCTCAGAGCCCTGCCACCCATGTTGAGAACCACTGACTTAACAATATTAGAAGTCATGCTGGCGTAAGAGTGGAGGTAATATAATAAAGTTGTAGTTAGTTAGTACACTGTCAGACCCGCGAGTGAAGGTGGTCTTGGTAAAAAGGGATGAGGACGTGTGTATTAGCGCGTGTGTGTGTGTGTGTGCAACACTGTGCTGGTGAAGTACAGAAAGGGTCTTGATTAGAGCGTTGAGTCACATGGGTGATTAAGGCGAACCAGAGGAATCATGCCGAGGTTCCACTAATGAACCATGACCACACCGAACATCCACTGACACATGCACACACACCACGCACAGCGCACGCACGCACACACACTGTGTGTTTACTGAAGGTGCAACCCGGCTCATTATCCCCTCGTATTCCGTGGGGATTATGCTAATGAGGGGGCGGTAAAGGGCAGAGAGGATCTGAAGCTCATTTGATGAGAACAAACTCTGGTCCTAGTAATTGGAAGGGTCATGATTGAATGTTGTTAGCCCTCTAATTACAATTCTCCTCTAACAATAGACTACTTTGAATATCTCCTAAAAAAAATCATTCTTTCGCACTTACAAAGTGTCCTAATGATCATCTCTTTCCCCATTACTCCTTACAGCCCAACACAACGTCCTCTACTGCCGACCCTACATGTTCTCCTGTGAACACCAGCTTTGGTTTTCCTCTTTCTTTCGTGCTTTTTTTTTATTGTGCTCAGTAATGGCTCTCTGCGCTCCACCTACACAATGGGCTTTATAAACATTACTTCTGAGTCATGTTATTATAATTTGGGGTTTTTTGTTGTACTTGATTGAAAGCATTTGAAGGTAAAAACATGGGAGTGATGGAAATGAAAGACGTGAAATTAATAAAAAATATCAAAGTGGATCTGAACCTTCAATTTGAAAAGCACCTTAATCCGCTCGGTCACAACAACAATCACTAAGCTTTCCAACAATTTAACAATGAAACAGCGGGGTTCCCTGAATATAATAAATAGAATAATCATCTTTTGATGGGCTGAACTGAGTTAATTATGTTGTTTGGACTTATTCTGTGGGGGATAAAACTGTTTTCCATTTTTAAAAATTGCTCATACATGAGGACCAAAACCAACACGAGGAGCCGTTGGTGCATCTAAAGTAGTTTTCTGATTCTGAAGCGACACAAACATGCCATGGCACTCAAACATGGAGAGAAACACGTGCTTTATTCTAAAGACAGAAATCAAACAGGAATCATACTTTTCGTTTCTAGGGTAACTCCACCAATTTTACACTTCTAAGTGTGATAACAGGTCTTTGGGGAGTACACTACTCAATATATGAAAAAGTTAGTTTAATGCTTTTTGTGGCTCCAGAGGAAACAGAAAGGCTTCCAGTGATATCCCTCAGTGGCTAAGTTGCATTGTGGGTAATGTAGGCACCAGGTTTTGAAAAGCAGTCCACCAGTCTGGCATTACACTCCTCAATATGGACAGCTTTGAAACAAATGATCAAAATCTATAAAGAATTGCCATAAATATCACCTTTTAAATTCTCTTTTCTTTTCAAAATCTGCTGCTGATATTACCCACGATGCAACTTAGCCATTGGGTGACATCACCGGAGTGACTCGAGTGAAAAAGTGTGATGCCTGTACCTTCCCAGTATTTAATAAAATGCTTTGTTAGTAAGATATACTGATCAATGAGCAAACAATTCTCAAGAATATTGATTACCTTGATAAAAAACAACACATCTCTCTCCTTAATGGTTACGTAAAAGTAAATGAGAATTCCCTGAACTCAGTCTGCTCTGATGATAAAAAGTAATCGCCAAAATATCAAATTGTTATGTTGAGTTATCTGATTTTATTTTTGTCAATATCACATAACGCTAGATTTACAACAAGAAGGTTATTGATGGTTTCAAACACTTGTGTAATAAAGAGATGAGGACAAGCAGCGATTACGCTGCAGAGGAAATTCAGGCCAGGCTGCAGGAAATGAAAACTAATTATTCATTCAGCAGTCTGACTCTTAAAAGTGTCTGAGCGGGAGCTTGTAAAACATACTTTTGTTTCAGCTCATCCATAAAACGCCAGACTCTGGGTTATAAAAGAACAGGAAATGTGAACTTTAAAATGAAGAATGCTAAATAATTAGTTAGATTTTTTACAAGGACTGTCAGGAAAGAGGGTGGAGGACATTTTACTGTGGCATTTTCAAAGTTATGATGGTTCTGCAGATGGAGCGTTAAGCAATTTAATAGGACGGAGGGATGATTTGCACAGAAAAACACAAGAAGACTGGGTGTCTGCACAAAAGATGAAGCAATTCAGACGGACTGGATGTGAAATATTAGCAGGCATTCGGGCTCTATTACACTTCCAACTGTTGCAACTGAAATTTGGCATCAGGCACAATACATTTACTCGCATAAATTCAAATCTGTGTAGTGCTGACCGTCTGCCACATGGTGGTGCTGTGTCTCTTTAAAAACAAACCGCTGAACGGCTACAGGGCAAATTCATTCTGAACCCCGCACCTGTCTCGTCTTTCGAGTGTTTTTGTGTTACTGCTTCCTCATTCCAGTGCCGTGTCTGTTTATCATCACACCGCCCTCCTCCATTTTGGCTCCCGGGATTTTTTTCTCTCTTTTTTTTTTTTTTTAAACTAGAGCCCCCCACCTCCCCCCTTTTGGCTTTGCCTTATCTCACGGGTGTCATTATCCAACCAAACTCATTTTCACTCAGCAGGTTTCAGGTAGAAAAGCTGCTCCTTCCTCTCAGATAACCTCTGAAAGACAAGACAGAGCTGCTGCAGGAAAAAAAAAAGGCCAATTGTAAGGATTGAGGTGCAGTGATCATGTGTGAATGACTTGACTCGAGAGCGTGCCCCCTGTGTTGGCCCTGGACACCAGCCATGTCTTGCACTAATGAAATATCCCAGACAGAGAGAGAGGGAGCGTGTACGTGTACTGTACGTCTGCCGAGCCTGGTTAAAATCCCCGCAGCTCTTTCGCCAAGGACACACAGCCAGACACACACCTACCCACACACAGAGCACCTCAAGACCATACAAAACGTGATATACGCAGTCTCGTAGCCGCACATACATCATTGCATTAAGGAGCAGCTGGCATCCTCCGCTGTAACCTCATCACTCAGTCTGACGTATTTACACAAACACACCGGTGTGCAGCGTGCCCTTTGCCCTGCTGCCTTTCACACGCATACAACCAAGACGCATACATATTTAAAACACAAAAATAGACACAGAAAACAAGCGCATATGCAAAATAACACAATATATTTCAGTGGCGCCCCGAGGCTGGAGGCAGCTCCGCATCTCCAGCCCGACCGCGTGTGTGCGTGTTTTAAATTCACTGTGAATGAGAAGATGGTCCACAGTTCAAACTCAGTTAAAGGTCAGCTCCATCCTTGTCAGCAGATCAATGCAGGGGACCATCCAGTCCGATACACATCTATCCCCTTCCTATATGTGAGCCCTCCATTGCTCACCCGCGCCTGCCTGGCCAGCCAGTCAACCATAGACCACCACTCTCCCACGGGGCGCGGGGGGAGGGGGGAGGGGATGGAGTGGGAGTGGAGGGAGAGGAGATGTGGCTGGATGGTTGGCTGGAACTGTCTGAAATTACCGAAGACCCACTTCAGCAAAGTTGAAAATACCACCAGAATCTCTGGAGTTTTAGGATGCAGGGCTGGATACCGGCCGCAGCACTGCAGCCGGTGATGAGACTTTTTTTTTTTTTTTTTTCCTTTTTCAGATTTACCTTTATATTCTCTTCATTCCTGTCTGAAAAATACTTGAAAAGGGGGAGAAAAATTCAGGAGACGGATCATAACTCCTTAGAAAACTTGGTGCGCATGAGTCACTGACGGGAAAAGCTCAAATGAGGAGAGAGTATTCAGTGAAAGAGGATTCGGTGAGAGATGACTCAAGCCGAAGCGGCGGGGTCCAAACAGAGGAGTTCGGGAGAGTGACAGTGAGAAGAGAGGAGGTGAAAGGAGAGGAATCAAACATGGGGGATAGGGGGGTGAGGCAGCAGGAAGAGCCAAGTGAGATGAAGGCTGTGATTAAGAGGCTGGCTTCAGATAGGTTCAGAGGGATTTCCCGGCCGCTGCCTGCAACTGGCTGATCACACGCTGAAGGGATGAAGGAGAGAGCGGGAAGACAAAGATCTCACATCCCTCTCTTTTCCACTCAATCCCCTGTTCTCTCTTCCTGTGTGTTTACGCCTCTCTCTGAAGGGATTAAGGTTAACATGCTGGCCTATCCTCAGCTTCCCCGCACAGGCCGGGGTTTTTGCTGCATTTATCTCTGCCTCCTCCACCGCTCTCCTTCCATCCATCCGTCCTTCACTCCATCCCTCTTTCCTGTCATTCCCGCTCCATCGCCAGTGTAATTTGGTATTCGCTTGTTTGGCCCGGTAATACGACAGCACAAATCTGCAGCGTCTCCCCCTGCATCTCTTATCTCCTGTGCCTAACGAGTAGAGATAAGCCCGTTTTTATTACCCTTCCTGACCTCTTCCACAAAATCTGTAGACACACACGCACGGCACGAACACCCCACACACCTACACAAGTTTCAACAGGACGGACTGCCTGCTAACCGACCTGAAAATTAGAAATTTTCATCTCTTCCGGAGCGCTGCAGATCCACTGGAGAAAAGGTTGAGATATACATGTGGTTGGGTCTTGGCTTAAGAGATTAGCAGGCCACTGGTCACTAGAAAAAAACAATCCTACTGTAGCCCATGATCAAATACAATCCTAATGGGTTAGCTTGACTTTTTAAAAGGGACAGTTGACCAAAATACCCAAAGCCTGAGGCTTCCTGCTGGCTCAGTGGGGCATAGCCGGTCGTGAGACCGTCCTGCTTGTGAATTTCCCTGCTTGGCATCTTCCCCCCTTTTATCCACCCTTACATCTTTACAGCCACTCTCCAGTATGCTTTTCAGTAAAGATAGAAATGTCTACTTCATTATATAAATCCAACGTGTTTGATCAACCTACCACCATTAACGGCCGTGAAGGAGCAAACATGTTTTTTGATTTCATATTCCCTTTCAATAAGGGCAAGTTTTTCTTTGCTGTTTAAGAAGATGTCGGTGGGAACTTGGAGGTTCGCGCTCAATGCAAAGTTTGGATGTAACGAGACCGACAAACTGGTTTCAGCTGAATCGCGAGCGTTTTGAGCTCAGCCGAGACACAGGCTATAGTACCACCCCGGCATAGAAAAAAACACAAGGCTACCAGAGTCACAGCAGAGTGCCTGGAGATGAGATTAGGGCCGAATGAATTGATGGCCTCTGAAAGAGATTAAGATAAAGAACAGTACATGTAATCTCATTGCTCACTAAGAGAAAAGAGAAATCCTAGCCTTTAAATTCTGAGGTTAACCTGGTAAAAAACACGCACCCTATCCATCCATTGACGCATCCGCTCAGGCCGAGCTGTGCGTACACCTGCCCAACGCTCTGGTAAAACAGTAACTCAATAATCAACCGTGTAGATAACTGCACAGAGCGGGGTGAGAAGACGACGGGAGGGAGGGAGCTAAAGGAGGCAGAAAAAGAGGAGAAACAAAAGGTAGCAAAAATAGAACAAAGTGAAGCTCGTGGCTACACAGGGTACATACGTGAGCTGCAGGCCCGAGCCGACACACGCGCACATCTACACCTACGCGCACACACTTAAATTATTCAAGATCAATGCACGTGCTTCAGTGTTGAGTGCTGCAGCTACCCCTGACATTAATTTTATGGCAGCTGAAGACCTGCTTCACCCACTACCCCAATTACGATCGCCATCACTGTCATTTACTATTCACTGCACTCACGAGGCCATTACAATTCATTTCAGCGCAAAACAAATCAGATCAAATTGATTGTGCCTGTCCGGACAAGACGACCAGCCTATCGGCTCAGAGAGGAAACACTCTTCTGATCTGACAGAAGGAAACACTGAGTGTGTGTGTGTGTGTGTGTAAGACGCTGGTTGCCAGGCTTTTCGGTGACGCCGGTCATTTCTAATCTACTGTGATTCCGGTGCATTTCAACTGGCTGAGGATTAAAATCATGTCACTGACACCGTGTCCGTGTGTGCATGCTGTGAGTGTGCGTTCGAATGTATGCAAGTGTGTGTGTGTGTGTGTGTGTGGGTGCGTTTTGACATTTTAAAACGCTGTGTTGTGGTAATGTGAAAACTCAGCATGGTGTGTGTGTGTGTGTGTGTGTCACAAACCGTCACAGTGTGTGTGTGTGTGTGTGTGTGTGTGTGTGTGTGTGTGACGCTGCTCTCCCTCTCCCTCTCTGGGGAGACAGTGTGTTCCCTGCCACAGTGCATCAAAGCACACTCAGTTGCCTTGGGAGAAGGCAGGAACTCTCTCTCCATCTCTTTCCCCTCTCTCTCTCTCTCCCTCCATGCCTCCATCATCCTCCTCCCCTCCCTCTCTTTCTTTTTTCTCTCTGACAAGGTCGCTGTTCGCCTCTTGCTGTCTCCCTGTCAATATTTACAGTCCACTTTACACTGGCACCGAGGTGGTCGGCTGCAGCCAGCGGAGAAAGCGGGGCTGCATTAGCCAAATGTAGCTGTCCACTCAGGACATGAATGATCTGTTGTACTACAAGCAGCACTCTGTTTCTCCCTCTGCCTCGCTTTCTCTCTCTCTCACACACACACACACACTCACACACATACATCCGTACACAGATAGAAGGGTGGGAGGTAACAGGTAGAGCCAGAAACAGCGCGCAGATACTTAACAGGAGAGTAAAAAGTGCTCAAAAAGCACAGGTCAGGTTCTTACCACATCCATGGCAGCACATTAAATGGCTCAACCTATTTTAGCACTTTTTATTATTAACATATTAACCAAAGTATGACACATTACACCACTGTCACAAAATTAAGGTGGTGAAATTAAAATGCAACGTGTCGTATATTTAACATAATGATAAGAAGAATTCAGAGAAATTGTAATAAGACAGATTATTCATTAATGCAAATATGTACTGATTATCATAATCTAGTACATTGAACATTACCTCTAGGGATACAATTAAATGGTACAATCTGTTATTTCAATGCAAACCAAGGTTAACAGTCTTTAATCATCAGTAATGTTTGCAGCACATAGCGGTAAAACACATCTGTAATTCTGAATATGATTGACGCACAAAGTGCTGTTTTTGCCATCAAGTGAAACTGTTCTGTTTATGCTGGAAGATATTGTTGAAAGCAAACTTTTGTTTAAAAAACCCCCCAAAAAACTGTTAGACTGTATTGCATCAGAAAATACTCTTTATACATACTGTATTAAAAAAAACCCATAAATAACTAATTCAGTTAATTTTTAATCATAACTAACTTGGGATCATTAATTTTTACCACAAAGTTTTGTAGAACAACTGGAGAAGACAATTTCTGAAGAAACTGTGGTGTGTGGTTTGGATGCTGCTGAAAGAAGAGTATGAAAAGTGGAAAAAGTGGGGTGAGGGTGAAGGATATTATAGGCTGGGAGCTAAACGTCATTGCTTAAGTAATAGCTGGAAGCTAAACTGTAAAGCTGAATTTGTGTGGAGAAGCAGCTGAAGTAGTTGTAAAAGTTGGAAAGAGTCAATTATTATGAGTGGGAAGTTGAACTGATCTCATAATGTATCAAAGATGTGCAACATATTTCAATGGAGTTTCTGGCTTGAAGAATAAATAAGCAGATAAAAATTACATTTTGTATTAAAATATGTATATAATAGTTGAAAAACTGGGAAAAGGGATGAAGGGCAAAATATATTACAAGCTAGGAGCTAAAGTACATGACTTCATTATTGGCTGGGAGCTAAACTGCATAGCTGGGGTTTGATTTGTATGAAGAAGTAGCTGGAGGAGTATGAAGAGTTGTAAAAGTTGGGTGAGGTCAAAGGATGCAGAATATAGTTTACTAAGCTTGGAGCTAAACTGTACTGTTGACCTGAATCTGTATAGAGAAGGAATATTAAGACTTGTAAAAGTGCAGCATATACAACAAATCTGAACAAATCTCAAACATAGATTTGAACACAGAAAAGAGTCAAACTGCATAGCTGGCTTTGATTTCATATGAAGAAGGATTGATGTATGAAGAGTCTAAAAGTGGGAGAGTCAGCTACTATAAATGGGGCTGAGAAGTCGAATACATTTCGATACGTATCAAAGATGTTAAATAACTCGGAATCCTGATTTTTTTAAAAACACAAAATCTCTCACATAAACGCAACACTATTCCAATAAATGTTAATAAGTCATAATAATGTATATTTCCTCAGTCATAAAAAAAACTAAGGACTTCTTAATTAGAGAAACTGTTCAACATTTTAACAAAATGATCACGTTTGCTTTCTTGATGAGAGAAAAGATCAATAACACTTTTATATCTGTGAGTAAATTATGGCCTGGCAATTCGCTTAGCTCAGTTTAACATAATGACTGAAAGCAGTGTGAAACAGCTACCCTGGCTCTATCTGAAAATGTGTCTACCCCTCTAAAGCTCACTAATCAACATGTAGAATGTCAGCTATTTAAACTCTGCAAAAACAGAAATGTAGAAAGACGGATTCTTCACATTTGGAGGGAGCCCGTTTCCCACTGCTTCTCTGTGACAAGCGATGATAGTCACAGCCTGGTTCTATAGCTCCATAGTGCACACACACTTGAAATCTGTTTGATCTTCACATCCAAGTCTCAGCAAGAAAGCGAGTAAGCGCATTTCTCAAAATGTCAAACTCTTACTGCAAATGTTAAAGCGAACATTTCAAAGGCTCTTCCAATAGCAGCAGGTGTCCTACATTTCCTGTGAGTGTAACACGTAAGAAAACATGTTTAAACCTGAAAGTAATCAGGTTATTACAGTAATCTCAAAAATCACATTAGATTATTCAGCTGTGGTGGAAAATGACTTTGGAGGGTAATGTGCCCACCTGTGTAAACACTGTAATTCACGGTAAATGTTGCAATCTGAGAATATCCAGCTTTCTCCTTTACCTCGCGATGCCTTCAGGCTCCACATCCATCTTCTTGGCCTGCTTTTTTTCCCGCTCTCCTCACCCCACCCCCCCACACCACTCTCCCCTCCCCTACCAGTGTCACTGCGGCCTTGAGGCCAGGCAGTCGGGAGCAGCTGGTATGTTTACCTGCCCTCCTAACTACTGCTAACCTCTGGCTAGAAGGGACTCTCACCTCATTACCCACCACTCAGCCACACATACAACCCTCAAACTCTGCTTGCCTCTTAGATTTCTCCCCTACAGTCAGGATGCTACACTGTAATAGCCTCCATGTACCGCAATCTATTCAGCTGCCTGCTGTGCAGCAATGTTAGATATAATGAGAAGGGGAGGGAAGAAAAAAAAATAAAACGTCTGAGACTTGGCTACTGCTCTTTGCCTCCCTCGTTCTCTAAAGTGCGGAGAGTCAGTGCGTTCATTTCTCTCAACTCTCACCGACTCGCGTGTGAGTGCTCATCATGTCGCCCTCCTACCAAGTTCCTCACACAGGCTGCCAGAAAGGAAACGGCGCACAGAGGAAGAGACAGAGATGGCGAAGGAGGGGAGAGAGTGTAGAACATATAGGAGAGAACATAGAGAACTGAGAGAATAGAAGATTCAAGCTGCAGGGTGGAGAAGCAGACGCTGAAGATGTGTAGGGTTGGGCGAAAGAAGAGAAAAAAGTACGCGGCACAAGAAAAAGTTGCGCACGTCCTGCTCATTCAGCAAGATAACATATAAAACTAATGATCCTCTTTGAGAATTTGCTCTGTTTTTTTTTTTTTCGGGATAATGATTTCCTTTCAAGCGTTGTTTACCTGCTGTATTGTTGACCGCAAAGGAGGCAGCAAGAAAAGAGTCTCGCACGGAGTCCTGAGAGTGCCGTAGCAGTAATAGGCCCCATCTCTCCCTCAAACTGCCTCTCATCAGCCACTGATTAATGACACACAGCGCCGTAATGGCCCCGCGTGCTCTCCACATTCATTCACTCTCCTCTTCATCCCGTACCCCCGGAGAGAAACCACAACAATGCGAGCTGTCGAGACACCCAAAAACGACGCTCTTGCCGAACTCGAATTCAAACGCTCATTAAGAAAGACGTTCCCTCCATTGCCATTCAGTTATGCATTGCCAATGGAAGCGGGTGGACAGAAACAATAGAACACAGAAGAGACGGGTAGGTGGGGAAGAAAGCATTCACGGTCCAATTTATCTGTACTGGAATAAAGAATGGTTTCATTAGTGTTTAAATGCGGTTGATTGGCTGCTTGGCAATGGAGTGCGGGTGATTTATGCAATGGTAAAAAGGATGCAACCTGTATTCTGGCACAAGATGCACGCACACACTCTCACTACACACTTCAAATCTGCGCCTCTGGATATAAAAAACAAACCGTTGTTGGAAATCAGAGATGTGCTCCTCTTTTGATTCGAGGCAACTGCTGTACATGTGTCGGAGTTGTCAAAGGTCATCACTGTGTCTGTTCTACAGCTCTGTCAGCTATAAATCACAATACAGCGCCGCCGTAGCGCGCTGGCCAGAGTCTTTAAAGTGCAAATACAAACATATAAAATGTGAGCATGCACGCCGGCGGGCACATGTGTGTCAAGGCTTTCGCACAAGCACGTGCACGCAAGGATCAGCGCGCAAACGTGCGCGCTTTCCAACGCACGCGCGCGGATGCAAATATTCACATCTATGGACACGCTTCAACCCTCACACGTCACGCATGAAAGATGTCAAACCGCCATACATACATCAAACGACATTACGCCAAGTAGCCGCCGTTAAAAACCCCTCGAAGCATCAATAATAAATCTACATTCTCATCCTCCACCGTGTATTGAATGCACTGGAGGCGACGCCACTGATCTCATTGTTCCAAACCAAGAGCGGCTGCAGACGCAGGTTAGTTATTGGAAATGCTCTTTTATGCACTGTTGCGCTGAATATTCAGATGTTACCAAACTCCTCAACCTCCTCCACCTCTCATCGCTGCCTGTTCGGATCCCTCCTGCCCCCCCCTCTGCGCGGGGGCGTCTGTTTATCACCGAGTGTGTTTGTGTTTTGTGTGTGCGCTTCACAGCAGCAGCGTTTATGCTCGGTGCGTGCGTGTGTGTGTGTGTGTGTGTGTGGGGTAATCAATAGTGTTTTCTGTGAAGGACACTTGGGAGCAGATTGAAACCCAAATCCAAGCTGGCATGAAAGACAACATGACAGAAACACTTGCTGTTCAACCTGAAGGGGCTCAGTGTGACATCTACCCTGACTGTTGTTGAGCGTGCACACACACACAACCACACACTCCTTTACACACACACACACACACACACACACACACACTTAGACACGCCTGTGGAACCCATGAGAATGTCTTCAAATACAGTTACAAACATTTACACACTGCTACATCAAAGCAGACAAACTAATGAGTTATTGACCGCCGTGTGTACACACAAACATACATCGCACACCGCGCTGCATCCATTCCCCGCACGACGTACGTGACCAGAGTCGTTGTCACAACTGAGCGCGGAGTGCTTTAATGAGTGTGTGTGTCTACGTGTATGCCTGCCTGTTTGTGTGTGTCTGCGAGTGCTTGCATGCATGCATGTGCTGGGCTCACTGTGTGTACACAAGTCATTATTAGAGGTTTAGTGTGTGCTCACCAGTCAGTCAGGCTCCAGTCAGAGGAGTCAGCTTAAGGGCTCATAGCAGCTCCCTGAGGAGACACTAAATACCATCAGCCGTTTAAATCCATCCATGACCATTTTAAATATGCAGCACACACTCACTCCATTTTTAATAAGTGCTCTGAGCAAGACAGAGGGAGGAAAAAAAAGGAGAGAGGAGAGACAGAAAGAGAGAGAGAAAGAAGTGGAGGGAGGGGGGCAGACTTAAGCAGAGGGAGAGGGGGGGAATTTGAGGGGGGAAAGGAGGAGAGCGGAGTCTGTTGCATTGATTTCTTGGCAGTTTGGCACCGGCCCTGATTCGCCTGGAAAAGCCACAGATGTGTCAGAGCCAGTTAGGCACGCCAGAAGAAAGGGAACACGCATACACACTCAACTCAGTCACATGCATGTATACACACACAGCACATGTGGAGACAACATATACACACGCAAACACACACACACACAGACAGACACAGGGTACACAGGGAAATGCTCATAAATAGAGAGAGAATACCCAGCGTGCTCTCAAAGTGTCTGCGAGTGTGTGTGGATTACAAAAGCACCTGTGTGAAGTGAGAGCCGGGGATGATGCAAGAGGTTTTGATGCCTTTCTGAGGGAAAACCAGGCATTTCTCTCTGAAGGCAGTCAAAAATAGATACTATTACACACACCTAGATGGGCAGTAAATTTCTCCTTAATCCCTGGCTTAACTTAGCTAAAAAAAAAAACCCTGTCGGCTCTGCTCAGCTTTCAAAGCACACCTGACTGTGTGCGGGTGCATGCACAGCCCGGCAGAACAGCGGGCAATCGTCGGATGTACATTTTGATCTGAGGGCGGATGAGCCATTACGATCAAAGTCGGGGAACTGGAGAGAATCAACTGATCTTAGCTCAGAATCCATGAGCAACCTCCAGACAGACTACCTGATTAGCTAGGCATTTGTGGCCTATATCCAGCATGCAAAGGTGAAGGGAATGTTGATGATCAGGCCTGGGGCAGAATTTTATCTAGGTCCTCTTCGAGCTCAGAACGGCACAGGTTTAAAGTGCCTGATCTCCACTGGGGTCACCTATGTTACTGTAAAGAGCTTTGACGGATGCATCCGTCAAATATTTGTTAGATCTTTTAAAAAGGGGCACTGTGTAAGAAATTCAAATTCATAATTTTGATATTTACATTATTAATGAAGTAATAATACAAACTCTAAAATGTTTTCCATAACTGAATAAACAAGCTGTTCTCAGAGGAAAATTAGGTCCCAAGAACACAGTTTGAAGTAGACGTAAACAAAGTAAAACATTATGAAATAGAGTTGTCCTTTGTTTATTGAGTTTATCCAGTCATGAAAACAAAGAGTTCCTTGAAGCATAAAAAAAAAATAAAAATCTGTCGATGAAAATCTTTATCTTTTGATTAAAATGTCTTCCCCAAAACAACACTGTGCACCTTTAAGGCAAAAGAAGAAATGTTTGCTAAAATTGAATTTATTTTGCGAGTAAAAGAAAAACAAGTAATTTATGAGTTTGCTTGTACGCCGTTCAAACAACCCAGATGAAGCTACGAAGCCCAAAGAGCAGACTAGTATTTGACATAGTTTCAGCTCGACTTTCTTTAGTAAACTGTCAAAATAAGAACAGCAACTTT
Organism: Lagodon rhomboides; assembly: GCA_039737535.1. Lineage (NCBI taxonomy): Eukaryota > Metazoa > Chordata > Actinopteri > Spariformes > Sparidae > Lagodon > Lagodon rhomboides. The sequence continues at coordinate 22,973,063 of CM077788.1, read as the reverse complement.
TATTTTCATTCATCATTCATCGGGCCGTTGGATTCATGTTTGGCCCATAAAATGTCAGAAATGTTCCCAGAGCCCGAGCTGTCATCTCTAAATTGCTTGTTTTGTCGATCCGAAAGCCCAAACCTAAGATAAAAGTTTGTTTTCGCATCCAGGAGGATGAAGCAAAGCAGAAAAACTCTAATTGAGAGAGGAGGCTGCATTCGGTGTTTCTCAAAATCATTTAATTTGCTGCTCATCAACAAATCAATTAATCAAAAAATTCTTTCCACTCCAGCTGAAATGAAAAAAACTTGGGGATTTTTATTGAAGCACTTGTCACTTAAGGCTCAGATTCTACAGCTTAAGTGGCCGTTTTAAACAAATACAAGAGGCTATACAGAAGCTGCTTGTATCCATCTTACACACACATGACTTGCTTTTTCACCGCCTATTGAGTTAATGATGGAAACGACAGGTGCAGGCTGTGTGCGGAACACTTACCACCGTTTGGGTATAAATCCTTTATGTCAACAGCGTTCACTCAGCAGGAATGATGTCATTCTAAGTAGAACAGAAGAGCCTAACACCACTTCCTGCACACACGCAAACACACACGCCTCTGAAGCTCACTCCCTCTTCCTCCAGGTGACAGGTGTGTCACAGCATTGTGGCAAGAACCTGGTGATCCCACCCGACAGACTGAATGACCGGTTAGTCAGCTAGCCGGCTGACTCACTGACCGGGAGAACGGGAGCTCACTCACCGGCGTGCCGGCCGCATTGTGCAAACACAAAAGAAGAAAAGGGTGAATGTGTCACTCTGAGTTTACACACAGATACGAGCGGAGATGCTCAGACACGCGCCCCGGCACCCAAGATGCAGATTAGACACGGTATGTTTATTACCCTCTGTGCCACCGACGAGACCGGTCCCGCGACCTCCGTTCATTTGGCTGTCAGTAAAGACACAATAGGACAGTCACACTTTCTTTGACGCGCCACTCTGGAATGTTAATCACCACAGAAACCCATTATCTTCACATCCTCTCGTTCCCTCCCTCCATTTGTCTTCCTCTCCTTTTAAAACCTGACAAACTCATTGCTCGTTACTAGAAAGTACCATTGTTTCATTGAGCGCACATGTAGAGGGAGACAGAGACATGAGGCAGGGGAGATAAGACGAGAGGCAGCGGAGAGGGGAGGCCTGCCTGACTGCTGGCATAAATTGGGGATCATAAAAAGTGTCGTCCCGGAATTAATCTGCGAAGAATGAATAAAGTGAAGTACCGCGGGGAGAGGTGCGTGTATGTGTGTCTGTGTGTGTAGGTGGTTCTTCTTGAATCTATAATGAAGACACAGGAATGGGAGGGAAACATGAAACACAGAATTTTAAAAACGCATTCATGAGGCTTGATGATCTCGGCGCACGAGGATGTGTGTGGACATTTCTTTTTCTTAAGTGGGCGTGTGTGCAGCACAGCCATTGTTTAAATGTTCTAAGTGTGTGTGTATATGTGGGGATGTTCTGTGTGTCCGTGCCTCAGCTGTGACATACTCCTTGCCTCTCTCTCTCTCCGCTGCAGCGCCCACAGGAAGTGCCACATACATCATGAATTTTATGCATAAGGCTGAATGTCAACACTGATGCATAATTTTTGCGGTAAAATGCTAAATGTCACCAAACACCAGGCTCTGTTTCGACTGACGACGGGCCCCCGACTCACCAGAGGACACGCTGGCAGCCAGCAGTCGCCACGCGAGCCGTCACAGGCTACGACTGCACTGTGCGCGGTTGTGGCAGGAGTGGCAGAGTAGGCGACAAGCGCGATCGGGGGACAAGGAGGGTAATGAAAGCAGATTTGAAGGAGAAGTCAGACAAGAGGAGGGGTTTTTTTTTCGCATTTCTGTTCACTTTTTTTCCCTGCACACACACATGCGTTTACAAAAAGAGGCAAAAGAAGGGAAACAGTATCACCCATGCGTTGAATGATTCAATTAATTAACTTGTACTTTCACCCTGGAAGGCTTAGTGAGGTCTCTGTCCGACAGGATCACATATCAGAAGGGGCGATTCACACATTTTTTTCTCTTACTTGTGGTAACCAAGAAGATAGTTTAGGTTTCACTCGCCTTAATTCTGTTTAATCGGTCTCAGATTTCCACTGCCACCCCTGAGGCCCCTGGTATCGGCATTCTTCTTACTGTGCAGGCACTACGATTGGATCTCAATACATAACCTGAAGAAGTGGAGCTGGATGTTTGCAATGGATGGGCATCATTAATGTGAACACTAATTAATGAACACTTTTGGCGAGGGGAGACTTTATAGCAACAATTGCTGCTTGTAGGGTTTGCTCAAGCTATCAGGACCATGTAGCCCATTTGCATACACATGGCTTGGCTTAACTCTGTTTGAAGATGTTTGAAAGGTTCAATGTTCACAGCTTATTGCTTGACAAATGGAGACGGGATGAGGAAATGGACATGAATAAATAAAAGACCTGGACACAACAGTGCTGCTCAGCCTTGTTTCCAACTTTGCACAGTGGCCACTTGTGGTACTGCAGCGGAAAATTCCCCCGCGGCCCAAGAAGCATTTTCGACTTCTGTAAAACTGTTGACACTGACAGGACACCTTGGACTTTTTTTTTATCCTTGTAGTTCAGGAAAAGTGCTTTAAAAATCTGTGACATCACCACAATGTAAAATCTATGGGCTAAAAAAACGTCTTCGGTGTATGCGCCAGGCGAGCAATTCTCATTGGACTGAATGGGCGCCATCTTTGGGTTTACTATCTAGTTCTATTCAAAATCTATGGAAATGTATCCAGAAGAAGAAGAGTAAGTTACAGTTAAATAAATGATGACAAGGCCTATGTAATGTCCCAAAGAGCTCTGATGTGGTCGGGGACGCTTTCACCCGACTCCAGAGATCGTCCTTCTCGGGCGTGACTCAGCACAACTCGATGAGTTAAAACTGGTAATGAAAACATAAATCAAAGCCACATGGTTTGACTTGGAGTAGCGAAAACTGCCAGTGGAAAAGCCCTAATGAATGTTTTAAGGAGCACTGGATGTTCAGAGATGCTCCATTCATTCATTCATTCATATTAAAGCACATGCATGAGAGTCGTTCTCCTGAGCTGTTTAACTTCCTGCTCGCTCCCCACACACATTTATGGGACAGAATTATTCAATCCCACACCCCCTCTAGACTTTCCAAATGAAACCGGACCAAATGGACATTTCAACATTTACATTTTAATCATTTACTCGGATAATAAAAAGAGTCGTTTTGTTGGGTTTGCAAGACTCTGTGTTTTACAGCCTTTTTCCCAAATGACTGTGTATGAGAAAAGTGCTTTTTTTAGACAGTGTACTCATTGCAATACCACAATGCGACCACGACATCAAAATCGTTTTTTTTTTTCCAGCCCAGTTTGGTTCCCCGGGGCTTAAACAGGAAAAAGTTAAGTGGCTGTTCACCACACGAGAGGGATTTACTTTCTGAAGAATGCGGTCCCCCTGCACAGATTTACACCTGGCTGAGATCTAATCATTATGCACATTAGGACCATTAATTTAAAAGAAAGCAGTTCACAGTGTGTACTATTCAATGGGACGTGGCTACACTGAAATGCCTCCGAGCCTGGACTAATACAAAAATCAAACGATCTACAAAGCTGGAAAGCGGCAGAGGAATGTGATAAGATGCTTTTTTTTTGTCATTGAGGTGAACTGACCCTTTAACATTCTCTAATATGCCTTTCGTTGTCCTCACCACTATTTTATACTCATAACAGCCACAGGGGAGGGAAGAAAACAATGCAAGCACACACACAGAAATAGAAAGAAATACACACACAGACAGAAAAACACACAGGGAAAGCGAGGACAGGAGTAAGAGAGGATGGAGAGCGAATAAGTAGCCAGTGATGCAGATATACAGCTTTAACTCTCCCTCCGAGGCAGGAGACCACCAGCTGAGCTCCTCAAAATGAAAAAAGTACTCTATTAATATCTATGTGGAGAGCTGGCTTCGAATATTTTCACATGCACCGAGATGCACGTAAAGTGTGAGCGTGCGCGCCCATACACAAGAACTCGCGCAATAAGAGACAGCAACAGTTACATAAAGAAGTTTGATATTCTTGCATTTTAAAGTGCCAAGTTTGTACTTATGACCTTTAAGGTTGAAGGGGTGAGTAATGAGGAGCGGGGCAACTGAGCCAGGCCCGCCTGAGAGGCTGCTGAATGAAGGACAGGGATGGAGGGATGGGTGAGGGGAGGAGATGGCGAGGGAGAGAGAGAGAGAGAGAGAAAGTAAGAAAGAAGAAATATGAAGGCACTGTCATCTCATTTTTCCTCCCTCCGGCTCCCCCAGCTGTTGTTCTCTCTCCCTCTCGCAATCACTTTTCATTGTCACTCATCCCTCCAATCACCCCTCTAACCACTTGTGCTGCCCTCCCCTCCCTCGCTCGCTCACTCGCTCACTCACACTCGCTCCCCTCCCCTGCTCTTCTTCCCCTCTCTTCTCCATCCACACAAATGACTCAGTGAAACAGGTCAAGTGTTACAAAATTCCCCCTGCAGCTCAACCTGCCTAATACAAGGCCTGGCTCATTGCACCAAGACAAGTAATACGCTGCCTACTCACTGAGAGGGACACACACACACACACACACTCTCACACACTCACAGGGTACCATCAACACACAATAAATATTAGAGCATAAAGTGTTATAAATATTTGCATACTTATGCATTATGTACTCGCACGCCAACTCACGACAATAAACATTAAGACATCCAGCTATAGAGATATTTGCATTTTTTGTTTTTGTGTCTCTATTATTAAAGTCAGAGGTGTCAGAAACTAATTTCCATTGCTTCTAGCATTTCAAGTCTTTCCGAATCTACACAGAAAAAGACATTATTCTACCTCGGACAAAGGGAAAACATCACACCCATATCCTGCCAATGGAGCTGAAACAATGGAAATAATCAGCGTCTATTTTGAAAATTGATTGTCATTCTTTGAGCTAAAATAAACATGTCCAGCTTCTACACTGTGAGGATTTACTGCTTTTCTTTGGATTACCTTTTTCTGCCTGACAATAGACTGAATACATTTGAATTTTGTACCAGAAGTCAGAAAAAAGGGGATTTAAGCTCAAACTTGGGTTTGGGATTTTTTTTTTTTTACTATTTTCTGTGTCAAAACGAAATAAATCTAAAGATGAACCAGTCATGCAAATAGTCATCAGTCCTAGCTGCACATATTAATACTATAGTAAAGCCACTTTAAAAATTGGGAGGAAGCCACATTTAAACACTGCCTCAGTCTCTTTCTACCTCTCCCACCAATCCACACTAATGAATAGCAATTGGGCACCAGAACACCCTGAAGCACTAGAGTAAAAGTGGTATTAAGAGGAGGACAGCAGAGTAAAGGGCCTTAAATAGGATAAACGACTGGGAAAAACTAAAGTCAACGCACACACTTGCCCTTTAACACATCACACACACACACACACACAAACACAATGACAAACCTGGTGCTGGAAGCTACAGCATTGCAAGTGTATTTGCTCGGCGGCCAGAGTGTTGTGATATAGAAATGTAACAGCTCCATATATCAGCATGTTGGGGACCTATGGAGGATAAACGACCTGCGAGCAGCACCTGGACAGTGTGTGTAATACACAGATAAATAACTGGGAGTCACATGATGACACACAGACTACCCGGGGAGAGCATGTATCCCACATCACAAACAAGTCGATAAACAGAACAAAATATGAAGATGTGAGCGGAGCACACACTTGTTTGTATGAGTATTGTTTGCCTCGATCTCCGGGGAACGCCGGTCGTTTGGGAGGGTAATGACTTAGGAAAACTGAAATGTACTGGAACATAAATTAATCAAAATGCGAGACCAGCATTCACGCACACCACGAGTGCCCCGCCGTTCTTTGCGGCTCATACCCTGTTGTTGTACAACAAAGAGGCTCCAGCTATTACACACAGTGAACAGAGCTGTGTGTCCGCTCAGCCGCTCCTAGTGAATGCAGGCTGGTCAGAAGATTCACCAGCCACTGCTGTCAAGGTGGCAACGATCGCATCAAATCCACGTCTTGCGCGGGTGATTATCAACTCCTGTTTATAAACACTTCACGTCCCCGTGAGTCCCCGTGACGCCCAAAAGGCAAATCTGAATAACATTTAATTTCCTTCCCTAAGATAAGACCTTTTGTCCGTTCAAGACCATTTTATTCTATCACTGCCCTAAGCTGACAGTTAAACCGACAGGGGGATGGTGCAGCGTGGCTGTGCCTCGCATGGCAATGTCGAGCTATTTTCTAAACTCTCCATCTCTCACATTATACACAGCAGCGCACTTCAACTGTGAGTCAGGGCTGTTACCCATGATGCCTCGGCTGTAGGGCTGAGTGACAGGCGACACAGCTTAAATCGCCGAGGACACCCTGAAGGAGACGAGGGGTTAACAAGGGGCCAAAGGCATGCAGGAGACCCCCGGCAGGTGCTGCACGGATCCACAGGAGACGCAAACACATGTAAACGCGCAGAGACAAAACAAAAAGACAATGTCAGAGAGCTGCCGCTACCAAAGACTTAACAGCTTGGAACAGTTGGATATCATGCATACAGATTTCTGTTTCTTGGAGCAATAATTAATGGGTTAAATCAATAATGCATTTCCCTTTTAAAATGACGCCTCTGGGTTCAATAGCAAATGATCGGAGCTGTGTGTTAGAAATGAGAAAAGACGGAAGCGAAAGATTAGAGGGGATTTTACTCCCCAGGACGGGTTGGAAAAGTGTTGGATGTACTAATACAAAGACACACATGCAGAGCGCACGCACACACACACGGCACAGTCACGCAGCTCTTAAACAGATTCACAATGCTCTAACATTTAGTCCGCAGCAGACGATAAGAAGATAGGCGCGTCAGAGGAGAGGACGGGGCAGAAGAAGTGATTACAGGAAAAGAGATGTCGAGATAAGATGACAGACCGTTGAATGGGGAGGCAGTCTGTGGATATAAAGGAGGAGCTGACACATGCACATGAGCACACAAAGACACACACACACACACACAAACACACACAGGCACACCATTTTGTGAAGTTCTGACAGTCCTCTCCGCGCTACGGCTGTTATTTAATGTCAAACAAAGAAGCAGAGAAGACTTGAACCCTACAGGGGAACTGGCCAGTGCAGATAACATCACTCTGCACTGCTGATGGAGGCACACCCAGTCCAGTCTGCTCCATCACTTCAACATACTGTACTGCATTTACCAGCAGACACATGAAACCCTTAAATCAACATTAATCAGCGTTCAGTGGAACCTTAACGGGATTTTACAAAAAAAAGCACACAAATTACAGCTATTTTAGTACGAGACTATGTTGTTTTTTAACAGACACACATTTTATTCACAGAAACTGGTACCTCGCACATTAAAGGTCCAGTATGTAGGATTAAAAAGCATCTAACAGTGAGCTTCCACACTGCAACCAACTGAATACCCCTCCCCTTCGAAGCATGTAGAAGAGCACATGGCGGTCAATGCAAATGTAAAAAAACGCAAAAGGCCCTCTCTCTATTGGTTCTGCAATTTTTGGCTACTATAAAACATGGCAGACTATAAGAGGCTCATTCTAAGGTAATGAAACCGAGTGATTATTAGGGGTGTGAATCTTTGGCAATGTCACTATTCGATTAGTTTCAAATCGATTTTGGATTCTAAGGGATTCTCGATTCAAAATCAATTTTTTTAATGGATAGAACACGGGGCGCTGTTTTCAGTCTTTTGCTCCGGTGTATTGTTCGCTAAACCAAACTGGAAATTTAGATAAATAATCTGCAGCCTTTTCATTTTAAATAAGTTTAACAGCATTAATGAATTGATTTAAAAGCATCAAAAAGCCATGCCTGTATGTGAATTACAAAATAAAGGGGGGGTGCTCTGCTGTGTTACGAGCGTTATAAGTCCAGTAGTGAGAGCACTCTTAGCTCTGGGGGGTCCATCTTTGTACAAGACGCTGAGCAGCAGCAGCAGCAACAGCAGGGTATTGGAGGTAAAACAGACTGAGAGTTATTTCATCACCAGAGAGTTTGTTTTATGTCCTGAATGCTGCAGTGAGTGTTTGTTAGCTTGTAAGCGGTTGTCAGCTGGTCTCATTTGTTGCTGTCGACCGCGGCTCCGCTCCGTTAACGTTACGTCCTAACATCTTGTGACAGCATGAAAAGTAATCACAAACATGTGGACCGCTTAATGTTTGAATTTGTTTTGTTTGGTTATTTATCTTTTTTTATTTATTTTTTTAACACATCCCTTGTGATTACTATTTTCAGGTGATTAAACACTGATAAAAACATAATTATGCGCATTATATTCAATTTCTGGCAAGAGGTCCCCCTAAATCCTTCACACTGGACCGTTAAACATACTGTATGTATATATAAAAAGGTATGAATAATGAGTAAAAAGTATATTATATTATATATTATATTATTATATTAAAGTATATTATTTTACATATGTGTGCAGTACACAATGTAATGAAATACAAATGGAAATACAGTGCTAACAATAGCATGATAATATAGCAGGCCTAATTCATAATATATAAACATTATTTTCAGTTTTCTATTACTGAATCAGTGTTTTTCTCTCTGATTATGACTCTTGAGATTTCCCTGGTAAGGGATCAATAAAGTCTTATTTTATCTCATAAAAGACTAGCAGTGCGATTACTACTTAAACTTCAAAGATACATAAAGTTTATATAAACATTTATCTTATGAAATATGCAAGTTAAGACTAATTTTAGTATTTCTGTTAATGTTTTTAGTTTTGTCTGCATTGAACATTGATTAAATCTAAATGTAATTTTGCCTACATTACATCTGTTCTTATTAATGTCATGAGAGTGATTTCAGCCATTTCGCCTAAACGCTCACACAGTGGTAATTGACTGCACAGACTAGTTAGATTATAATAGCACGAGTCCAGACATAATTCAATTCAAATGAGATTGCGAAAACTTGTATGAGGAAAAACATAAAAGGGCGGCACAAACTGTCATACAGCAGCACTCGGAGAAAACATTTGTGATAACTCCCACACAGAAAACAAACATACACTTCCATGCATATTCTGTACTGTCAGGCAGGCGAACATCTGCACAGCAGCTACGTGCACAAATGAACATGAACACAATCATCTACGATTTACTTTGGACTTGGCGGTCCCCAGAAGACCACCTCGAGTCCCCAAGAGCAAATATTTGCAGACTTATTTTGTTTTTATCTCCATATTCATCTCCCATTCTGTATGTTTGTATCCGAGGTTATGCGGACGTGCATGTGCCAGTGCGTGCATGTACTTTGTAAGAGCTGCCTGTTGAGACGGTGAATTAAACAGCAAGTGCATTTGATCTGCAAAGCACTCCGGGGCAAATACACAAAATGAGACACACACACACACACGCAACACACACACAGAGGCTTGCATACAGCATCAAAATCATTTCCGTCACAGAATCTATTCTTAGGAGCAGCAACAAACCATTCTTTCCCTGATATAAATCTCTTTTATTCATATCCACAGAGTCACGCACATACACGCGTGCACACACACACACACACACACACACACACACACAGACGTGTGCACACTTAGCTCAAAGCTACACTCCCTGGTGGTCATAACGCATTCACATAATGTTCTTTGTGTTTTTTCGAGAACAGGATTTGTTCCAGGTAAGTCACAGCATGAAGACCTTTTGGACCTTATTTAACTCACGAACACGCATGCACACGCGCTGTACCTTTCATCTGGAGAGGGTGGGTGTTTGTGCAGGTGCGTCGAGGTCAGCGGCGTTCTGAGGACGTCAAAGCTTCTTTCCCCATCTCTCTCTCTCTCTTTTGCTCACTCTCTCTCTTACTCATATACACGCACACACACACACACACACACGCTCGCGCACAGTCTGATCTGCGAGAGGCTAAATCAACACAGCTGCAACAACTCAGCCCTCATCGTCCTCCTCCCTTCACTCAGCCATCTCCACTCCATCTTTAATCAGGCCTCTCCTCCCTTTCTCTGTTCTACTTTTGCCCTTTTGGTCGCTCTGTCCGCCTCGACTCCTCCTCTCCCTCTTTCTTCCCTTTCCTCCCCTTTATTCAATCTTGCATTAGTCACTGTTAAATTCATACGGCGGCCGGTTCTCTGTAGTTTTTGCCAATACACGAGACCTCAGATCTCAGCCCTCTGCTCTGCTCGCACCATCACACCCTCGCTGCCTTCGCTCCACACAACCTCTCTTGCTCCCTCTCCGTCTCCCCATGCCCTTCTCTGCCCTCCCAGCGGTTGGCCGAGCATGCGCTACCCCCAGGGAGACGTGCCTCATCCGCCCAACAATGCGCTGCAACCGCACAGCTACCTCCAGCCCTGTCAGCACGGGACAGGAAGAGTGAACGCCCAGCGGCCTCCAGGGGAAACAGGAGCATCCACTTCCTCCTGTCTGTCTGCCGGGGTGTGTATTTATAAGAGTGTGTGTATGCGCGGCAGACACACATCTGTACACGGCTGTATGACCAGAAGCCAGGGGATCAGATGTTATCGTTTACCGCTTCGGGAGGAGGAATGATACATTTTCCAATTTCCTGTGATTTCTTACAAATGTGACTTCCTCTGCACTCTGCATTCACCTTGCTGGACATGATAACAATACGCTCTTGTTTAAAAATGTGTTCATTACTTCAACAGAATTTTTGTTGAAATTGATGTCGTCAGTCACCATTCTTTGATACAGCATTTTCATATTATAATAAGCTGTGGAGGAACTATTATTTTCATGTGCATTTCATTAACATATTAACATCGTAATAAGCTAATTCCTGTTTCCAGAGTAAACAGCAGATGAGTGTTGTTGCCTGAAGCGGCTGTCTTCCCAGCTTCCACCACAAACAAACTCTATAGAAGTTACCAAACTAAAAGGAGACAGGATTAGAGCAGACATTATCTCCCTTTAACAAAACAAACAGCACTACCCCGGGCACTATATCCTGTGCTACGGAAAACGACCTAATTTAACCTTCACAACCCACAACAATCAGAAAACCAAATTGGCCCGTTTCATACCGACTCAAGTTGTCAGCAAGCCCCAATTTGCCACAAACTGGCTCAGACAGTGTGAAATTAAGAACTCCACACCAGAGATTTTAAACAAATATTGATTTAAATTTCATTTCAATAAAACAGCAGAGTGTGAAAGTGAGCAATATCAACAGTGAAGAAGGTAAATGGGTTGGTGAAAAACAGCACAGTCACAAAGAATTGGGCCCATAGACTGTGAAAGATAAGGACAGTGACACAATGTTTAAGTACAAGAGTCACATCGTCACAATTTGAGGGTGTTTATATCCGCACTAGATGGGGAATACAGGTGCTGCAACGATTACTCTGCCTGCCAGTCTAGCCTGAGATCGCTCAACAAATATTAGATGGTTTGCAAAGAAAATTGTTGTAAACATTTATGGTCTCCAGAGGACGATTCCTGTTAATTTTCTTTTTTAATCCCCTGAGTTCTCTCCCAGATGTGAAATGTCTCAACAATGAATTGTAATATTGCTTTTTTTTATTATTTCAAAAGATTATTTTTTGGCTCTTTTGTATTTATTATGGTACAACATGTAGTAAGGATGCAAATTTTGAGCAATTAACTAAAATTGATAGTCGGCCGCCTGAACAATTAAAACAAACAATTAAAGTGATTCATTATGAATAATATGAAATATGTTGGATGTTTTTTCACTGTTTTGACCACTGACTGCATTAGCACTTAAACGAACAGATACAGTAAGCACCAAGTAACTTCATTGATAAAGTAAATAATGACTTAATTTCAATAGTAGAGCTTCTGTCTGTCACTCTTTAACAACTGGCCCAACAAACTCTAATCCATATTCAGGCTACTAAATGGCTAAAATGCGTTTAGTGCTCCTTAGCAAATGTTAGCATGCTAACATGGTAAACTAAGATAGATAACATGGTGAAATTTATTCTGGGTAAACATCTGCATGTTAGCATTGTCATTGTGAACATATGAGCATGCTGACATTAGCCTTCAGCTATATGCACTGCTAAGACAGAGTGCAGCCTTGCAGAGCTCCTAGCATGATTGTAGACTCTTAGTCTTGTTATACAGTACACAGGGAAAGACAGCAAATGGACGTGTTAAAGGGGACAATTTGCCACATTTTATGTAGATGACCAGTCAGTATTGAAATTTAGTCAATAAATTCCTCAGGGTGTGCTGTACTGGCAAGAAGAGAAGTTCTCACCGGCAGTGCCTACATGTACCAGGATGCACTGCACACAAAAAGGTGTGCTCATTCATAACATCCTGTCCTCATGTTGTGCGACGCCAATTTCGCTCTCGGCAATGTAGCTAGTTTACAAGCAGGAGAACAAGTTGGGTTTAAGAGCAGCAACACGGCCCCTGGCTGCCCAGAGGCTAAATTCAAAGTGAAATAACATGTAGTTCTTCCTTAACACCAATTACATCACTGGTTTCGGCTGAAGAATTGATTTTGGAGGAGGAGAACTCAGCTCTCTCTGTCTATATAGCATGCGGGCACTGATTATACGCCATAAAACTCATTAGAGATCCACATAAACAAACTTTCTTTTTCATCTTTATCCGAGACTGTGAAAAGTCATCTAAATCCACAGGCATCACCAAAAACTTATCTCCTCTTGTGATGTACTGTTTAGCCTGGGCTGCAGCCAAGAACACGTCTTGCTTTTCTCTGGCCTTCCACAAATGAAACATGTGCTTGGACTGAGGTCAGATGACGGACCTAGCCGGCGAAGATCATTTTACTGTTTGGCATTAAAACTTCTTAATTACCTCGTCTCCGTGCTTAGGTTCACTGTCCTGAAAGTGAAGGACTATGTACTCAGAGAGCTATGAGTCAACGCCAATGTGCTGGAGTACAGCACAAAAATAATGAGAAAGACATCACTGTCAGATAACAAATGAGCCAGTTTAAAGGATGAAGTTTGGATTCACCACGGGTAAAAAAAAAAACAGAAAAGCCCAATCGCTTTAAAGCCAATAAAAATATGCGTGAAGCTCCTTTCATAATTGAGGTCAGAGGTAGACAGTTGTTTTAATCCCCGTGAAGCCTCAGTTCGCCACATCCGTCACTCAGACATCAATGCAGCAGTCCTGGCCATTCATCACTCACTCTGGGATTTATTAGTCAGGTCTGGAGCTGGCGGGTGAGAGGTTAAATGAGGAGCATTGTGTTTGCAGTTATCAGCAGAGAGAGCCCAAAGTGGGTCTGTGTGCTAATACACACACACACACACACACACACACACACACACACACGTTTAATCAACACTGTGGCTGTAGCTGCCAGAGCTGGAAGTTAAATATACAGCCATGTACAAACATGCATGCGTGAAACAGTACACACACACATCCGCGCTTGTCACGTTTGTGCTCACACACACCAGACATACCAAACAATCTGATAACATTCAGTCCGTAAACACTTCACATCCCGCTGAAATCCGATCGGTCTGCAACCCAGCAGAGCTCTCGACGGGTGCCTAAACTCACGAACATACTTCTTTAGCACGCTGCATGAGCAAAGAGCACACTCACATGCTCACTCTCTGTCTAATACACGCCTACGCACACACACACACACACAACTTGGTATAAACAGGGCCACTACCAGCTAGCCGGATTGCCCGGGGGCACCGCACCATGTCTCATCACTGTAAGCTAATGTTGAACACAGTGGTGGTGCTTGGCGTAGCTGCTGTCGCTTTGGCTTCGGATCCAGGTTATTTGCTCGGAGCTCAAATAGGCCAGGTTCTGCATTACGGGGTCACCGCCTTCACATGGAGGTGCATCATTATTTCAGCGACGAAAAATGCAAGTGTTGCAGGAGCCGCTCTTGCTAGATGCAGCTTAAAAGCCTTTCTGCTGCGCTCGAAGTCTTTTACATTCAACTGGAAAACCAAAGGAGTCAAGTGTGTTCGTGTCTGTCTGCGAGGGGGTGTGTTTGTGTTAGTGTGTGTGTGTCTCTCTCTCTCTCTCGCTCTGTGTGTAAGTGCTCTCTATCTCGCCAGCCTCAAATCCAAAGCAATTAGAGAGGCCAGATGGTGGGCTGGACTCGCAGTAAATAGCTGTGCATTGACAGAAGAAGCCTGCAACAAAAATGAACTGTGACAAGGAGCCAAGATGACACACAGATACATGACGGCATCAAAGCGCCAGGCAAACATCGAGGACATGCTGCCATAACCGCCATAAACCAACTGTCACCACTGCGGGGATGTTAGCAGCCGAGCCTGATTGTATCGTTTTGGTGGGGACACAAAGGGGGTACTTGTACACAAACCAAATAAGGCAGGTGCACATGCAAGCATGAGCACACATAAACCTGCACACACACACACACACACGGACAAGGACAACCCTCTACATGCCCTCCTGTTAAAAATTGACCAAACCAGTTTGGTTTAGTCAGAGTTCAAACAATGCAGCCTTTGAGAGGCGCTCCATTCACAGAGTTTCAGCTTGGCCTGCACATTCCCCAACTGAAAACACAAACCGCCTCCCTCCAGGAAAACCACTGAAGCTACAGCACCACATTCCTCCACTCTACACTTTTCTGTGCGTGTGTTTACAGTATTTGCCCAAGAGGTGGTGGGGCCCCTCTGAATATAATGATTAGATAAACGCATCTTGAAATATGAGCGTGCGCGTTGTTTCATCACTCTTCATTACCCTGCACGCTCAGGTGTAAAACCTGATGTGCAACAACTCCACCCATCTCCTATATACCTGTTACCAAGGCAGCAAGTTCACATCAGCCAACCCGGAGGCAAGTACAGATCAGAGAGACTGGGAGGAGGCGGAGCCTGAGGACAATTGCAAGCCACAAAATGGCTTCTCCTATTCCTGTGCTCGGTTTCCTGAAGGGCTGTTATCACACCTCTGTTGACACACGCGCGCACACACAACACACACACAGATTTATCAAAACTGAAATGAGACAAACAGACAGACCAGGAAATGAGAGTGAAAAAAACCCAAACAAACAGAGGGGGCGGGGGTGTCTGGAGTGTGAAGGATGGGTGACAAGAGACAGAGAGGCCACTTCATATCCCGATCAATTAATCTATAAATCTAATCAGTGGGAATCAATGACTGCCACTTCTATTCAATCTGGCTCCTCAGTCATCCTGGGCAACCACAAGTGTTAAAGAGACAGAGGGAGGAAGAAAAGGAGGAACAGACGACACACGCAGCAACACAACGGGAACATTTCAAAAATCAAGAGATCTTTAATAGCAACCAAATACGAAAAAATATAGAAAGACACAACAAAAATGGTGACAACAATTCTAATTCAGTTTTTTTTTTGTTTGTTTCTCAAAAAGACCAAAAATAAATTTAAAATTAAAAAATACAAAAAGAAAAAGCAAAAAACAACTTTTACACAGAGCAGTCGATAATAAAAAGCACATTTTGGGGGTAAGACTTTTGTTGTGTGTACAGTTCATTTGTATAGAAGAAGCACATTTGCCAGTTTTGGCAGCAATCACAGCGCAGCAGTCAAGAATAAAGCACTCAGAAAACATAAATTATAAAGCACTGCAAAATAACAGAAAAGAGGAGAAACGGTAATAGGAGAAAATAAATCCTTCATGCTTGCTGTCACTGAGAAATACACAAACGTGACACCATAAATTAGTAATTATTTTTCTCTGCTACATATTTATATATTTATACTATATACACAGGAAGGTTTTCTCTATTTTTTTTTTCTCTTTTAGCGAGTGAGACGGGAGATGTTAAGGCTTTGATTAGTCATCAGATGTTTGGAGCCGAAGAAGTAGCAACAGTATGCGGCTTTTTCGGAGAAAAATATTGGGTATTTTCACCGTCTAACCTTGTGCTAGACCCGGGGCCAGGATCGTGGATATCTCTAAAAGCATTTTGTCTGACAAGCCTTACTTGAGGTGGGTGGCAACGGTGTGTGTGTGTGTGTGTGTGTGTGTGTGTGTGTGTTTGTGGAGGCAGCGGTGGTAGCGGAGGTGGCTGAAGTGAGAGAAGGCGAAAAAACAACATTTTGGAGAGGAGAAGAAAGTTGTGACTCTAAAAGCATTCAAACGGGGATCCGAGAGGGGGAGGAAGGTCAGGACAGTGGCATTTTTATGAAAGCTATATTTCCAGTATAGGACAAAAGTGATGCGGACAAACGGTTTCCTAAAAAGCCTGTTTCTCTCTGACACTGTGGGTGTCAAAGGTGTGTGTCCCTGAACGTGCGGCGTTCTCTGTTCTACATGGTCATTGATTCGGGAACGGGGTTGGACTATTTGGGGAATAGAAAGCAGCGGAGCAGGGGACACATCACGCTGCGGCTCTTCCCACAGTAACAGGACACGGTATATGTCCTGACAGAGCCACTGAGCAAGAAGCGGGGAAAGAAGAAGAAGATGAAGAAGTGTTTCTGTGTGTGTGTGTGTGTGTTTGTGTGCAGCTATGCGAGCGCGTTTGTGTGGGCTCATGTCAGGAGATGGCAGGGCTGTCAGGTATGAGGTGCCTTCTGCACAGTTTGGCTGTGGGAGTGAGCATAATGAGAGTGACTGAGGGGTGTTTGTGTGTGGGCGAATGTTTCTCTGCATTCGGCGCATGTATATGTACAGTATGTGTGTGTGTGTGTGTGTGTGTGTGTGTGTGTGTGCGTGTGCGCGGGCGGAGGAATGTGTCTTCCAAATGCACAATAATATCTTCAGTTTGCTAGTTTCTCCGTGGTGACAAAGGGTGGCTACTCAGGTTACGGTCCCCATGGCAGTGAGAGATGTCCCAAAGCCCCTGAGCATCACGAAAATACACACACCGACTCCCGACTCTATACACACACACGCGCGCGCGCGCACACACACACACGCGGAGCTGAGTCAGACGTAACACAAGCCGTCGCTTGTGCGGTTACGGTCTACCTGATAAATTATGAGTATTGTGGGTATTTTTGCATTGTGCAGGGTGTCTGTCAAAGAGGAGGAGAAGCCAATTGTGCAAAGGAATGTAGTGTGCTTATTATGTGGAAATGCAGGCAATGCGAACTTCAACAAAAAGACAAATTATACAAGTATACATATAATTTTCTCCCTCCAATACAAATCGACTCTTAGGCTTTAGGTAAACTCAGCTCAGCCAGTTCGGCGTGTTGTAACACCCGGACCACTGAGGTATTCATTGGATTAAAAATTACATTCTGAATGCCCTCCGAGACATTTGAACCCAGCCAACCCCCGAACACCTTCCTCTTTTACTTCCACAACACTGGCAACACTGGCTCCATCGATCTGATATTTACATTTTTCATAAATATCCACATTTTCACAAGAAAAATAAAGATGCTTACATATATAGTACACAGATACCTCACACCAAAATGTACATACAAACAGTACAGTTTTGTCCCTTATCGCTATTTTCACCCCACAGACCAAGTATTACACTCGTATTTCTCCCCGTAGCGGTGACTGGTACACACAAGTGCAAAAATAAGTAATACATTTTTTTACTTTGAGTGGTCGTGACAAATCGGCTGTATTCAGTAAATGTACTGTACACTAGGTTGACAGGAGTTGCATTTATGTATAAGCTAAGGCCATTAAACGATAATCCTATTGAACACACTGGCTTACAATATGCTAGACGGTGCTCGAACACTAAAAGCCGTCTCTGTTTTTGTCATCTGCCTCCTGGAGTCTCGCTCGTGTTTTCTCTCCGCCCTCTCTGAAGGTTAACAGCTATCACTATCGCAAACAAAAACTGCCTCCCCCCCTAAACAGATGCTTGCGGCGTTTGCTTCTCGCATCTATAGTTGCAGGTTAAAAGCAGCTTTGATTAGAGATGCGGGCGGGCGCAGAGTCTCCCTCGCCCTTGGCAGTGGGTCACCCTGCATTTCACCTCATGACCTGCAGCGAACTGCAACCCAGATCTTAGCTGGGCCTTACAAGAGGCCAGTACAGTCATCGGGAAGAAGCTGCTCTCACCAGATTCCCGGCGGGTCAAAGGGGAGTTCGTTAGAAGGTCAGGAAAAGCATGATTAGAGGAGCTACAGGAGCGCTTCTCTCCAAGATTGTCCATCACAGTCTTCCAGTGGCTACATAGATATACACGACGATACACACTATGAGCCTCGCAGACAGCAGTGTACAGTAGCCACGAGTAATATTTGCCTGAGCGGGCCTCCGGTGGCTCGTTAGAAGGATAAATTAACAGTCAGGAGACGATCAGCCCTGAAGCCGCATCATAAAGGGCCATTTCACTGCTTGTTGCCTGTTAGTCAATATGACTCCCATAGCGTCGCTGCGGAACAAAAAACCTTTTATGTCTCCCGATCAATTCACTACATTTAACAACATCCGCTAATGGAGAGCAATACTGGATGATCTTATTGAAAATCCATCTAACCTAACGCGGCCGTTCTTCAGAGGTGGCGTTCTGTTACATCCGGCCATTTGCTTAAGAAAAGGAGGATGCTGCAGCGTCCGTGCAGTGGAGGGAACGTGGCCACTCCAGGTGGATTAGTCAGTCCTGGCATGTCATGGCAGGCCGAGCTGGAATAGAGTAAGTGGGGCGTTTGACACATCAGGAGCAGTAAAATACTCCCCTGCTCTCTGTGGCCCTGACCTCGACTCTGCCCCGGATAAATCATAAACTCCCCATAAACACTGGGAGCAAGGGACGAAGGGAGGGGAAGAGAGGGAGAGACGGAAGGGTGATGGAGAGATAGAGGTGGAGGAGGGGGGGTGGGTGGGAGGGAATTGCCACGTCATAAACGATAAGTGGTGGCAATCTGTTGGTCCCGGCTAAGCGAGCGACTTCACGGCTCATTACCAATCAAGCTCCTCCTGTCAGGAGCGCTCTGAGGAGACGCGCGTGAGGAGGGAGAGAAAAGAAGAGACGGGCTCCTCTCTCGTCCTCCTGCATCCCTCTCTCCATCCCTTGACCCTGTCAGATCGGCTACACCTCACTCCCTCATCTCTTGTTTACCGTCTCTTTACCTCCAGGCACAGCGCGAAAGTTTGCGTGTGAATACTTTGTCATGAACTCGAATTCAAACTCTCTGCAAACTTACTTGGTGTAATTCGGCGGCTCTCTGTATTTGTGCAGCACACAAGGACCCCGTGTTCCTTTAAATTGTGTAATATCAAGAGTGTCTACAGTCGCTGTTAGTTTGCAGAAATGTTTTGTTTTTTCTAAGTTTGCGGGAAAAGGCAGAGAGAGCAGAAATGAAAACCAGCAGACGAGAGCAAATACATCGTTCTTTTCTTGAAATCACCTGATGTTTACCGTCTAGCTCCTTCAAATGTGTTTCCCTCCCAACCCATCACTAGCTACTAACTACCCACCAGCTGTCAGAGCACATCTCTTTACCAAAACAAAAGGTTTCCCACAGGAGGACTGAGAATAGCAGGCAACACGTAAGTGCTTGACAACCCCTTCCACTTCTACTGTTTTGGTGAAGATAAGAGTGAATATGCAAGTGAGTTGCTTTCTCTATAGCCAAGCTTGTATCATGATTCCATTACTCCCACACTACATAGTTTCTCTCTTTTAGTCTGTCTGTCAAGAGTCCTTGTCAAGGTCCCAGTGATCGCGGTAGCATGTGCAGAAGCAGCGGGAGACAGGTTGTTTCTTTTCTCTGTTTGATTTTCAGTTTCTTAGGGACCAGATAACAGCAACGCTCCTTTTTCTGAATTCCACACCCTCCTGTTCATTCAGTCCATTCTGGGGGCTGCACTGTGATTAATAATAGGCTATATTTAAAATCAATTTCAAAAATAAAAGTGGTATTATTTTCTCTTCTCTATCAGACAGGGGAGAGACCCCTGGAGCCACAAAATCCTCAGGAGGAAATCCTCCATCCCTCCATTTTTTTTCTCTTCCTCCTTTTCCCTCTTTATCTCCTCTATACGTAGACGGCAGTCCGCGAGATGACCGAGCCATCCCGCTGGGACTCCATGTCATCATCCAGATATTCGCCAATAATATCGTCCTGGTCGTGAGGTGGGCGAAGCTGAAGGATGGGGGCTCCTCCGGTGAAGTGGTCATACCTCTCCTCCTCCTCAAGCTCGTCAAACTTCCTCCTCTCTGCGTCATCTAATTCATTGCTCAGCAGGATGTCCTGGGCGGTGGGTGTAGTGGCGACAACTTCAGGCCGGCCTCCCATGGTGAGCGGCTGGTGGTGGTTGTTTTTCTCTCCCAGGCCCTGATGGGACGAGCTCTCATTGTAAACGTATATGGGTCCGTTGTTGTTACCACCCCCCACGCCGCCGCTTCCCGCACCTCCGCCCGTGCCGTTCTTGCTGGCCTTCTTGCCGCCGCCAAATATGCGCGTCTTCATGTCGCTGCCGCCGTTGGCACGGTAACCCTGCTGCTGCCTGCGGCTGCGGGTGATGAGCACGGCGATGAGAGCAGCAACCAAAAGGAGAGCCAGCAGGGAGCCAATCACAGCTCCCGCCACCACGCCGGCATTGGATGGGTTCACTGAGGGCTCTGTAGGGGGAAGGCAGGGAGGGAGAAAAAGGAAGAAAGGAATATGGTTGAGAAAAGGTATCAAGAGAACAGTGTGAAACATGGAAAGAGGGCACGGGGGGGAAACAGGGACAGCATAAAAATGGAGAATAAGAGAGGGGAAAAAAAGGAGAGGAACACAGAAAGAAAGGTAGGAGTTGGATGATGTCAGTGGAGCTGGTCTGAACTGTATTCAGTGAAGTGTGTAAGAGTGCTGAGGTGTCAGTACAGTCAAGTGTGTGTGTCCGTGTGTGTGTGCCGAGCCTCTTCCTACACTGACATTTCCTCCTCTCCCCTCAGAGCTGCTCCTGTCCCCGTTCCCACAGCCGCGTCACAACAACGTCGCAGCCGCGATTCCCCCCGTGTTGCCCTTCAATGACCAGGCTCTGTCCAAGGCCAACCACAAATCACACGGCGAGGCGGGGAGGGGTGGGAGTGCAAACCACACACACACACACACTTTTTTAACGGAGCGGGATATGGCTTGTGCGGGGCAGAGCAGGTGGAGGCCATGCAGAGGAGGTGGATTAATGATGGATGGAGGAGTGGAGGGTGGAAATTAGAGGAAGAAGAGGAGGAGGAGGAGGAGGAGGAGGAGGAGGAGGAGGAGGAGGAGGAGGAGGAGAGGGGCGCGGAGTGAGTGAGTGACAAAGTGACACAGCGGAATGACAACTCTTCCTGGAAGCCATGAACGTAGAGCAGGGGGGCAGATTGGCACCCATCTCTGCACTGCTGGAGCACCCGTCGGTCCGACATGAGTGTCCATTTTTACTGCGGCACTGCTGGTTTAGTCACGTCCGTCCACGTTACACACACACACAGACGACAAGAAGCCATTTTAAGTTGAAATTTTATACTTCATACTTTCTCAGAGTGCAGACTGGCTGAGGAAGGTGCAAGTAAATCTAGGGCTCCACCACCCAATGCGCAGTATTTCTGGTGGTGCATCAAAACTCCAGAGAGAAGTACTGGTGTCTAAATCAAGGTTGCGAAGACGTCCCACATGACTCGTAAGTAATATAGCGCTCGTTCTCTGAACTTACACTTCCCAGTCCCTCGGCATACCTCTGCAGTGTTATTAGTGCAATATTTTAAAAGAAGGTATTTGAAGCGCAACAGATGCAAGGGCTTATGCAGAGAGGGAAGCCGCCAGGTAAGATTAAGGTAGGGGTGCTGTTTGGTATTTTAATTGCCATCGTAAATCGGAAACTTTCAACACCAGTGTCGCCACTACAAAAACAATGCTCCTCTTGACTCCTAAGCTTGAGGAAATTTCTCGAAGTGGTAGCCTTATAGTATTTAAATGCACAAGTTACAATAGCAGCCATACAGAACTTTGCCTGGATAAAATACAGTCCAAAAGTAGCTAAATTGTTATATAAATCAGGGAAATTAAGGAAAAACACCAAGAATGGGACTATGCATTCAACGCCAGCTCTCAGTACTTGGTGCCATGGACACATTTTAGTCAGAACTCCAAGTACTGAGTTGATACCAGCCCAGTTAAGACACTCCTAGCGAGTAAAGCCTCTAGGAGAATGGTGACAGTGTTTCTGCTTTGCATAGACTTTTCAGGGCCATGGGTTCAGGGCTCTAAGTGCTTTCCGGGAGTATGACGACTCCCCACAGTCCCTGTGAGTGTTTTCCTCATGCGGTCATCATCTATAACTCAGCGGAGTACCGAACTGACACTGCCCGAGCTAAGGGTCAGGCTCCACCGATGTGGTTTGTACTCATTGTACTGTGAAGCATTTTGACTAAAAATCATCTCAGAATGGAGGTTATCTTACAAGGACATACGAACAACAAACCTTTTTCTTCAGCGCTTTAAAGGAGTAAACCGACTCATAGAGGTGAAAGCCGATGCCTGAATTCACATTATTCGCACTTTCACACAGTTCAAAGCATTCGAGATCGCAACTTACGATGCATTTTCTATGAATACATGTCTTTTTTTAAAATTCTTATTCAATGCTGGTTATTCTGTTTTGGTAATTTTGCACATTTGGATGCCCCAGAAGCACATAAATAAAATCCCAGAAGAAGTCACTGTGTTGTTTAAACTTCTTATTGATTAAAGTCTGTTTATTATCCATCATTCAGTCCCGCTTCATCAGCTTTGAGCACACAGGCTACACAAAAACCAAATAAGTCGTGGTGAGCAAATTAATTTCAAATTTAAGTCCCTGATTGAAAGTGATCAAGGATCCTTAGCTAAGCTGAACACCCTTTCTGTTGCTCGAGCTTTCCTTTCCACTCTGTGCACTTTCACCAGCCGCTGCAGAGGATTAACAAGTAGACGCTGCTCTTGAAATCCCTGCCTAAATTTGAAAGTAGCGAATCAGCCAGATTTTTATTGTCATTCCCATTTGAAATCCAACAGAAGCCGGCCCCTCTTGTTAAGCGTACAGAGAGCTGACAGAATAACTCTTCTACCACTGATTCACGTCAAGAGAGAGAACGGTCGTCGACTGCCGACTACACCTGCGCTCCTCCATTCTCCTCTCTTCCTTTTCATTTCTGCCACTTCTCCTCTCTCTTCTCTCCATCTCTGCCACCACTTCACCAGCTGTCTCCTGCGTCTCTTCCAAATCCATTTTCCCTGCCATCCCTCCAATTTACATTTGTGTCCCTGTCGTGTGTTACATTTCTCTCCGCGCTTCACTTTCACCATATGCCTAGGGAGAAAAATTCTCATTTCTTGGGGATATATTTTCCCGTCCTTTCTTTCAATTTCCCCCACCAGCTTCCCCAAGCACACTGCCTCTCTCTCCCCCACTGTTCTACCCCCGAGCGGTGCTAAACATTCCTGTTCACACACATGAGAGTGAGAGCTAGCCCCTCAGTGTCCACTTGTAACAGGAACACAAGAAATGCATTATCACCTCGGGCCCCGCGCAGCTCCGGCACATGCGACGCGACGACAATCTCTGTGCAAACTCCGGGCCGGATGCTGCCACATCAAAGAGAATTATCCTAAAAATTCAAATGCAAATTCTCCCCAAATTCCACTCATCCAATTATTTTTGATGCGTCGCTCAAGTCAGTTGGCATGCCTCTCTCTCTCTCTCAAAGTCTGTGCTGGTAAATCCTTTTGTGGGTGATCGTTCATGTTTTATTCTGCCCTTCTGGAGACAACACTTGAAAGATTCAAGAGATAGATGTAAAAGGAGCCACCCCAGGCTCCCAGCGCAGGCCCACCACAGACCCTGACACATCCTAACAAAGCACCAGTGGAATCTATTTAAGTAGGTGAGGAGAGGACATCTCATAAACACATGCTGTTGGATGAGCCAGCAGAAAAAAATGCAATATGCATGCTGTGTGGATAACAAGGGGAAGGAAAAAAAAAACTGTAAAACAAACATGCATAACTACAGTAACTGCGCCCCCACACCCCTCCCCTCCCTCACACACACACACACACACCAGACTGTGGAAGCCAAAAAACAGCACGCTCCTTATGAAGTCACGTCCAGCACGACCGTAAGCTCCAAGTGACCGCAAGTAATGAGGGAGATGGAGCGGAAGTAACGTCTGCTGCAGCCTCCCAAAAACATGCATGGTCACATACACACTCTTGTACACACACACACACACACGCAATCATGGTCATCAGTGGTCTGATGCTGGGATGGGCTGCACCTAGAGCATAGCTTGGTAGTATTGCCTGTCAGCATGTTAACTTATTGAACGGAGCTGTGTGTGTGCGTGTGTGTGTGTGTGTGTGTGTGTGTGTGTGCACGCTGGCGAGTGTGTGCTAATGAGGGGTGGGCAGGGGGCCAGTTGCAGGCTGGAGGGAGACTTGGCTCCATCAGACCTGTTCTCTGGCTGTTTTTCGCATGGCCGGAGACACACACTGACAGACACAGACAGATACAGGCAGACACACACACACACACACACACACACACACACACACACGCACGCACCCTCAAACCCAATGGAGGAAAATGGCCAAGCTCCTTGCCCTTGAACTGTCTCCTTAGATGAGTCTGAAAATGGAAGCGAATGCACCGAATTGAGAGGAAATCTCTTTTTCCGTTGAACTGAGGAGCCCCTCGGACAATGTGGGGGATTCGTTTGGGGACATGTAACTTCTGAACCACCCCTGTGAGGAACGACGGGGGAGGGGGGGGGCCGAGAACAAGACGGAAGGTGGAGGGAATCTGGGTTAGCCACACACGAACCCCCGAGAGAGGAGCCTGGAAAGGAGGGATGGATGGAAGGATGGAGACTTCTAAGCTGTGATTAAGGAAGTGCTACTGGTATTTAAGAGTTAAGCTTTTGAGAGAGAGCGAGGTAGCCTTGCATGAGCAGGGGAGAGAGAGAGAGAGAGAGAATGCTTGGGGCAGGAGTCTCTTCTTTGAGCGGGGAGATCAGCGCCAGACTTGTGGAGGCTGAAAGACAACCTGAGAGAGATAAGGAGGATGAGGAGAGAGCATATGCTAACCGAGAGGATGAGAGATGCAATGAAAAGAGCAAACTGCAGCGAAAGAGATGGCGAGAGGGAGATAAATCGAAGGGGAGAGGAGGGGAGCGCAGGATAGGATACGTTTGCCTGTCTGACTAAGCAGCAGGATCGAAGATGAGAGGAGGAGAGGCAAGGAGAAGAGAGGACATCCATCCCTCTAGCTGCCTCCGGGAGCACAGGACAAGACTGAGGGGCAGAGGACACGGGCAAACACTCGCACAAACACAAGCTAGTGTGTAGATCCGTGTGTGCGTTTGTGTGTCATGCAGCTGTGGGGTAGAGAGGAGTGGGGGACCTGCTATGTAGCAGGTGCTGGCCATTTCACGCCTGTCGGCCCCTCTTAGCCCTGTTTGTCTACATGCATTCACATTAGCCTCCACAGGTCTGCTTCCCCATCTGGAGTCATTCCACATCTTTCTCTCGCTCCGTTTCGACCGTCATCAACTCTTTCATTTCTCTCCAACCTATACTGACTCAGTCTCCCTCTCTTAAGGCTTCTCGCTGCCTTCTGCAAGCCTCCTTCACTCGCTGGTTGCCTCAGTCACCTCTTAACTGCCGGCGAATTTAGCTCACATCTTATCCTCCTCCTCCTCCTCCTCTTCTGCCAGTGAGTAAGAAAGGAGTGGGAAGGAAGGGAGGAGGAGGTGGCCGGCCTGCGAGATAGAGCGGGGAGATGACAGAGCAGGGCAACTGTGGGAAGTTCAACACTGGAAGAGACAGGCGAGAGAGCAGAAAGGAAAGGAGAAAGGAAGAGGGGGAAAAGGGGAGAAAGTGGGATGAAGAATGGCAGCGGGAATGTAGGATAAAAGAGCGAGCGAGAAAAGGAGCGGATGGTGGAATGAGGAGAGAAGCAGCCAGGAGCTGAAGCAGCAAAGGGTGACTGATCCGCTCTGAGAGGCTTGGAGACAGACAGACACACACGCTATGCTGTGAGATAGCAGAGGCCAATAGCGGGGGAGATAGGATGCAGTGGCACAAGATTCCCATGGGAGTTTTAAATGCCGTCAGCATCCTCTCTCTCTCTCTCTCTCCCTCCATCCCTAATGCTCCCTCCCTCACTAAGTGTGAGGATTGCACGCTGGCACTGATTTATCTGGGTGCACGTTCGGTGGCTTTTTACTCTAAAAGCAGCAGTCTCCATCTTCCTCCCCGCGCTCCCAGGATCTTTGTATCTCCCCTGCTTGTTGCATGTAATGCACAGCAGGAGACGGTGACATCCTTTGTGCTACAGAAGGCAGTTTCGCTACGAGGCGGCGGTACAGAATGGCCCCAGAGGAGTGGTGACGCATGCTGTGGCACCATGACGAGCCAAGGGACTTGAAGAAAGATGGGGGTTAGAGAGAAAGAAGGAAAGAAAGAAGTAGAGACTGAGGAAAAGGACATGGGGAAAAAAAGAAAGAAAATGAGGGCATGAAGTAGCTGGGTTGCTCTTAAAGTGGAGCCACTGGAGAAATGCACTTTTTTCCCCCATTACGGGTGAGGTTTACCCCCATGTCAGCAGGAAGTAACTTCTGGCAAAGTGCAGGCACAGTACAGAAGAGTGGAGGTGGATGTATTTTGTATGAGGTGAAATGCAGAGTGAACCCAGATGAGGGGTGCAGTTAAAACTACTGAGGAACAGAGGGGAATTGAAGGAGAGACTCCTCTTCATCTTCACCGCTCTGCATGGTTAAACTCCCAGACTGGAGTTTATCACGAGCCAAACGGCGCACAGACAGATGCCTACACCTGAACACACACAAACAGGAACCAGCAAATGCGCGCGCACACACACAAACGCAGACAGACAGAGTGTATCAGCACAAGTCTGGCCTCAGCTGAACCCAAGGCGACACTGAAATCCCCTTCAATTCAAAGTCAATGGCTGTGCCGCTGTGAGTCGAATGTATCACTTTTAGTGATTACAGCCTTATCTTCAAGACACTGTCTCTAATGAACACTTCTCATTTGCTCCGCTTTAGTCCGTCCTGTCATTACTGATAGCCAAGGGTACTGCTGAGAAGCTACTCGGTTCGCTTATGTGATCGTTACTTTCGGGGGTTGGAGCAAAAAAAAAAAAGAAGAGAAGAGAAAACATCTGCAACAAGGACTAACTAAACTACCTCTAAAAACCTTGTGAACAACCACTTTGTAAACGCCATGTGATGTTCAAAGCAGACAGACAGACCTTGGGTACCACGGAGGCAGACACGCTTTTATATTACAGCGTTATTGAGTGCATGCAAAGAGAAATGGAAAAGTGACATGCATTCTGAATAGGACACAGAAAAGAGAGACAAGAAAAGCAGACCCCCAAAGCATGCAAATGCATGCACACACACGCTCTCCAACAGTTACACACATACTTTATATACACAGACACACACACCTCGTGGACAGAGCAGCTGGACCCTCTAGCCCTACGCTACACACCCAAGACAGTCCCTCAGCACCGAATATGTCTGTGATGTGTGTGTTCATGAGACATGTGAGGCGGAACAAGGTGAGTCCCTGGAGAAAACATGAGAGCTCAGCACACCAGGAAAATGTGTTGCATGTGTGATGAAAGTGCACTTGGTTCCAGTTCATCAGTTCAGAGGATATAAATGTTTTCATATACAAGCCAGGGGAAGGTTTAGATGATGAACGAGACCCGAGTGAGCCACAAATGTGTTTTTCATTTCGTTTTCTGAGATGTTCGCTGATTTACTGACACATTTACGCCGCACAGTTTATCAGCGTTTTAGGACGTTTGCAATTTGTGCAAATTACACTTCATTTTGGATTTAACCTACTTAGAGCGGCTGATGGGTGGATTTGTGATGACAGGCGCAGTTCTAATGCTAATTCATCACATCACAAAGAAGTGCACAAGAAGAACATTTCTGTTGCTTGCTGCTTTTGTCACATAATTGTGCTCCAAGCAGGTTGAAGCATGTTTCAAATGTTATCTGACCTACATCTTGAGGAGTGTTTGTGCACATGCTGACCGGTAAACCGTATTTAACTTGAACGTGTGCGATAAACACATCAGCAACGACAGAAAAAACTTCATTTACGACATTTTTGCAGCAATGGTTCCGAAATGAACACACGCCAAGCACCAAATGCGAGTAGATTTTCTGCTTGGCGTGTAAATCTTGAATGTTTGCACCAAACCATTAAAGTAATAAAAAACTATGTTGAGTGTCTGGACTCGTTTTGGCTCGTTTCGGAAGGTGCACTTCTGTCCTCTGGTTTCGGGGATTTCATGGTGCATTCAGGTACACCTCGTAAACGCAGAAATCTATACTCAAACGGCTACAAAGGTTGTTTAAAACGGAAACATTTCTAGGTTTTTGTCATTTTCCTTTGTTGTAATACATAGGAGTACTTTAATATTTATTTATTTGTCATTAGACTTATAGTCATCACAATACTGAACATTGTTATCGCACATCGCAGATTTTCCTCAGAGTGTGCAGGTCTACATGTTGTGTATTTATACGTTTTTGTGTACATGTGTTGGGTTGCGTGCTCGTTTGTGTCCTTTCACTCACCTCTGACCAAAGCTGTGACCTGGTCCTTGCCGACCCCGATACGGTTCTTGACCTCACAGACGAACGTGGTGTTTACAGCGTCGTCCACCTTCAGCACCTTCAGCTCGTTGCCGTTGATCTGCACCGTGTCTGGAATCTCTCCTGAAAGGCTGCAGGGACACGAGCATATTGGCATGTGAGAGAGGGAACGAGAAAGAGAAATGAGAAAAGGATTCTGGTTTACTTTGGGCACAATGAGAGCAGCGAGACAGATGTGCATTTACAGAAATGTGCGGTATTGTGCAATGTCATCAAATTCCACTAATCTTGATGGGCAGTGCAAAACCAATCAGTTTCCCCCTTCCTCAAAAGGCAATCCATTATCACACATTGGAGGAGAATATGATGGGGACATGGGGAAAATCAAAACTGCTGGTGCCAGGCCCAAAATCTCATCTCCCCCATTTTAAATTTCCAGATTTTCTTTTCTTTTTTTTTTCAATTTTGACACAGTTACGCTAATAGCTGATAATACAAAAAGAGTGACAGAGGGAGTCATATTGTGCTTCTCATTATGCGAGGGTTAAATCTCGAATCAGAGTCCATTATGAGAAATTACACGGTTATCTCCATAATCAGAGCAAAGGGCTGTAGTGGCAATAATAAAAGCGCTGATTACAGCTCTGTGGACCTGGGACTGAAGGGTGAGGAAGGAAAAATAAGAGAGAAGGAGAGATAAGAGAGAGAGAGAGACAGAGCATGAGATAAGATCAAAAACAATCTGGATGTGCTGATACTTACGTCTTCCACAGGACGGAGAGCGCGACGGGGTTTGCAGTAGCCTGACAGGTGAGCACCACATTTGTCCGACCCAAGTACCAATTATTGTCGTAACCAACTATTGTCACCCGAGGGGCGTCTGCGGGAAGGACGGATGAATGGCAGAGAGGAGGAGAAGAAAATAGCAACGAGTTCAATTAGTCACCCCAATCATGTTAGAGTGTGAACAGCAGAGGAATTCATGAAATAATAAGAGCTGGGTTGTGTGTGTGTGTGTGTGTGTGTGTGTGTGTGTGTGTGTGTGTGTGTGTGTGTGTGTGTGTGTGTGTGTGTGTGTGTGTGTGTGTGGTCTCTTACACTGAACGGCTAGCTTCATGGGGAAGCTTTCAGGTTTGACCTGGGTCCTGTGCGCCACCACGCAGCTGATGTCTTTCCCGTTGTCCGCTGCCGTGGGGACCATGCTGTACTCGCTGGTCATGGTCTCCGTGTTGTCGGCACCCGGCTTGGACTTGGTCGTCGCGTTGCCATTGGCTGTGGTCACCCATGAGATCTGAGCAGCGGGGCGGCCGTCCATGGACTCGCAGCGCGCTCACGACGACCGGCTTAGTGCCCGCTACGACTGTTACGACGGAGGCCGAGTTCTGAGGCTTAGCTGATGGACGGATTGAAGGGAGAGGAAGAGACACAGAGTGGCAGAGAGAAGATTAAAGGATGCAGAAATAGATAAAATGGAAATCAGACAGCTGAGGGAAAAGATAATGTGCACCATTATCGATAAACAATTTGAGTCACCAGCATGGCAAATGCAGATCCAAAACCTCAATCTCCAAACGTCTTCTGTCCCCCCACTCACCCCTTCGCCTTCTCTGTCTTCTCTGTCTGTTTTCTCTCCAGAGACTGCATTGATAAACAATTACGAGCGCCAGCGCAAACACACCAGAACCCTAAATCTTCTTTCACTCTCCCTCCATTCCTTTAATCTATCCCCTCTCTATCCCCATCACCCTCCATTGATAAACAATTTCCCTGCCTGGTCGAGTGCATTTCCATACACAAATTCTAAATCACTACACGGTCTCTGCCATCCCCACCCCCCTCCTCTACTTTACCTCCGCCCTCATACCTCCTCAATTTCCGTCTCTGATACTAGTGTGGGATCAGAGGAGAGCGGGCAGGACAGGAGCTGACAGCAGGCATGACAAGCAGCCAGATCAATAAAGTGCCTGAGGGGAGGCAGGGAGGCATGATGCGTTGGAGGGAGAAGAGAGCGCGGCAGAGGCACTGGTGCCGGGGCCAAGGTTAGACCAATGGTTCCATTGCATTAACAAGAACACAATTGATCTGACAATACCACTTATAATAGCAATTAAGCCGATCTGGACATGCTTTTAACCTGCATGCTACCTCTGGGGGTGGGAGCGAGCTCGACAGACGGATGGAGAATGGTAGGTGCTGAGTACTTTTACATTTATGTATATTTAGGTAAAAGCACACACTCACTGTAGAGAGACAGGTGACAAATTGGAAAAGTAACAACTGATTCATTAAGTCTCCAGAGACTCTACTGGAGACGCTGCCAAACACGGGTTTTTGGAAAGAAACACTAACTGAATTGATAAAGGCAGTATAAGACGCTCGGCCTGTTCTCTTCTTATAAATTGCTTTGACTACTCATTCCATTCATGGTGCAGAAGTATGGAGAAACTCTCCAACTATAGATCTTTCAGAACAGATTAGTCTGGGGCTGTGTTGGGTTTGATTCCTCTGTGTCTGACAAAGAGCCAATTTAGGCTTGAAAACTGGAACTTTTCTATTTGTAATAAAAAAAGAGATCTTCAAGGGGAGCCTTTAACAATGTTGCACGTCCTTGGGAGGCATAAACCTGTGGTGGGTTTTAACCCAAGTGCACACGTCGGTAAACAACAATTCCAGTTACCCTTGACAGACAGAGACATAAAACCACTATAATATTTACAACCACAGAGCTCCTGTGTATCTCCAAGGCTTGCTTTTAAAAAGGTTGGGGGGAGGTTTGTACTGTACAACAGGCTGGAGTTAATATTGCAGGAATGCAATATCATGAGTAATTTCTTGTCTAAGCTCTGTGCGGCTAGAAATTTATTGGAAGTTACCTTGACAAATCAGTCAAATTGTGTCTCATAGGAGGCTTGGAAGTGTAAGCCTGTTTAAGTCTTAATGTAGTTTTAATTTTTTTAATAACTGATGTTTTTTGCCAATTAAAATGACAAAGAAAAGCAGCCAATCTTCACATTTAAGGCTGGAACAGGCAATTATTTGACATTATCGCTTAAATAATGTAAAATGGCCAACATATGAATAAGAAACATTATTCTTATGTTGAACATCAGTGGATCTCCTGGTTTGCTGTCTGACATATCAGTCAAAAATATCCCATAGGTGTTAAAATGGGTCGGGACTGGGTGACTGTGATGGCCACAGCGTATTATTTACATTGTACTCATCAAGTCACTCATGAGCCTTCATGTGCTGTGTGGTCGCATCTGCATCCACTGTGTTCTTCCTGTAATTTGAGTCTTGTCTGTTAAAAGAAACTTAAAAAGGCATTATTACATCACCAAATCTTTCTCTGGTGTCAGACTGTGGTGACAGCTGTGTCGAAACCACACGAACACACCCTTACCCAGCATATTCACGCTGTGTGACTTCTGATGAAGAAATGCCTCCAGAAAACGAAAGAACTTCAGACGCACTTCAGAGGGCGTTAACAGGTTAACGGTTGATTTTATTTTCTAATAATGATTGACAGATTTAACAGTATTACCAAACGTGACCAAACGAGGCCAGTCCCAACCAAATATCACTGATGAGACAACAATTACACTGCAAGCAGGAGCCATCATGGGTAACTTTTTAATTCTTTTTTTTTTTTTTTTTCGTTGAACTTTAGTGTGTTTCTCCTGCATGATAATACAGCTGACACCACATTCTGGCACCAAGGCAAGTTTCACTAACGTAATGACCCTTCCTTCTTTTTAAGCCTCCTTGTCTGTACAAAGAGTCAACCCACAGGGAAGTCACCCACTTTGAAGCCATGAGTTTGTCAATTTTGAAGCCAGAAATGACCATATTTGGAGGAGAGGTTGGAGCTGGGTAGGAAGCTGATGTGATTTAGCCGAGAACCCGTGGAGATTCTGTGGTAGTCACTCATCAGTCATAAGGTAGCCACACCCCAAAGCATTCCTGCTTTAACGTCTCTTTTACTGTAAACAGGACCATAATTTAGAAGATGAACATCATGCTGCACTCGGGAAGACTTGAAACTAGTGATTGAGGCCATAAACTCATAAGGAAACTGTTTACTGAGGTGGTAAAACAAGTAAAGACAAGTCAGGTCATTTTCTCATAAGCAGTATATGGATTATTTGTGACTTACCCAGCATGACCAGGTGTGTGATGCCTTGCTCATTGCCACTGGGGTAGGTAGCGTACTCGCAGATGTACCTCCCCTCATCGGTCATCCTAACCCCGCTTATCTGGATGGAAGGACTGCCCAGTACAGGGGGACTGGGTGAGAAGCTGACTCTGCCCTTGACGGGCGACTCGGGGTAGTTGGGGTCAAAGCTGGGGTGAAACACGGCGATGTTGATCCTCTCGCCGTCCTTCGGCTCGTAGATCCACGTCACCTGCGGTGGAGGAGGCACAGGGGTGAGCGGTTAGGATGCGTACAGTGACTGAGGCAAAAAACAGCCCTCATTTATCACGGCATTGATAAGTGACACTGGAGGGCTTTATAAGACTTCGACATTTTGCTGTAAACTCCACGGGGCAGCGTTCATAGCATCACAATCAAATAAGTGGAGCAGGTATGAATATGGATGGGAAGCTTTTCAGGAGCGGCACTGTCTCTCTCTCAGCTGCTCTTAGCGGAACCGAGCAGAGTTGTGCGCTT
This sequence comes from Lagodon rhomboides, assembly GCA_039737535.1. Classification (NCBI taxonomy): domain Eukaryota; kingdom Metazoa; phylum Chordata; class Actinopteri; order Spariformes; family Sparidae; genus Lagodon; species Lagodon rhomboides. Next base: position 22,939,742 of record CM077788.1, on the reverse strand, counting down.
CCCACTTCAATGAGATGCGACTAAGAAGTGCTTCCATTACCATATTCAATCCCCTAAAGCAAAATGAAGCTTAGTATTGTTTGTTTGGAGTAATAAAACATTAAGCCTAAATGCGATAAAAAAAACTATTACTAGCCGTAGGATGATTTCTACAGGCTATGATTTGTTAGATTAAGGTTTAATGTGCCAGATAAACAAGGCATCTGGACCTGTATTATATCATTTAAGGTTTATTTCGATTGCAATGAATCGCTCTCGTCCACCTGTGAGACTAACTCTCACGCGAAAGCCCAATCAGCTTGATGCATAATTGACGAATGCTTTATTTCGCAGAGAAACAGCCACATGTTTAGTCAAATATGAAATTGCGTATTCGCTGAATGTCCATCGTCTGTTCGCTTGGATTGTGAAAGCAAAATTGTAGTCCTGAGCAATTTCAACAAATTACGGTGACAAGTCAGCACAATGAGCTGCAATTTCGGGATGAAACAGACATTTTTATTAGAACCTCACACCACAAACACAGTTTGGAGTTAATACCAGTGTGCTGGTATCCAGGGGTAATCAAATCCTGACTGAAAACAATGAAAACAATTGTATCACAGCAGTGTGTATATCTGACCATTGTGAGCTGAATCCCAGTGGCATCCGTGAAGGCACAGCGCAGGTTGACTGTCTGGCCGGGATACGACGACACCTCCGGCTCCACCTTCACCCGCTGACCCGAGGCTCCTGGGAGGAACAGAGGGAGAAATATAAATCGGCTGCTTCCTTCATTCCCAAACTAGGAAAGGGGCGCTGAGGAAACGCAGCAGAGGGATCGTGTTGGTACAAAGCCTCCTGATGATAAATGAGGAGAGTGTGGAAGTGTCTGGTACAACAGAGGACAGCATTAGTGAACCCAGGCAAGTAGGCCAAGAGTCTGGTATCTCTCTATGATTGTGCGTATGGATGGAGCGGCCGAAAAAAAAAAAAGAGAAGAGGATGTATGGTGAAAAAAAGAGGAAAACCAGTTCTCTTTTGCACTAAGGTCATAAATCATCTGGATGGGTTGTGCTTTTCTATAGCCTGCCATTTGCTGTGCCGACACATTCCTGTGTAACAGCGAAGAGTCAAAATAAATACGCTTTTCTTGGTGTGTTGTGTCAGTGGGCGTGTGAGAAACAGTAAGAGCGAGGGAGCTTTAGAACGACAATCTGTCCGCGTATGCGGGTGTGTGTGTGTGTAATCCAGGTCTCTGTGAAAATGTAATTACTTGTATGAGTAAGCGCGCATTAGTGTATGTCAGCAAGATGGCACCTGTTTTAAGTAAGAGTGGATTACCTGCGGATACACAACTTCAAATGTCTGCAGCCGGGGCTACGTGCGCGAACGCCTGTTCGCTCACAGTGTGTTTACCAGCGAGCTACACACGTATAACAGCACCAGTGAAACACAATTTCCCCTAAAGACAAACAATTACTTGCAGAACTAGTTCCACCAGTTTGTGCTGAGCCAAAGCTATTGTGTTGAAACTAATATGATCTGCAGGGCTGATGGAAAACACACACACACGCACGCACGCACACAAAAACATGAAACCCAAAGGCTAGGAGATAAGAGGAAAGGCCAGCGCTGTCTTTCTCTTTTGACGAGCAATAAACACCGCACCTTCCTCTTCTCTGGGGAGATCTGAGATATCAATACGGAGGAAGAGGAGAGGGAGGAAGGAGCAACAAACTGAGTGGGAAAGTGGAGGAAAACAAGCCTTTCCTAGAATAACACCAGCTCTCGCAGGACCAGCCCAATTTGCAACCACAAAACAACCCCCTTGTAGCCACGGAGGAACCTCCGGACAACCACTAAGCAGCCCGTGGGAGAGCACAGAGCCTTATTGGGCTGGAAAGAGGAACAGCGCGCTCGTTTTTTTTTTTTCCTGTCATGGACGCACATATCTGCACAAGGGGACACACAAAAGCATGCGCACGCACATTCATACACATGACAGCTTTATTGTCGAGCTCCTGGCCTGTGATCTTTCAGATGTCTTCAGCGTTTAGAGAGGATCAGGCTACAAGTCTCCGTCAATCTACCTGAACCGGTCTGACTAACAACAGATTAGCTTTGGGAATGGGAGCTGTACTCTGGTTACCAAACGGTGTAGCAGGGAAAGAGTAAAGGGGGATGAAGGCTTATTGAAACCCTTCATTACTAGTCTTGATTGGGGGGTATGGAACGAGCCTGACATGTCGCAGGCTGTTAAACAATGCGGCACTGAAGATAAAGTTACCCCGCCTCAGGTTTCGCCTGTTTGCACATGTGCAAATTCACACGCAAAACACATGCACAGCTGCTGCGTCCACACGCATTATGTGGGGGGCCGGAGCCGAGCCGGACCTGTTGTCTGTCATTCGGAGGCAATAAGAGGCGAGCCAACGCAGGTCAACTCCTGCCAGAGCTCCGATGAGAGACAGGCTGGCCTTATGAGACTCTATACAGCCCCGGGGAAATGAATATTACACACAAGACATACAGAGTCTTGCACGCCTTCATCTTCCATGATGGTCCCCAAACCCCAGTTCTGAGGACTCAGAGCGTCTGTGTCATTAGAACAGCAGACACAGAGAAGAGAAGCCGGCGTGTGCGTGCGCGTGCGTGTACACGGAAACAACAGGCTTTTGGAAATCCTGAGGCAAGCGGCATTTGAAATAGTAATTGTCAGTATAAATATTTAGAGAGCATTGGTCATATTAAATAGAAAAGAGAGAGCGTGGAGAGGCGGGGGCAGAGAGGAACTAAGGGAATTAGAGAATAAAAGACGGTTCAAGGGTACGACTGAGAAGAAAGGAGGAGCGACAAGAGAGGGAGAGAGACGGAGGGAGAGAACCAGAGGGTTGGAGGGGAGGAGAGTACGAACAGAAGCCTTGTGTCACCGCTGCTCTACTTACAGTAGCTCTGCTGCCTGCAGGTGACAGACAAGAAACGCCACGAAACCCAAACGCACACGAACGAACAAACAAACACGTGCGCGCACAGGCTGCCCTCTTCAGCATCCTCCAAGTGGTCGGATGTCACCATCATAAATACTGTCACCTATCATTATGTCTTTAACACCCACATGATGTGCGCACACACACACACACACATTATGCTGATGGTGCTGCGACAGCCCTGCCATATTAACACAGTTCTCTCTGATCCCCTGCCTGGTCACGCTGACATTTCCATATTTCCCACCGTTCGTCTGTGAAGACGGAAATTAATCAGGAAGGACGGAGGAGAGGAAGTGTGCGAAGGAGGATGGAAGGATGAAAGAAGGAGACGAGAGACAGCCTGGGAATGCCAAAGTGATGGAGGATAAGAGCAGAGTAGGGGCGGGTGAGGGGGGGTGTAAAGGAAAGTGGGGATGCAAGTGTGTGAAGAGAATCGGTGCCAGGAATAGAGAATGAAAGAGGGAGTGAAAAGAGGAAGTGGTGAGAGAAGAGGAGAGGAGGAGGATCTCGAAGAGGCGACGGTGTCAGCTATAAACAAGGTTAATAGGAGACGGCTGAGGGACAAAAGAGAGAGACATTTAGACGAGAGAAATAGGAGAAGTGAGAGAGGAAGTAGGTGAAAGAAAGACCAAGAGCGAGGCGATGGGAGAAACTAAAAATGGAGAGGTGCGAGGGGGGGGGGGCGGGTGATACAGGTAGAGAGAAACAGAGCGAGGAGAGGCAGCTGAGGGGAGAAGAGCAGGAGGTGGTGTAGAGCGGTGAGCGGCAGGTTAGACTCCACACATGACCTTGTGAGAAACAGTGTGGCTGTGAATAGAGAGACAGAGGGAGGGGAACATCGTGAATGAGCCAGAGAAAGCCAGAAAGCAACTCAACAAAAATACTCAAAAATCCTAATTTGCTCTGCAGCCCATTTTAGCCAGCCGTGGCTTATGAAACGAACATACGCTTATCAGCCTGTGTCCGCCTGCCTCGCTGCCTGACTGCGACGCCTAATGGCATTCATGTCCTCTGCCTGATCCCCACTATAGTGGAGAAAAAGCACAGCGTCAGGGGGACAGGGAGTGCAGGCCATCACCTAAAATATCTAATGGCCTTCAGACCTCACTGACTCTCTGCCATTTCATCAAGCTGGTGGCTACGCACTGTCAGGTGGGCTAGAATGAAGCTTTCCCATTCTCCATGTTCTTAAAGATTGCTTCCTCGCACATACGGTGTGTGTATGTGTGTGTGTGTGTGTGTATATGTATATGTGTGTGTAATTCTGAGCGAGAAAGAGACAGAGAGAATGTGGGTGTGTTTTCCTTTGGCCTCTCTAGCGCGCTGCTGTCTCAATAAGCATTCTCGGCTTTCATTATTCTTCCAGGTCGGCGCGAATTTCTCCATTTCCATTATTCTCTTGTTGTTGTTGTTATTGTTATGCCCACCTTCTCCACTCCCGAAGAGTAATAGCTTTGATACAAGCAGTATGAAGTGCAGGCCGGAGCGTCACTATTCTGTCCTGATGGAATCTGTCTTGGACTTTTTCCCTTCCTCAAACATAATCTTTTTCTGACAGGGGAATTAGAATGATTCCCAGCCCACCTTTCAGACTTGATGACTTCACACACGCTGTGTTTTAGGACCTGAGGGTGGCTCTTGTGATGTAATGAAATGAGTTTTTCCTGATTCCGTTTTGGTCAGACCTCGCAAAACTGTGTGTGCAGTATATGAACCACCTCTGCAGGCTGGGTGGCTTAATGTTGCCTCTGACAATAGTGACGGAAACACGTAATCATGAGAACTAGGCCTGCACAGTATGAGGGAAATCTGCAACATGAAATAACACTGTTTAATATGAGTTGTGATGAATGAATAGATATATACTGAAGTGCCCATATTAAAGGAGACATATAATGCTCATTTTCAGGCTCATAATTTTATTTTGGGTTACTACCAGAGTAGGTTTACAGGCTTTAATGCTCAAAAAAAGGATCAGTTTTCTTTTAGCTCCTGTCTCTTTAAGGCTGATTGATGGGTTGATGGACAGACATGAATTATCGTTAAGCTTGACGATCAGTGAATAATATATAATGTTCATTCAAAAGAAAAAGGTGCAGGAATGTACAGTGTGAAAGAGAGAAGTTCACAGATTATTTTCTCATATCCTCACTCCTCCACACGTACACATACCACACACTAAGATGGATAGATTTTGATAAATATCTAGGTTTTTTTTAAGATTGGAATGTCTAGGCTGATCCTTTGAGACTATTCAGCTTCGAATTTCAGCACATGATGCACCTTGGACTTTGAGAGATGCCATAAAATTCCTCACTCATAATAAAAAATGCGTGGTCAGAGTCCATGTTATCATAAATTCCCCCGCTATGGTTAACAGTAGTCAGACGACACTGCGGGTTGAAGTCATCCTTGAACGTGCACCCAAAACAAGAACCTGAGTGTTGGAGTTGTTAAGTATTATCCATTAGATCATGTTGCTTTTTCATTGTTCAGTGGTCTCGGTTTTATTCTCAGTACAGTGTCTGCGTGTTTGTGCACTGGCCTTGGATACAAGTGGTTTCTAAATGAAAGCTCTGCCAAATACCAGCTTTGTGAGGCTCCCGATGTGCAATTTTGTTTTTTTGAGACATTGGCACAGAGATGCCGATTCAATTCCACGATTATTACTGGGTCTGTACTTTTGTACAGTGCAGCTTGTAAGTATTGGGACAGTGACATATTTTTTTGTTGTTTTGGCTCTGTACTCCAGCAAATGGCCCTGAAATGAAACAACAACTGAGATTAAAGTGCTGACTTTCAGCTTAAAGGGTGTTGAGTGAGTGAGTGTTTTTGTCCATGCTGTTCACCTCCTGTGTGGGAGTCGGAGCCTTTTTCTTTGTGCATAGTCCAACTCTTCGACGGTGAATGTCCAAATGTGTCATGACTATTGTGTCTCCCATGAGGAGCAACAGACTGTAGCCAGAGAACTGCCTCACTAAATCTTCAAAACTGTTCCTTTTTATCACTGGAGATAACTGTAATATTGCAGTTTTTGTGGCTGTTGCACCTGCAATTTGGGCGCCGACTGGTCATCTCTTTAGAGCTCTGTTAGCGTCTTTGTGCAGCTTTAGGAAAACTCATAAGCAGAGTCGGTCAGACGCGTATTAACGCTGACACGCGCCGTCTGACATTCTACTTTAAATGGCCTGCCTGTATAGCTGCTCTTGTTACGGACTTCTGCGTGATATTGTCATCATTTGTGTCCAAACTGGAGCAGCGACACTGCTGTGGCTGCGTGTCATGTCCAAACTGCTGCTGGTGTGTACTAATAGCCATTATCAGCTGGAGTCTGGAGCAGCACCAACCCCAACCTGCTGTCTGCCGCTGCTACCCGACACTCGCAGCACTGGATCCTCTGACCTTCACACGCACACACGCGAACGCGAGCGCACCCACGGCCACACAAACCTGCAGCGAACGTGCACGCGCGCGCACACACACATTTAGACGTGGATACTTTAGTATGCAGGGAGAGGAGTGGGAATGCAGCTTAGCTTTGACAGGCGAGGCGGTTTGACAAGCCAAGAATAAAACTAGGAAATGAAGACTTGAGATGTGTCTCGTCTTCTCATTGACCTTTCCACTGGGCTCTCTATAAGGGACCGATCGATGGCACATGAGAGAGCTGGATTTTTGGAGTAGCTACTGCTCATTTGGACGTCTCCAATGACATCATACTATAATCTATGCGTGCCGTTAGCTTCGCTGGTGGGAGCAATCGACTTGAAAGCACCTTTGTTTGATAAAGACGCACGCTTCAAAGACTTCAAGGCTATCGCGTGAGATCTGCACTCCAAAATCACCATGGAAGATCATTTAACTCAGAAATGTAACAAAGAAACCCTGTTGTCAAAGGGGCTCGGTGTTACAGCGAGGTTGCATGCAGGAGACAGAAGGTAAAAAACCAACCCCCGTGATGCAACAGGAGCAGGGAGGAAAAAAAAAAAGGTGCAAGAAGGGAGGGAGTGCTACATTTCACTTTGTTCACAGTGACATGATGAAATATTTGATAACTGAGTCTGTGGAAAGAGAAGAGGAGTCAAAGACACAGGCAGAAATGAGGAAGGGAGGCAGAAATGCATGAAATGTAACAGAAGGGGAGCGAAGGAGAAATAGGGGTTTGGAGGGAGGGACGCGGGGAGACATGAACAGGCTTCAAAGTGCCAAGGAGAAATGAACAGCTGGAGGAGAAATCTGCACTGGGAGGTGTGTGTTTGGCGAGTGTGTGTGTGTGTGTGTGTGTGTGTGTGTACAAGCATGCATCTGTATACTGATGCATATTCCTATTTAGTTGCCTGTTTATAACAAACATGCCCTAGGACTGGAGCGAATATCATTTGCAAAAATAAGCATTTGCCAATTCAATTAAGTGTATCATCTTAATGAAAGAAGACCCAGCAGGGAAGTTTAAAACCCCCTCAGAAAATTAATTTTTTAAACTCCTGAAACGGTTTAAACTTCTCGCTCGAAATGCCAGAACTTCCTGCCTTGAAAGCTTGAAGGCTCGACCATAACCTTCGTCTTGCGCTGAGACCAATTCCATACAGTATGCATGAGTTTGAGAGTAAGAGGAAACTGTTCAAGTATAGGAATTCACAATGGGATCTCCTCACCATTTAACTGCAGGGCCCTGACATCAAATTACATCCACAATAGCCCTCTCTCTGTGGAACTCTCTTGCTCCCCCCATCCTCCCATCTTGCGTTCTCAGTTATGTACGTACAACAAACAGAATATTTCAGGTCCAGCAAGCTCTGGCGGCTGGGGCAGGTCTGTAATGGGAAACTGTGTTTGTTTGATTTAAATTGGAAAAACAGCAGTGATCCATCAAACATACATGGTGGTTTCTTTTGTTTCTCCGCAGCGCATCGCACCTCGCACCTCGCAACAGGATGAAACTTACAGCCAACAACATACATAACACGCTTAATCATTTAGCATCTGCCAAGCTAAGGGAAAGGCATGCATAAGAGATAAAAAAAAAAAGAAATGATCTGCAAAGGAGTCAAAATGGTTTGTGTGCGGTTGGGGTGAGACAAAAACACATTTCCACACGTACAACTGCGAGGTAAAGCATAAACCACGGTTAGACAGAAACACCGTCGTACACACACATAGGGTGGAGAGGCACTCTTCTCCACCGGTTGAATAATTCATCCACGGGTAAGAACGAAGGCAGCGCGCTCTCCTCCTCCTCCTCTCATCTCTTCATTATTGATAAACACCAACATCTACACGGTACCTGACCCGGGAGAGGGAGGGGAGGGAGAGCGAGCGAGCGAGCGAGGGAAGCTGGTCAAAGAGGAAAGACCGCGATAAGAGACCGACTCTGGGGCATGAAAAGAAATACAGCAACTGTGTTAAAGCAGAGGTGCATAAAGCTCATCAGAGGAAAAAAAGAAAGGCCGTAAGACGCGAGCGAGGTTTTATGGCGTCGCATGTTTTCATCTGGCGCTCGGCCCGTTTAGGGTCAGTAAAGTCCCGCTTGTAACGTGCAGTTTACTGTGGACGGAAAAGGACACCGCTCTCCCGGGCCAAACAAATAACTGCCTCTATACTGCCTTGCTACTGCTATCACTCCAACCCACTGAATAAGTGACTGAATAACTTACTGGCTGGATGGCTGACAGACACCCAGCTCCCCCGCGGCTCCCAGCTCTGCTTTGTCTGCTCGGGCCCTGCACATCATTCTACCTCCACCACACTCGCCTTCTCTCCGCATCGCTCGCTTCCTTATTTTCTTTTCTCCCTCTGTGCCATAGCCCTGTCCTGTCTTTTCATTTTGGAATAAATCCTTTTCATCCCTCTGGCTCATTCTCCTCTTCCTTGACTACTTTTTATTTTCCCTTTAGTCTGCTAGTTCTTTTTCTGTCTTGACTTCTTCATTCTACCCTTGTGTGCCATCGCTCCTCATGGTAATTGTACCGGGCATGTTATTTTAGCCCTGCATGTAATTTGGGGTTTTACTGCGGGGTGACCATAGTGACAGATCTGCAGTCAGTGCGGGAGTATAAAATGTAAATCCGCGGCTTTGAGAAAACATTTTTTTCCCCGACAGGTCTGGGGTCGGAGTCTGGGAAATATCTTGATCTATTCTTCCATTATGCATGCTAAGGCCTTGCACCTCTTTATCAGGTCTAGCAGTAAGCTCGCCAAGAAAAATCCTTCAGACTTCACTTTCTGAATGACTTTGGGAGCGCGTGTGTGCGTGCACATCCAGAGTCTGGCAGCATCTTACTTCAGAAATAGGCCTGAATTAAAGGATCAGGCTAAAGTCAGAAGTTCACAGCTGGAGTAAAGTGCCATGTACTTCGACAAATGTCCGAGGCGGGATGTGCGTGTGTGTCTCTCTCTCGTCATCCATCATTTTGTGTATACATCCGTCCCTCCCTTGGTATGTCAGCTGTTAACATGATGTGATTATGCGTCCTATTTTCGCCTCCCTAACAACACTCGAATGTGAGAGTCTACCGAGGTGTCAGAGAGGATATTTCAGGCTGGGTGTGATCCCATCCCCGAATTAAAAACCCGAGCCGCCTGTTTAAGTGAGAGGAATTCCATGACAACCCCGCCCCCGGACCCAAACACAGCTGTGTTTCCAGGTTTTTCATCGTTCACCTTTAATTCACCTTGGGCGAGGAGGGTGGGGGGCTCCGTTCCCCAGCTGCTCTTCCCACAGCGTCAGGGCTGCCACTCAGCCCGCTACTGACGAGCCCATTGGTCAACAACGCTGTCAACGCGCAGCTCATTCATAGTTGAGGGGGTGAGAGACCGATCCAATTTATACTGCACATTAAAAGGATTAAAACGCCATCTCCCTCGTATCACCGATACGCTAGGCTATTAGCACACTCAATCTGTCAGGAAGATCACACAGCATGTTAGCAAATCAATGGCAGCCATATGGAAGACAGAAGGTCAGACATCGCAAGCAAACAAACAAGGAGGTGCGTACCAATATTATGATAAACTGATGACTGTGTCCGTCACAACAACCAGCTGGATTGAATTACTGACGGGCTGTGTAGGAGCAAAGTAGTCTGCAGGGAAAGGATTTGAGAGGACAGCCAAGTTATGTTCCAAAATATCACACCCACCACTTTTAAAAAAAAAAAAAAAAAAAAAAAAGTAGAGCCTGTCTACTTTTGCAAAAGTCTTGCTAACACAGGAGCAAAAGTTGGAATTAATTGCGATTATGACTCACTCATTAGCAAAAACACAGCAGCGCATTTGCTTAAACGTTCGAGATGCAGAAAGCCGATTAGTCTGCATGCATTTTGAAGATATAGGAGACAGATCTTTTTTGCAGATGAGCGCGACAATGAGGTGGGAAGACGGCAACAATTAGCAAACATCAGGCAGGTAGGATGTGGTGAAACAGAAGAAACAGAGAGGAGCAGAGGACAATAGATAACTGAAGCTATTAAAAGGCAGAAAGAAACCACGCGTTGTGTATCATAACGGCTGCATTGTTTGAGTCAGAGTTTCGTTCTCGCAGGTCTGCAGTGAGCCGTGAGGGCGGAGGTGAACGGCCCATTGTCTCCGAGGCTGGTGAGATGAAACTCTGCACTTCAAACACATGCCTCTTATCAGTTCTCCCGTAAAAGGAGGAGGGGAAAGGTGATACCGAGGTGGGAGGGGATGAAACAGTCACAGAAAGGAAAAAGAAAAAAGAGGGCGTGGTTTGGAGTTTCTGCGAGGTACAATGGAGCGGGAGAGTAATAAACGGCAGGGTCGTATGAGGAGGTTGAGCTTCTGTTTGCACTGAATGTTAAGATTAAGTCTGATTATTCTCTGAAGGACAGCCACAATGACATCTTGCCTTGGGAACATGGTGTATTGTTTTGATGTTGATGGATGGATGGATGAATGAACAACTAATAGACAGACATGCAGCTCAAGGAGACAGATCAAACAGGGGGGGGACGCAGAACCCTGATATTTCCTCTTGAGCCAGTCTGTTGAATAAAATTAAACAAAACAGAACAAATGTGGCAGGCTGTGCGGCCACTGTCAAGGTAAAATAATAATAAAAAGAGGATTTCTCTGAGGATCTATACACAAAGCCGATTTAGTTTTTCTTTGAGAGGTGAGTGCGTGACAACTCAAATAATGAACTGCAGTAAAAAAAATACTACAAAGTAATCAGACAAGACAAATTAAAAGCTTAACAATAAAAGATTAAAACTAAAACTAACATTAAATAGCCAGAGGAGATAAAGAAGCAGCAGGTAATGAATAGCAATGCCCTGATGACAGAAGTAAGAACTGTGTGTCGGTATGCGCAGCGCCTTCCTCACAATTTGCCGGCCACAAAAGGAATCCGAGTACGTGTTTCATTCCAATAAACTTCAAAATGCTGTGAAAAATACTCAGAGCCATTTATGTCCTTTAGCGATAAGCCAAGAAAGCTCCAGATAAAAGGAGAAGGTCAAAAGACTCAACAAAAGATTGCTGAGAGTGACAAGCTGTGCTGACTCATTCAGTGAAGACAGCCTTTACTGGAAACATTTAACCATTACTATATTAACATACAACCTTGATTAATAGACTGAACACTTTACAGGACTAACCTGTTGCTCAATGTAACACCCTCACGCCGTTTAAAAGCAACACTGTAACTTTTTGTAGAAAGATAGATGATTGTCGAGTCTCTTCCCATTAATCCATCTATCCATCCATCCATCCACCCACAGGGTTGCAGGGTACTGGAGTCGATACAAGCCAACATTGGGTGACTGGCAGGGTACAACAGTCTCATGCACAGATGAATAACCAATCAAAATCTTTGGCGTTGGACCTGAACCATCAACCCAAAGCCTTTGGATTTGACGATCTGGGAATGAAACTAAACAGTCAACTATCTTTCTAAGGAATTAAGTGTCATAGAGTTGCTTTAATGTTATGTTTGTTAGTCAATGGATGCAAAATAACGTCTGTTTTGATAATCTATTATCTATTTACAATTGATTATTTAGGTTATTTAGCAAGCACGAATGCCAAATATTTACTAGCTCTAGCTTCTCTAATGTGAGGATTTGGAGAATATCTGTTGGATTATAAATTGGATATCTTTGTATTTTGGACTGATTGAACATGCATTTTTAAGATGACAGCTTTGATTGCCCATTTTCACTACTTAAGTAAATAATCAACAATTGAATCAATAATGAAAATAATGCAGGGCTCCAAACAAAGTTTTCACAATGGTTGCACTGGCGCACCTAACTTTAGACTAAATGTGTTCATTGATCGAAATGGTATGTCTGAAACTATGCAGCAGAAGTTACAGCAATGTTGAATCTAGCCTTATTCATTATAAGAACGATTGACGATTGAAAATAAAGAACCAGGCTTCTGTTCTGAAGATCACAGCTTCTATAGTTGTCAGTTATGATAAAAAGTAAAAAGGAGGTCAACCAATCGAACGCCATTGAATGAAAACTCCTGCTGTCTGTCAGCCAAAGAAATAAATAGAATGTATCTATTCAACAATGAGGTTAATTAATGAGGTTAATTAAAATCAAAAAGCCAATCAAAAACCAATCTTTCTATTTAAAGACACGCTTGCATGTTAAGAGTAGGCGTCTCCGATCGGTCTTCCTCTAGACGTTTGCACTGAGGATAAACAGCTTGGCATCCTCCACACTGTTTTTACCTGTCTGGGAGGGGAGCAGCAGCGGACTGAGCTTCCCTTCAATAACAGTATGCTCCCTGCTTTTAGCCTGTAATGGCTCAGCAGTCACAATGATGCTACAATTGATCCGACTCTCTGAAGATTGAAGCCGCTTCCAAGAGATCATAAAGAACTGCACAGACGCACACAAACATCAAGGAAACGCACGGGCTGCTGGAGCCGTCCCCTGTCAGGCCGTCATTACGCCGGGTGAGAGCCGCCTTTGTTTACCATCTACCCCCTTAAGGCAGAGTGACAGATAAAGGATTGAAAAGTGACGGTGGAGATAGATGGGGGCACCAGCAGACAGAGATGGCCCTGCCATGCACCAGTGGCCACCTTCAAGGACAGACGGGCCCTTCAATATCACAGCCTCCGTGTAATTAGACAGTGCTCTGTCACGCACCAAAGAGTTGCTCCTATTTGTGTCGTATTAAACGCACCGTGGATATCCCCTACTGTGCTTTGCCATTGAGACCTAATGCAAAAGGGGAGCAAAGGGGGATTTGTATAAATTTAATTACATTCATAATTCGCCCATCTTTAGCTGTAATCACTCGGGGTTAAGTTAAGTAAATCCACTTCTCGGCTAGCCACCCACGCCCTGTGTTGCCACAGTAAGCACAGTGTAACGTCAGGTTTTTCAGGGGAATCTCATTGACAGGCTGAAACTCTCTAAGTGAAAGTAAACAGAGTTCTTGGTATGCAGTAGTGAAATATTAACAGCTGTACTCTTCCTACTGAAGTGCTGCCTTTCTTTTGGTTCGGAGCACTGCAGCTCACGTGTGTGTTTGCGTGTATGTGTGTGTGTCTGTGTGTGTAGCTGTCTGCTGGTGTATGATACTGTGTCTCTGAGGCCACCTGCAGTGTCTCCAAAAGGCAGGAAAAAAAATCTGCCGCTGTGTACATCTTTGTGCGTCTGTTTTTGAGTTTTTTTTGTGTGTCCGCCTGTGTGTGTGTTTGGTGCACCTCACAGCCAAATCGCGGCACAGGCAGGCAGCCTTTTTTTTCCCGACAGAGAGGGAGAGGAATGAAGCAGATCAAACACAAGCCAACTAATCACAGACGCCGACTAATTAGCGCAGTCCTCAAAGGGGAACCAGGAATGAGTGATGATTCCCCCTTATGAATTTCCCAATGACGCTGTGCCGGATGCCACCCTGAATACTCGCCGGTCACAGAGAGGAGGGAGCGCAGAGGGTAAAGTGCAAAGCGAGTCACCAGTGATCTGGCCTTGTTGTAATCTTATCATCTCAGAGCAGAGGGGGCAAAGTAGCGCTCAATATCCCTTATCAGGGTTTCAGTCATGTACACAGAACCCACACAAACACAATTGCTCTCACAACCTCACACACACACACACACACACACACACACAGACGACAAACTTTTATCTCAACATCCTCAAATTAGACTGCATGTAACGTTTCCCATTAGGGGATTTCTTGAGCGATTAAATCCCGAGTGTGGTGAGATTCCAGCCTCCGGAGCAGAGCACAGGTTGATATTCCTGAGCGCGGGCTCTGAGTGCTGATTAGCGGGCGGATCTGCCACGCTGATCCCAGATTTCCACAAGATCAGAGGCCGAGCTGTGAGCACGGCGGCGGCAGCGGCGGCAGCCAATTACAGATGCGACGAGCACACGTATGCTTATGCACACACACTCACACAGATGCGCCTTTGCCACACACACACACACGCCTGTCCAGAAACGCATTTCTCCAGGCTGAAGTCATCAAAGTGACGTGAACCCTCCTCCCCTCCCCTCCTCCAACTCCTCTCCCTCGTCTCTTCTCATCTCAGACAAGAGGGCACCTGTCAGAGGATGCTCAGTTTGCCAGCCAACCAATCCTCGCAGAGATGGAGAGAGAGGGACAACAAATGAGCAGAGAGAGGGCCAATATAGATTCTAATAAGTCCATCCAACGAAGAAGCGCCGGCCGCTGATGGGAGTTAGCCTAAATAAAACCCACTCCATCATTCTTCAAGTGTCCGAGTCTTATTCCATCTCTATACGTCTTAACATCAAGCTAAACATAGATATTCTAATGCTCGCTCTGGGCCTGGCCTTGACCGACACTGTGTCATTGGCTGGATAAACAACAACGCAAACACACAAACACATCTCTCTCATTTCGCCAGATTTATAGCGGAACAATACCGTCCCTCTGCCCTCTGCAATGCCGCCATCAATGGCCAGCATTTGTTTCACATGATTACAGTGTGACAGTTGGCATTCATGCGGCAGACAAACACGGACGGATTCCAGACTTATTGTTATACAAAAATCCTAATATGCTTTGAACATTAACAGCTGCACGAGGGAGGCTGCAGAAGTGAAACGAATTGGTGAGGCTGGTCAGAGTAGACAAAAAAAAAAAAAAAAAAACAGATCTGAGAATCAAACAAAATGAAACTCGCCAATTTACTGCCGAGCAACGGCGGCGCGGGGAACAAAAAGACATGTAGATAAGAACATAAGAGACATTGGAGGGGAGGCAGAGAGAGATAGAGAGGGGGAGAGAGATAGAGAGGGAGAGAGAGAGATGTGGAAGGGGGGGGAGTGATGTTGGAGAGCAGAGCAACAGCTGCTGAGCATCACATCTGCTCCAAGTGGAGTCATCAGCAAACAGACAGACTGGAACCGACCCACTGAGGCAAGCCCCAGGGAGAGAGAGGGATGGACAGAGGAAGAGTGGAACGCAGAGGAAGGAGGTGGAGGGGGGGTGAGGCGAGGCAAAGAGGGGATGAGATGAGAGGGATACAATTAAAAAGATGGAGGGTGGAAGAAGATGAAAAGTGCACGGAGGCAGAAAGAGCTCCTGCAACCTGTTACTCCCTCCGCAAATGGAGCCGATGGAGTCGAGTGGGGCGGCTTGGCAGCTGATTTCAGAGGGGACAGGAATCTCCAATCGCTTGTTGTCCACTTTTCTTTCTCCCCCTTTTACCACCCTCCACCCCCACCCCCCTCACCCCTTCCCTGACATCCTTCCTCCATCTCTCTCTCTCTCGCGCGCCTTCTTTCTCTTCAGTGAGACTGACAGAACAAGAGAAGCCTGTGAGAGTAAAGATGAAAGGCCTGTGAGGGAGGTGTGTGTGTGTGTGTGTGTGTGTGTGTGTGTTGAGGATGTGTGTGTGAGATGAATGAATGACCCCTCTTATCCCTCATCCCCCTCTGGAGCTGTCCTGCCTTAACACAATAGCAGAAGAAAATAAAACACACAACACAACCGAGGCGGTGCAGAGGTCACTCTGCGGCATGCGTGTGTCGCCGTGCACATGCGCTTCCCGTGTTTATTCTCGCATCAAACATCGTTCTCGCAACACCGCCTCAGCATGAATATCATCTTACGCCTAAGCCCCGCGTCTTGTAGCGTACACCTTTCGGCCTGTGGAGAGGCCCCCCCGAGGAGAGGTAGGGACCCGGAGAAGTGCACATTGTTCATTCATGGTAGCAGCCACTGGCAGCGAGGGCAACCCCGCAGCAGAGTAAGCGATGTCATTTGGCAGCAAATGAAGGGGAAAGAGCAGAGCAGTTTATGCTAGCGTCTCTCCGAGGTCTCGCAGCTAGCTCGAACATCAAGTTAGCCCGGGCGCGGGACAAAGCTCGGTCTGTGCTCACGTCTCTGCATGGCGGAATAAACATAGCTGCAGCTTCACAGTTTCCTTTAGCTCGTCCTCTCCTCTCATCTCTCCCTCCCTCCCTCCTCCTCCTCCGTCGTCACCCCCGCTGCCTAAAAGAACAATCTACCGACGCAGCATGCCCTTCCAAAATATTTACCCGCTCAGTATTGGCTGAATACAAATACCATTCTCTTCCCCTCTCTGATGTCCGACATTCAAACAAACCTCGCGCCCACATGCACTCGCTGACCGCAGCTGCTCTGGATCACGCTTTTCTTCTCGCCCCGCACACACTTGTTTGCTGTGGGGATTCCTCCCCTCCTGAACCTTCCATCTGGTTCGTGCCTTTGAGTGATCTCAAAGTTGGTGGAGAAAACAAAGTATAGCGGCAACAGTAGTCAGCCGCCACACCTTGCCTGCGGCGGCGAGTGTGTATCTGCTGCTCACATCCCTGCACACACCCCTGACTCAATACCCCTGACACTGTCTTAACACCTTTTCCTGTGCAGCTTGTGCCCTTCTTTCCTCCGCTCCTCTCGCTCCCCTATCTTAATCTGTCACCTTACATTCTCCCCTCGGTGCTCCTTAATCTCTTTCTCGTTGCATCTGCTAACCAATTTTCGAAGCAGCCTCCCTAACCATTCCGACATTTTTTTCTGTTTTTAGCAAGCGAAAAACCCAAATATAAGTTCATTAACAATCAAGCGCTGAAATCAGTTGCGGCGTCGCAACGCTCCGGCTTTTCCTCGTTCATTAGCATATGTTTGAAAACCAAGTCTAAACGAAATGATCAGAGCTGATGATGAACTACAAACAAAGCCCCCTCGAATTATTCCTATGATGCGGCTGCATGTCATGCTTGTTTTTAATGTGTTGCGTGATTTTTTTAACCAGGCGCTCAAAATAGATGCAAATGAATGGAGAGTTAGGCAAGAAAAGCCCGGGTGCCCAGAGTAATGACACGTCCCCAGGGTGCCTACTGTTTTCGGGTGATTGTTCAAGAACTCCTGCGGGGGTGCGCATGTTAATAAGTAATAATGTTCTATCAAAGTGAAACGTTGCATCGAGTCTTTTGTCTTGTAGCTCTGCAGTGCCTTTGACGACTTCCCAGCCCTCCCGTCCTCCTCTCTGATAGGGGATGTGGTTCCATGGGCTGCACCTGTGTCTCATTACCGCCACTGATGGTTCAGTAACAGGCTTCTCTCTCCTCTCGCCATTGTGCTCTCACTCTTTCCCTCCCTTTAGCTACTGCCAACATACATTTACCTCCAACAGTGTGGCCTGCGCTCGCCTCTTCCTCTTGCTCATCCCGCTGCATGCCATTCACATGATCTCTGCAGCTCCATTTTTCCCCCGTCACTCCTGCCATTACAGACTCGGGTTTGAGGTTTGATCTTATGATTTCGTGCTGGACCGGCACATGCCTCCAATTCACCTTTTCGTTTGAACAGGATACGTTTTGCTTTTTAGCACTTGTGCCCTTGTGAATTGGCTTCCCCTGGTATCTGCATTAATGTGACTCCTGCGGCTTCATTATGAAAACAATCGCATTTTTAGCATGGCAACTAACAATTATTTTCATTGTCAGTCAATATGCTGATTGATGGATTCATTGTACGGTTGACAAACGATCAGCAACTAGTGAAAAATGGCGCAACTTTTCAAAGCCTGAAGCAGAGCTGCAACAATAAGTCAATTAAACAATTAGTTACTCGAAAGAAAATAAAATCGCCAACTATTTTGATCAACTATTAATCATTTTAGTCATTTTTCAGGTAAAAATGTCAAACATTTGCTGCTTCCAGCTTCTTAAATGTCAAGACTTTTTCTACTTTATTTATAGCAGCCTTAATGGAGAGTCTTTGCGTCACTTCAGGTTCTGAGAAATTGTGATGAGTAATTTTCACAATTTCTTGACATTTATAGGATAAATTGATAGTTGTGAAAATATTCAGAAGATTACTCATAAGGAAAAATGGAAAAAGTGTTTGTTGCAGGCCAGGTGAGGTCTCACTAACACCTTACTGGCACACAAGATAGAGAAAAGCAGCAATATCTCACGACTGAGAAGCCGGAACAGCAGCATTTTTGCTTGAAATCAACTTATCATTTCAGCTCAAGATATTTCTAACACAAGCTGTATTTACTGATGTGGCACAGCTTCGTGCATGACTGCTCTTGTTACGTCTCCAACAGACAATAACACAGACTGAGGGGGAAAAAAAGTCTCTGCTAAAGATTATCACAGCATCGAGTGTTTACTGGCTGAAGTTGAGATAACCACGCGTGAAAAAACGCAGAAAGCAAAGTCAAACAGCGCTTAAGTTCACTTCTGTTGACAGTTTATCACCTCAGCCGGAGAGCACGGTTGTAATATTTCAGGCTGTACGTTCTGCGGCATGTCAGGCTACAGACTCACTGTGCTAATCTGTACTTGGTGTTCTGATATATGGTGCAGTCGGCAGCTGCACTGATGGACTCCAACTCCACTGTTTTTCACTGTCCGAGACCATTTACAGAAATACTGTACTGTGCTGGAACCTCCACCATATAACTTGAACAGCTCTATTTGGAAATAATTAATCATTCTTGAATGACTGGGATGATTGAGTAGGAGTAGGAGTGTGTTTTATCAAACAACCAAAGTAGGCTCTGCTTTGTTTGATTAACTGATAAAGAATGACTGCGATTTGTGACCCGCTGTGCATGCAGATCCTGTAAGTCATATTGTGCAATATCGGTCAGACCTGTCTGGTATGACTTGTGGATTCGTCATGGAAAAGGAGAACTGTGTGAGTCATTCTTTTCTACCAACAGCAAAACCGCTGTCGCAGGACGCGTTAGAGTTAATTTGCCTTATTTGACACTGCAAGTCCTGTGACGTGACAATTGCACATGCTCACACTGTGATGGCGATCCCCAAATGATACATTGTGCAGCCCTACTGTGCTACCATGCAAATGAGCTGAAATGAAAACGTTTTGTTCTCGCCCGGATTCAAAGACTTTTACATTATGTGCTGTATGTCAAACACAGTCGTCGTCTAATTGTTTCATCTCAAAGACTTCTGAGAAACATATTTAGTTTCTATCAACAGCTCTTAGAAGGATGGAAAGTCTTCAAAATAGCATTTAAATCAAAGTACTATCCATTATGACAATAATAATAACAACCAATAAAATGTGTATTTAGCTGGAATCGAATCAAAGTGTCACATTAAAATTGATTCAGCTTCAAGACCTCCATAGAAATCCAGTTTAATATTGAATTATGCATTAAATATGTAATAAGACGAGCCTAACTATGATATCATAGCCTATATCTGATTCTTTTAAGCCAATTAACCCCGGTGTCAGCATTAAATGGGCCAAGCAAAAACTCAAGTGCATTCATTATGCTTGACAAATGAATGCAATACCGCTGGAGATTATACAAGTCTTAAAACCTACTACTGGCGGTAGAGCATTAGCCTTGATGGCTTCAGAGATAACTTGCTCTGGAGTTTGATGGCTTCCCCAGACAGGGGAAGAGAGTGAGTGGCTATAAGCATTAGAAGATCACGGACAGGCTCCCTCCTACGCTGTGCATATTAATTCTTCTAATGCAGCTAAGCTCAGCTTGTCACACGTTGACACTGCATAATTATGTCATCTACGAGGGACGACTTTTTTTAAAAGGGCAGACGCACGGCGCAGCAGAGTGCGTCTGTTGATGGAGCGGTTCTATGTTCTAAAATGTCAATATGCGTCTAAAGAATGGTTTACCTTAGCTCATTAGGACCGTTAAGGCTACATTATGGAAATAATGTTAGGTCTATGGGTACCAAAAGGACGCCGGTCCACAGAAGAATGAGCTCTCCGAGGTGAATATCTTAATACAGCCAGCAAGTCTTCTCTGGAAGGACCTTTTTACAATAACGAACCAGCCAATTCTTTAAGTAGTATCCTGACTGACAGGAGCGTCCATCAAACGCCCAGATCCCCTCACCCGTGGCCTCTTGCCATCCATCAATCCAACCTGACAGCCTTACCTCCATCGTTCTCTATGTAAATAAACAACAGAAAGAGGAGGGGAGGAGCAAAGAGCACTGGGGGGAAGGGAAGGGAAATCAAAGTAGGACACTCAAACCTGAGACAAACAGGCCAAGTCAAGTTCACAGAGGAAATGGAAGATTGACGCGTCAGGGGAGGAGGGGAGAGAGAGGCAGGAAGCAAACTCACAATGGGCTGAGGTGATGAGGGGAGAGGCAGGAAAGAGAGAGAGAGAGAGAGAGAGACAGAGAGAGACAGAGAGAGCGAGAGAGAGCCATCTGGAAGGAATGAGGAGGGGAGATAAATTGGAGGAGAGGAAGGGAACTGACTGGCACAGGGATGACAGCCAAATGAGCGGACACACGAGAAGGAGTCGTGTAAAGGAATGCAGAGGAGAGGGATGGAGGAGGAAAACATCTATGGAGGACATCAATAATCTATGCTAAGATAAAGCAATTCTGTGTCAAAAGTGAAGAACAAAACGGAGAGTGGGACAAGGGAGGAAAAAGGGAGAAAGAGAGACAAACAAATGAACGAGGCAAAGTTGGTAGGTGGAGCCTGAGGGACTTCTATTTAAAACCAGAACAATTGAGAATACTTGTGTTAGTTTACACAAGCACAGAGGAACCACATCCTCTTCCTCATCTCCCCCCTTACCCCCCATATCTTCCCGGGGCTGTGTCTATTTAAATGTGTTTTTAAACGGCAAGTACTCCTGCTCTAATCACGGCTGGCATCACAGCACTCCCCTCCGTACCTTTACCCCCGCCAGCGCGAAGCCTTCTTCTGTCGCTCAGACCCTGCCGCACACTCGACACACACATCCATGCGTGCAGCCGGCATGACTGTGCCGTGCCAGAGATAAATTCATGAATCACTGGTGCACAAATCACCCGCGAGCTTGTTGCAAGAGGAGGAAAGTGGGAAGAGAGGAAAAAAGGACAGAGGTAAGCGTTTAAAGTGTTTCCTTTAAAAGCTTTTTTTTTTAAAAAAAAAAAGGAGGAGAGGGTTCAGGAGATGGCTCCCAGCAACCTGAGAGAGCGAGCAAACACCCAGAGGGCCTCGGTGACAAGTACTAGTCAGCAGAGAAGATACTGTCTCTCTTCCCCTCTCCGCTCTCATCCCCTCCCCTCCAAGCTCTTCCTAAAGAGGCCAAGATAGAAAGCCAAAACAGCAAGCAGCCAAATAACGAGCAAGCGTATGATACATGCTCGGCGTAAACATGCCTATCGCATAGGAGGAACTGGCAAGTGGCTGATGCTCTGCATACAAATGTCCCTTGAGGAGTTTATCTCAGCCTTGTACACCGAGAAAAAAAATCTTTTTTTAAAAAGGCTCCACAGAGGTCCATCCACAGAACAAAATAAGCCCCTCCATCAGCCTCCATTTCAAGAGAAACTACCCAATCATCTCTTGTTACAGAGCCACTTTCCCTCTAGGGGCACCACTCAAAGGCAGGTCTGTCCATTGATACAGGTGTGGTGCAGAGGGAGGACAAGGGAGAGGGGGGAGGGAGGACAATAGATGGTCTTTTCAAATGTCTCCCTGGGCTCACCTGGATTAGGGACAGAGTCTGAGGGGAGGAAGGAGGAGGAGGGTCTCCGAGCTCGGGCCGAGAACAATAGTGTCTCTGTTTTCAGTTACACCAAGTGTATCATTCCGTCTAGCGACAGCCAGCTGACTGCCTGGACTGAAAAACAACATCTCAAGGTTGCTGCTGTTGAATGCTGACTTCTTCTTGTGCAAATTTATTTATATTTATATACAGTTACAAATGTATTATGACAGGATTTCTAAGATTATGACAGGATCAGCCAAAACTTCAAAGATGCGTCCAACAAGGAACATGTACTGTACATCTGACAGCACAAACCTGAACAAACAAACAAAGCTGTGCTCTTTTTTTAGGGATACAACTCACATTTATTATCTCTGCCAAGGAGATTAGGTTTTCACCCGTGTTGTTTGTTGGTTGGTTGGTTTGTCAGCAGGATTACACAAAAACTACTGAACAGATTTCCACAAAAATTTGGATGGAGAATCTCGGCCCAGAATAGGCCCCACTGACTGGATGAAGGGACGGATCCAGGAATATTTGCCACTTGGCAAGATAGGGCATTTTTTGACATTTGCGTTAAAATCAGGCATATTTAGATTGTTAGTATCTATGAATGAGAACTATTCCATGTGAATCCCAATGAACATCTGGATCCTATTTATTTTGGGTGATTAATTGTTTTTTCTTGTGCATCACAATTGCCTAAAGACCATAGTGACATCTTCATACTGCTTGTTTTCTCTTAACAGTGAAAAACCCAAAGATATTCACTTTACATTTAAGTAATAGAGGGAAAACTAGAAAATTTGGCGGACCCTGCCACCTTTCCAGCATCAAACATTGTTCTGGGGTGTTCCTCCTTGTGTTCCTCTGAGAACAGCTTGTTTATTCAGTCAGGGAAAAATAAATATTTCTGAGTTTATTACCGGATTAATATTGTAAACATTAAACTTCTGAGTTTGTATTTCTTCTCAAAAACTACACGGTGCCCCTTTAAGTTTCTGTTGAATGACTAATCAATAAAACCACTAGACATTTAATTTATACCGCAAATTAAATGGTTTGGACCATTAGGCTACATTATGTCTGACTGGTAAGTATGTTGTATCAGGTTTCAGGGGAGTTATGGACTCTGGAGATGCTGCGTATCTGAGCATGCAAAGACAATCATTTGCTACTCTGGCGATCCTTTTGTTTGTTTTGAACATGGGTGAGATGAACAAATGTAGATTTATAGTGATACTAAGCACAAACGTATCTTGTTAAGTCATTATCTAGGACTTGTGTACAGTACCACTCTAAAGCAGCATTGCAAAGCTAGTTTTCTGCTGTGGTATTAAATTGTACAACATTGCACGTTGGGAATTAACTCTTCAAATGTAACCCTCTTTCAACTTCAGTGTGAGATTCTTGTTCGATGAGTCAAGCTCCATTACTGGCCTGGTAACTGCCTGCGGGGGAGATGAGTGTGTGACAGCATCTAGCAGCAGGGGAGTGGACATTGTCAGCCTGATCCCAGCGCTGCACGACAGGTTAGCTCTGCTGAAAATGAAATAAAGTCCTGCATCTGCTTCCATTTCCCCGCCTTACCGCTCATGCTTAGCTCGCTCGCTTATTTGACTTTGTTCCGTCACTTCCCCCTTCCTGCTCTCTGTACAGTAATCAAGTGATTCAACCATCAAATCAGCGCAACATCGCCGGGAACTGTGTGCACGCATCCGCGACGTATGCACTGTTTGCGCCGGCGTGTGCGTATGTGGTTTGCACGTGGCGAGGTGGTGGTGATGAGTGTCGCTCTGCAGACGGGGCGAGGGAGACGGAGGGAGAGGAGGGTGAGATATTTGGTGAGGTTAGGGTGAAACACTGTAAAAGTGTCACAGCAACTTAACCTTCAAAGAAATGCCCACCAGGGTGGAGTGGGAGGAGGTGTTCTCGACCATTAGAGGAGAAGGAGGGATGGGAGGAGGAGTGTGTGAGAGAGAAGGGGAGAGAGAGAGAGAGAGAGAGACAGAGAGACAGAGAGAATGATTGATGGGTGGAAGAAAAAAGAAACAGAAGACCTCGTTATGGGGTGGTAGGAAGGTCCAGATGCCCGCAATACAAATGTGTGTGGGGAGGGCGGGGGCTGTTAAGGAGGTAGAGAGAGAGAGAGGGAGCAAATCAGAGTAGGAGAGGAAAAGTAGCATAGGCAGTTGCGATAGGCTTAAAGAGAAAGTCTGACATAGGTGGAAGAGACAACTGGGGAATTGGACAGTGGGACAGGGAGTGGAAGAAAGCCACAGCAGAGAAGAAGAGATTAAGGGGAAAGAGAGAGTAAGAGGATAGAGGAAAGCAACAGACATTCCAATTACAGAGGCAGAAACGAGGGATTGATGACTAAGAACGGAGAGAGGAGGAGAACAAAGAACAGGACGGGAGGAGGAAAAGAGATACAGTAAGGGACCGCAGTTTACTGAGCAGATGGATCAATTATACGGGCCAAATTACAGAGAGAAGGAAGTTGGAGCATTAGGAGGGGACGTAAACAGAGAGGACGGAGGAAGAATGAATCAAGATGGAGGGGTGGAAGTGAAGGGGACGAATGTGACATGGGGGGTGGGGAGGGTGGAGAGTGGCAGAGGAGATCGAGTGTCCGCTATAAAGGCGGGCAATCAGCTGAGATGAACGCGACAAATTGCTCCAACGCACGAGGACCGGCTCTCCCCAAGGAGCCGCACCAAACGGGCACACCCTGTTGACAAAACACAGGCCTGATAACCGAATAAACCTGCTGCCTCCCTTTGACCTTAATGTGCTGGCTGCTTCAGGGCTAAGATTTAAATGCTCCTGCCACTTCAAGGCTCTGGGGACCAATGACGACTGTGCCGCTTGTTTATCAACGTAGCGCACGCAGCATTTTTTTTTTTTTTTTTTTTTTTAAACCAACAAGTGAAACAAAAGATAAACGCTGGTATCAGAGGGGAGTCGTGGGGTTGCAACAACAATGAAACACAAGAACACCCTCCACACACACAAAAATAAACCTGTTGTGCATTATCTCCGCGGCAGCGTATTCAGCTTCTTATCTCGCATTTCTGAGATGACATCTGTGCACGAAAGCTACATTTTCTTTATACTACGGCGTGTAATGTTACGCCGTTCCTCAGATAAATCTGTGGGATCAGGCGGGAACTTGACTGAATTGAAAGCAGTTGGCGTGCAGAAGGTTTTTTTGGGGGGGTGGAAGCGTGACTTTATATCCAGCTCCCAGAGCCTTGACGAGACCCTGTCACACCGAATTCAATTTCCTCCTGTAGCCGGCCTGTCCACTAGCTCTGATAAGTGTGAATTTGACATGACCTTGTCAAAGTCAGATGTGATGAAGACGCGCCACGTCTGTGTCTGTGTGTGTGTAAACAGCGGTGTAAAGGTGCGCGGGAAGGTAACAAACGGGCTGTATTGTCGCAGGTGACGCATGACAATGTGTGAAAAGGCGACACGGAAGAGGTCGCAACGGCGAAAACCTGCTCGAGATTTCACAAACCGGGGGCAGAGAGGACGAAGGGAGGGATTAGCAGAGGAGGAGGGGAGAGAGAGATGTTTCATGGCGCTGTCGTGCCGATAGAGCGAGCCCTAAATGTTTTCAATATCACATAAGGGCACTGCATCATCCGCCATTCAATACCCGATCAATAACGCAAACCACCTTCCACCTCGCAAACTACATTTAGACACATTAAGGTGACTGCTAATGAGCCGCCGTGTGCATGTGTGCGTATGTGTGTGTGTGTGTGTGTGTGCGCATATGTGGGGTGGGGGACGCGCTGAGGAGGACACGGTCAACGGCCTCAGTGCTGAGTTGCACAGAGATCTGCTGAGTGCACTACGGGGAGGATTTCTGAAATAAAAGAATGTGACAAAGACAGAAGAAAGAGGAGAAAGATGACAAGGAGAGGGCGCAGGTCAGGTAACAATAATTCAGAAAGAGAGCGGTCAGTGAAAGCGGTCCTTTCCTGTCCACGCCGGGAGGCTGTTACATATGTGTCTCAAGCTTTAAGAGTGGGAGAAGAAGAGGAAGAAGAAGAAGAAGAAGGGGAGGGAGGTGCGACTAAATTACAAATGAGCTGATAATTCTTGGCCTCACTGGTTCACTCCCTCGCAGTTTTTCGAACCCCCCCCCCCTTCTTTCTCCCTGCCAAGATGCTGCGGCGTGGAATTTGAAAATGTCGACATCCTCAGCCCCCACTCGCCGCTCTGCTCCTCCTCGGTGATTTTACTACGCCGGGGTCACGGAGACACCCATCTCCCAAGTCTAGTTAATTAAGGGGATTTTATTTTAAAGAGTTTGGCTGCCTTTCAATGCATCCTCACTTGGAACTACCGCTCATTCTCCGCATTGGCTGAGCTGGAATGGGTTTGACCTGCATCTCTCGAAATTCCCGAAATGGGTTTGTTAGACACAGAAGAAATGCCGATTTGGCAGGAGGCATCTTGACTAATGGTGTGGAAATGTGTGTGTGACTGAAAAATAAAGTAAGCCACATGCCTTATGGCATTTGTATACAAGATGAGCTGCTGGCATTCTGCGAGTAGTACAGTCTTAAAACTCGCCATTATCTCGAAACACGTGGGTGGTTACAGTATATAATGGAATGGTCTCTAGCAGTGAACTCGTATCAGCATGTGAGCTAATGCACGCAGATTTCATGTAGACAGCCGTTTAACCCGACAACTCTGCCAGGAATAACGCTGACCTCTTCACAGTTGTGTTTTTGGAAACCCCTGAGCAGCCCCTATTCATACTAATGACGTTTGGCATTCCTTCTGAGATGAGCATTTCTGCTCATCTTTCCTTTGGATCAGATGGGACCGACTCCAGAAGTCTGGCAACCCAGGGAGCCAAACACAAACATCCCTGTGGGGGGCACCTCAGCGTGACCTCAGCACACTGAGTGCATGTAGGCGGGAGGCAGAAGGGGGGACTTCCGACCGAGCCGTCACAGGGCTCCTGGTTTTGGCTCTCACGTCGCAGGAAAGCCACTATCATTACTTACAAGTTGGAGGAAAAGAGTCCTCAAAGAGAGTCAGTTAAATGAGCAGGCAGCGATAAAAAAAGGATGTCCTCAGATCTGATGTCTGCAGAAGATAACAGGGTTGCTGATGAGGGTGATACACCACTTCCAGAAGGAAACGGAAAGGCGCACACACTCACTGTCATTCAGCGACGTGACAGCTCCTCCCTATTATTGGAATGTCATCTGACTTCCAGCACAGCCTCAGGTTACCGGCCTTATTCATCACCAGCTGTAATGTGTGTGCGTTGGCGTGTGTGTGTGTGCGCGCTCAATTGTGTTTGTGGTCTTAAATGCAACAAGACGCAGTGACTCGTGCTCATCGACCTCCCTCTCTTCAGATCCATCCGTCCTGTATAACAATATTTGCCAAGTCAACGATAAACCTGATGGATCCTTTGTGTTTCTGGTCACTGGTAATGAAACGTCTATAGAGCGCAGTAATTTCACCGAAAACTCGTTTATCAGAATATCTAGATACCTAAAGCCACATAAGATGGTGAGGATCAGCCTCGCTTTAATCGTTGTAGCGTCCATATGAAAAAGGTTTTTAAAAATGAAAAGGGCCTGCTGCTAAAATGTTTTCAATACACCTATTAAAAAGCTTTCCATCCATTTATTGTTGGATAAGAGGTACTTCATTTCTCGGCATCCATTAAATATGCCACTAAGCTCACATCGCTTTTTTTTTTTCCCAGTAGCATACCTGGTTAAATAAGAAGTCATAATAGAAAGCTGTCTAAGTCATTAGGCTCATTTGGTGAGATGCCAAATAATTGCTTCTGTCTTTCAAGAATTCAGTTATCTAAAATTCGCCTCACAGAGTCCGTGTAGATGCGCGCACACACCCTTGCTTTCGATCACTTTCAAATCTCCATTAAGCTGTAAATTCACGCACAGTTTTATGTCTGAATCAACGGAGTCTTAATGGTGATGATAAGGGGGAGGAGGAGGTTATTGATGTGTCACTTAAACAGGAAGGCCCCTTTGTAAGCGTGCGCGCGTGTGTACGTACAAGCGTACGCCGCGTCCAGACTTCCTTACACACATATAGACACGCACACCTGACCTTTTCAAAATCCTTCTGGCATTTACAGGGCCGGCGCGAAGGGGCGAGGACAGCTCATTTACATAATGATGGGACCTAACTGCGACAGCCATTAACACAGAAACCAAACCCAGACCGAAGCCTCTCGCTCCGCTGGGACTAATGAGATACTAAGGACTTACTTTTCCCTTCTTTTATTGAGGAGGGAGAGAAAAAAAATAAACTCCAGTCATGATCCATCAACTACATTTCTTTTAATAGACAGAGTGTAATGCTGTTGCTCGGCTGTAATGATGAATGGGCCCGGGCTTGGCAGGAGCGCACTGTTCACGCTGAATCTCCCCATGTGGGGGGGAAGAAAGTTTAGAGCTATTGCACAAGTAGGACGGCCAAAAGAAACATCACTTCATCAGAGTTACCGATTGTCTCAGTATGTGTGTGTTTGTGGGAGGGCAGGGTGTTGTGGAAATGCTGGAAAATCTCCAGAATGTTTCACGAGTCATTACAACATTAGCTGGCATGACTATGCAGGATGAGAAACGCGACTTCAGAGGGGCTGATGCGAATCTGCCCGACAAGGAATCCGACAGCTACGGTGACAGACCGTGGTGAGGTCACTTGTAGTTTATTTTCCTGTCTGTCTGCATGTTGTTCCTGTCATAAACAGCATGGCCTTCAGTCCAAAGAGAGACTGGAGGACGGGGGAGGGAGGCCATTCGAATAAACCAATTACAAGCGTCACTCAAACAAAAGCGCTGGACAGGGAAAGAATGAAAGATAGCTGAAAATAAAAAAAAGGGGAGTCCAGAACAAGGCCCCTGTATGTACTCAACGGCAGGGGTGGGGGAGGGAGCGAGGGATGGCGGGAGAGAGGAAAGGTTTCAAGTGGCGGGGGCGGGGGGAGGGGGGAGGTGGGGCGACGCCTGTCTTAATCAGTCGCTGCCCGTTTTAGTTTTCCAGCCAATCCTGAAACTCTGCGACACACTGCAGAGGGCTGCCGAAAAGCCACCTGTTTCCTCGAAAACGGTGGAGAGCCATCGAGAGGAGCTTTGCATCTGAATCAGCTTCAGGTATATAAAAGACAAACATTGGTTTATTTGTGAGTGGAGAGGGAAGCAGCCTCCCCCGGCCCTGACCCTGCATGCCCACCGGTTTCTCAGGCAGCCAGCCAGCCAGCCAGCCAGCCACCCCCTGCACGCTCGCAGCTTACTCAGCCATAAAGACAATGCTGCCACGGCCTCATAGCCCAAACTCCCCCTCACGTAAGCCCTCCCCTCTTCCAATAAAAACATCTCCATGGTAATGGGCCAAGCCTTTCTGACCCACATCCACGGGTCCCTCACAACCTTGACTTGGGGGGTGGGGGTGGTATTGTAGTGTAATTTCAGAGCTTAAACTAGACCCCCACTTGTAGGCTTCTGTTAAGTTTTATATACAGAAGACTGCCTTAATTAAAACCCCATCAAACTTGAATTTTTACAGCCAAGCCATAATAAACCGCAAACTTTGCAGAGACGGAAATCACGTCTCTCACTTCTAGAAGTCGGAGGTAGGTGGTTGCTGTCACAGCTGGAGAGGAAATGGAGAACCCAAATGCAATGTAGACAAGTATAAAACTTTTAGTTCTGCATCTGCAGTTCAGGCTGCATAGTTTAACTATTTACCCAAAAGGAGGTCAACGGTTCACTTCGGGAAAAAGCGACTTTAAATGAAAGAAAAACTTAAAAAGCAGTGCTTTTGCTTGTGCTGGTAAAGCCTTTGCGTTTTTCCCTCGCTCATAAATATGTAAAACCTTTTGTTTTGTTTTCCCCCCCACTTTTCTCCCTCCCCTAAGAGCACTTCATGTTCTGTAAAATGAAATTGGACGAAAAAGGTCCACTGCATGAATAAGTCAGAAGAGCGAGTGTGCTTAGGAGTGGTGATTAAAAAACACCACCACAATCAGCTGCATTACTGTATAAACACGACTGAGAAACGTACACGGTTAGCTGTGCGGGATCCGCAGGTCCTACATTCTTGCCCCAATTACGACACAAAACAAATAGCTGGCCCTGCCAGGAAGCAGGGAAAATGTTGAACTGGTTTCATGCCACACACATTCATATGTTAATGGGTTAACTGCATGCCAGGGATGCCTTCTCTCAGTATTTGGCTCCGCTCTCTGCGGTACCTGTAGGCGAGTTGTGCTCAAGTTGACAGGAAAACAATTGAATAATTAACTCGTATTGCCAGACAGGCGGGAGTGGCCCGATACCTTGTTTGAAGTAATAGCAACTTAGAATGGGGGCCTTCATGGGAGTGATTCACTGCAATGGACGTTGAAATTAAAGGGCCAGAGAATAAATTCAATATTTACCATATTTATGAGGTATTGACACAAACTCAGACATATCGTCATTTTCCAAAACTGAATAAACAAGCTGTTGTCGGGTGGGAAATGAGGTTCCCAGGCTAAAAAAGGTGGCAGGGTCCGACATATATATGAACACAACAACAGTACGAAACTGCGTCATCCTTTAAGGTCCGTTTGTTTGTTCAGCGATGAAAACAAACAGTTTGTTTGGTTTGTTTCGGCCTGAAAAAACAGCCAGCATCTTTCTCTTCTGAAAACAACACAGTGCACCTTTAAAAAAAGAAAAAAGAAAAAGCCAGTATAGGTTAAACGACCGGTCAGCAGCACAGATGATTGAGTTTCAGCTGTTTCCCCCTTCTGTTTGCTCTCAGTGTACATTAAGAGCTGTTTCCAGAGCCATTTTCCTCAACTGAAGTGTAACTAACACAGGATGATGTGCGGACAGAGGGAAGAAAAGGAGCCGGGGGGGGACGTTGAGTAAGGAGAAGGGTGGCTTTAAGGGGGGGACAGAGCACCAAGGACAGACTGGCACAGTGACTCAGTTTAAAAAAGACAGGAGGACACTCTAGAACTGTAGAGGCCGAGAGGCACCTGAGGGAAAAAAAAAAAAAACACCTAACTCCACAGCCTGAGCCACACCTTAGAAAACTAAACATGGCGTTGAGTCACTCCGACCGAAACTCGGGTGAAAGAGGCGATACGGATGACCCAAGAGCGAAAACACGAGAGGAATTAGAGAGGAGGGAGAGGTGTTAGTTAGAAGCACGACTAAATGTTTGATTTTATTTTATTTTTATTATTTTAAAAAACTAAATAAAATACCAGAGTGGGGAAATCACCTGCCGGGGTTTTCTGCTCCTGTCACCGCCCTGACAGGTGGCAGTTAAATCTATCTACCTCTTTGAATTATTAACAGACGAGAAATGGGAAGAGAGAGAAAAAAGGCTGATGACAATGAGCTTGACACTATTAAGTTTTCGTAAGTGATAATGTCTTACCGTGTTGAAGAAGTATCGACGCGACCAGGCAGAGCAGCCCGATCATTTTAGAGCAGGCATGCCAATTTCGGGCGTCATGTCTCGCCATGGTTGATTACGGTCCTCTTTGTGAAACCAGGCGTAAGCTCTCTCTCTCTCTCTCTCTCTCTCCGGAGTGAATGTCCAAAAAAATAAATAGTAAAAAAAAAGAAATGGAAAGAAGACCTTCGGATGTGGGAAATCTCACAGAAACTTGCGGCGTGCAGGACAGGAGCAGCGGGGTGGTGTTGGTGGTGGTGGGGGTCCGACACAGATTCTGGTTCCGTGTCCCCTCACTGCGCCTTTAAGACGGAGTCTGCTGAAAATAAATGAAAATCCTCGTGAAATCGTCCTGGCGGCGCACAGGTGAATATTTCCCCCCAGCTGGTGCGCTCTGGATGTAATGAAGTGCTGCGAGTGGCTGTGGCGCTCTCTCTCTCTCTCTCTCTCTCTCTCTCTCGCTCTCTCTCCAACAACTACTTCCTCAGAGCGCGCGGCTGCTGTCCGACTGTGTGTGACTGACTGGGTGATGTCATCAGGCTGAGAGGCGTCACAGTCCCAAAATTAAAAAAAAAAAACAGGGACCAACCCAATTAGGACCAACGATGGCAGAAGGCGGGGGGACCTCTGGGTGCAACTTGTTGGAATGGCCACAAGCATTTTTTCTTTTTAAAGCTGCACCTTGATGGTGTCTGAAGTGCGCAGCAGGTTGTCCTTTTTTATTTTATCTTATTTTTTACTTCTGACGAGTTATATCGAGGAACACCCCTCTGTAGCTGTGTTTTTAAAAGCTGAGAAGTATCATCTCTGCGCACCCACACGAGGCCATCTTGATGAATTCGCAGCCACAGCTCCAACAATCAAATTACGCGCAAAGAATGTAAGTGATATCCAACAGAAAAGTGACATTTCACCCACACACACACACACACACACACACACATATACAAAAAAAAGACAACATGAAGTTACCACAGTGTATCCGAGTCAGACAGCTCGTGATGTAGTGCTGAGGAACGTGGAAACAGATGATTCTCACGCCCTCTGCTGTCTGTTCCTGCACAAACACCACACTGAGATTAGCTCGTACTGTTTTTTAACTCCGGCACAGCAGATGCCAGAATCAATAAACATTCATTAATAAACGGCAAAATACAAATCCAGTGGCAGTCAGCGAAATCAAATCAAGAAGGAAACAGCTTCTCATGTATCTATTTGCAGACTCCAGCAGACTCTCTGTTGATGAGATTTTTTTTTCTCTCCCTCTCCTCCTCCTCCTCCTCCTTCTCCTCTTCTTCCTCCACAAAATAACTTCCAATTCATTTTTGCCCTATTTTCCTCTGGAGCAGGGTGCATACTAGCATAGCGAAGGCATTATCTGGTTTAGGTCTAATCCCTATACCCAAGTGTTTTACAGCCAATGTAATTACATCTTCATAAGTCCCACAGTTTAAACTGTGCTGCTGTTTGCTGCTGCTGCTGCTGCTGCTCGGTTCCTCCTGTTCTTTTCCATCTTGAAGTTCCCCTCCAGCGCCACCCCTCCTATTTTCTATCAGAGGTGCAGTTTCTGAAGATAACAATCAAAGGTCAAACCGTGTTCTGCACACCACTGAAACAAATTAACAGCTGGAATGTGCTCTTCTTTTGGAGATCTCGCAGATACAAGGAGGGGGTCTCTTTCTCACTCTCTCGCCCACTGCAAATCCAGGCTACGTGGAAGCGTCTTGCCGTGCAAACAGCAGCTGTGACATTTGCATTGCCGTGTTTTCATTCGCCGCCCGATAGCGGAATGTTTAAGCACCTGCACAGCCAGAGAAAGTGTGCGGGGGGAACCACCCGGATACAGACGCCACTAAATCGTGTGCATTCACGGACTAGAATGAGGGGCTGTAAAGAAAGTGGCCACCAAATGGAGGATTTTCATTTCCTCTCCTTCCCATGCTCATCCATTTTTCATGCCCATAACAAATCGACCTTCACACCTTCCACTTTGCAGCTACCACCCACTTTACTTATGCACTTTCTTATTTATTTTTTTCCTCCCAACCATCTCACACCCCTCACACCTTCCCTTCGTTTACACGTCACTTTCTTCTCTCCCCCCCCACCACCACCACCCTTCTCTCTCCATCTTCCTGTGTCATTCGATTTCCTTTGTCCACTCGTCCTTCACTGCTTGCTGCTATTCATCCCGTCCTCCATCCTCGTGCTCTCCGGGGGTCTGTGACAGTGATAATGAAGCGCGTAGTTAACAGATATTAGCTCATTGGCAGTGGATTCATTAGACAGAGCCAAGGCTTATGGTGATTATTTACCCGTAGAGGAGGGGCCACCGGATCAGTACCGCGCTCTGTGTCAGCAGCCACAGGCGTCTTTGAAGTCACACTACTGTCTCTCTCTCACACTTCTCCTCTCCCAGGGTTTTTCTCATTCCGTCTGAGCACCTCTCCCCTCGCATTTCTACTTCTCCCTTTTATTTCCCCCACTCTCTCTCCCTGTCATTAGACACCCACAATATCTATCTGCCTTCTCTCCCTCTCCCTCTCTTTCTCTATCTCTCTTCACCGCCCCCATTCACCCAATGGTAATTATGGAAAAATCTGTAATAGTGCTCAGAGGAGCTGATAATACCTTTAGCTTAATTAAAGACATTTATGGGATGTAAAGACATGTAGCCCAGGGGTTGCTGTGCACCCACACTAACCCAAACTCTTTATTTCTCGCTTTTTCATCTCCCTCAATCCCTCGCTTTCTGCTATTCTTATCGTTTTCTCTGTTTCACACACACATTGTGATACACGCGAGTACGCGCTCATTCCCTTTGTCAGACCGAATGTCGGGGTCAGAAGTTCTGTAACTAATTGCCCAGAAGTTCTGCTCGGGAATGTTGTAAAACATTATGGTAATATTCGGTGTAGTTTATCAGCCTCGAGCACACGCATGTGATGGCAGCAACGACAGCCTTTTTCCTGTCGATTATCCCGGCGTTGCCACATCCTGTTGGGCTGAGAGATGCACAGCAGACTTGTTAACATGTCAGTCAGGGACACCAGTAACACTGCAGGAAAGTGAACAATACTCAGTGTTCTGGAGCACACTTAGAAAGGTCACAGTGTTGGAGCGACAGCTGGTGCAGCGAGAGTCTGGTTTTTCTGCTTTCAGTGTGTGATGGAGTCTGGTTTTCTCACCTTTATTCTCGTTTCCTCCTTTGCGGTGTCTTCCTCTCACACTGGCACCCCAGGTATGAAATACTTTGTGAGTCTTAGGAATATATATTTTTACTGTGCTTGAAACTGATCGTGCTGGCAGGGGAGCCTACATTTCACGGCTAATGTTGCTTTTTAAGTGCAAACATGATTGAAGCTGTTTCCTTGAAGGTAAATGATGAGTCATGCACAGTTCCTCCGTATCCCAGGTGGTCAGTGTGAGAAGTTAAGAAGAAGAACACCTTGTGTTCTTGAGTGATTTTTGTTCTTCTCTTCTGACATCTGGTACAATTTATTGTCTTTAAATTGACCCAGACAATCTTTAAAGAACACGTTCAAAGGTCTTTTTCAAGTCTGTCCTTAAAGGAGCACTATGTAGTTTTGGAGAAGAAATTCCAACTCAGAAATATTAATTTTTTCCCTAACTGAATAAACAATAAGGTCCCCAGAACACCGTTTGACGCTAGAAAGATGGCAGGGTCTGCCAAATATAAACAGTTTATTCATGAAAATGAAGAGAATCTGTTTATTTAGTGTTAAAATGTTAGTCTTAAAATGTCTCCCCCAAAACTACATAGTGAATCTTTAAACAACACTTACATGCCCGTTTGTTCACTGAGAAGTTATCAGTTGTTGTAAATGCTCCTCCTGTCAATACTGGATGCAAAGAAAGTGATTTTAATGTAAGACAAGACCCTCAAAAAATATATCTTCCATTCTAAAAGGGCATTATAGATGCATTTGAAGTCGATATGATGCTTTAGTTGTCTGCGTCAGATACAAACACAGTGGCCATCTTCCAGTCTTTCTAATACAAGATTCTCTCTTTTGTCACTTTCCATCTGCTGCGGCTCAGCAAAGAAACACTACCCAGGGAAACAGAAAGAGGGAATTTGACACTCAAAAGACTGTAACTGTGGAAGATGCCCATTAGATCTGACCGACACAGAGTGCTGAAGCCTCGTATTATCTTCAGCAAAAGTCCAGAAGTCATTTTTACACAGAAATAGGAATGTGGATTTCGTCCACCAACACTTAGATTGAAAGTGCTCTCAGAAGAGGTCTCTCTTTCTGTCCAGAAGGAACAATTGGAGTAACCCTTTCGATGCACACGGAGGGAATAACTGATGTCAGCACTTTAGCAAAATTGTTTAATTTCAGTGGCCTGAATAATTAACCTGTTATAATGCTTTTTATCCTCTCTCCCTCAGACGAGGTGTTGGTGGCAAGAGAGGGCACGCCTACCACCTTGATCTGTGCTGATGAAACAGTCAGGGGCGCTGTAGCCATTAACTGGATGGTGAAGTCATCTGGTGCGGATGAATGGAAACTGGTTCTCTCAGCCAATGAGAGGACAGAGTTGTCTGGCGGTGCCTCGAAGGCATCCATGCGTTTGACTGATCCAAACTTTAGAGACACCGGGGTTTTCTCTCTGTTCTTTCTTCCCAAAATGAAGGACGGAGGCCACTACTCATGCTTGATAAAGCAACAAGAGAGGAAACTGAAGGAGAGGATTATCCTCTTAGCTATCCTCAAAGGTAGAAAATCAACAGGGTAGATGTGAGGTGCTCACACTAGTACAAAGTACAAAGTGACTAAGTGCATTAACTCAAGTGGTGCACTGAGGTGTAGTTTTGTGGTACTTGTACTTTACATGAATATTTTTATTTTTTTATGGGAAATTGTAAGAGGGAAGTTGCAATTACAGTTACGGTTAATATTTTACATTCAAATCACATAACCAGCTTGTAGAAGAAGTTGTATTTTTATAGATGAAATGATTAGTTGATGAATTATTCAGTCAATCACCATTATAATTGAAGAATCTTTAAAGCCATTTTATTTTTTAAAAAAGGGACTGAGAGTTTGTTGTTTCTACTTTATGAACAAAACAAAACACTGAAGACGTTATCTTGTGTTTGTTTGGTGTTTCTGATATGTTTTAAATTATGTTTTAACAATCAATTAATTAAGAATTTAATTTTCTCAATAAGAAAAATAATACGATCAAATTAATTTACCCATCAATCAAGGCTGTAGCCATGGAGTTTACATTGGGGGGGGAGAC
This sequence comes from Lagodon rhomboides, assembly GCA_039737535.1. Classification (NCBI taxonomy): domain Eukaryota; kingdom Metazoa; phylum Chordata; class Actinopteri; order Spariformes; family Sparidae; genus Lagodon; species Lagodon rhomboides. The sequence continues at coordinate 22,903,097 of CM077788.1, read as the reverse complement.
GACTTCTAAAATCCGTCCATTCTAAAATTATAAAAACACACATAGGATGAACTTTTTAGAATGAACATGTTATATAGCTTCTGTAAAGTGTTATGAAAATCATCATTTTATGGTAACACTATCATTTTCACCCCATTTTACAAAACACAGTCCCAAGCGACAGTCATACGACCTACGTAAGACTCACATTACATTCTAGTTCTCCACTTTTAATACATTTAATATTACGAAATAAAGAGACAATACAGTGTTTGACATTGATTGTGTACGGCAACACCACTCGGACAAACACACACAGAACTGCAGTACAATAATGGAAATCAGCATATTAATACGATGCTGTATAAATGAGATCCAGCCTAAGGGCTAGGTAGTGGATACTTTTACTATTGACACTTTAACTATATTTTATATTTATTTTGCTCTGCTTGTACAAAGGTAACATTTTAAAATGCCAGACTTTTACTTGTAATGGAATATACTGGCATTTTCTGACCCCTGATTTCCTGTGTCCTCCCTCATCTCCAGTCACTGTTGTCCCTGCTGCACCCATTCTGCAGAGCAGCACCCTGACGCTGACTGCCAGTGTGAATCCTGACTCTGCTGTCACCAAGATCACCTGGGAAGCGCCTGGAGGTATTTCCATGAAGAGCGAGAGACAGCCAAAAACAGGCACAGTGGCCAAACTTCCACTGCTCCAGATCAGTGACGGCGGGACCTATGTCTGTATGGTTCACCCGCAGGGTGACAGCAGCAGGGCTCCCTTCCCATTCAACGTGAACGTGACTGTTGATGGTGAGACTGGTTTGAGAGAGAGAAGAGCAGCATTGAGGAGTAGAAAAAACATTTGTTGTTGCTTCTCTTGATGGTTTGAGTGGGCATCAGTGCCAGAAGCTCCAGCAGCAGCAGCATCATTTATTTAAGCATCCTGTAGCAACAGTTCTTCAAAGTATTTACTTTAACAGACCAGTTTCAAAAGTCTACTGTAGATCTGGAGAATTCATCCAGTCCTCCTGTGAATATTATAGTTGCTACATTTATGTATTATTCATCATTTGCCCCCCTCCCCACCCTTCCCGCTTCCCTTCTCTCCACAGCTGACAATGTGGCCTCATTCACCAATATAACACATGGTGAGTGACTTTGTAACACAGGCAGTCTGGAAGTCCTGTGTCAGCAGCTTGCTAATCAGGCAGAGCAGAATGCAAGAGCGACTGAAGAAGTAACTCTCAGCCTATAAGAACGTAATCCCTATTGTTGGAGGAATTTTTCCCCTATCTCCATTTCCCTACTCTCTTACTTACTATTCTGTTTACTCTCTGTCTTCACCTCACTCTTCATTCAGCCTCTGTTTATTCTGAATTCCCTGTCGATATGTCTGCTTGCACTGTTATGTCTTCATGTCTGTCTGGACTCCATCTTCCTCTGTTTATCTGTTTTAACATCCTGCTTTCTCTCGTCTTTCTCCCCATATTGCCTAAAGCCCCTTTGATCTCCACCGCCACTCAGGCGAACACGCCCTTCACCTTAACCTGTCCTGCTGTCCAGGGGGACTACGTCTTACTGTACTGGCAACCTCCAGATGCCCGGAAGCAGACTAACATGAAGCTGGTGTACCAGTACGACCGGTGGAGGGGTTCCACCTTGTCGACCGAGCAAAGCAAGAAACTCCAGCTTGCCGGCCCTCCCTACAACGCAGAGGCCGGGAGCTTCTCTTTTCTGCTCACACCTGGGTGGAAGGATGGCGGTCTCTACGTCTGTGATGTGTATCTCAGTGGCAGCGCCTTCAGCCAGAGGACCCGTCTCAGCGTCCTGAAAGGTACAGATCAGTGTGAGGAAGAGGAGAAGGAGGGAGTGGTGTCACTGAAATAAAAACCTTGCTATATAAGGGATAAAAAGCAACATAGAATAAAAGATATTCCCTCATTGGGTATTTTGATAATAAAATATATCATTGGGGTTGCCTGTCATGATTGTAACATATCGCTCACAGCATTATCATACTCATCAAATCATTGAAGGAATGAGCAGGTTGGAGGTATGTATAGTCGATGACATTTAGCAAAATATACATATATGCTTTCTTACCAGACTCTTATCACTCTCATGTATGTGCTGTAAATATTGTCGGGTTACGCCCAAACAGAATAAGTTTGTATAACATGCTGTGTGCGACCATGCCAGAAATAGTGTTTGTCATTGTTCCAGACGACCACGCTAGAAGAAAAGCTTGTTGTCATAGAGAGCGGAGGCGTGATCTTGTATAAACATGCAGATAATGGCACACAAATTTAAGACAGTCTCCTCTGGAAAAACGTTCATAGTGTGGGACTCAGTTGTTCTCATGAAACATTAAAGAAATAGTCGTGCCAAGAATGAAAAATGAGCGCTGGGGGAGAGAAGTTCAAACCCTGGCTCCTCTCTCACCTCCGCACAGCTGGACAATCGTGGCATGAAGTGGGTGTGAGTGTCAGATTGCCGGTTTCGGAAAGCCAACAATCCACCGTCGTCCAACTAGCACTTCTGAAGAAGCACACTGGCAGCTTAAAGACCAGAAGCAGCTCTAGCCTGGCTGCCTCCAAAGTTCAAAAGCACGCCTACAAGCACCTCCAAAGGTCACTAATGAACAGCTTGTGTCTTGTTTGTTGAATTGGTACACAATTAGACATGTAAAAACAACCACTTGAGGTTTTCTGGGGAACTATTTTCTTGACAAACCTCCTCCGGGCATCTCCACTGGTTGTCTAGCAACCTCACTGTGACGACGAGCCTCCTGTTGATCACCAAGGAGCCTAAAAAAAGAAGGAGGGGTCATTACATCACTGAATCTTGCGTTGGGGCCAGTTTGCCGGTTGTATTGAAATCAATGCTAGGTGTCAGATAAAACAGATAAGAAAACCCAACATATCTGGGCTGTATGACTTCTGATGAAGAAATACCACCAGTAAATGAAAGAACACACTTCAAAGAATAGGTTGACCACTGATCCCCCCCCAAATGATTGACATTGCTGATAATATTGTCAACAAACAGGGCAGGTTTTGACTGATATTCGCTGATTAGACTGTAATGACACTGCGAACAGGAGCCTTTCCTACACAAAGTCGCGGAACGAACAACATGTCGATTAAAATATTCTGCCGTTTACCTCCTCCCGGAATTGTGTTCTTTCATTTCCTTGAGGCATTTCTTCATCTGAAGTCATATGATGTACTGAATATATGTTGGGTTTTACGGTATTTCTCCTATTGACTCCCACAGTCAGTCTCACCACAGTCTGGCCCCAAATAGATTGGCGACTAACCCTTCCTTCTTTTTGAGGTTCCTTGTTGATCAGCAGAAAGTGGCTGCAACATAAATCCTCTTGAAACCACAACTTCTCATTTTCACTTTTCTGTTTATGTATGGATTAAAAAAAAAAAAAAGAGACCCAACGTGTTAACGAGTGAGCTTTAGACATGTTTACATTGGACAGAGCCAGGCTAGCTGTTTCCCTCAGTTTCCGGTCTTTATGCTAAGCTAAGCTAATTGCCTTCTGGCTCCAGCTCCATACTTGAGACAAACATGAGACTGGTATCGATTTTCTCATTACTCCTGTGTTCTAAACACAACGGCAACTTAAGAGACAGAGGGTGACACAGTGAGTATTGACACCTCCCTGTAAAGTATTTGCCTCGCTTGTGTGTCGTATAATAAAAGACACCGAATTCTTACCTTCTCCCACTGCTTTGTTCTCATAGACCATGCACTGTGAGACAAACACAATGGAGATTTCCAACAGCTATTGGTAAAATGTCACATTATTATGAATACATTCCCAATACTGCTCATGAAAAGGAACATTCGCTCGATTCATATTTTTAAAGAGAAAAAATCGAGCAGAACACCTGTTGATTTTTGTGAGCGAGCCTTGGGCAGGTTTCAACCTTTGCAGAAAAAAAGCAGAATACATTTGCACCTCACCCCCTCACACACACACACACACACACACACACAACACACACACACAAAACCCAACATACACACGTACAGATAAGACGCTCTGTCATGGCGGCCTTGGAAGGCTTTACTAATCACAGTCCCACTGGCATCCATCACGGCTGCCCAGACGTGACCAGCCGATCAGTCACTGTCACTGTCATCCCGCTTCACACATCTGCATCCCTGGCTCGCACACACACATGCACATCCACCCACGCACCAATCATGTGACGCATATATTTTTACCCCACCTCATTATAAGTATCATTATGTATGATTATACCTGCTGCCCTCCCTCGAAGGCTGGAGGTGGCCCACACTGATCACACTAATCAAGGCTGAAATGTGTGTGTTTTGATGCGTGTGTGCAGGTCTGTGGAGCTTGATTACACCCAGATGGATTCTCATTTCAGTTTGATGAGACACTAAGCATCAGTCACAGTCAACCAATGCATTAGCAGCAAATCACTTTAATGAATATATATTATTTTGACCCCTCTCTCGATTGTTCTTTGTTTTTCATATCACTTTTCCTTTACCCCATTACTCTCTATCCGTCCTTGGCCTTTTCTATATTCACACACTACCCTTTAACTCACCTTCTCATCCCGTCTCGCTCCTTCCTCCTCCCTCATACCTGTCGTTTTAACTTACTCATCTTTCCCTCGGTTTCTTTTGTTTCTTCCTTCTTGAACATTTTCCCTCCCACGCTCCTCTCCCCTCCCCTCTGCATCACATCTACAGTTAAAGCCAGCAACTCCCCCTCAAAGCTGGAGTTGGGGTGCCAGTACTCGGAGCTGTCCCAGGTCCAAAGTGTTAAGTGGACGTACCAGAATAAGAGTCACCAGCTGCGCTCAGAAACCAGCGGCCTTGGCAGCATCAGAACCTCTCTGCCTTTGCCAATCACCCCTGACACAGCCGGGAACTACACCTGCACCCTGCAACTAAAAAATGGGCAGACCGTCCAGGCAACGCAAGCTGTAACACTGCTCCATGAAGGTGAGAGGGATGGTATCACAAACACTGGTCTGTTTTCTGATTTTCTTCATCAACAGTGTATTACGAGCGCAGGAGTCCTGGCAGACTTCCTGTCAACTCAGTGGAGATAATGAACCATGAATGTGGATGATTCTCAAGTATGTGCTCCGTGAAGCGTTCTGCTGTGCATTCGAGCCAAGCTCAGGTCAATTCATCTGACAGACAGCACCTGGTTTACAGCGGGGAAAGCTCCTGACAGATACCATATGTTGTGGTTTTTAATGTAGTTAAAGAGGTCAAAGGTTAGGACTTCTGTGTAACAAGAAGATCTGATTTGCAGATAATATGCAGCAGGATAACTGAGTCCATTTATATGCCCATGTTTCATAAGAATCCACCAGAGCTCTAATACTCTGTTTGGCTTCCTCTTCTTCTATAAAATATAAAACATAGTGGCTATCGCTTTTCTCATCACACTCACCCTGCTGATACGCGAATATAAGAAGACAGGACCTTAGGACATCTCTCCCCACCAAAACTAAATTATTCAGGCTTATTGTATTGGTGGCTGTGGGGGAGCGCAGGAGGATGTGACAGTTGAATGGATCCCTTAGCAGAGATGAGTTCACTCCCCGTACCCCGATACATCACGGGGGCTGAGCGGCCCAGAGCTCATCATGATGCACGCTGATGGTATGGCCATAAGAGTAATGGACACGGAGGAAAGAAAGAGAGGGTGATAACGACAGGGAGGGGAATAGAGGAGGCAAGATTTTGCCTGATTGGAGAAGTCGGATTAGAAAAAAAAAAATCTATACACTCCCTGGCCACATTATTAGGTACACTTATACAATATATTGCAATGAAGTGCAACAGCTCTGCCACATATTTGACTTTCATGAGGCTCAGTAATGGAATATAGCAAAGTACATTTACTCAATTTAAGTACAATTTTGAGGTACTTGTACTTTTCCATTTTCTGCTACTTCATGTCTACTCTACTACATTTTGTAGGCAAATATAGAACTTTTTACTCCACTACACTTCAGTTACGAGTTACTTTGCAGACTGCATGCTGCATCAGAGCCAAAGTAACCTATTTTTAAAGAGACATATTATGCTCATTTTCATAATATTCATAAATTAATTTGGGGTTAGTGCTAGAATAGGTTTAGATTTTAGACTTTAGTGCTCAAAAAACACATCCGTTTTCTTTTACTGTCCAGCACTGCAGCACTGTATTCCCCCTCTGTCTGAAACACTCTGTTTTAGCTCCTGTCTCTTTAAGGACCCAACTGCCTGAATACCCAGTCTATTCTGATTGGTCAGCTCAAGCACGCCTGAGTCATCACCGCTAACAACAACACAGCAGCTGTGCTAAATGAATTCTTATGTGCCAAACTAGCCGCAAGGCATAAATGATGCAAATGTGCGACAAGGTGACATAGTGCGATGTCACAAAGTCATAGAATTGAAGGGCGGGACTGCTGACGAGGCGTTTCAGAAGCAGTGTTTTCTGTGGGAGAAAGGAGCTTCTTTTGGTGCAGACTTTGAGCTTTTTAACTTTCAAGATTTTTTCATATGCACAAGAATGGATATTAAAGGCTGGAGGAAAGGGAAAAACAAAATAGCATTGTAGTTCTTTAAATCAATTTATTTCATCGGCAATCTGATTTTTAATTGGCATATCGGATACCATATTTAGCTAGGACGATAACCGGTTGACCCATAGTAGCTATACAGTATACATACATGTAAATATACAGTATGTATAATTTGTTTTTGAAACCCAAAGTGGAAACAGACAACTTCAGCCCCCCCGTAGCTTTTCTACGTGGTTGCAAAGACACCTGGATCTTCTCAGTTTTTTTTTCAGTGACGCACCTGACAACAACACAGGACAAAACACGAGTTTATTTTTTCATTTAGTCGATAATGGAGAAGTGAAAGCAGAATTTGTGCCAGCCTGCCAGTCAGCCTTCATTTTCCCAGGACATTTCGAGCCCGGTGGCAGACAAAATTGCATAGTAAAAGCCAGGTTTATAAGAAACCAATCTAAATGCTGATGGTGTCATTATTCTTTAGCCATTACATTGTGCAAACCACATTTACTTCATGGTGATACATTAAAGCAAAAAACGTGTCTACTACCAGTTAAAGCAAAATTATTGTCAGAAATGTACTTTTGATTAGTTAATTTAATATCATATTACTTTAAGACTTTTACTCAACTACTATTTCTCTTCCTTAAGTATAACTTTTGGCTTTTTTACGACACAGATGAAACTTAAAATGGCCATTTTTTAGTAAAAGTTTCCAAGAGGTGTTATCTATATGTTAATATTGAGGTCACAGTTACTGGTGGTGTTGCACTACACTGTATTATTTTAAAATGTCTTCTTGATATTCTTCCCCATATTTGCCAACTTTGAGACTTCAAAAATAGAGGGGGTTTGAAAAACTTTGAGATTCTGAGACTGTGTTTCCTTCATTCTGGTGACATTAAAAGACTGAAAATAACAAAACAATGATTAAAATGCAACAGCATTTTTAATGTCAGATAATTTCAATTTTACTTTACTTACTCTTAGAAAACAACACAGAATAGTCCGCCCTCGAGTGTAAACGTTTGCAAATCTTTACATTCATTCATTCAATTTTTGTCCCTGCACCTTAGAGCCTGTGCATGCAAATGCCCTGTATTTGTCAGCCTCTTGATGCAGAGTGACGCAGTATTACCCCTGTGATTGACAGAAAAATCAAGGTGGCAGATTTTACACTCCCCTTTGCCTAAAACTTTAATCAAGAAACAAGAATTTTCCCCAGGGTGACTGGAATTTATGTAAAAATCATTTCTCAAGTCTGTTTCTCTGTCCATCTCTCACTAACTGAGGAGGATGACAGTACAGCAGAAGACAGGTTATTATGACTAAAAGGGGAATAAGTGTAAAACATTGTCATGAATCGGAATAAATACAGGAGAACTGTGACCCCGGAGAGGAACCAGGGGGAGGGCCATGAGAAATGGGAGGGTTGGCAAGTATGTCCCCCCCCCTTCGAGTTTGTGAATGAGGCGGACAAAACATTAGAAAAACCTCTCAATTCAGTGTAGTTAAGTTTGACACCGCTTCCTGACAGTATCAATCAAAACTGAAGCATTGGATTGCGTTAGATTTTACAGATTTGTACCTAATAAAGTGGCCGCTGAGTGTATGTTGAGTGACAGGTGTCTGTCTAGTGTGTCATGACGAATTTAGTCTGAGAGAGAGTGAGAAATTCAAATAATGTGTGTGTTGGTTGACCTACATTTACACTGTTGACAAGTGACAGGTTGCACAAACTCTGCAGTGGTGCAAGTCCTCAAACGTTCGTGGTTAATAATGAATAGTGTGAAAATAAGCAGTGACAGTTTATAAAAAAAAAACCCTGACGCTTTATAAATAGTTGTTGTGGATCGCAAGAAAGCACCTAGAGACTGTGAGATTCTGCACAAAGTTAGTTTAAGAATGAACGTAAACAACTTCAACTTTTTCTTTCACTGGAAATAACCAAATTATCAATACAACAAGTTTTATGTACAATCTGGTGATATCTTATGGGTTGTAAGGCAAATCTAAAGTATAGTGCCAGTGGTACAAGTACAAAAACCCTGCATAATAGAATTCCTTTCACTGGTGGCACAGTTCAGAAAAATCCAAAATTGAAGCAATCATTGTGTTCCGCAGCACATAAAATACTTCAAATGTCAGGGATGTTCTTCAATCATTTGCTACCCCGAGTTGGCCCATCATTTGCAAAGCATTCGAGCAGTTCTTTGGTCTCCTTCCCATCAGCCGCCGTCCTCTACAATCGCGCTGATATGATTCACCTCCTACCTCATTTGAGATGAAAAAGGCGAGCTGGAGAGGAAGTGCCAATAGAGGGAAGGAAGAGGTGAGATAGAGGAAGATGAGAGAAAGGGGGGAGAGAGAAAGACAGAAAGAGAGAAAGACTAGACATGGAAGTGAGAAAAGCAGTTCTGCCTCACTTCACTGCACTCAATTACCATAAATCATGGGCTAAAGCTGGCATGGAGAACAGTACGGGTCAGTCTTGGGGTCGGAACTCACCACAATATTCCATTAGCAACCTCCACACATACTCACCAATCAATTACACCTCGCGCAGCAAATAACGATTGATTTATTTTGAAGCCGGCTAAAAGCTGTGACACCAGGGCTGAGGTGAAGCCCAGGGGCCAATCCTTTCACAAACAAAAATGTGTGAAAAGTTAATGAGATGCCTGAGTTGGCTTAACTTTTGCCAGGTTTCTGTCTGTCAGATCACCTCCAAAACCACGGAGAGACACAGTATGAATTGTGCTGATTCCATAAAAATCTCCGTTCTCCGTGGTACGTCTTTGTTTACTTCACTTTTGTACTCCAAAGATGTCTGACAGAGCTGATTGCTCTGTGCTCCGTGAGCAGTGATCAGGCAGCGAGAGAACACTTGTTCAGGTACGCTAAATTACAGCAGTCTCTGCGGAAACAAGTACCTCCCTCCTGCTTCTCTCGTCGCCCTGTGGCTGTGTTCCGCGAGGCTGATGTCATCCTCATTATGCAAACAGACCTGACAAGTTTGATAGCACGCGTGAGATCTTCCCACAAAATTTGACTGGTGCCACAGTGAGCAAATGGTTGGCTTATGTAATGCTTGTTAAAATCATGCCTACGCTTTCTATCCACCTATTTCTCCAACGCTGTGTTGACATGGTTCGGCTGAAAGATGTGATGTATACATTGTTTGTCAGCTTGCCCAGAGGCAGCTTGTTGCCAGGATCAGATGTCATGGGAGTGTGCATGGACAAGCTTCTCTTGACTACGTGCTACGTATATATTTAGATGATTAGATGGCGAATAGAGGGGATTTGCGAAAAAAGTTCGATGAACCTTATCTGTACGGAAGGTGCGTTTGGTGAGGCTTTGTGCGATGATCAGACAGCTTTTGGTCTCTTTGATACCAGTGCTTTTCCTCCTCTTGAAAATGTTTTAAAATTGACAGCATCCATACCGGGGGTCTGTCAGATCGATGTCTGCTGAGGTGTCGTACAGACTATTCACTCCGTCTGACAGAGCCTCAATTTCCCCTCCTCCTCCACTGACTGCGCCCATTGTCTGTGAATGACAGCAGCATGATGCAAAAACATGTAAGATGTTGAGGAAATCCTAACTGCAACATCTCTAGCTTGAAGAGTGCAAGTAATAGAGAAGGTTGCCCTCGCTTGACTTGAAAGTGGAGAAATACAGGAATAACTTCTCTTTACGTCAGTCAGCCGCTCACACTCATGGATCTGCAAGTTTTACATTAGCACTGTTCTTGGAAACACTCGTGCTTTCTCCCCCTCTCTCACTTTTTTTCTCTTTTGCAGGGAGTGTCAGTGTGACCACCACCTCCCAGCTCCCTTCCCTCTCTGCTTTATTACTCCTCATGGTGCCCCTGGTTGCCGCGGCTGTCTGTGTGTTGCTATGGAGACAGAAACACATTTCTGATCGCAGTGAGTCTTCCGGCGTTTTCTCTTTTGACAGCTTTTCCTGTTTCGTCCATCTTCGACCCCTGTCGGCTGCCACTGAGTGATGTGGGCCGTGACATCCTCTGGGGTTGTTGTAATGAATCTGCCCCCACCTCCTCCTCTCTCCCTGTGCATTTGAGTGTGTATATGTGGGTGTGCAACTCCCTCTCTCTCTCTCTCTCTCTCTCTGTACTTAGGTATTGAGCAGTCTCTGTCTGTCCACTCGGGTGAAGCAGAGAACATCTATGAAAATCCTGAGGATATCAGACAGGTGATGATTTCAGACGTTTCCAATTACTAAATATCCTCTGATGAGTTCCCTTCCTTTTTTTTTTGCCCTCATCATCGCCTCTGGTATTTTTTCACTCTTGCTCACCCTCCCCTCCCTTCGTCTCTGTTGTACACTTTTTTTTCTTCTGTTTTCCCCCTGATTTCCACTATCCCCCTCCTCTCTGTCACTTGTTGTTCATTAAACCTGTTTTCTCTGCTCTCCTCCCTTCCCAGCAGGCTCCTCCCGAGGGCTCAGTCTACATGGTGAGTTATTGTGTCGTCCCCTGCGCACACACCCAGGCGTGGTTGCACATGTGTGCGTGTGTGAGGAGTTGTGATACACCAATGCATACAGACTCTCCCTCTCTGCATTGCTCCCTCCCTAAGCTGTCAGCAAATATGTCTTCCCCTCACACTCACAGTCCTCTCCTCCGGTCTGTCAGCCCTCTCTCAGATAAACCCATTGCCTATCAGCTGTCACCCTTACATTAGTGGTATTAACAAATCAATCTCATTACACAGGCTGCAGAGGGGCATAAATCTGGCCTCTGTAGCATGGATCTGGCCCTTTTTCATCCTCTTCTCTGTCCCACTCTTCCCCTGCCTCCCTTCCCCATTTTCTTCTTTCTGCCAGGATTTGAAGCCAAGAGGAGCGGATGATGTCTACGAGGAACTGGAGCGGTAAGCAAAAACCCTTGCATCACCTGTGTGTGCTTTTCTCTGTTGAACTGCTTTTTGTGAGTGTGTTTGTGTGTGTGTGCGTGTGCGTGTGTGTGTGTGTACTGTCACTCATGTGCCCCTCACATTCTTCTCACACTCACCAATCATGCGGGCCTGAACATTACTGTGACACAGTGGCATAATATCACGCCATGCACCGACAGGCAGCGCTCCTTCGCCCGTGTGTTGTTGTTGCGTGGGCTGTCTGTGTTTGTGTTTAAGGGAGAATAAAAGAGACTGGGGGACGGGAGATTTTTGTGCGAGTTTGTCTTTGTGCTCTGTTTTCAGATGCGAACGGTGTCAGAGCTGATCACCTACCCACATCTCATCCTCATCCAGCTGTCATATCCGCTCAGTTCCCAGCTGCAGCAGGGGGCCTTTCTAAACAGCAGTAACAACTGTGTGTCAGAGCTGGGATGTGAAGAGAAACTTCAGTACTTAAGGGAAATGCAACTCAATTGTTTGAATGATTTGTGCATTCTTAGCTATTGCTCTTTATCAGTACTTTGTTATTGATTTGCGTTTAATGATTTTGGGCTGCACATAGAGGAAAGGTTTTCAAATTAGACTCTAAACCTTTTGCCAAATGTGTGAAAGTTTATACGTTACCTTGTTTTGCTTATTCTTTTCTTGACATCTTGTTTTATCTGTTATTTTACCACTGTGGACATCTGTATTCATGGTCATTCTAAATAAACAGTGTTGACTGTCATCTTGTCTCCTGCATTACTTCTAAGCGCTTTCGCTTTTGAGATTTTTGGTCAGTACAGGCTTCCGTAGTACTCACAGTGGAAGAATGGCCGGCTGGACGTGGCTCCGCTGTGTTTTAGGGCCTCATTTGCAACGAATTCACAAATCACCGGACCAACATCAGCCTGCAGGGAGGGTAGGGATATATATAATGTTCTGCATATGTTTGAATACAGCCGACTGCAAAAACTGAACGGTATTTCATCTGTTAGCATCGATGTAGCTCCGGCTGCTTCCCGGAAGTGTCAGGTGTTTGTTATTGAAACCCCGCTGTCACTGCTCTGTTCGGCCGGGTAGACAGCGAGTAAATGAATGAAATGACACGAACACGCCTGTGTTTTCATGCTGGACGCATTTCTGTTTCACCAACAGGGTAACAGCGAGTCCAACTGAAGCATCATGAACTGTTTTCCTCAATGACATTAGCCCGGTTATGCTAACGCTAGGTGAAAGGAAACTTTGCGAAGACGGGTGGAAAAAACTGAACAGAAAACTAATTATAAGTCCAAGCAAACATGTGAACTTAAACAGAGCCACTGTAAAGACTTGTGTAGCTGGAATATCTATCAACATGTCGATTAAAATGCGCTACTAGAAGTGCTACTAGCTAGCTAACGTTAGCTCTCCGAAAGACAGACGTTAGCGTCGCTGCTCAAGATTTGAACAGTTTCTCTCACTTATGGCAGGGATGGAACTACCAACCCAAGAGCCTGGAGAAACACACAGACAGCATCCTCGGCTGGGTCAGTATTATTGTGTGATTCATGTCACTGCATGTGAAGTATTTAGACGTAAAGTCAAGTAAAAGTGTGTCTTTTCCCTACAGGCTTCAGCACTGTGGTCTCTGTCCTACTACAGCTCCCCTCTTCTCCTCTGCTATCTGTACAGAAAAGGTTGGTTGTATTAAAATATGTTTGGTGGGAAACACAAGTAGACTTATCTCCCTCTGCATATACGTTTATCGATTATTTGCTCAACTGAAAATTATTCAGCAACAGTTTTGATGAGTCATTTATCAGGAATAACAGCAAACACTCTGGTTCCAGCTCCTCCGTCATAGGGATTCCTTGTTTTTCTCTGTTTGATATTTTAATTTTTTTTATAAATTGAACATGCTGAACATTTTAAATTGAACATTTTTTAACTCCATGACGAGACATTTGAAGATGTCACCTTGGGCTATTTTCACAGTTTTTAATGATAAAAAGACCAAAGTCTTAACCAAATTGAGAAAGCACCTGCAGTTTCCCTGAAAAGTGATGTAATGATTGATTATTGCCTTAGTTGATGTTCCAAAGAGAGACAGACTTGGCTGTAGAGGGGACAATTTTGATGGGTGATAACTCATGATAATCATTCTTTTTTTATTTTATTTCAGCAAATCAAAACCATGTTATGTTTTTTGTTCACAAAGTTTTATGGTAAAGAGATTCTGAGCATTTTAACATTTAACAAACGAAGAATTACATCTCATGTATTGTATTGTAACAGTGGAAAACAGTAGATAACTTTGAGTACCAGTTTTATTATTTTATGTGTGATCTTGCCATATTATGATGTACATCTACTGTATATTGGAAAATATCCAGATTAATATTGTGTTAATGATGTTGACCCCATTGCTCAGTCCTACTTTGTCCAGCTTTGGGAGAAAAGCTATTGTAAAAACACACCAAAGCCATTTTTTTCTCATGGCGCATACAGCAATGCTTTATCCTCTTTAAATGTGAGCATGCCATGTTTGAGTAGAAATCTTTCTCAGAGCGTTTGGCAGGGACATATGTCTTGACGCGTATATTTTTCCAGATGACATTTCTCCTTCCATTAAGTAAGAAAAATTGCCAATGTGAGGGCGTTCTTGGGAATTACTGTTGTCCTACAAGTGGGATTAATATAAAGTTAATCAACTGAATCATCCAGCAAGACTATGCATCAATAGAAATTAATTGCTTGAGGTTGTTTGCTACTCCTTAGTGTATAATTGAGCTTCTGATATTGATTTATGCATACAGCCGTCGGGTAGTTGTCAGACTGTGAATGTTTGTGTTTGTGCTTGTTAATGAGGCCCAAGTCTAGCAGAGAAAGTGGGCTTATGTGGATGTCTGTGTCACTGTTGCTCTGTGTATTTTTAGGTTACATCTGCACCAGTAAATTGGTTCCAGTGAGTCAGTATTTGGGAACGGTGCTGGTGTGTCTTCTCGGAGTGGCCTGTCTTAGAGGTGAGACTACAGATTTCAACTGACAGGCAGACAATGACTGATTCAAGTCATTCATCTTCAGATATCACACACATATGCTGTATATGCCGCATGCCAATAAGATTTCATTAACATTGAGACAGTTGCACAAGGTCTAAACCTAGAAAGCATACTAAATACAACCTTGAGGCTTTGAAGCAAAGTGTGTTTTGTGCCTCATGTAAACTCCACTTACGTCTCTCCTTGTTTTTGCTTTCTACCTACCTTCCCTCTTTCCTTGTCTCCTCAAGGGTATGGGAGATGGAAAAACTCGGAGTATCTTCAGTTTATCTCCATTCTTGAAGAAGCCAAAAAGAATCACACACCAGCAAACAAGGTGAGGTCCTGGCAACTTGAGTATTGAACAGCAGGATTTTCTTTTGCTGCCTCCACCATGTTTGGGGAAAAAAGAGGGACAAAAGAATAATTACATTCCATCAGAACTTAACTCGATTTGTTTGTGCTTTCCATGTAGAAAAGAGTGAGGTCCTATGACTTTGACTTCTCGTACTGGCCTTTGGATTTCAGCTGGACAGAAGTCAGCAGTCCGTGAGTTCCTGCTTTTATGTTTTACTTTATTTGAAGTGGCCGTGTGTTCACTACAATTCTATTCTTATCAGGGTCAGTCCATTATAAATGAATTCATTCAAAGCACTGCCAAGTACATTGGCTGATTTGTTTCCATTTGTGCCTTTGACCCTCTGTGTGACAGGAAACAATCCAAGGGTGGTGTTTCTCTGCTAAAGCCAGAGCCCAGATTAAGAGGGGCTGCAGACAATATCCTCAACACTGTGCGGACTCTACCATGCCACATCATCGGGTAAATGCACTTTATGCAGCACAACGCCTGCAGGAAGACACTGCAGTTTTTTATCTAGTATCCCAGTAGGGTAATAGATCACTGTCATATGTTTATCTTGATATGAGACTATATATCATCTTAGATTTTTCGATGTCTTTATCATGATATGGCATAAGTGTTTTCTCTTCCGGCTTTTAAAGGCTGCATTACAGTGCAGTAGTACCTTTACCAACTTAGTCATTATATCAAAATTACTGATAATTATTTATCTAAATTTCACAGTGTGTTAATATTTTGTGAAAGTACCAGTACTCACCCCTACAATTTTGTTGCAATATTGATATCAAGTATTTGGTCAAAAATATTATAATATTTGATTTTGTCACCAAGCCCTAACGTTTATGAAGTGCTGGAAAGGAGATTTCAAAATATGAAGATACACTTTTTGTATTGTGAATTAGCCTAAATATATCATGAAACCATTGTAAGGGCAACATCACCCAGCCCTTTATCACAGGGGATAGATACAGACTCCTTCCTAGTAGGTTTACATTGTTTGTCCGATGTTGCTACAATTTTGTCAAGTCTGTATTTCGCCTCCAGCTTTCTTATTGCCCACTCGTTTGGGAGGAGGATGCTGTACCCTGGCTCTGTAGGTTTACTGCAGAAAGCCATGAGACCTATGCTCCAGCAAGGCCAGGCGAGGTTAATAGAAGAGGTAAAAAAACAACACATTTTCAGTCTGTCCACATTGGCTTCAATAAATACTGATCACCCGTCCCTGCTAATTCCACTCCATTTGTCACAGTTTGATGGCCAAAGGAACAAGCTCGTGGCCTGCGATGGTAATGAGATCGACACAATGTTTGTGGATCGAAGGAGAGACGGGGGACAGAATGGCCAGACGCTGGTAAATGTCTGCAGTGATTTGTTGTTTTTGTGTCTTGGGCTCATTCCAGGGTTCAACTTGTGTCATCACATTGTGTTTAGCTGTTGAAATCTAAGAATTCTGCCACAGGTCATCTGCTGTGAAGGGAACGCAGGCTTCTATGAGGTGGGCTGCATGAACACACCACTGGAGGGTGAGGAAATTTTCATTATAGATTTTTAATTCATTTTATTGTCTCATTTAAATTACTGTAAAAATGAAAATTAAATGTTGGTGCGCACTGTAGGTGGCTACTCTGTTCTGGGCTGGAACCACCCTGGCTTTGGAGGCAGCACGGTAAGCAGTGTTGTCAGATTTACTACATTTAATCCTTAAACCAGTGTTAGTTTACAGTGTGTGCTGTGTCCTGAGCTTCAGATACTGTAGACTTAACAAACAACGCAATGTGAATAAAAGGCATGTTGAAATTCTGGTTTCAGTTAGGCAGTATTTCACAAGAGGGCAAGTATACTCCCATGGTGGACATTATCAGTGCTGAGGAATGGAACACTGTAAATCTGTTCAAACTGGGAGACGCAGGGTTTTTGTAGGTGGGTCGAGTATTACTGTGATGTTTAATAATGCATAGATATCGCTTTTTTTACTTGGATCTTTCTGCCAGGGAGTGCCATTCCCCCAGAATGAGGCCAACGCCATGGATGTAGTGATCCAGTTTGCAATCCACAAACTGGGCTTCAAGATCAGCGACATTGTCGTATATGCCTGGTCCATAGGAGGATTCACAGGTAGATGAAGACGAGAACGATACATGATGAGCACTTTTATTTGCTATGAATGTAAATTGTGTTATTACGTCCTTCCTTCATGGTTTTGTTCATTGCTGTCCTTCACTTTGTGTCTTTCCTTTCTTAGCCAGTTGGGCAGTGATGTCATACCCAGAGATCCAATCAGTAGTGTTGGACGCCTCCTTCGACGACCTCCTGCCTCTGGCCCTCAAGGTCATGCCCGACAGCTGGAGTGAGTCTACAAGCTTGAAAGTTCTAATCACATTTTTTTTTGTTGAGAGTAGGCAGCTTCATTTGAACTGAATTATCTTCTCTCTTAGGGCCATTGGTACAACACACAGTTAGGCAGTACATGAATCTCAACAACGCTGAGCAGCTTCTCAAGTGAGTGGGACAATCTATTTATAGTGACACTAATCATAAAAGTCAAAGTCTGCATCGTTGAACATTACACAACATATTGGGGAGTAATTGTCTTTTGCTGGCGCAGCTCACAGTGATTAACACGACTCCTTCTCTTCCTCCAGATATCAGGGACCAGTCCTGCTCATCAGGAGAACCAGAGATGAGATCATCACCACAACGTGAGTCCCCCCGCAGACCATATTAACATGTCTCAGGGCCGCACAGCATGGTGAAAGAATCTAATTGCGGATATCAGGATATGATTCACAATTGGTGGGAATGATGATTACATTTTGCATTGCAATTTTCATTTTCACTGAAAAAACAGTTTAAAAATCATGATGGTGTGACATTTGATTTGGTCCGTACCAAACAAAACATTTTCTAACATCTAGAGAACAAGATTTGTAGACCAGGGCATCTCTGCAGCACTTTGGTACTTTTTTATAATTTTGTTTTGCCACATATGTTACCTTTATCAAAAGATTGCCATATTAGGATTTTGATAATATTTCAATTCATTGTGCAGCCCTAAAATGTCTCAATATAGAGCATCTCTTTCCACTGCGGGTTGGCGGTGTTGATTGGGGTCATGAAAACACTTCCGTTCAAATGTGGTCAAAGTGAATTTTTTTTTGCACGTAATGTCAGACTGACACAATTCCGATTCAGCCACAGGTGTTTTTATTTCTTGCAAGAAAACATATTTTTCTGTTGCCTGAATATCAAGAGACAGATTCTTACTGCAATTAAAATGTAAACCTCTTCAGCTGATAACGTCTGTCGAGGTCAAATTGATCGCTATAAGTGGATGATTACATCTGCACTTCTTTTCGTTTATTTCTAATGCAGACGACCATCTGACGGACATTTATTTATTATTAAATGAATACAAAGAAAACGGACAGCTTTGCTATTTACTGAAATTTATTGACTGTTTCAAAATACAGTACATCTGTTTCAAAAGCTTTTCAAATAACTGTACAAACTATAGTACTGTGTGTAGGTCTTTCCTCATGCGCCAAGTTTCACTGCCACATTTTTGGCAGCTTGTCACCAGCTTTGAGTTTTTCATTGAGAGAAAATGACCTTTTTTCTCATCACGGTTCCAATTTTCACGCGGCACCAGCCTCAAATAGCCACACAGATGCAGACGGGTTACTGCAAGGCAAAGTATCATGGGATTTAAGTAAAAAAAGGAAAATCACTGTAGTGTTATTGTATGAGAAAGACCAAACACTACTTGATGACTATAAGCAGTTTGTATAGGGGGGATTCTGTACCAAGCTTTCAATCCAGGTTCATTTCTATATAACATCTACGTTTAAAACACAGTAACTGTCGATGGTGAGGGTTCAGTGCCTTGCTAATGCAGAAATGGGACAAAGCATCCTCTTCTCTTGTCAGCGACATGTCACAGGACCACTGACACTATGATAAGGATATGTTGTACGCTGTATTACAGGGGTCCAGAGGATGTCATGTCTAACAGAGGCAACGACCTCCTGCTCAAACTGCTACAGTTCAGGTCGGTGTCCTGATTTTCAAACGTCTAATCTCAGTAGACTTATTGCTGGATTTATGCTCACATATGTAAGTGGTGATGTCATTTTCCTGCCCAGGTACCCAAAGATAATGACAGATGAAGGGATTAGAGTTGTCAGACAATGGCTGGGATCCTCCACTCCGTTAGAAGAAGGTAAGTTCATGTTCACGCCACTGTTTCACTGTGTCGGACACTTAAAACTCTGATTAACCTTTTAGCATATTAGAATTAGACCTACTGTATTAACCTGAAAAAAAAATGTGTATGTCTACATTTAAGATTTAAAAACCTCATAAGTTGTGTGTAATGTCAGTTCACTCTTGCTCCTCAGCATCAGTGTACAGTGGCTACGAGGTGGACGATGACTGGTGTGTGTCTGTGCTGCAGTCGTATCAGGCAGACAGAGATGTTTTGTTTCCGTGGAGCGTTGGTAAGTCCCAACGTCAGCTCACAGTTATGATATAAATAAACTTCACACAGCACGACCTTCATACATACATGTATTACCTCACAATGCTTCCACATGTTCTCACACACTGTTACTGTTACCAGGTGAGGATATGACTCTAGAGGGAAGGCGGCAGCTGGCTCTTTTCTTGGTAAGGAAATAATCTATTATCTATGCACTCCGACTCAGAGTGTACACTTGTTTCTCCTGTCTAGTCTGAGGGGAAGCCACCTGTTGTCTTTGTCTCGTCTCTTTCGAGTCTGTGTTAAAATAAAGGTCTAATTTCCTTTTCTCAAATAAGCCCATTTTCTAGTTTAAACTTGGCTTACTCCCCCCCACTCCCCCTGCAGAGAAGAAAAAAAAAATCACAGCTATTCACCGACATCATTACCACTGAGGAACACTCTCCTGGTCGCCATAGTAACCAGCTCACCTGTGCTCTCAGGTTGACTGGTGTAATATATTTCACTGCGCTCAGCTTATTGAAGTCATTTAACATCAAACAAGAGGAGTGCCATCAATTACAACTAATGCTATGCTTTTCCTCCCTTGGTAATGCCTTCTGAATTAGGCTTTATTCACCTCCCCTGTAAACCCTTAAGAGATGGAAGAGATTTGTATGGCGCAGAGCCATACAGACCGAAACTAATATAATCAAGTTCTGCACTTTTTGTTCATTGCCCTCCCACACCTCTCATTTTCCATTCCTCCTCCATCCCTGCTGCCTTTTTACAATTTTTTTTTCTCTCTCTCTCTCTGTCTAAGGCGCGGAAGTACATGCGAAACTTTGAAACAACACACTGCACTCCTCTCCCCGCCTCCGAGTTCCACCAACCCTGGAGACTGTAAAGAAAGGAAAGAAGGATGGATGGATGACAGGAAACAAGCAGCAAAGAGGTTTTGGGTGGCCTGTGGTCAGAGCGGGCTCCTGGCATGGTGTGAATGTATAACTGTGATTTTGTTCCCGGAGTTTTTTCCAAGACAGATTTGTTGTCATGTATATTGTTGCTGTGGTGGCATCTGGAAAGATCTGGTCTAATACCCCCTTCTCCCCTCCAACTTGTAAAATATGGTAAATCTTTTGAGGTTAGGTGTGAGTCATACCTTTCAGTTCTTGTCACTTAAAGGGTGCATTTCATGTAAATGCATAAGCCATCTCTCACTCCTTCCATTGTTCCGTCTTTGGCTGTGTTTTTAAAGACGTAATTAAAAATAGAAATACATTGTAGGGCTGCAACTAACAATTATTTTCATTGTTGATTTATCTGTCGAATATTTTTACAACTGGATAGTTGTTTATTTAATGTCAGAAAAAGGTGAAAATTTAATGTCAGAAAAAGGTGAAAAATGTCAATCTCCGTTTTCCCAAGATGACGACCCTAAATGTCTTGTTTTGTCCTCAACCCAAAGATATTCAGTTTACGGTCATAGGAGTGAAAAACCTCACAAAAGCCATCTTCCATTGAGTCAGAATTTAAAAAAAACATTTTTAAATGATTTAAACAGATAATCAGAATAGTTGAGAATTAATTGTTGCAGCTCTAGCGCATGGCTACAATTTAAGTAATGGGAAGATATCTTAACGGCGTCTGAGGTATTTTAATTTTTAAAAATGCAGCCAAAGTTTTTTAGTTTTTCAGGTTTATTTACTTTCTGTGGACAGTCTTTATGAACAAAGCTATACGTTCTGCTTACATGTTCTATTAAATATGCTGAATACAATAAAATGTTTGACATAAAGGACTGAATGCATTTGTTCACTGCTTAAGTGCTCAACAAATTGCACAGATGTACAAGAGAAGAAGAGAGAGAAGAGAGACTTCGCTTAACAAACTGCCTCAGAACAATACACAAACTGTCATACGAGTTTTATTGAATTCCCTCCACAAAACAATCAACTTGGAAAATGAAAATTAATAGAGACGTGAAAAAGAGGAAATAAATCCAGATTTACAGAATGCTAAGGGGAAAGTCACATCATTTTCCTGAAGTTGTCCATGGCTTCTTTGACTTTTTCAAGTTCGGTTTGGCTCTGCCGAAGCTGAGGAGAGACGGAAGTAATTATCATTCAAAAAGAATTCGCACCACACATCCTGAAGAAACATTGACTCAATTTATTTTTCCCACCTTCTCAGCGTCCTGTTCCTGCACCTTCACTGGCACCTTTTCCTTGTAGTCACCCTTTGCCATTTTTTCTCTCAGTTTCTCCATCTGTTTCTCCAGGTCTCCTTTCTTTGTCATCAGCTTAGCCACTTCCTTTTCCACATCAATGAGACCCTGGGGGAATTAAAGGTGAAGTGGATATAAAGACAACAGTCGTAAATTAACACCTTGTTATTTCAGATCTTTAAAAGGAGAAGGAAATACCAAATTTAAATTCAAGTGGAGGAGGCCTTGTTTAAATAGTATTCCTAGCTTACTTACCTGCCTTGATTACCAAGTAGGTGAGGCGCAATCATGCTCTTAAGACTATTCAGGTAGTCAGGTAATGTCTCAAAATGAAGCCAGTGAATTTAAGAAGTATTAAATGGCAAAGATTACCTTATCTTGTGTCTAGGGAAACTAAAATATACAGCTTATAAAGGGTAAAATTCAAGCAATTTGTAAATAAAATTGTGAAAATAAAGTTTACAGAATTCCTTCATACCCACAGAAATCTACTCTATTTTTCGCTTTTATGTTTACCTGCTGTTCATATAAACGTTTTTTTTTTGTTCATGATTATTTGATGCTTGGTCAGGGTTAGTCTGACAGGATTATTTCATTTCAAATAAACCGATTTTTGGTTTACATGATTGATTGTGTGGATGAAAAAACAGATTATCTATATTCAAATTCAAACATATTCCTAACCTTGAAAACTGATAATTACAAGCATTTTCCAAAATTGTCAGACTTAGTCCTAACTCTGAAAACAAAGCCAGAAAAAAAATCTCTTTACACACCGGAGAGATAAGCAGTGGGAGAAACAAAACAAAATGGCTCAGACGACCCTCTCTCACCTTGAGCATAAGGTTGACAGTGCATCTGTCAGAGGCGATAGCCACGGCACAGCCTTCTGGGACAGGCTGGTTGTCTGTCAGAGGGATGATGGCCTGAGAGTAAGACAAGGTCTGAATCTGCAGACTGTACTTGTGCACCAAGGACGCAGTCGCAGAATCTATGCACTGGAGGTAACCTGGGAGAGAAATGGGTAGACTGAAGTTTAGGCATCATAACATAAATTGTTGACAAGATACATTTATTGTACATGATGTTTATGTACTTTGGCTTCAGGGCGATTCAGGCATTTGTCAAACTGGGTATTATTCTCAGTGGAGGAAGAATTCAGGTTGTTATGTGAAAGTGGCAACACCACAATGTAAAGACACTCCATTAACAATAAAAGACCTGCATTAAAATCTTAATTAAAGCTACAACAAGGAACTCTCAGTTGTCGTTGGTTCTGGCAGCCCTTTTGGACGAAAGATGACTATTGTGAAACACAGTAAACTTTGCGCAGCTTCTTTCCTCAGGCTGTGAGACCCCCTCAATTCATCCTGAGCACTGCTCCATGAAAAATTGTTTTATTTTTATGACTTATCCAACCCGGACAAGTCAGTTAGAGTTGGGTAACTATTTTAAGCTGGTTTCTATTTTGATTTTACAGAAATGGCCAATATTCTGGCTGATGGTCTCATTTGCTTATGTAGGTCATGTTGAAGCATCACTATTGAATAGAAATCATAACAACATAAAAGTTCCTTGTGGTACATTTAAGAAAATGCACAAAAGTAAAAGACTTAAGTAGACTTAAAGCAGAAAAATGATTTTACTTTATACAGTATGTTATGTTACCAGATTGTCATTACAGATGCATTATTGTGTAAGCAGCTTGTAAAGTTGAAGCTTGCCACGGTGGAGCCAATTCCTTACTCCTGTAAACACCGTTTTGTAGTTGAATCTATTACAATGCATCATATTTCAAAGGTCACCCTATTTCTTGTAGATAAAATCTTAATCATCACAATTACAAATACATTACATACAGAGGTAAAAAATAATATTTGCATCTAAATTTCAGTTAAGTTTAAGTATATGAATTAGGATAAAATGGAAATAATGAAGTACAACTACCTTAAAACTGTACTTAAACCGGCAATAGACGACTTTTTGGCTTTTACTAATCATTCTAAAGTAAATACTGATTGCATCATGTAATGGCTGAAGAAAAATCACACCTTCCACGTTAAGATTGGCTCCTTATAAGTCTCGCTTTTACAATGTCATTTGGCCTGCCACCAGGTTGGAATTTTCCCGGAAAAAACAAGGGCAATATAAGAGCACAAAGGAAGTGAGTCTACCACTGCAACCAAAACAGGAAGAGGCATTGTTGTCCCCTCTCACAGTGCCAGCAGTGGTATAATTGGTATAACTGGAAACTCTACGCTGCAGAAGTAAAAATAACCTTGCTGATGGAGGAGGCAACAGGTAAAGAGGGAGCATGATAGACACTGAGTAAATCAAACTACTTTTGTAGCTGTCTATTTCAGCTTTGTTTATGGTATTTCAGTAAATGTACTGAGTTACTTTTCATCACCATTTTCCCTTTCTGATTGAGATGATAATTAGTTCACTTTTAACAGGATTTATTTCAGAGTAACTTGTAATTATGTGTAATCTTACAGTCAGCTCTGGTCTTGGTCAGGTTGTAGTCTGCCCTCAGTGACCGGATGGTCTTGACCACAGTCATTACGAACTCCATGTCCCGGTCGACCTCCTCACTGTTCCAGCAGAACTGCAACAAATCACAGAAAAATGTATGGCTCAGAGACAGACAGAGAGCCTCACCGAAATATGAACTTCAGTTTCCATCATCCGTTCGCAACTGCAATTTTATAAAAAAGAAGATTTTTCTTCAGCTCAGTCAGTTTTTCTTTTAAACAACCCTCATTACCCTTTCATTTTCTCACCTCCTCTGTGTCAGGGTAGGATGTGACACTGATGCTGGGGGGATCACTCTGAGGTCGTCGCCGTGGTAACCTCTGATACAGTTCCTCGCTGACGAATGGCATCAAGGGAGACAGAAGTCGCAGACCGACTTCCAAACATGTGTAAAGTGTCTGTCTGCACACCAGAGCCTGTCTCTGGCTGGTGCTGTCTTCCTCTGCCTTACTGAACACTGGTTTCACACTTTCCTGGAGGACAAGAAGATTGAGAGGAAAGAGATGAGGAACAAGGAGTAGAATCGGTTTTGATCCTGAATACATATCTCCTGCAAAACCATTAAGATTTCACACGCCCTCATACAATCTATTCAAGATGAATGAATCTGGGCTGCTCAGTGGTCTCCAAGACCCTTACCAGGTAGACGTCACAGAGCTCGTACAGCCAGAAGTTGTAGATGGCGGTCGTGATGCCGGGGAAGTCGTAGGCCTTGAAGGCAGTGTCGCAGAGACCAACAGCAGCACTCAGTCTCGACAGAATCCACCTGTCTGACACACTCTCTTCTCCACACAGCTGAGAGCATTGAACGAAGTCAAAAGAGGAAATGTTCAGGTTCAGATAACACGACTCCTGTACTTCCAAATGCCAACGTGTGCAAGTTTATGAATACAAAGCAGGGCAGCATATGGGGAAGCTAAACCCCCTGACAAAAGAAATGGTAACAAGAAGAAAGATTTGCTAAACATCTACTTGGTCAAAATAAGTCGCTGGATGAATATAAATAAGCACAGCGCGGTTTTTGTTCTTTTCCCCTGGTCTCACCTGGGCTTTCTCTGATGGCACAAAGTTGTCTCCCAGTGTCTTCATGGCAAACTTCACAGCGTTCCACAGTTTGTTGCAGAAGTGACGGTAACCCAGGATGCGGTTGACATCCAGGTTGATATCCCTGCCTGTGAGACAAACACAGGAATAAATGATCATTTCGGAATATATTAAAACAGATTTGTAACAACTGACCTTGCACTGACAGGATTGTAAAGTTCTTTCTTGTGTTTTGATCTATTTTATTAACTCAAGCTTGAGATGCAGGCTTTGGGCCAATGGAGGAACAACTAAGAATAACAAAAAAGACAAATGAGTTCACCTTGGCTAGTGTAGGCACACAGGGCGAACCGGAGAGCATCTGTGCCACACTCTGGGATGCCATTTGGGTAGTCTGACTTCTGGCCCTGCTTTGCCTTCTCCACCTCAATCGGATCCAAGTTGCTGTCAGTCAACTGGGCATGAAGGCCCTGGAGGGTAGAGGCACAGGGAATAAGTCACCATTTGAAAAACAAAACAAGGTGTTCAACCGTTTTCTCTTTTTATCTTGAGAGCCAGGAACCACTTTAAACTGCTTGATGTTTTGACTGGATAGAAATGGACCTTTAAAGTAAAACATTAAGGGTAAAGCGCAGTTTTACTACAAGTCCTTCAGTGCCCCCTGGAGGACAGGTCTGCTTCGCCTGACGGAGCAGTGGGGAAGAGATTGATGGCCTCAATAAAAGCTTGTTGGAAGCAAAAAAGGGTGCTTAATAAAGCTTACATAAGAATATGTGCCTTGGGGGAGCAATGAGTGTGTGCTCTCCATGTAAAAGACAACCCAAAAGGGAGAGAGGAAAGACTTTATGTATGCGTTTATCTGAACATGCATCAAAGCATGATTGGGCTTTACCTCCAGGGAGATCCCTGTAATGACGTCCAGAGGGTCAATGACGTTGCCCAGAGATTTGCTCATCTTCCTCCCGTGGGCGTCCCTCACCACTGCATGCAGATAAACCTGTAAGGAAGAAAAGCGCCATCATTACTTGGTCATGTCCTGCTTATAACACTCACATCATATCCCATCGTGTTATGCTCCGGTTTGATTGGTCTCACCTCTTTGAAGGGCAGCTTGCCGGTCAGTTTGAGGCCCATCATCACCATACGAGCAACCCAGAAGAACAGGATGTCGTGGCCCGTCTCCAGCAAGGTGCCGGGGTAGAAAACGTTCAGGTCCTGGGTCTGAGGGGAAACCGCAAAAGGCAACATTTATGACAAACACTGACGAAACAAAACACCATTTAAAAGTCATATTTAAACAAAATACTTTGAGAGGCACAGTGACACGGTTGTCCAGTTTATATACTTTTCTTTATTACATAATTAACCTTTTTAGATCATCGACATTGTTTACATACACAAAATATTCCTGTGTCGACCCTGATTTTAAAAAAGACCATATTCCTAATAAGGTGTTTACATGGCTAACGAAAATGAATATTATACTTATATTCCTGATTACATGCAGCAGTGCATACTCCCCTTGGTTAATTAACACACCCTAATGAGTTTTTTCTACGAGCTTTCCACCGGTGGCCGACTTGTTCGACAGAGCAAACACAGCCTCCATCTTTGATTAGTTAAACCATCTTCTTGAAAAGGTCGGCAATGATATTTGCACATATCTAAAAACCTGTTGACATCCAAGGCTTTCATAATGTTTAAAAGTGGCCATGTTTCTCTGTCACAGAAATGTGAGCTTTTCTTCTGGTTACCCTTCACAGCCTTGCAAAGTGTTGGCTGGTTTAGTTTGTGTACAACACATCCATGACTACACACTAGGCCGACTATAAACATATTCCGAGTGCTCTGCATAAATGACCAAAGAATGCTCCTAAATTCTAATTGATATCAGCATATTCTACATGTCTTAACCAGAAAATACTACAGTCAGAATAAGGCCTAATTAGGAATAATGAAACAGAATATTCTGCTTAGATAATCAGTATCAAATTTGTAATATTGTCATATTCGGAATAGGAGCGTGCCTCCAAATGTACTCAGTGTTTCTACCTCAGAAGATATCTTTATTATCCACAGCAAAAAGTGGCATTTGTGTTAGCGGAAAGGTGGGTGACCTCAGCGTTTTACCTCATTAGGCCATCCGAAGATGGAGAAAGGGAAAATGCCAGATGAGAACCAAGTGTCCAGAACATCCTCATCTGAAACACGAGAACAAAAGTTAGGAGTGTAATTAATTACATTAGGTGAATGTGTGCAGTAGCAAAACATGAGCTGATTAGATAACCTTCACAATAATTGTAGTGATGAGAAATTAAAAACTATTAAATCTTACCCTGTCTGAGGGTGATTTTGTCAGTGGACACGTTGAAGCGTTTTGCTGCCTTCGCTCTGGCTTCCTCCTCCGTGCTCCCACTCACCCAGTAATGACCATCCATGTCCTGGAAGGAACAAAAACAGATGAATAAAGAAACAGAAATGCAGATAAATGGACACAAATAGCTTTTAATCCTGCCGACCCTAACAATAGTGACAGACATCATCCTACCTCTCCTGGTTTCACGGAGGGATCGTTGACAGTGACGAAGTAAGCAGGAATACGATGACCCCACCACAGCTGCCGAGAGATACACCAGTCCCTGAGAGGAAGATGGATGGATGACATCTGAAACAGGACTCACTACAGACTTGAGTGTTCAAAACATCTTTTTCTATAACTACAAGAAATATTTAATTAACTGACAAGAAACATTCATCTGCAACTATTTGTATCATTTTTTACATCTTCGTAATGTGACAGCAAATTAAATAATTTGGGGGTTTTGGAGTGTTGGTCCACCACCATTCTGATTAATTTTAAGGGATTTTTTCCTAATCGATGAGTAAATAAAGGCAGATTAATTGACAATGAAAATAATCATTGGTTGCAGCCAAACTATTTTGAGATTCTTTAAAAAGAAAACCAGCATATTCCCTAAATGTTAACATTCAATTTAAAATGCTCAACTGTACCTCTGTAAAGATTTCAATGTAAAGGCCAAAAGTGCAGTTACTGTATGTAATGAATCAGAGAAGTCACCGGTATAACATCGTCTACCATTAATGAAATTTGTTATTTAAAAGGCCATAACTGCTGCAATCTTTTCGGGTTTGGGTTTTTTGAGTTAATATAACAGATGCATGATCACCTGGTTTTAGGCATGACCGGTGATACACTGGTTTTCTTTTGGGAAATGCAAAATAAATGCAAAATAACAACACAGTAACTCAGGCGCCAGAAACAGACTCCTTATGTTCTTACCTTTAACAATAAACTTCCTGGATATACCACTGAACACTGTAAATGCTTATCAGAGGGAACTTAAATTCTCTTAGACCATTTCACCAACAGGTCACTGACTAAAGTAGCTTACAACATGTTAGATGAAGTGGGATGTACTGCATTTTATCTTTAGTTGTATGTTTTTTTTATACAAAAAAGCTCTGTCCAGTTCCAGAGCACTTTATTTAAAGATGTTAAGTGAGAGAGTGAGAGAAGGTCCTGTATTGTAAGAGTGAGGCCTTGGTTTATGCTGTCAATTACAGTTCTTACAAAGATCAGAATCAGACAAAATCAGAATCAGCAGGTCAAACTTTTACAAAAAATAAATACTAATCTGAATCGCAAAAAAACCCTCAAAAATCAAACAATCCGAGTTAAACAAGGGAAACCCATAAAAAAAAAAAAGATAATTACCTGATGTTGTCCATCCAGTTGAACCACGTCTTGAGGTGGTGATCAGGGATGATTTTGAGCCGTCCCTCTCTGACAGAATCTGCGGCCTGCTTGCCCATGTCTGCGCAGCTCACATACCACTGTGGCTTCATCAGCGGCTCCACGATGTCCTTGGAACGGCTGTTAGTGTAGATAAACAATGGAGCTTTGAGGATGATCCGTAACAGGATGAAAAGATCTTAAACACAAACAACCGGTATCCACTGATGCACAAATGAGCCTCGCTTTACCTGCAGACTGGGACGACCATGGGGTTGTCTTTGATCTCTTTGAACTGGCCTCTGTCCTTGAGAGCCTGCAGCACGGCCTTCCTGGCCTCAAAACGCTTCATGCCCTGGGGAACAGACAGAATAGTTAAAAATGAAAAATTATGACATAAAAGCGAAAACAACAAGCAAACTATGAAGAGGCCTGACTTTTAGTGTCACGGTGGAAATGCACACACTGCAGGGGGAAGGACGTTAATGAGACACTATACCAGGAAGGGGGGAGGCACGTTAATGAGCAGGCCATTCTCATCCAAGATGTTGATGAAGGCCAGATTGTGTCTCTCTCCAACCTCGTAGTCATTATGGTCATGGGCTGGGGTGATTTTGACAGCGCCTGAACAGAAAATGGTGCAGAGGGACATTTGAGTCAGACAGAAAAAGTAAAAGATGACAGTCGTAATAAGGGCAGTGGCCAGGCTTAACGACTTGTTATGATTACCTATTCTCTGCACGTTGCTGACCAACAAGCAAACTGTCTCCTCCTGTAACAATGCCTACCTGTTCCAAAGCTCATGTCCACAAAGTCATCGAAGACAATCGGCATCTTGCGGTCACAGAAGGGGTGCAGCACCATTTTCCCCTTCAAATGCTGATATCTGGAGTCAGTAGGGTGGACAGCTACAGCAGAGTCTCCCAGCATAGTCTCAATACGAGTTGTTGCCACGATCACTTCCTCGTCTAAGGAACAAAAAGTGAAACATAAAGAACAGATATGGCACAACGTGCTGAAAATATTCTGCTCTCTATGAGCTCACATACCTGATCCGTCCACCTTGTAGGCGAATGACACCAAAACTCCAAACTCCACTTTCTCTTTGTAGCCTGGCACAGGCAATAGAGTCCTGCCAGTGAGCTCCTTCTTATCCACCTGCGAAGCAACCAGAAGATTTAATCAAGAGAGCAGCATGGCCAGTACTGGCAGAGCTGTTTGGATCTGTCTCCATCACAGCCTTGTAACAGGGTTAACAAAGTCAGGCTGAGCGCTGTTTGAAAACATTTGCTGTGAATTCCAAAATTACACTTTTTTTTTAATACCCTCATTATATAAACTCTCAGTATAATCACATTTTTTCTATGAAATACAATTTTCTCTCCTTTCTAAAGGGATTATTTTGGGGCATTTGCCTTTAATTGGCAGTGTGCAGTCAAAAGCCAGACAGAAAATGTGGGAAGAGGAGAAGGGGGGGTGGGCGTGCAACAAATGTTTCCAGATGGACTCAAGCCAGGGACGATACGATGTTACTCATATGATACGCATCTTAACCCTCTGGGTAATTTTTAATTTCTTGAGGAACAAACTTCTCAAACACATCAGCGTTTAATTTTGTCTTAAACCAGAAGAGCCACACAAAACATTGCCTGAGTAAAATCCATTTCACGCTGAACCAAATTATGTATTAAATCATGTAATGTCTCAGACAGAATACAGATCCAAGAATCATACCAATAAACTTACAGTGCGTCATAATTTAATAATCCTTGCTTCAGATATTTGTAGATATACCCAGCACTAGTAATCAGTTAGATATACGTATATACATCATTCATCTGTCAAAGGTTTTATAACACACCACTTTAGTATTTTTGGTTAAATGTAAACTAACTAATAATAATAATAATAATAATAATAATAATAATAATAATAATAATAATACACACAGTTTAAAACCCTAGAATTTAAAAATAAAAATAATATATATTTTTTTAAACTTCATTCTATATCAGTTAACCAAAATACTTCCTAACAAAAAATACCTCAATGTCAGAGATGGCAGAGTTTAGTGTGCAGGACCAGTTGACAAGCCTCTTGCTCCTGTAGATCACTCCCTCATCATGCATGCGGATAAAGGCCTCTTGGACTGCATATGAAAGTTTCTGGACAGAAAAAAATGGGCATGGGAATGAGAAATAATTCTTCAGATTTCCTTCAAATTAGTTCAGGGATTTAAAAAAAAAAACTCACAGGGTCCATGGTGAAGCAGGCTCTGTCCCAGTCCAGAGAGGAGCCGAGCTTCTTCAGCTGGTGGTAGATACGGTCTCCCTTTCTAAAAAGGCATAATAGCTAAATTATTACTGAGTCTTTATTCTGGTATTTATCTCATTTTAATATCTCTCACATCTCCGACTCTCTACTACTTGCTTCACTTACTCATTCTTCCATTTCCAGACTTCCTGGATGAAATTCTCCCTGCCCAGATCGTGACGGCTCATGCCTCTCTCTCTCATCAGCTTTTTCTCCACCACCACCTGGGTGGCGATACCGGCGTGATCGCAGCCTGGGTTCCACAAGGTGGTCTCGCCGCGCATCCTGTGCCTGGACAGACGGGGGAAAGCGCAGCAATTCAAACACACAGGTTCCAGTTCACAACAAGTAAGTCTGAAATGGGCAGACGGAAATCCCAGGATGCAATAGAAGTCTCACTGATAATATGACTTTGAATTTCAGGCTACTGAACAGTCAAATTATAGTTACCATCTGGTCAGAGTATCCTGTATGGCGTTGGTGAGGGCATGACCCAGGTGAAGTGATCCAGTCACGTTAGGTGGAGGGATACACATCATGAACATACCACGAGGGTTTGGTTCACTAATATTCTTCCTCTGCAGAAGGTAGAGAGGAAGACAGATATGGCATTGAGGACTCAATGATGATCAATAAAAAATGTGGCATTTTCTGTTATGTGACTATATTGTGAGGGGAAGGACTCCCTTACCCCATACTCAGGCTTGAAGAATCCCTGCTTCTCCCACCATGGATACCAGGCTGCCTCCACATACTGAGGACTGTAGGAGTCGGGAAGCGGGCTGATAACATCTGACACCAGATGAGAAAGAGAAAAAGGGTTGATATAAGGAGCAGAAGCTAATCATAATAAAATATGTTAAGATTATTCTAGTATGGAGGGAACACACTGATTTCACTCTCATAATACAATCCCCCTCACCACCACCTTTATGAACATAACTGAAGTCCAAACAGTCATGAAATACTCCCAGACTAATACATCTGTTACAAGAGAGTAAATACCTCCACCAACACTGATCAATCACCTTTTTTCTCCCCAGGGGCAGTGGGGGTATCGTATGTGATCACTCCCAACTCCTTCTTCTCCGGTTTGGCCTTTTTCTAAAAGAGAAGCTCACATGTGTTATGTGATCTTAAACCTACGCAAAAACAATGTGTTGTTGATACAAGCCATATTTATGTTTTTCAAAGCTGCACCAAATAAGTTCCATTTGTAGTAAGTTACATATCCATACCTCTGTCGGTGGCTTCGTCTTTTTCTTTGCCTCCATTTCTTTCTTCTGCTGGAACTTTTCAAGCTTTTCTCTCTTTTTAGCTTCCTTCTTCAGCTGGGCCTCTGTCTTTGGTGGACCTGAATGAGGAAAACGACAGCAAAATCTGAGTAATGTTCACACACAAAAAAAGAAAAATACTTTTTGCAATGAGAAATAATCTTTCAAGAGTATGAAGAGTGATGAAGAAACCCAATTCATCTAAAAATTGAATTTCCTCAAGCCCTACTGACCATTAGCTGTGGCATCAGAAGGCTCGACAGCAGGACTGCCATTAGCAGCATTAGCATTTGCAGCAGCATTCGTCTTCGGTGCGACTGGAACCATCTTCTCACAAAAAGTGATTTTCCCCAACACCTTCAGGAACTGAGGCTGATTTATACAGGTTGTGAACCACCTGGTAACATTGGTCAAGACTGTCCGATCTGATGGCTCCAACACCTAAAAAGAAACAAACAATAAATATGATCAGAGTTTGACAAGTTTGCTCAGACAACAGAGAGATTCTGAGATACAAAACGTAAGTATGCAGAAAAACCTGCAAGCCAACATTTACGTACATATTTGAAAGGTAGAAGAACAGCTGTGGTTACAGCCATATCAGCCAGGGTGATGCTCTCCCCCACCAAGAAGGTTCTCGGTTCAAGTGCCTGATCAAGAACCTTTAGAACGCGCATCAACTCAGCACGGGAACTCTGCTGGAGCTGAGAACACACAAAAAGTCAGTTTAGAATAAAAACTGATAAAAATAAATCACAAACATGTGCAAGTAAATATTTACAGGCTCCTCTTACCTTCTTATCCACTCCCATCATCCCCATCAGTGGGAAGACCACAGCACAGGACACCGGGGTGAGTTCATTGTCTGCGAAGCTGAGCCACTGCCACACCTGGCTCTGCTGCTTTGTGTCTACACCAGCCCTCTTCCCCTGTAAGGCCAGGTACCAGGACACAGCACTGGACCCGCACAGGACGGAGTCACCTTCCCCAGCACCCAGCACCAGGGTCGGTCGGGAGCGGGCATTCAGGGACGCAGGAGGGTCCTCTGTGAGGGCCTTCGGCCGGGAGGATGGACAAAACTCCGCAGCAATGAGAGCCAGGAGACTCCTGAAGTCATCAGGGTGAGGGGACACGTAGAGAGTGGCCATCTCTGGTGGAGACACAGAAGTGATGAACATTGTGAACTGTTTTCACTTCTGCATAATTCATTGTTATTGTCTGAGAGTAGACTGGCAAAACAAGTATTACTACCCTGCTATCTCAGATATTCTGCACCTGCCTAACAGTTATGAAGTGGGTGTGTTAACCAGTCATATCAGTTCACCAGTTACTTAAAACTGTCGTCTAACTTGAGTTTAGCTTGGGACGCGAGCTTTGTAAACAAACTGGTTTAAACGTGTCAAGGACATATTTCTGTATCTTATACTCATATACTTATGACTATGTTAGCCGTTTAGCTATCTCCTTCACTTTCGGCGTGACTGGTCTCTGCCACCTGTCAAAGGCTGATTAAACCCATGTCAACCGGGCTAGTTAGCTTTAGCTATTCAGACAAACTAAAACTCGAGTTTTTGTGAGTGCATGCCGAGCTTTAAGTGTTTGCGGTCGTAGGTCTCGTGCAACCTGTTTAAAAGTTAGAGTTTAAGGAAACCGTGACCTGTTATAGAAAATGTCTTGAAGAAACTGTCCATACCTTTGAATGAAAGAGAGAGCGACGTCAGCTTAAGTTAGCGTGCTGAGCAGAGCCACATGAGTCCTCTCCGCCTCTGAGCCGTCTGATGCAACGAGAGCGACTAACGTGTTCCGGGTTTGATCCGCCGCTTCCGGCACAAAACGGAAGTCGTTTTTTTTTTTTTTTTAAATTTGATGTAAACAATACCAATTAAAAAACAATGATGGCAAAAGTAAAAAGATTATTTATAAAAGTAAAGTAAAAATATATACATATATAAATAAATAATGAAAAATACAATCTGTCACAGCTAAGTATTGAATATACTTATTCAGAATGGCTCTTCTCAGAGTGTTAGATATCATGATATATTGTTGATTATTATAACAATTACTTTTACTGTTTAATTACTATTACTATGAACATAAACATGGAGCCCATTTTGTCTTGTCTGTAGCAATAAATACTATATTTTCAGATGATAATATGTTTGGCATGTAGATCTAACCTGTAAAGTTACTAGTGACTACAGCTATCAGATAACTGCATTCAAGTAAAATATACAACCTTTCGCACTAAAAAGAGTACTAAAGAAAAGCAGAAAATACCAGAAAATTGAAATACTTCAGTAAAGTATGCCTCATAGTAGATCAGTGAATAAACTTCAGTTATTCCCACCTATGATAAAAACAAGCAATACCATAATGTTGAAATACAACTAAAAATCCTGCATTCAAAGTTTTACTGAAGAAAACTCTAATACATATTACTGGCTAGATATAGGCCTACCGTACTTACAGTATCATAGGTAAAAGAAACTGACTTTTTGAAGGGGTTAACTTATATATATATATATATATATGTATATATATATATATATATATATATATATATATATATATATATATATATATATATATATATATATATATATATATATACATATATATATATATATATATGGAAAGGACAGAAGAAAAGTTGCTCTGTCTCATTTTGATGGAGGACACATTCCATTCCATTCCACATAGTACAATAAGCCAGCACTCTCCTTTATTCAAATGTACATGTAAGCAAACATTTATCATAACAATTATCATACAAGAATTACTTGAATAATTACATCCAAAAGCCTTGTGCACAGTGTTTTTCGATCACAGTTGGGTCACTTATCCAAGCGCTCAAATACAGCAGATTATTTGGACCGCCAGCCACAGTGAAGTGTAAAACCTACAGTGGAAGAAACATGTGTTTCACTGAATTCGCTTTTGTGAATTACAATCCTTCTAAAATTACTAAGGCGTATCAAATGACATCAAATTGAAGATTTATTCCCTTTTCACACTCTTAAATGCTAAAGAAATTTACAAACCAAAACTGGAGAAAACATTTGAAAAGTGTAGTTTGGATGTTTCCTCCACTTGTTACTCTGACTTCTGCTCCCAAGCATACCTCATTCCACCGATTAACACATCCACCACCCCCGTTATCATTCCCACTCCCAGACTGAACACATTACCTACCCCGTTCACACTTCTCCACACCAGCCTCCCAAACCCCCCACCCACAGCTGTCGCCTGACCCCCCATCTCTGACACCACCGCCCCTACATACCCCTCGCTCTGCTCCCAAAGCCGCCCTCCAAAGAACTTGGTCACCCACCAACCATTATCCAGCACATCACTAAATATCCCCACTGTGTCTCCAGCCAGGGTCCCCATGCCAGTGACCCCAGTGTAGCAGCTGTCCAGCAGAGCCCCCAGCATGGAGGAGCTGCAGAAGTAGGTGCTGGAGAAACAGGTTTCCCCAACACCCAGCAGCATTTCTCCAGCTGAGCCCATCCAGGACAGGAGGTCAGAGGTCATTAGGTGGAACACGGAGTAGGTATCTCCAGGCAGGGCACACAGAACTCCAAGGTCCTCCTGAAGAACGTAGGTGACCTGTGTCAAGATAAGACAAAAATATCCTTTTTACAGTGAGATTAAAAGGTGTGACTGATGAAATGACAGAATAACCTGAGTGAATGTGATGAGATGACACCTCCTGCTGGCCTCACACCTCATTCCAGTCAAACTGGAATGAGGAAATTCTTTTAAATGCCTCAGGAGCTGAACGTGTTAAAATGCAAATAGTCTCTCTACAATTTGACTGAACAAATACTTGAATGTTCTATTTCAATGTTTGTATCCAAAAAAAGACTCAAAAGTAAGAAGGAAGCAATGATTGGTGATATCTTTCTACAATGTTCCATTATTGTTGTTTCTCTTTTGATTGTGTTTTATGTTGCACACTTGTTAAACTTGTTTCACTCATATTGTAATAAACTGGCATCCTAATTTTTAATGAATGAATCCAGTATTTTGCCTGTAATTGGTCAAATTAAACAATGACTCCCTCAATTTCACGCATTAAGTTTACTTAACACGTCATGAGAAGCGTAAACAACTATTATAATGTCTTCTGTTGGTCTGGACAAGCCTTCTAAAGTCTGACAAATGAGGCTTGTGGTCTACAAATTTGTAACAGAAGGTCTGTGTTACAAACAGGTGTATGGCAAACTCAATGGAGAAGCTTTATGGGAAATGTAGTATTCACTATGTGTGGAGCATGACCCATAATGGAGGTTAAAAGTCAGGAAATCTCAGCCATCATCATTTTTTAGCCTTTTGGAAATGTTCAAAGATTAAGTACAATTATGAACAGAGTGTGATTAAACAGCAGTTTGGATCATGTGAGAGAATGCAGAGTTACCTACTGAAGTTAGCATGCTAACAAGCTAGCCCCCGCCTGTCCTAGTCCAAAGCTCTTTTTACAGTTTACAGCAGTAAGCAGTTACTCTGGTGATATCTGTTTTGAGTATGAATTTGACAGGTGGCCAATTCTTACATATTGCATCTTTCAGATTAAATCAAATAAAACTTAGTCTTAATGGTTCAGTCACTCTTATCACCTGTCCAGGTAGCTGCGTGATTGTGGAGAACAAAGGCCGCAGAGGAGCCTTCATGATGGACATGGTAGTTGAAAGGATGTAGACCAGAGTGCTGCTGGAATTCGTGTCTGTCTCCTGCTCATCCACAGTTTCATATTCAGCTGAGGCCTCAGGAGACTCTGATGTGGCAGCTCCTGAATGCGTCCCTTCACGCTGCCCTTCACCGCCGCTCCTTGAAGTCGCTGCATCTGCTGAAGTATCTTGTGCGACCTCTGCAACATCAGCTTCCTCTGGCTGAGCATCAACACCAGCCACCTGCTCTTCAGCGATCGGTGCCTCGCTGCTTTCCTTAGTGTCTTCATTTGAATCTTGGCTGGTGGAAACAACCTCCTCTCCTTCAGTGACTCCTCCAGCAGTGTTTGAATCATCATTTGCTCCTGTGTTTTCATCAGTGAGATCCTCATCTAGCTGTTCTGTATTTCCTAGGAGCCCCTCATTCTGAAGTCCCACTGTGATACCAACAGTCGCCCCATCTGCTCCTCCACAGCCTTCTGAGAACAGCTCTGCTCCTCCGAGCATCTCCTCCAGCTCCTTCACGCTCACTTGCCTCTCCCCTTCCTCTGCCTCTCTGATTAACCCCACACTGAAGCCAGTCTTCCCCTCGGGGGCAGCGCAGCACACTGCAGACCATAGCAGCTTTGTCTCACACTCCTCTTCCCCATCCTCAGCAGCAGCGAGACGTCCCGCCCCGGTCAGGATGTAGAGATCTCCCTCTACAGAGCTGCATTTAGGAGTGATGCTCGACTGGACCAGTGTTGTGACTGTTGAGTCCCAGTCTTGGAGCAGGGAGTCTGTGGGGGGGACAGGATCAGACAGATCCGCACCTTCTCTGAGAAGACCTGGTACTGCTACGTTAATGTCGTCTTCTTCTTCCTCCTCCTCTGTCTGGCGGACACAAATCATCAAAATCAGGTGTTAAAGTATGACTGCATTAGAATCTATGCAGATTATAACCCTCAATCTAATCAATATATTTTATTTCAATGATCATTTTCAAATGCTCATAAATCAGTCTTGTCAACATTTGATTACTATCATTGTATGTCGTCAGCAGGGATGGAAGTCACTGATTACATTTACTTAAATTACTGTAATTAAGTTTACTCGTACGTAAGTAGGCATTACACCATGTAATCTACTTAGTTACTTTAAAAATCAGAATTGTGTACAATTTTTTTATTTATATCTAAACCTTTCATCCGCATTTTTCTAGCCAATAAGGCTATCTGATCCCAAACGGACAAATGAAAACCCTGACATGCGGACAAAAACACAAAACTCTGCAGCAGGCCCGAGGTGACCATGACCTCTGAGCAGAACAGAACAGGAGTTGGGTGTAATTGAGACCGAAGATTTGGAGAAACAGAAACCTCTTCGATTGAATTTATTGATAATGCATCAAATATCAACGCTTTTGAGAGGAATACTTTGTACTTTTACTCAAGTGTTATTTTCGTAGTTTTACTTACTTAAGTACCAGAGCTCATTGTTTACACTATTTAGTGCAGTGTGTAGAGGAAGTAATCAATTATTTTACCAATACGTAGTACCGGTACAACATCCAAAAAACTACATACAGTATATATTTACTCTATTACAAGTAAAAGTCCTGCATTCATGATCTTATTCAAGTTAAAAATACTGTCCACAAATTGTACCTCAGTAATGAAAGCAAAATAATTCATTGTGCAGAAAAATGGCCGCTATGACTATGTCTTTTAAAAATGTGTCAGGAGCAGTTAGCTGTCGCAGCTGGTCAAGGTGGAGCTAGTTTTAACTACTCGTGTACGGTTATATAGTTTAGCCCCGTTTGCCTGGACTCGTCACAAGAAAAACCTGAAATACTGTCAGATGATTAATGGTGTAGAAGAAAAGAAAAAAACAGTTCTGTAACACAGGGTTTTTTTGTTTTTTTTTCAATCTACTTTGACCTCTCTGGGGCTCTAGGTCATTAAAACAAATTAAGACAGGAAATGTCTCTTTGATGGCACTGCCAACAATCAGCTACATTATAGGCACCAAATTCTGTTTAAAAGGGTCAGAGTCCAAGGGAACTGGTTTAATTTTTAACACTGCATTTCATTGTCATTCATATTTATTTAAGTATTATCCAAATCTGAAAAGTAACTGGTAGCTGTATCTGTCAGATAAATATAGTGGAGTAAAGGTAG
Source organism: Lagodon rhomboides (assembly GCA_039737535.1). Classification (NCBI taxonomy): domain Eukaryota; kingdom Metazoa; phylum Chordata; class Actinopteri; order Spariformes; family Sparidae; genus Lagodon; species Lagodon rhomboides. Next base: position 22,863,817 of record CM077788.1, on the reverse strand, counting down.
GCTGCAATATTTCCTTTTAGAATGTAGCAGAGCAGAAGTATACATGAATAAATAATGTAAATACCCCAACATACCTCAAAAAAATGTACTTAGTAACCTTCCTCCACTGATTTACTGCTTGCATGCTGAAACACTGATCTCTGACTTTGATCAGTCCTTTCAAATTCCATCCTACAAAAACAGATCATACTGCCATAACAAGCATTATAGCTGCGTGCTTACCCCAAGCTCTCCCCCCTCCTCCTCTCCCTCGCTCTCTGTCCACCCATGGCTGAGATGGAAGGCAGAGTAGACAGCTGTGTCACAGTTCGGTCTGGACAGAGTGGCAAACGCCTGTCCCCCGGGCAGTGTGTGGCAGAGTGGGCGCAGCAGTGGTCCTGCAGAGGCTCCCAGAGGAGGCGTCTGTCTGTGGAAGCAGTGGCTGCAGAGGCTGAAGCCTGCCTCTGAGTTGTCCTCAGCTGGATTAGACAGGCCTGGGCCCAACACTGCCAGCAGCCAGAGAGCCGCAGCAGCTGCACTGACAGCAGCAGGACACAGCATGGTGGTGGTGAGCTCAGCAAATCCCCCCCCTCTCTCTGTCTCTCCCTCGCACACACTCTCACTCACACAGAGCGAGAGGGAGAGGCTTTTAAATTATCCAGTGGTTTCCGTTTATAGATGGAAAAGATAAGGTGCCCAGGGTTGGCTGCTGATGGCTCCTTGTTTTCCTCCTAGCTCCTTGTTCTCTCCTCCAGTGTGTCTCCAACCATGTCTGTCTTCTTTTAGTGTCAGCTGTACTCTGAGAGAGTGAATCTGTGTGGCAGGCACAATCTTGCTTACTCCTTCATTTCTCTTTCCCTGACAACCTCGCCCCCTCTGTCAGTTCCACCCTCTTTTGACTCTCCCTCTGGCCGTACCTCCACTTCACCCCTCCCTCGTACACTCTCTGTGGTTACACCTTTAACTCCCAGGGCTGCTAGGTACACAAGCCAAGCCCACACCCATTGAACGCTGTCAATTACCTGTAAGTCTACATTCCCCAACAATGGTCGTTGTAAGCCTTTTGATTGACTCACTCGCGTTACCCATTATTCTTGGTAAAGTGCATTCCTGAAAGTGCTGACTCTGTATCAAGTCGGTTGCTTTGAAATCCTTTCATATGAAGCAGGACGTCTCATTTTAAACTCCAGGTAAAGTGTGGGCAACAGAGCTCTAAATTTAACCCTGTCAGTTCATGAAATCCTCATTAAAGCTAAATCCTGACAGTGTCACAGCCACGGGTCATTGTCTCACCAAGCCTGCAGCGATTCTTGAAACAGACTAAACACACCCCCTTTCACGGCTCACAGATTGCTGCTTGCTCTCCTTAATATTAGAAAACAGGCCTGCTGAGACATGATGTTGGCACTTGCTGTTCTTTGGAAAATCGTTATGTGGCAAAAACAAAAATTTGACTGCAATCTAATAAACCAGTCGTGTATGTGTGAGAGGCCTCGGATACATGTCTTGTAAGCTCTCTTTCTGACATCTGGAAGAGGTGGATTTCAGCAAGGCTGCCTTCATGTTGCTTAAGAGTTACAATCCACATGAGCCAAGTGTATGCTTGGGCAAGAGATTCCTTTGCAGAGAGGACTAGAGAGCAAAGACTACATGCAATAATCAACATGAAGGGAGTTTACATGAGCTTTCCCTAGTAACAGCTTTAGTCTAGTGAATGTTGTCAGTCCTGTATACTATGAGCGTCGAAACAGACTTTACCTCAGCATACCTCAGGGACTGTCTGTCGCTCTGGAATGAGAGTTTTAGGGTGTGATGTTTCGGGTGGGGCAGTAAATCATAGTTTGGAGGTTTGTTTGACACTTTCATAGCTTTTTAAACATCTAAAATGGTAATAATGGAAGTTAGTGTTCGACAAACTTGCAACTGCCCTTAACCAATTATTTTAGGTAGGATAGCCACTGCAGCAAGTTGACAGCAGGACCTGTGAATGAAACCTGACGCACAATTTAACTTGAAACATTTTGCATTTAATTCTCTGACACACAATTTGATAAATGCAAAAATAATATATCTCCATCAAAAATGAAGTAGCTTTGATTTTTGACAATTTGTTAAAAAAAAAATATTCACATAGTACAAAAAATGACAGTTGTCAGAACTGCCTGTAACAAGCGAAAAAGACTTAACATTTGAAACATCTATATCACACTAAAAACAGCTTTAATGGTGGTTACACAAACAATTTTGTGCATTTAGTCAGTTTGTAGATTTCTAGACTGTTTAGACAAAAAATAATCAGCAGGCAGCTTGAAACTGTAAAAAGCTAAGTATGCAAACATCCCAGTGGTCGTGGATTTTTCTTAAAAACTTCAAAACTGTATATTTCTTTCACAGATTTAATCCTTTACATAATATTGGAGAACCACATTTATCTGGGATATTTTATACAGTGATACTACAGTTAAGCAAAAGTCCACAAGGTGGCGCTTGGCTCCCCTTCTGAAAAAATGAGATGGGCGACTGATTACAGAAAATACTGCATTTTCAGTCACATTCTGTCTCACATATGTACAACCTTTACACCTTCTGCTTATAAACACATGTAAACACACACTCAGGCTCACTCATTAGGGATGTCAATGACTAGTTCAGCCTCGTCTCCCTCCCCTCTGTCCTCATCTCCTCGGTCGCTGTCTCCATCGCTGTCTCCCTCCTCCTCAGCTGCATCTCCACTGAGCATCTGCCTGGGAACCCAGCTGAAAGGGCCGCTAGCAGCGGGAGGGGCCGCGGTGGCTGATGGGTAATTAGCCGCCATTGGGGCAACAACCTGAGAGGTGTTAGGAATAAAGCAGAATTCTTAGGAAAAGCAAAGGGATGAAGATATGATGCAGAAATGAATGGATGGACTGCTGCATCACAGATGAAAATCAGCAAGCATGAGGCATGTATATGAGCTTGCAAACAAAATGACCAGAAGGGCATTTCAGCATAGTATCAAGCTTAAAATGGCTTAGGGGACTGAATATTCTGACATACAACTGTCCTGGGATGTGTTATTGAGTAAAAATTTGAAAAACACAGATCAGACACTGTTTATATATAAAAACCTGTCAGCATGACTTTGCGACAAAGTGAAATGCAGAGTTCATACATTACAGAGTGCAGAGTTACAGAGTTCTTGCTTTCTCTAAGGAGAACAATCAAAGTCGACAGGTCTAACTTCCTAGTACTGCATAAACTATGACCAACATATAATGACCGACTAAGCCACCTCATATAAATGGCACATTCAGATAGTTTGTGAGAAGTAAGCAGTCTATCTGCATTGTTATTATAATCTCTGAGCATCTTATTTCCCTTTTCCTCTCTCACCTTCCCGGCAGTCTCTTTCTTGTTTTTAGGCGTCTTTGTTTTTTTCTCTTTCTTCATTCGTTCAGCTGGGGGAGCCAAATACTCTGGCGGGAAGGGCATCTGCCCAACACACACGCAGGCCCCCAAATTGCCAAACGGCCACACAAACACACATGCACACAGGCAATTTACAAGACACACACACACAGACAAAAACATACACAGAAAATGAACAATGCGAGGACAGTGAGAACATAATAAGCATCAAACAAAAAAACAAAGGAAGAGATAAAACAGACTTATGAATAAAATGACAAAATCAAATTATATAAACAATGCCAAATCAAAACAGTGATTATGTTTGCTGATGAGGAGACGACAGTGGCAGCAATGTTACTGTTGCATTAAGATGCCATATACAAAAGGGAGATGGAAAACTTACAGTGTTGAGGTAGGCTCCAGAGCCTGACGACTGTAGGGGATTTACACCAGGACGGGACAGCAGGGAGAGATGAGGGGAGGATGATGAAGGAAGACACGCCCCGGGACTACTTCTTCGCCTGAAAAGAGTAAGAGAAACCCAGGTTGTGATGTATGACAGCATGAGCATGCAAAGCACAAACTGTTTGGTCCACATTGATCCAGTTGGTTAAATAGGCTACACCAAGCCAGCTGACTTTAAAAATGTAATAGTTTTCTCTATGTTTTAGACTCCTGGCTACTCTTTTATTATTCTTATTATCTCCACCAAAAAGTGATCTTTTCAAAATAATTCCAAAGTAGATTAATCTGCAAAGGATTTGACAGCATGCATATTTTATCTTCTGGAAAACAATGAGATCTGGACAGTGATGATCAGCAAAATGTATTTATAATTTTCTTTTAATGTACTCTCAGTTTAGTACAGATTACTCTTTCTGCATTGTTCAAGACATAAACACAAAATAATGAATTGCTGATGGAGGCCCTGAGGACACTGAATGTATACATACCATGATGCATCAGGATTATGCTTACTATTTACGAGATGCTCACAATAGCCAAAAGAAAGAGGGTCTAATTGATCAATATATTTTTTGCATGTTGATATTCATTTCACTATTTACAGCACAAACAACCTGTTAAAAGTTTGCTGTAGCAGTGAATGGTGAAAGGCAAAGTGGTGACCTACTCTCTGTGTTGACTGATTTCAGAATTTTATGTGAAAACGTACTTCTTTACTACATCTCGTTCTCTTTCCCTCTCCCTGGGGCCTTCTCCTTCACTGTTGTCTGAAGAAACTGTTGCATCTGAATCTGGAACAGAAGACAAGGACACTTGAACCAACAGTTCAGTCACCAGTACAACTCTTATGATAGAAATGAATGCACCCCACAGTTATAAACACTTCATTCAATAGGATGAGTCGAAAAAAAAACTACCTGAGGAGTCTTCATCTACTCTCTCATACTGTAGCAGTCTATCCAGAAGGAAGCTGGAAAACAAGTGAAGGCCATTGTTACTGAGAACTCACGTATAATATTAATAAACAACCACACATTATCGTGTACACACAGTGTGGTCTCACCTTTTGTCCCTTGAAACTTTGAGAAGTTTTCTCTGTGCTCTCCTCAGCTCCTCCTGAAAGCATTCCTGCTCCTGTAAAAATTAAACCAAACACAAAATCAGTACATTAATTTGTAAAAATACCGAAACATGATTGAACAAGAATGATCGTTCACACGTAAAAATCACTGTACTCACATAAACCAGAAATTTTAATTTTCGTTTGAGATTTTTGTATTTCCGCTTGTAGTCGACTTCAACGTCCGCTTGGCCGTTCATTTCTGAAATGCAGTGAAACAATGAAACCTTTCCTCCGCCGACAGTCATAATGATATACTTGAGGTTATTTTCGTAACACGGTCTGTCTGTAAAACGACAAAGCGTTACTACTGAATAGGCTACTGTACGCTAAGCTAACGTTAGCTAGCTATCTAGTTAGACGCGTTAGCTTACATAGCTAGCTCGCAGAGACCTATGAAAATATCGACCTAATCATTTCAAGATTCAAATATGATTTCGATAAGTTGCAGATCATTTTAATCGTTCAAAACATTGATACCTCTTGTTTGAGTCTGCCTGTACGACATGCTCTTGTTTACTTATGACGTCGTTTTCATGCGTCGTGATGGGCGGTACCTTCTTCTTCTTCTCGTTTGTTTTGACAGCAGCTGACAACCAGCGCCATCCTCTGCATCGAAATGTGGACCGGAGTGTACATCCCAGGTACATCCTACCATAAGCATCCTACCCCTTCGTCCTCTTTTTCTGGTCAAAACCAAAGAAAGGTCTGCTTCCTGGTCCATGTGTCAGACCGCTTAACATGACAGTGTTAACAAAAACCCTCAATGCTGTTCTATCGTAAATTAGCAATTTAAATTGGAATGACGGACTCTTAGTCCGGTTTGAAATGACCTCTTTCTAAATGGTCAATTGACTGTTTTATTTAAATTGTACGGAAACCATCTCCTTATTTCGGTTATCTAATTTTCAGTTTGACTGTTTTATTTGCTTAAAGGTGCAATATGTATGAATTTGCCATCTGCCTATCTCACACTCAACACACAAATAGGTTACCAACTGCCACTAACTGCCATTGGCTAGCTAGCACAGTTAGCCGTGGACTGGGAGCCTGGAGCACTGGGGATTGTTGGTGTTGTTTGTACCTTTACAGGAGCAGTTGGACTGAAGCTAGCTGTTAGCATGTTTACTTCATTAGATAGCTCTACATCACAGTACATAGACATCATAAATCAGGGTAGAGTGATTATCGGCCTGGCTTATTATCGTGGCAATATTCAGAATTTTTTCAATTATCGGTATCAATGATTTGTCTGTCAGATTGCAGATAAAATGAACTAATTTGAAAATGTGCTATTTTGGTTCTGATGTAGTATCCTCTCACACAATGCCCTGCCCAACAACAATATCTGATTGGTAACACGTCACAATTAATTGTTCATTTTTAATTATTTCTAACTAAACTGGTTACATATTGCACCTTTAATATTGGTAGTTCTACAGCATCTCTGTAGAACTCGTTTTGCTAACCTGTCCACCTTCCTCCAGACCTACGTGTGCAGGAACCCAAACAGAATTGACACACCCTCCTGAACAAATCTGAAATAAATTGAGTTGCCAGCTGGAAACTGAAGGATCTCAGGCTCTTAAGAACTGCAACAGAATCGCAACAGATTGAAGTGTTTCCTGGTTTATTCTCTTCCACCCAGTGCAGAGCAAAGATGAGCACTACCACCAAGAAGACTCCCAGATAATTAAATTTCATCCAACAACTTTCTGGAAGTGGAAAAAATAACAGCTCCAGTTGTCTGATGTTCTTTATAATTTCGCCCATCAGTGTGTACATACTGAGAGTAGTGCTCTCTTACATTAACTGAATAAGCTGTTAATAGATTGACTTTTCCTCTCTCTGACCACCTTAACTCCACCATGCACATGTCTATCAGGGGTGTTAAGTGGGTCCATGACTCAGCCTCTGGAATCACCAGGCTACTGTTGGGCTCAGCTTGATATTAATAACCCCCAGGTCCTCTGCATATCTTTTGCACACACCCGCCCAAAGCTTGCTATTTGTCCTCTGCATATATATATATATATATATATATATATATATATATATATATATATATATATATATATATATATATATATATATATATATAATTTGATATTTCCACAACAGTGTTCTTTCCCATCGTATCTTACAACTGACTATCACCTTTGCTATTTTTCTAAACACAGTATATGCCGTATATTTTTTATATATATACGTATCCTATTATCAGTCTGTGTCTGTGCCTTTATCTAGCAGTAAAACTGTAATATATAAGTATATTTCTGTCTCTGTATGTCACTATAAAAAGTCAAATTCACATGAGTCAATTAGGGGGTTGGAAAGAAAAAGGCTCTTAAATCCTATAATTGGCTTTTCAATTAAAGACAATTCATGAAGTTGAAATTGAATAGCCAACGATAATTAACAGCTGCTTCGATTCTCAGTCAATTATTGCTGGGCATGTCTCCATGACTTCATCCAGTGGGCCTTCGTGTTTTATTGAATCATCCTGTCGGTGTCCCCTCCACCTGCCGCATACTGTAGTGCACTGGTGTTTGCAGCTCAACCTCAGCTCAGCGCAGTCACTTGCCAGGACCGGGCACCATGAATTATAGATGAGGAACATTTGCAGAGATGAGTAATGCTGCTTCAGTGCACTGTACCCATAGCCAGACCCCCCTGTGTGTGTGTGTGTGTGTGTGTGTGTTGGGGAGAGTGATGGGGGAGACGAAAACAGAGGTAGAGATATTAAAAATTTGTATGTGAAGCAGTCAGACCGAAAAAAGAGACTTATGTTTAGACATTGGGATGCAGATATGAACTCCCAGTGGAGCAGGGAGCAGAGAGCTGACGGTGCGTTTAGAAACAGTGCTCCCCCTCTCAGACAATATGAAGCCAGCAGGGTACCCAAACAGCATCCTTTAATCAAGCAGTATGATTTCTCATAGCCGCCACACTGGCTCCCCTCATGCCCTCGGACACTGAGAGCCACCTATCAAAAATAAACATGCATTGTCTCCCTTCCAGGCAAAACAACTGCCGATATGAAACACTATATCTGACTGACTGCCTGGCTGCCGCTCTCCACCACCAGATTCTTCCTTGTTTCCAAAGACACTGGCAGACAAAAATAGACTCTTATGTGTCGGCTGCCATAAATCGCTGCTCCCAGCCTACCAACCAACCAGCCAGCCAGCAAGCCCTCCTGGCAACTACAGTCATCTGCACTCCTCCTTTCCCTCCTCTATACCTTTATTGGATCCATATATCCTCAAGTCAGCCTGTGGATACTGATCTGTGCTTGTCAATACCTTTTCTCTAGTTAATTTTCTGCTTGGATGTATGTCCTTGTTGCTCTATCCGTCACCGTAGTCTGTGTGTTACTCCCTCTCTCCCTCTCCCTCTCCGTATTGTTGTGCTTTCATGTTCCTCTAATTTGTCCCTCCCTCTCGCTCCCTCCATCACTTTTGTTGCGCTTTCTCGAGAGTCTTCCTGACTTCTGTATTTGTCTTTTTTTTTTTGCAGAACTGGAATGTACCGAAATCACGCCAAAGACACCAACAACAACTGCAATAAACGGCTTCTCGGCGATCACAAGGTAGGCTTCATGTTTTATGGTCTTCACCTGCTGCTGTATGTAGAACAGCTGACACGAGATTACATTTTCACTCCTATTATGGCCGTATTTATTTGAATTTGTTCATATTTTATAGGCAAATAAACTAATATGTGTTCTTTACTATTATTACTATTATGTGTGTTTTTTTTCATGTGTGTGTGTGTGTGTGTGTGTGTGTGTGTGTGTGTGTGTGTGTGTGTGTGTGTGTGTTTGTGCGTTACAGGAAAAGCTTATCCAGGCTATTAAAAGAATCAAGCACGAGGTAGATGAGTGCAGAGAGGCAGAGAGAGAGACGTACATAGAGTCAGTGGAAGTAGAGGTACTGTTGCTGCATTATTAATCCCTATCCTTTGCAGAAATACACTCTTTCAGACACAATCATTTCAGTTAAACACAAAATAAATGAGTTCATTGTCATGTCCACGCACTGTATCTGCAGTCACACCTCTGTTGCTGTCCCGTCTTTCAGAGCAGTTTTGATGCCCTTGAAAGAGAAATCAGAGCCGAGTTTGAAAACCTCCATCGTTTCCTGGATGAGGAGGAGTGTAAGGACCTGGAGCGACTGCGGAGGGAGAGACAGAAACAACTCAAGCAGCTGAAGGAAAGAGAGAAGAAAATAGCCGGGCAAGGGAGGGACCTGGAGAGAGCCATCGCGGTGCTCAACAGCAAACTGACTGAGGAGGACAGTCCGAAACTGCTCAAAGTGAGGAGGCTAAAAAGGACTGTCACGGTGGTTTGACTTATTATTAGCTTGAATTTACTGTAGTTGTAAAAAGCAGGGGTGCGGTGATGGGGATGATGTAAATTTGGAGGGTAATCTGATGTGTGAGTGGGTACAGAGGAGGAGGTGGAGAATAGTTTGGCCTCCTTCCATAAAACATTCTGGAAAGTTCTATGCACAATGGCAGAGCCACACTTGGGTAATCCGGAGGGTAATCTAATGTGTGAGTGGGTACAGAGGACGAGGTGGAGAATAGTTTGGCCTCCTTCCATAAAACATTCTGGAAAGTTCTCTGCACCATGGCAGAGCCACACTTTGGTTCACCCAGGGTCATTGTCAGCTCTCTCCTGGGCCTGGAACAAAACATTACTTACCTTACTTGTGATTGAAATAACTGTTTATAACTGTTCCCTCTGTTTGGACTCCTTGGAGCGCAGAGCTGCTGGGAAACCATGTGACTCTGCAGGTTGCCAGAGCTGCAGTGCAACCCTGTTAGCTGTTCTGCGCCTCTTCACCGGCACTGATTTGATCAATTATAGACATTGATTGGCTAAACAGTTGACTTGCCTCCTTTTGCAGGTCAAAATCAATTTCTCATTTGAAAGGGAAAGGACAGAAGGCAGTCGATGCGTTGGTCAGCAAATAGGAATGGACAGTACAAGGCAGCCTGGCAGCCGGCATTTCGGGAGTCCAAACAAAGACGACTGTCACCACCATCCGTTTTAAGCAAAAACACACTAACTTTCCTAAACTGTCTCTCTCATTGCAGGAAATTCAAGATCTCGTAAAAAGGCAAGTGTTCCATCAAACTAACTGTCCCCCACACCTCATTAGTCCTGTGTGTATGCACGCTTGGCATTTCTGCACATCAATCCATCTTCATAATCCTCACTGTGGTGGGACACTCTGCAATTCATCATTCGGTCCTCCCCTCTTCCCTCCCATTTTGTCCAAGCAGGTCTCAGGTCAGCTTTGTCCCTCCAGCAGAGGTGGACACTGAGGTGCGCGCCGGTCAGTTTTTGGGGCCCATACAGTACAGGATATGGAAGCACATGAAAAGCTGCCTTTACCCAAGTATGTTCATGTATCTTATTTGACAGAACACATGCAAAACAACAAGCAAAGCTCACCTTACTTAATCTCTACTTGCCTACAGATATTACATCAGTGACCTTTGACCCTGACACAGCCCACCCTAATCTGTCCCTGTCTGAGTCTTGCACCTCAGTGTGGTTTGAGGAGGATAAGGACACGAAGGATTGCCAGCCCAACCCACGGCGCTTCCATTATTATTACTGTGTGTTTGGGCGCCAGGGCTTCAGCATAGGGCGACACTACTGGGAGGTGGAGGTGGGGCAAAAGACAGCATGGAGGCTGGGAGTGGCACAAGACAATGTTCCAAGAGGGGAGACGACTGCTACGGGCACCTCCGGTGGCCTCTGGACCCTGGCCCTGAAGGGCGGATCTATCTTCGCCTGCACCGACCCGAAGCCCACCAAGGTCAACGTATCTGTCCGTCTTGCCCGCATCGGTGTGTTCTTAGACTGTGAAAAGGAGGAGGTGTCTTTCTATAATGCTATTACCATGGCGCCAATCTATACCTTCACGATGGAAACGGTCCTGTTTCCTCTGTTCCCCTTCTATAATCCATGTGACACAGATGATGGGAATAACACGGCAGCACTTAAGATCTTTAACCCTTCGCTATGATAGTGGACTGTTGTCACCAGCTTTAACACTGATGGTCAACAGGCCAGAGATTTCCAATACGAATCTTATATCTGTCTTATTGTCACCCTTCAAGCTGAAACTATTGGCTAAACAAGCGTGTATGTGTATTTGCACTAGCTGCATTCAACCACGCATTAAAGTATCCACACACACACACAAACACACACATACATACACACACACACACACACACAACCTCACAAACACTGGACTGCTTCGGTCATGTTACATAAATCATTTTAGAAGTTAGACCACTCCCACTGGCATGCCCCCTTTTAGTGTGTTGGCATGAGCACAAACACACACCTTCAAACGCTCACACACACACCCTTGACCTCCCTGCCAAGTTTTAGCCTCCTGTAGGGCAAAAACTGTGGCTGACATTTTTGTGGACTGACCTACAGAGCTGCTAAATTTAATTAATTAATTAATTGCTGACTCTTTTGATGATCAATTAAAGGGGTTCTGTGGAACTTCTGTGTTGTGCCTTTTCAGGGAAATACATTCAATAGTTCCAGCTTCTCCAATTGAAAGATTAACTGCTTTTCTTTTAATCTGTTGTTGAAATAAACAGAATATTTTTGGGTTTGGAACAAAACAAGACATTTGAAGACATTGCCTCCAATTTTAGGGAAGTCATGATGAACATTTTTCATTATTTTCTTTCATGTTATAGACAAAACAATTGATTAAAAAGATAATTGACAATATTTTAGATAATAATAACTGTTAGTCATACCCCTTATTATTATACAATGTTTTTATAATTTACAGAAAGGGTGTTTTAAATAGAGAAAGTCTACATTAAATGCATTTGTTTTAATGTTCTATTACTGTGACGGCTTGAATGCTTCAGAGTTTGAGGAAATAAATGTGGTGAAATATGATGCTTCAAATATATCCTGAGCTGATGTATGGATGTATTTATAAGTGTTGAGGAGAACAAAGCACGAGGACGGTTGTAATTTGCAGCCAGCCTGGAGCTTCAGAGTCTATGACAGGTGCTAACAGCATTATGCTGTTACCTTTGGCCTGTTTATAAATATCTCTGCTGTCCCTGCTCTGCCCCGATGTGTCCCGGCGAGGTTCTGGCCACTCAAAACAAGTGGGATTAATGGCACGCACGGCCTGAAGGGTGAGAAAGTGGCGCGTGACACTGAGAACAACTGATGGCTGACATTGAGTGAGATGACTCGCTGCGAGACGGGGTGGACAGCTCTGAGACAGAACTGTCCTTCTGCAAGTGCGTTGCTCCGAGGAAACAAAGACAGCAGGACAGCAGATGTCATAATCGCTTGTTTATTCTTAGTATTCCTTTAGACACGAAATAAAGAAAAAACTAGTCTTCTTTACAAAACATCTGTGTGAAGTGTTGTGCAAAAAGGGAGTACAGAGAGAACATGTGGGATGTCACACCACACCAAGGCCAGAACAGCAGAAGTAAACAGAGAGGATCAGGGCAGAGACGACTCACATAGTGCAAGAAGTGCCAGTGGTATTAAAAGTAGTGGTTCCTATTAGTGGGCTATCAGAGGTGGGTAGGAAACTAGAATCCCTCGGGCACCAGTTAGATGTAATTACTCCAATCCCACTCGACTGACCACTCTTTGAGATGCTGGTTACGTGTAAACCAAAGGCTTGTCCTGCCCACCTCACCCCATCTGCCTCTCTCACTCTGAGTGGCTTGGTTTTACAATCACTGACATTATACAGAAGTAGTGGTGCACGGAAATGCTGTTTTAGCAGCTCCCTCATCAATCGCTTACCACAACATAACCCTGAGGGTTAGCCACACAGTGCTCTGTCATTCATCTGCTGCTATCATGAATTCACTCACATACTCCAAACCGTGTCTTGATTAATGGAATGGAAAAACACCCTCGCTTACAAATAGAGCACGCTCAGCATTCCTTTATGCTACTCAGAAATCCTCTTGAAAACCAGTTTTTATACAATAAGTCACATATCCTCTGCACATGAGCATGTCATAGGCCAGTCAGTGGTGTGCAAACGGCTTTCAACATCTGTGAATACCCAGCGAGAAAAAAGGTGCCATTAGGAGTGTCGGCTAATGCCAGAAAACAGGCCAACTATCCACTACGTGTTTTAGGCACTAAACAAAGACAAGACTCACTCAAACATCTCAAAGTTACAATATCTTTTACAACATTTCGTGGCTTCAAACACATTCACACTCATGACTTATACACAGCACTTGCGAGACAATTTAAGCAGGCACATGAATACCTTACTCACGACAGATGGAGAAGCACACGTAAAGCACAGTTGTTTCATTCTGTACAAACTGCATATGCATAGACTATAGCGGGTCAAACACAGTCATAAATCATTCACGCTCGTACATTATGTGCATAATACAAACACAGAAATCCCAAACACACAGTGAGGGTCACATTGAAACATCACTCCTCTGGTCACACACACAGACACAACTTCAGGACAATAAGATGTCGTGGGCATGCTGCAGTCAATGCTTTAAGTGACACAGGTTAAACAGCTTAATACAACATGTAAATACTGTGAGAGATACTGTATGCTGTGGGTATCATCAGGTTGGAATGGCAATAACAGCAGATAATTGATCTAAAAAGATCTAATATAGTTTTGATAGATTTTTTTTTTTTTACAATATTTGGTTGTTAAATTAGTTCAAGACGTTAGTGACTATTAGTGTTTATAGTACATAGTAATGTATGTGTATATATTTTATATTCTGGATTTAATGTTGGTGAGAAATTTAAATTAGTTTGCTTTTTTTTTTCATTTTTAAGTATAATACAACAACCGTTCTATACACTAAAGACATTCAGCCTTAAGGGGGTTAAACTGGCGTACACATGCAATATTTACAAGGCTGGAATGTGTGTGTCGGGTTCGTGTGTCTGTGTGTGTGCGTATATACTGTATGTATAAAGAACGTTTTTAGTTATGCCAAAATGGGTTTGTAGTTCCAGGCAAAGAAATTAGGCATATTCAGTGTTTTACATTATAATGCATTTGTCCATGTGAAATACATTTGACTATCTGATACTGTCTATTTAACATCGAGGCCCCTTTAATTTTTTTTGTTTGTTTGTTTTAGTTTATATATCATGTTTAATAATCTTTGTATCAAATCTGACATCTTAAACCTATGTTGTCGTATGGCTTTTTAAAATGCTGACATATCGCCTAATATTAATGTCTGTTAGAAAAAATCGATTAGTTTAGGAAAGCTACCAAGAAAGGTCAGTTGGTTGTAGACGGACGTACCGCTCACACTGTTCCTACATTTCATTTGATTGAATTTTCATGGCTGCCATTTTGTGCTTCTCTCAAAAAAATCCAAAATGCTTTTTGTTGATTTCAGTGCACTGTCATTGGTTTCCTAGTGGTCGGTTAAAACATGAGGTAGAGACATGCGTTTTGTAACAATACAATGTTTCTGCACACCTCCTCTGTACCACACAAGAGCTTCAACTAAGATGAATTTGTGTTGAATTAACATCCACATATCTCCAAACTCACGTAGAACAGCTCTGGACAGATGATGTTGTGGCATTGACAAAGGCCTCTAAGGAGTATTTTGGAGCATTCAGCATGCTAGGCATAAATGATCAAAGACGCAAGAAACAAAACTTACACAAGATTCAAATTTATGTTAAAGGCTGTGTTCAGAAGTACTTAAAGCAACACCATGTCGCTGTTTTACTGGCATCTCCACAATGCTTCTGAACGCCTGATCTGGTCTGTATGAGTTGGATGGGCAGTTATCGTCTCCTGTGAGGAGTGAGCGATGCTTTACGGCACTACTTCCTCTACTACACACCACCACTATGTTGGTGAAACTGGATATGGAGAAAATGTTTTCTGGTTTTCCTTCTTATGATCTGAGGCAACTCTGCCTCTGCTTGTTGATTTACTGTATTTCCTGATGGATAGATACATTTATCACGACATTTACTTAAGTCAATCCTAACTGTAGCCACCTTTAGCGACTTAGCTCAGTTAGCTGGACTGTACTGCATGTTGGTATTTACACAACTAGCACAGGAGTTTTGTACCACCACTAGGAGGAGGTCTTCAGGTCCGAAACAGGGAATGTGCATCAAAACCAGACCAGAGAATATGAGCAGGCAACTGGACTGAGCAGCGTCTACAGACATCTTGTCATAGCTGAAAAGACCAAATAGGTTGTCGACGGGCAATGCTAACATGAGAAAAGGGTCCGCCAATTTGCAAAAAGGCCAATGTTGCTTTAAGTAATTAGATATGCCTAGCAAAAGAAAGGAGAAGGAACAGCAGAAATAGAGAGAAGAAAGGGAAATAGAGAGGATCAAATAATGAATGAAAGACAAAAGAGGAGCCTGAAAGTAGTCAAGACTTGGAAAATGAAAAATGAAAAGAAAAAAACAAAGAAACTAGCAACCATGTTCTTTTTTATAATTTACTAGACACCTTCATTCAGTATTTCACCTTTCGAAAAGCTCAACGTACAGCGGGTATACGGTGGTCCCATTAAGTGTCTGAAGCCTGATAAACTTTCTGATTTTTATAGAGCCATCCAGATTAAAGACAGTGAAGTGGTCGATCCGAACCTTCGCGATCAGTCTGCAAAACACATGTTAATCGTCTGAGATATCCACAGAGAATCTCAATCTGAGAAACTTTAAATAGTGGGGTTAGTAGTGTTAGTATGTTTTTCTTGTGTGGTTAAAATTGTGCAAAACTTATCTTTGTTTTCTATATGTGATAATGCATTGCACATGTTTCTGAAGCCAAAGGACTGGCACAAGCGTATAACATCCACAATTAAGCTATGTACAAAATGCCAACAACATGAGTGTCGCTTATGTGATCGAAGGGGCTTCCATTAAGTGTCCAATAAAAAGGCGAGAGGAAGGTTTGGCTGAAACTTTCATGCAGTATGTCTGTTTTATCCACATGCTGATAGAGGAACAACCATTTAGATGGGAAACGACAGTTAGTTAAAGGTATACTACGCAGGATTTTTAAGTTGCTATTTGTAAACACACCCTTCAGAGTTGGCCCCTCCTCCGAGGGTGAGCAGCGGTAGACTAGCAAGCTAGATAGTGAATGACGAGAGGGAGCGGCGTTAGCAAGAACAAAGCAGCAAAAACTTTATTTTCTAATGTTTCACGGTGGTTACTTTCTAAAGCACACATAAACATGCTCACAGCTCGGCACTATCCTCCAGATTATGTGTGGATGCAACCCAAAGTGCACTATTCACTTCTCTCTGCTTGTGTGTGAGTAGCTCAGCCCTGTCCTTGGTAAGACAGAGCAGAGAGCAGGGGAGAGAGACGGAGACAGCAATGTAACCTGGTTGCTATGTTTTTATAGAGTCAACCTGGACGCTGCTATTGGCTGGGAGCTACACACCACTGCCCAAAAGTTGACGCCTAGAAACATCCTCCACAGGGCAAAATACTTACTAAAATAATTACTAAAATTTACCCTGCCCTTTACGGAGGCAGGGTATATGTAGATACAGACACCGCCACACACTTTTAGCAGGTCGCGATAATTCAGAGGAATTACTTTTGTATGAGTCTATGCATTGTTTTTTGATAAAATCCTGCATAGCATACCTTTAAGGTCAACAAAGAGCGACTGGTATGTTCTTGTTTAAATGAAATGTAAACCTTTCAGGCTACCTCAATATGTTAGAAAAGACCTTATGTGGAGTTTTATTTGTAAACTCTGCAAGGATTTAATTTGCAGTCTTACGGTTAAAGTTTTACCAAAAACATTAGGCTGCAAGGTGTATACAACTAAAACGTTTAACAATCAACAGGCCACATTTGTTGTGTGGAGTTGTTAAGAATCAGAAAGTCTCAAAAGTTATGTGTTAGTTATAGACAAGTGAGATACTGTTATCAAGATAATACTGTGTTCAGGCATTAGACATGTTAAACCAAAGTCCTCGCCCCAGTTTCAGTGGTTTCTTCATTATTTGGTAGGGGGGGTGTTCGATTGTCTACAGTGGTGGTAGATGGAGAAAATCTGTAGGGCTTCCCTTGGATTTTTATGGGGTCAGTTCTCAGGTGGTGGTGGTTGAATCCTCAGCCGCAGTGCCGTCTTTGCTGGCCTCCAATGCGGCACCACTGGATTTCAGCTCCACTTCAGGGGTTTTAGGGGGAGCAGCTTTTGGAGTCGAGCCTCCGATAATATCAGCGTGATCTGGGCTTGGTTTGGAATCCGGACCTGGCTCAGGTGTACCGTTGGTAATGGGTTCTGGTGTGGTTGGTTTGGGGGTCTCAGGTGTGGGGGTCAGGGCACTCTTAATTTCAGGTGTTGGAGTGGTAGCTTTGGGAACAGCTGGTTTAGGCTCCGGGCTTGGGCTAGGTGCAGGTTTAGGATCAGCAGGCTTTGGATCAGCTAGACTACGTGAAGCCTTAGGTTCAGGGCTGGGGGCTGGGCTGAGCTTAATATCGGCTGGTTGGGACACTTCCAACTTTGCTTCTACAGGCTGATCAGGGGTTTTCTTGGTCTCAGGCGCTGGGGAGGTTTTAGTCTCAGCTACTGGACTTGGCTTTATTTCTATAGCTGGTGGAGCACTTGGCTGAGCCTCAGCAGCAGATGGTGGACCTGGTTTGGTTTCAGGGACAACAGGGAGGGTTACAGCCACAGACTCGGAGGTTGGATCAGGGGCATCGGTGTCAGTGTCCAGTGGGAGGGCGGTGTTGAAGCCAACGCCAGAATCACTGGTCTCTAGGTTACCTATCCCAACCTCCTTAGAGGAAACCTCCAGACCCTGAGTTCAAATAGACAACAAGGTAAGTTGTTTCAACAACACAACAATTCAAAATGCTTTTCAAAAGACATAAAAAGACAAGATAAAACAGACATACAAGGCAATAGAACGGGCATGTAAATAGGATTTAGGAAGAGTAAAATAAAATAGAAGCTAAAACAGGAGAATAAAAGTCAGAGTGCAGTTACAGTGCAGTGCAAGATAGGAGTAAACTATCCCAATAATTATAACTAATTTAATAAAAGGCAGTGGCAAACAGAAAAGCTTTAAGGCTTGATTTAAAAGAACTGAGGGTTGGAGCAGACCTCAGGTTTTCTGGGAGTTTGTTCCAGTAACAGTATGTGGTGCAGAAAACTGAATGCTGCTCCTCCGTATTTAGTTTTTGACTCCAGGGACATTAAGCAGACCTGTCCCAGAAGACCTGAGAGGTCTGTACGGTTCATAACATAGCAGCAGGTCAGAGATGTATTTTGGACCTTTAAAACCATTCAGGGCTTTATCAACCAATAACAACAATTCATGGTCACACAGGAAGCCACTGCAAAGATCTGAGACCTGGACTGATGTGATCCACTTTGTTGATCTTAGTGAGGACTCTAGCAGCAGCGTTCTGAATATGCTGCAGCTGTCTGAACGCAGAAAACAGCATAAAAATGGAGACATTATTAAAACCTCTCAAAGACTCAGGCTGAAGAATAGAAATAACACATGATCTCACTTTAATATCCACCTCAGTGCTCTGAGACTTCTCGGTAGTGTCTGCCTGGGAATGCTTGGATTCCTCGCTGAGTTTGGTGATGTTCTTGACCACCTGTGAAGATACACAGGAAATAATACTCACTTACATTAGCAGGACAACAATATCATCATCATCATCATCACCATCATCACCACATTGTCAGTTTTCCCTCCAACCTGTCTGAAGGCCTCTCCCTCGTCCTCTTTGCCAGCGTTCTGGGCAAGCTTCTCCAAGGCAGCAGCCCTCTTGGCCCTCTTCTTCACTTTGATCAGGCAGGACAGCAGACAAACCAGCAGAAGGAAAACCAGCAGGCCCAACAGGGCAATGATGGCCACGTATAGTGACTCCAGCTTGTAGGCTGCATGTAGGCATGGTGGGAAAGGGGAGAGAGGGACAGGAGTGGGAGAGTAAATAATTCAACTGACCTTTCATTGACGTGTTGAAATTCCAGTGCATGACTACAGCAGACAAAACACAGGGATTATTCTTTCTTTCTCGTCTATCAAACCTTTATTTTGTCACTGCTATTTCCCTCTACCACCAGCAGCTATCGTCGTTTAGCCCAAACTCTAAAACATAATTCAGTGGCTTTTTAAATATTACAATAATAAAAACTGATACTACCTTAATAAAAATCTATGAATATCACTAAAATGATTGTTTGAGTTGGACATGTCAAAATAAATACCTAAAAAATGCAACAGTTAGCTTTGTCTTGAAATGAGATCTATTAGTAAAAAAAAAACAGAGTATGCTTTGTGCTAAACATCACGATTGTCACAGCAAAGAGAACGTCATCATTCTTCATGAGAAACCTGCCTTTTGCAGCAGGTGGCAACATACTGAACCTTTCCTGAACCTCACTTTATAGGGTGTCATTTTCTGAATACTGTCGCAGGTGACCATTCAAACAATGGCGTCCCAATGGCGTCGACAGAAAAAGCTATCGCAACTAGCGCTTGAATTTCGTTTTTACAGGGCACCCTAACCAAATGAAATAAAGATTTCACTACTACATTTTCTTGTCATTTATTATCTTATACTAGCTTCTGTCTGCATGTTTAACTGGGGGCTGTAGTGCTCCTATTAAGTAATTGTAAAATTCATTTTAAATAATAAGTATATATATATGCATTTAGTGAATGTAGCTCATCTGTCTTGTTAAAGAATATCTTGCTTTCCAGTTAAATCTACTGAGTATTTAAATTATATCAACTTACTTAGTTATTTAATTGTTTTTTACTCACGTTCACTCAGTTCATTCAAGTATGTTTAAAAGAATTTACACCTGCGAAATTTACTCAATATTTTCATGTGTACAAACGTTTCACTACTAACACTGAGTACATGTTAGTTTAAGTTTTTAGAATGCATTTGCCCCATCCCCATCCTTACGTAGGACTTCCAGGTGGACGCTGGACACAGTGAATCCCAGTATGTCAGTAATTTTGAACTGGCCATCATCTGAACCCCTGACCTGATCCAGAAAAACCAAAGAACCCTCCATAGAGAGACGATCCTCGAGACCCAGTTCAGCTCGAGCCTGGAACGAAAAAGACGACAATACAATTATACCACTAACTTGAAAAAGCTGAACAGGAAGATACATATAACTTTACGAATAATGCAATAAAAGAATTAACGCAAAAATCAATTATTATTTTGCTGAGGAGGTGAGCCGTCAACGCATTCGCGCTTAAATAATGGAAGTCATATGAAATATAATGCTTTCTGCTGGGTAAAATTATGCTTTGCTGTTTCTCCCTAAAGAAAATGTCATATTTCCTTAAAAGGGTACACATTTTTTTATGATGTCAGTCTAGGCGATCTTGCTATAAAACGCTGCAGGAAATCCTGGCATGCTAAGTTATGTAGCTGAATACTGAATCTATTCACTACTGGCTATATTGTAAGTGTAAATGGCCATATTATTTGTTCAATATAAATTAATATTTGTGCAATTTATAATGTAAATACGGTACATAATTTCTTTGATCGCAAGCTGTAAATAACCAACAACAGAAAGGATAGGCTGTTCATAGAGGACTTACATGCAACCTGCAGTAATATCAGCCACTAATGTTTAGTGATTTAAAAGTTAAAGCCCTTTTCTCTGCTGTACAATACAGACAATAAATAATCACAACCGTGATGAGACTACAAAAGAAATAAGAGGCTCCAGTTACATCTGTAAATTTTCCTTTTTCCAGCAGCAGGTGGGTTGTTTTATCAGAGTCGGGGGTGTAGTAGAGGTCGACCAAGGAGCTGTTGAGTATCAGGCTGATCTTCAGTTTTTTGCCGTACGGCACTTTCACAAAGTTTTGGTGCTCTGAGACACAGACAGACAGAGAAGAAGGAAGGACGTACAATAAATACATGGCTGCGCTCTTTACAGGCCAATGGATCATCTAAAATGCATTAGCCTGCTGGAGCCCATTAACGTTGGGTCTTTAAAAAGCCATTATGGCAGACAAGGGGAGCGTTATAACTAGGAAGGAAACAACAACAACAACATCCTGATGGAAGGGCCGGTCAGATAAAAAGACAGGTCAAGCACCGAAGAGGAAAAAATAACGTCTGACTGTGCTCACACCTTTGACGTTGAGACACACTTTCCTTTGGATGTGACCTTCGGCATCTCTGACAGTGTAGCTTCCTTCGTCTGCACCTGTGACGCCACTGAGGGTGACCTGGCGCTCGTTGGCGCTGACTCGACCCTGGTAGCCCTCCCTAGTCATCCCAGTGCTGGTCAGCAGCATCAGAGCAGGTCTGCGAGAGGGAAAGTCAAAGAGGATGAACTTTCCTCAACATTTTCCTGAGCCATGTGTCAGAGTGTATATACATCACGGTAGGAAAATGCCATTACAGATTCACTTGGGTTAAAATATCAGTGTAATTGTTCTGACTCTACCTTGATGTCTCGTTGGCCTCAATAGCAATGGGCCTATACTCCAGGGTGATGGGAGGAGTCACCCCTAACAGCAGAATATCGAAGTCGCTGCCATATTTAATGCTCTGCTCGATGGAGCAATCTAGACGGTAAAAAGATACGAGGTTAATTACAGTGGGCAGGAAACTGATATTTAAGCAGAAAGAAGTGAAGAAAAAGTGAGGGAGAGAAAAATAAAAAAATCATAGAAGTAGAGTTTAAAATGAGAGAAAGGATGGATAGGGGTGAGGAAGAGAGAGGAAGAGGCCTGACAGATGTGACCAAAAGGGGGACAGATTGCGGAGAAAAGAGTAGTGATCCAAAAATACCAGGGGAGCTGAAATGAAAGGGTAGGGAAACAAACCGAAAGGACAGTGAAGACAAGATAAAGACAAGAAAACAGCAGGGAGGAAAGGAGAAAGGAGTGGGTCGGTGGTTAAAGAGCTGCATAATTAATGCCTGGCAGCTCCGGCATGCTCTCACACAACACAAACACACACACACACACACGCACGTCTCTGAATCACCATATAGCACATTTCTGCCTCCATATGGCACGTCTTCCAAATATTGCTACGCTACAGTCGCCTTTATCCATGCTGAGTTTGAGCCCACTCCTCCCTCTGCATGTTTGAATCACTCCATCCTTCTCTTATGTCTCTTTGTGTGTGTGTGTGTGCGTGCGTGTGTGTGTGTCTAATCTCATCAGAATTACTAGTCAGAGTCCAAAGTCAACATCGCTTCAACTCGTAACGCTCCGAGGACAAACAGGATGTGTAACTGAGAGGTTTAGCGGCTGCTGACTGCATGATTAGAGCGGGAGAAATGTCAGCTCCTACGCTACCCTGACTCTGACTCCAGATCAGATATAAGAGGCTTATTCTTCATCCTGTGGTTGTCGCTCTGATGTCATCCAGAGGTGGAGGAATGTGAAAAGGCTCCAAGTAAAAGTGGAGATACATTGAAAGTATCATTTTGTCCGTACAGTACAGGAGTACAGAATTATTAACAATAAAATGTTCTCTGAGCATCAAAAGTAGTCTTCAAGTATTCAGTGCAGATAACTGGCCTCCCTGAGTGTCAAAGTATTTAATATCATATTATTGGGATATAATAGCATTTAACTTTTGTAGTTTGTTGAGGATGGGCTAATTCTAACTATGTTATGTCCTGTTAGGTGGTTTAATCCATAACAACATATCATAGTTTATGATATTCATGTGAGCTAAGTAAAATCTGAAAAACAAGCTGTCAGATGAATATAGTAAGATCAAAAGTACATAATTTTCTTCTGGTATGTCGTGGAGCAAAAGTTTAAGTCGGCATAAAAAAGTACCTCAAATTAAAGGTACTTAGTTACATTCCACCACTAATGTCACCCATTAGACATTTGAAATTAGAGCTGAAATGATAATCGATTAAACCATTAGTCCATCTTCAGAAATATATTTGTGACAATTTTGGTAATCAAATTATCTTTAAAGTCATTTTCAAAGCAAAAATGCCCAAAATTCACAGGTTCCAGCATCTTAAAGGTACATTTAATTTAAAATACCTTTTGGTTTTGGAGCAATATCCCCAAAAGATGTTTGTTGTGCTGGACATTTTTTCACAATTTATGTTTTGTTTTGTTTTTTGACATTTTATAAACTGAGCGCTTCAATGATGAATTGAAGGCCTTGAGTGCAGCCCTGTTTGAAACTCATCATTAATAGTTGAAGGAGTTTTGTGTTGTACTTGAGGGGATTAATAAAAAGTGCAAAAACAAATGCAAAATCACACACTGCTATATTTTTGCTTTAGCAAGTTCACAGTAAAGCAGGTCTGTGTTGTATTGAAAATGCAACATATATATATATATATATATATATATATATATATATATATATATATATATATATATATATATATATATATACATATATATATATATATATATATATATATATATATATATATATATATATATATATATATATATATATATATATATGGAGAATATATAGAGATAATATATATTAATAGATATAAATCTAATTAAATTTCAAGTTTATTATTTGGACTTGTAACATGATCATTTAGTATCAATCCAGTCCATGAATCCAAAAGGAACTTGTGCTAATATGAATGTAAAGGTGCTCAAAGCAAACAAGGAGCAGCAAATCACCAGAGTTAACCACTAATGGCTTCTAACTGTAGCTGCCGTTAGCTCAGTTAGCTGTGCAGCTAGTGGTCGGGGACTGGCAGCTCGGAGACCAGATGTGTGTTGGTGTTTACACCGCTAATACAGGAGCTTTTGAATGGGATGGGCTGGGGCTAGCTGGTTAGCATGCTAACTTTTCTGCAAAACAATAAATAAATGTCATAACATTTAAGTAAACATTTTTATGTTTTTTATCTAAATTCTTACACATTGGAGTTTTTATTTGAAAGTTAATTTAGTCTAGTTTATTTGGGTTTATTTTGGTTTATTTCACTTTAGTTTAGTTTCTTTCGCCAAGAAGATTATATTTTCATGTGTGTCCATTGGTTTGGTTGGTTTGTCAGCAGGATTACACATAAACTACTGAACGGATTTCCACTAAACTTGGATGGAGGATGGGTCTCAGTCCAGAACAGACCTCCGTAACCTTTGGTGCAGATCTGGATCACTTTCTTTAAAATGTGAGATAGGGGGGGAGTTAAGTTAATTTTGCAGGGAATACAGCATGGATCTTGAAGAAAAAGGTGTAAAAAGGTGTATTTAGGTATCTATGAGTGAGGACAATTTGATGCTGATCTAAACAAAAATCCAGATTTAGGGGATTTAAACATTTAAATATGTATTGATACTGGATCAGGATAGATTGAATTAAAGTGGACTGTTGGGCCTTGGTGGAGGTATGCGCTCTACTTAGTGTTAATCTAGTTTAGTTATTTATTTGACGTGGACATAACAAAACCATTAGTGCTGCAAATTGAAATCATGCTAAAGCACCAGATGAAATTGTTTATAGCGAGACACAACTTTCTGCCTGTGACGTCATCCAGTACCTCGGACTATGAGCGTGATGCGTCTGAACTCCTCCACGTTATCTGGATTCTTCACGGTGTACACTCCCTCGTCCCCCTCACCCACAGCGTCTACAACGAGGTGGCTGAGGTGGCGGTTGAGTTTGGCCCGAGTGTTGCGCATGATGCCGTCCCGCATCAGGACCACTTCGGGCGACCGCGGAGTAGACCTGTTGCGAAACGTTACCAAAAAGTTGAGTGAGGGCAGCAAGATGTGGAAATCCTCCCCGTGGAACAAGGTCCTGGACTCCTCCTCGACTGGATTATACGGTGGCAGAAGATGGAAGAAGCATTGTCAAACACATAAGAGGTGAAGAAAGGTTCATATTTTATAATTGATGAGAACTTAGAATTATGTATGATGCACTGGTGCACCAAGTCTTACCTGTCACAGGGGCAGATAGAGCTGTAAACAAAGAAGAATATGTAAATCAAAAGCGAAAAACTACAATGTAAAACTGCAATACAGTGTCTAAGTCCTTTTCTGCTCTATTCAAACAGAAATGCTTTTGTTTTTCTATCTGTAGGGCTTTTTTTTTTTTACATATTCCTCTGGATGACTGAGCAGATTGTCTATTAGGCAAATTGAGCACCATCAGACTTAACTACTAAATAAAACATTGCTTCTTGAGAAAGTAAAAATGCCAAAAGACTGCACTTCCATCAGTGGAAAAAGACAGTTTCCATCACTCATTTTTCTTAACATACCTGAGGCGAACAGAAAGCTGATGGCGACCACACTGACCATCGCCATCTTGGCTGATTCTTTTTGTCTCTAGAAATAAAAAAAGGATGATGTATGTGGTCAAAGAAAGTCAACGTTAGAGACATTATTTTAATGCTGTCTTATTTTTTTGACATACAGTATATCACTCTTCTTTTTTTTTTTTTTACTTCAACCCGTTTGGTGCCCTTCAGGATGTATGCAGGTGACAGATCATGCTTGACCCTGTTGCTTATTCACAGTGAAACTGCAAGGATGATGTCACGCAGCAGTTTCCCTGGATGATGTCACCCTGTAATGACTGAAGCATCCACTGAGGCACAAAACTGAAACTGAAAGTGTGCTTTAGTCTTTCTTTGTTTGAATTTGTTGCTTTGCTTTCTTCCGAAGCAGGCAGTCACTTTTAATTTGAAAGGAACACTAAGGGTTTGTCTACATACTGGAAACGACAAAATCAGGAGCACCGTGACTGCTGCTATTGTTTAATATTAGCTGAACCAACTGATTACACTTTTTTGACCCCCAAAATGTAATCAGTTGTTCGTTAAATCAATGTTGATACTAGTACCAGCTGGAATGGGTATCTACATCCGCTATGAAGATTTCCTGATGATATATGTGCCAAGACACTCAAACAAACAGAAAATAAATTATTAAGGTTCAAAATATTCCTCATAGTATAGACATTTTCTCACAAAGATTCAAGAAGGACATGAGTCTCTTCCACAGCAGGAGAGCACACTATTACTTTAAAAAGTCCTTGCTTAGGTGAGCTTCAAACAAACATCCAAAACAAGAAAGAGAACTTGGCAAAAATATAATTTCCACAAGACTCTGTGAAGGTTTCTGAGGCGAATCCTGATTAATTGCGGCACTGAGTGGATATTGATGATGTGAACGGCTTTTTTTCTTTCTTTTTTTTCTGTGCTGAGACATCAGAGGCCACACATCAAGAGGTTGGACCAAAAGAAACTTTCCTGTGGTTTTCATTTTAAAAGCCCAGGAGGGGAGCAGGAGGAAACACCTGCAGTGCTCACAGTCAGACAGCATGCAGTCAAGGTTATCTGTACGCCACAAAGGGTCTTTCGTTCTTTCTCGTTTCGTTCTTTCTTTCTCTCGTCTTGTCCTGTATACGTTCTTTAAGCTGCATTAGGAATTCAATTAGGCTATCTAATCATCCTAAAAATCTAACAATAAAAAAAAACCCTCCTCTGAAGATCTGCAGAGAATCTTGCCGTCCCTGTAAATTCAATTTATCCGCCATCGCCTGGAGGTTATTATTGGACATCAGATATAAAAAAAAAAAGAAAAACAGCCAGTGGTGCAACTTAAGCGGGGAAAAGCTCTTTATAACTTCTCAGCTCAGTTTAAAAACAAGGCCATGCTTAGATTAATGGTTCAAATTTAGTGTTGTTTAGAGGTCGTACCAAGAGGGACTGATGTCTTAAATTGGCCTTTCCTTTTAAGTGTATGTGCATGTTTACAGGGCCATCTGGCTTTGGATCACTGACAGGGATTGTCTATTGATTATGTGCCTGAATTTAAACACGGAATAATTCATGAATCTTAAAGATTGTGGTGACGACTCGCTCTGTTTCCAACAGGAAAATGTCTGGAATGAGGAGCGCTGCAGGCTGAATCTATTTTTCCCACAAGACACTTTCTGAGAAGAGTCGTGATGAATTTGTACACAGAGGGGATTACGCTGATGTTAACTGAAGCAGCACATCAGGAGAGTTTGTGACAAAAAAGAAATTTTTGGCTGCTGTTTTTCATTTACAGAGCCCAGGAGGCGACCGAGGAGGGAACACCTGCAGTGCTCGCAGTCACACTTTGCAGCAGCTAATAAACACGCAGTAAAGATTAAAGTGTCTCAAAAATAAGACGTCTGTACTCCGGCTGGAGATGATGAGGCGCTAAGCCGTCCCCACACCGCTTTCTGCGTGTCTGCCACCTGTCTGTCTTCGTGTAATGAACATATTTTAGGGAGAGCAACAGCGGAGAGGTCCTTTTCTCTGTTTGTGTGATGGAAATAATTAACATTTCACAGTGTCATAATCCGACAACCACGTTTGCTGTTTTCGCAGACGGCTTCATACAACCCTCTGCATTGTATCTTCCTCATCCGCGTGCCACAATCCGGGCAGAGAGCCTAAAAGCCCACTGATTGTATTGTATCTGAAACAAAATATGGAACAAAGCTGCGTCACACAGAACAGTGTCTCTTGGCGAACACACCAGTAGCGTCCTTTGCTACAGTCATCTCTATAACTCAAATTACACTGTAATCTTATTACTGCAGTGCCCATCCTTGTTTTCGGGAATGTTTTACCTTCATCTTACGCTTTGAACTCTCATCTGAGGCCACCGCATTGTAAACTGATCATACCTTCCAACTAAAAACACAACATGACTGTTGACCCCCGTAGCTGTCAGCGTTTAATTAATGGGCCACAGCCATCTGAGATGTAGGACTGGCTGGCTCCGAAGAGAAAAGACAAAAGTGAACCGCGTCCATCTGTCACAGCAGTAGGCCCCGTGGAGTCACCACAATCTGCTGCTTCCATGCGAGATCTGTGAAGCAAGAAATCTATAACTCCTTCATTTCTGTGGCAGTTTGGAGCATTTGAGGCCAGATCAGGGGCCGCCTCGCTGAGCACAAACATGAAAACACATGAAAGCTCATGCAATGGGAATGTCTTTATATTCACACACTGCCCTTTGGGCTGTAACCCATGAGCACACATGCCATCTGGTTTTCTTCCCTCGCTCGCTCTCCCCTTCACTTAGCTTCACTCAGTCTTTATTTTCTTCTCCATTCTTTCATCCCTGATTTCTTCCCTTTTCTCACTTCTGTCACTGTTCTCTCACCATCATCTCGGCCCCGATCGAGCCTGCCTGTCCTCCTCTGCTGCCTTCCTTAACTTTCTATGCCGCTGTGTGACAGCTCCGTATCATCTCTCGCCTTCCCTCCACCACATCTTGCCTTCTCAGTGTGACTCCGCTCCCCATCTCACTGCATCGCCGTCATTTACCCTTTTTCGTCTTGCGTTTCTCCCAGGATCTCTTTTCTCTTTTTATTACGTCTCTTTCATCCTTCTCCTCCTCCTTATCTTATATAATCCAAGCCAGTGCATCCCACTCTGAAATCAAAGCCCGTGCCTGTGTTCCTTCTAAACTCCAAACTCGCTACTTACTGGAAGGACAGACAGGTCTTTGTCCACGGGGCTTTAAAGAGGCGGAAATGCATTCAATGACTGCAGATGTGGGGACCCTACAAAGCAACCTCTGTGCCTTCACCCTTCATCATTTCTCTTTCATTTTCACTTTACTCGTTTTCTTTGCACAAGCGACGACGAGGGCGGGGAGATCACACGGCTTGGGGTGAGGTCCTGGGCATGTCAGAAGTGAGCACAAACATTTACAGAAGCGTACCCTCTTCTCACAGCACTGGACATGTATAAATCATGAGGCATCAGAAAGAAAGAAAAAAATGACTGCTGCATCAACAGACACATGTGAAAATGGCCGAATGTTTACTTTGCTGCAGCTGCAGCACTTGCAAACAAATATGCATTGCTGCTAAACTTCAGATTTTCAAATACAAAGGATCCAAAGCGTCCCCCAACACGTAACTAAAAAAATCTCGTCCAGACAAAATCCAAATCATTTCTAAAATGCAATCTTCGATAGGAAGCCTGCAGCAGCTGACAACCTATTTTCCCTCCAACGCTGGCTGCAGTGAACTAAAGGATAAGACAGGTTTCCACCATATTGCTTGCACCTGTCAGATTCATTAGAATCACTGGACATGAGGGAGTGGGAGAAGAGGGGGGGCTCGGAGCAATGTGCAGTATTGACAAACACACTGTGATGAGAGCACGGAAGATGTGGGATTCGTTCTCGGTGAGGATGAGATGATAATGCAGCCGTTGCTCTCGTGTGGCTGGGCCTTCATGCAGCTCCGGCCACAGTCACTGAGCAGCACACTGCAGGCGGAGGCAGCACAGCCGGAGAGCCCTCAGGCTGGAGCCTCCTGCCAGATAGTGGGTGCTATTAAGTGTTAACTGTGCAGAGCATTTAGCCTTTTGGATCAGATCACCTCCTTATAAGAAGAGATACTCCCTTCAGAAAGATAAAATAAGAGGACTATCAAATAAAACATATCATTTTCTGAGAATATCAATAGTAACAGAAATTGTAGGAGTGATAACAGTTTATTTTTTCAATCAAGATGCGCTACAGAGTGAGCACACCTGCTTTGATTCAAGCTCTGTGAGGCAGCGAGACACACCTGACATCATCTTGCATCCTACAAAATAAAGCTGCATTACATTCTTAAGCACCTGGATCCGAACCAGGAGGCTGAGAGATGAATGGAATTAACATAACACATCTAATGAAGGCGAGGCTCCGTCACCCCGGGGAGCGTTGAAGTCATTAAACACATCCTCACACCTCAATCCCAAATTGTGACAGTATTATGTGTTAGGTGATAAGAGCCTCGCGGTCTCAAAAGTCTGATCAGCTCACCTCCGGGGCCGGGACAGCCGAAAAGCGCATCAGCCGAAAAAACTGCAGAATTTAACCCGTCACGCACCAGTCGGATGTAGGACAAACACACGCATGTGAAAGGTAAAAGAAAGATCCGCACGCTCACCCACCTTTAATTGGCCGCGTCGGAGCTCGCGGTGCGGTCGGCGAGGGTGTCGGGATGCTGTTCAGAGGTGAAAATGCGCTCGGATGCTGCCTACGTGCTCCCTCGTCGTCTCCCTCCCTCTCAACCTCGCCCCCCTCAAGAGCAGCACTTCACGACTCGGGCTCAACATTTGGAAGATGTTCAGAATATGTCGGGCTCTGCTCGCTCTCGGAGCCACTCGACTCGCGTCGGGAAACACCGGACACCCTCCTGCGCACCCCCCTGCAACAAAAAAAAGGACCCCTACAGTCATCTGACAGTGAGGAGGGGGAGTTTATGTGTTTAATGAGATATTAGAGAGGCAAGCCACAGGAGGATGCTGAGTCAGCGCAAAGGTGAGCATCAGTAAACAAATTAAGCCCCAGACATTATGTACAAAGTGGATGATGGTGTGTTCAGAGTAGGTGTGTTGTCACTACATGGACGCCCTTTAATGGTCCATTAGGGCGTCCATGTAGTGACAACACACCTAGTCATCACGTCATAAAAAAAACAAATAAATACATCCACAAAATAAAAGCATTTCATTGGTCAACTGGCTTGAAAAAAAAATAACCCAGTGAATTCCATGTGGACAAGATGTCAGAAATAAAAGAGTTATAAAATCTGTATCTTTACATTTTTGTACCGTTATTGTAGAAGCAAACCCAAATCAAATGCTTGTCCACCATTCAGCCTTAAAAATAATCTTAAAAACTTCACTTCAGATGTGTTCAGTGCATCCCACATCCAGTGATGAATGTAACTAAGTACATTTAGCCTACTCAAGTACTGTCGGCTACTTAAAGGTGCAATGTCGGAGAATTTCAGCTGACAACATTCAAAAATTATAGTTACCCGATTACAAGACGCTGTACCATCAACATGATACTGAAGCTCACATAATGTTGCTGAAAGTACATTTAATATAAGATACTTTTATAGTATTCAGATGAATTATTTTCATCTCTAACAGAGTAATATTTTAAGTTAAAAAGATTAAAAAAGAGAGAGAGTCTTCATTAATGAGTCCCAGGTCTCAAGTAAGGCCTGAACGCAGTAAATACATTTTTCTGTTTTGATCTGGCAGGCTCTTGACACTGAAAGTGACAGTTTGAGAACAGTTTGTGGCTTTCCCAACTGAGCAGCAAAATAAAAGCTTAAGCAATGCAGCATGCTGTTGCAGAATTAAATACACATTTGCTTAAAGATAATAGAAAATATTTAATGTTTTCATTGGCAATACAAACATATTCCATGATTTCATACAAATATGTTGAGCTATTTAACAGTTGTCAAAGCTAACGAGTCCGTCTTAAAACACAGATGACACAGCAAGTTTAGATTTACAGTAGGTCAGGATGGAAACCAAATGTCATCTCTGTATACAAGCTGGTCTTTTTGAGCGTGACAACTTACATAAGATGAAGACACAGTCAGTAAATGTATGGCAAGAACAAACACTACAAGATATTGGTGTGGAGGCAGCATCAGCGTTCACGTGCCTGTGTCTCATGTCTCATCTCTGGAGGTAATACGTTCTGAAGAAGCCTTAATGGAGCAGATGGTGATGGTTAATGGAGACGGAGGAGCAACAGACTCACTGGTAGGTTCATGATTACCTCGGTATACAAGACACTACGGCAATTCTTATCGGGACGAGAAAGAAGCTTGTTTCTATCCGATGGCCACCGTAGCTGATGGTTTGATTTCAGATCAGACCCCATCGGTTCCACTGTTCCACCACACAAACATGATTATACAACTCCCTCTTCATGGTTGGTTACCTGCCAAACTGGCTGATTTACTTGAAGCACTTAGCACGCAGAGAGAGTAGCAGCAATTTCGCAGCATTAATTCCCGCTCTGGTTGTTATGGTTGTACAAAGAGAGGGGTGGAGCACAGGGGCGGATAAGAGGGGGAAAGTGACAAGGACGGTTAAAGGGTAATTATGTCCCAGCCTGCATAGCAGCGACATCCCTTTTAGCTTTTGCGACTTTAAAAACGTATTTTTCACATGTACAGTAGGAAGCGAAAGATTGCAAGAAAAAACTGCTTTCTCTTACAAAACAGAACAATGTAAAATTATTTTGTAAATAAGTTACAGCACATCCACAGTGTGTTTACCACCATGCAAGTAAACGCACAACTTCTGCTGCATACAGCGAAAACATTCTTCACGTCTTTCATACAGACGAATAGCTGACTCACTAGTGTTTCTACCGGTCTCTGATTTGAAAGGGATTCTACGAGTGTGGGTTTTTCCAGTGAACCCTGGTGTTAAGACTTCTTCCTGCCTCTTCCTCTGCCTCCTGCAGGTTGTAGAGGAGGTGCAGAGAGCGAGTGGGCCTGGAAGTCGACTTTCTGCTGCAGGATCCCTGTGAGAATGAACTCGGCAGTGACGACTGGGAGAGACGCAGAAAGAGCCGGGCCACACAGCCGCCAGTCCTCCTCGCAGGAAATCACTACAGCCTGAGGCTGAGAGGGAGGAAATAAATGAGGAGGTAATCACACATATGTTGGCTGACAGGATGTAAAGACCATAAAAAATAATGTTGATTTGTTGTGTGTTTGACAAGAGCTGTAACGATTACTGGATGAATCAATTAGTGGTCAAACCAATAAATTAATCAACTATTTTGGTAATTAATTAATCGCCTTGAGTATTTTTTTAAGAAAACAAAGTAAAAATTATCTGATTCCACTTTCTAAATTGTGAATATTTCCTGAATTCTCTACTCTTCAATGACAGTAAACTGAATATTTTTGGTTGTGGACAAAACAAGACATTTGAGGACGTCATGTTGGGCTTTGGAAAACACTGATTGACATCTTACAGACAGAACAACTAGAGATGTGCATCTCGATTGCAACTGTCTTGGCCGATCCCAATTTCAGATTTTTTCAAAAAGTCTGACCTGCTGATTCTGACTGTCTTTCTTTCTAAGAACTATAATTAAAAGCATGCGAAAATGTATCCAGAAGGACTCTGTTTGCAATGCGCTGTAATTGACATGTGAGCAGAATAAAAAGTTTGTAGCTCTGGTTATGACAACGTATCCTTATCCTCAAAGTAAATGGGCAGTTTATAGCCCTCAGCTCGAATGTTTTACTTTCCCAAAAGAAAACAGGTGCATTACATCACAACGCATCCCGTCTTTAGACGATCGGTGCATCTCCACAAACAGCCTATTCATCATTCATAAATCAACAGATTAACTGAGAATGAAAAGAATAATTTGTTAAAGCTCTGTGATAAAAAAAAAGCTTTATTAAGTTTGACTGGTACCTTGTGAGAAGAGGGCATCTTGGGAAGAAGGGTAGCTCCGCTGCAGGAGATGATGTCCTTCATTTGAACTGGCTCTGGCTTCACTGACTTTGTAACATGGATCTCGTATCCCTAAGAGAGAGAAGAGAAGAGATGCAGAGCACAACATGTAAACAAAAGTGATTACTCTCTATTTTTATTTCATCTCTGCAAGAAAGCCTCAGGAAATCAATACAAGTCTCTCAGGAATGTAATTCGGTAAACACTTGTATACAATTCCTCAGTATTAGCCAGTATCAGCATAATAAGTGGTATTAAATTATCCCTTTGCAGCTTTGATGAAACAGTGCAGGGCGAGAGAGGTATGTGATGGAAATGGAAACCGCTTCCCGATGTAAAGTGCCCATAAAACATCCCCAATACATTAAAAATCACTGTCAAATTACTTTCCACAAGTCACGGTGTAATGGCAAACAATCAACACTGCGCTCTTGTAAATACACAAGCTCGTTCAGCTACAAAGAGGCTGAGCTGAAAGCAACGCTTGTGGGTAAAAGGTCAAGCATTTCACTTAGCACGTTTATAGGCTGAGGATGATTCTAACATAAACATCTCTGGATTTCAGGATGACTAATCCTCACAGTCAATATTATCCACAACCCCTGTGCCACACTCACTCGCTCAACCTCTCATTCACAGGGACAAATATAAAGGGGACTATGGAAATGGCATGGCTGTGTTATGAGTACCTGTAAGAGAGGCTGACTGCCGGCATTCCTCAGGGAGTCCTGTAAGCAGAAATTAAACTTCTTCTCCTGCTCCGGATCCTTCACAGTGAATGCATTAGGAGACAGGAAGCTCCCAGCCTTACCACTCTGACACACAGAGAAAGACATCAAGAGCAGTGAGTGTCTATTTGACTCTGTCTCTTAGAGAGAGAGAAAAAAAGCTGGTCAGGGGCCAGTTTTTACCACTAATATATAGCAACTAACCTTTTCCAGCCAGTGTGTGGTAACAATGGGGACTCCTTTAGCCACGGCACACAGAAACTTGACAGTCCTGCGCACCTTATCAGTCACCAGAACGTTCATGTCTGCCACACCTTTTGCCATGCTGCCTCCTAAACGAGCCAACACTCTCTCCCCTGCTTCATCCACCACGCCTGTGAACAGCACCTGAAAGAACGTTTTTTTATTTCTTATTAGTCAAATTACTCCCTTTTGAGAATAATTCTGACAAATATGGCCACATGTTTACAAAGACATAAAACCTTGTAGGCTTGGCTGGCTGCTCGTGATCGGCCGCTAGCTGCCGGGGACACGCAGGAGGAGCGGGGGGTCTTTGCCAGAGGTGAGGAGTCTGCAGGAGCCTGTCGCTTCCGGGGTACACTCCTGGATGGAGTCTGGGGCTGTTAGACGGGAGAGAATGCAGGGAGGGGAGGATAATGTACATATTACGACAGACAATGACAAAGCAAGGAGAATGGTGAGGACAGGAGGAGTATCAACATAAAACATAAGAGTAGGCAGTGACTGAGACCATTAAAGTACTTAATTCATTAGTGTATTAATGATGATTCGACCAGGTCAGACTACTCTTGTTGTTTAGAGTGTGTGGGAGACCTGGTCAGTCCCCGGCCTGTTGTTGATTGCAGTACATTATGTTTGTTGGAAAGGCTGACTCATAGACAGAAATGCACCAGGGCCTTCGGCCAAGGTAAAAGCCTTCCTCCTGAAGGACAGAGGTTCCTGTACACTAATTACATTCTGCTCAGCTTTCTCTTTGGTCTGATTTATGTTTCAGCCCTGATGTTATTTTTCTCAATCAAAAGCAACAACCTCAAAATGTAAAGGTGAAGTAATTAAGTCACCTCAGATGCCTCCACATGTGCATCCTGGTCAACAGATGTTCCGCTTTCTTCCTGCTCCTCTGTTTTCTTCTTCGGGATCGCTGATGAACGACCTCTGCCTCTCCTCTCAACCACCCCCTCCTCCATTTTGTCACTCTCCTCGTTCACCTCCAAATCGGTAGGGGGATCTTTTGCATTCTTCTTTGCTTGAGCGCTGGAGGCTCTACCTCTTTTTTTAGCTTCGTCTTTTGTTTTTGTCTCTGTTGTCCCTTTTCCTTCAGGAATTTGGGTGCCACTGTTGGAGTCCTGCTCAGTATTTGGCTCCAACTGTCTTTTTCTTCCTTTTCTTTGCTCTTTAGCCTCAACTCCATCACTGACTGCAGGAGCTGCTGATGCCCCCACAGCCTCACTCTTTACTGCTTTTTGGCCCCTGACGTTCTTTTTAGGTGGAAGTGATTCTTCATTGGCAAGTCCTTCCTCCTGATTTGAAGGGGTGTCCTCATCTGCAGCTGCAGATTCAGAGCCCTTTGCATTGGCTCGCCGAGGCCCCCTTGTGGTAGTTGCCTGTTGAGAGTCTGCCTTCTCCTCATAATCTTCCTGTGGAACCGTACCAGAGGACTCCTCTACTTTCCTGCCCTTTCTGCCTCTGGGTGTAGATTTGGGAGTTGAATTCTGATCACTTTGACTACTGACAGGAGGGATGAAGTCTGCCTCCGTTTTCCTCCCTCTTCCTCGTTGCCTGCCTCCTCTTGCGTTGCTCTGAGAGCTCAAGCTGGAGCTGGAGATCTCGGAGTTGTTGGAGTTAGACCTCGAAAGGGCGCCCTGAGGGGAAGTATGATTACTGTCCTGCTCTGTTGCCTCTGCTGCCACCGTCCTCCTCCTATTGCTGCCTCTGGCGACGGCCGCTCTTGGTGGCTCACTGGTCCTCTTTGCTCCTCTGCCTCTGCCTCGGCCTCTCCCCCTGCTCCCCGGGGTGTTGACACTCGACGCAGACCTCTCTGAGCTGACGGAGTTGGAGGAGTTGGAGCGAGATCTGGTTCTCCTTGCTGGGACGTCATCATTGGTTGGTATGGTTGAGTCTTGTTCTGGCTCCACTGTACTCCGGGCAGCGGTTGTTCTTCTGGGTGCTCTTCGACCTCTTGCAGGCGTTCTGACACTTTCTTTTTGCTCTGTTGCTAGTTTTTCTTTGGCCTCTTTTTCTTCTTTTTCTCTCTCCAATGTCTCTCTTTCGTCCCTTTCTTTTGCCTCGTTCTCCAGTCTTTCTTTTTCTTCTTGTTCCTTTCTTTCCTTTTCTATTCTCACTTTCTCTTCGCTCTCCAATCTGTCCTTCTCTTCTTTTTCTGCCTTTTTGCGCTCTAATCTCTCCTTTTCTTCCTTCTCCTTTCTTTCCCTCTCCAATTGTTCTTCTTTTTCTTTTTGCATCCTTTCAGCTCTTTCCTTTTCTTCTTGTTCCTTTCTTTCCTTCACTATTCTCGCTTTCTCTTCCCTCTCCAATCTCTCCTTCTCTTCGTCTGCCCGTTGGCGCTCTAATCTCTCATTTTCTTCCTTCTCTTTTCTTTCCCTCTCCAATTGTTCTTCTTTTTGCATCCTTTCAGCTCCTTCCTTTTCTTCTTGTTCATTTCTTTCCTTCACTATTCTCGCTTTTTCTTCCCTCTCCAATCGCTCCTTCTCCTCTTTTTCTGCATTTTCGCGCTCTATCCTTTCCCTCTCTTCTTTCTCCTTTCTGTCCCTCTTCAATTGTTCTTCTTTTGCTCTTTCCTTTTCTTCTTGTTCCTTTCTTTTCCTCTCTCTTGTCTCTTTTTCTGTTTCCTCTTTTTCCTCATCTTCTTGTTGCCTTGTGGATTTTCTCCCTCTAGCTTGCTTAGCCTGCTCTACCTTCTCCCCTTCCTCACTCTCATCTTCATCAGGCATCGGTTTTCCTCTCCTTCCTCTGGTAGCTGGCAAAGCTTTTTTCTTCCCCCTCGTCTGTCTCTTGGGAGGTTCAGAACACTCTGCTTGCTCCTCCTCTTCTCTTAATCCTGACCTTGTCCCTCTTCTACCTCTAACTGTGACACCACTGGCTCCAGCTTCAGATTGTCCCTTCTTTCCCCTCCGAGGCTGCGGGACAGTTTTTGTCTCTAAGGGCTGAGTTTCAACAGTGGAGGCCTCAGAGTTTGTGAGTGGTTGTGTCTCCTCGTCTTGGATTTGCAGCGGCTTTGCTTTTCTTTTTCGCAGGCCACGAATTGAATCCTCATCGTCACTTTCCTCATCTCCACCTGTGACCATTGGCTGAGTTTCAACAGTGGTGACTTCAGAAAAAGTGAGGGACTGTGTCTGCTCCTCCTCAAGTTTCAGTGCCTTTGCCTTTCTTTTACGAGGCACTGGAATTGAGTCCTCGTCATCACTTTCTGTAACTTTTCCTGTATCCACTGGCTGAGTTTCGACAGCAGATAGCTCAGAGTTTGTGAACCTTTGTGTCTCCTCTTCTTCAAGATGCAGTTGCTTTGCTTTTCTTTTTCGCGGACCTGGAATTGAGTCCTCGTCATCACTTTCCTCATTACCACTTGCAGCCATGGGCTGAGTTTCAGCAACACAGATGTGCATGGGCTGGGTTTCAGAACTAGTGAGGGACTGTGTCTGCTCTTCTTCAAGCTCAAGCGGTTTTGCTTTTCTTCTTCGTGGACATGGAATCGAGTCCTCGTCGCCAGTTTCCTCGTCATCACTTGCACACATAGGCTGAGTTGCAGCTACAGACAGAGCTTCACTGAGGTGCCTCTCCTGAGGTTGAGCTGCCTCCCCATGTCCCTCTCTCTCTTCATTCTGCTTGACTTGTTGTACAGATGAAGCAGGATTTTCTTCCTCTAAACTCTCCGCTTCCTCAAAGGCAGACACAGGTTGGGTTTCAGCCATGGCAAGAGTAGACGAGGTGGGAAAGTCTAAAGGCTGAGTCTCAGCAGTATCAGTGTCTTTTGTCTTATCTTCATCTGTTTCATCCTCTGAATCACAGCGGGGCTCTGAAAGGTATGCCTGTGTTGCTTCTAGGGCCAAATCTACCTGGCCTTCCTTTTCAGCCATTACTGAACATTTGGCAGCTTCTTCCTCCTCTCCATAAGCCTGCGTAGCCTCCAGATTAGAATCACTCTCTGCGGAGGTTCTGTCTGAATTTGAAATAGTTGCATATGCTTGAGTTTCTTCCAGATTCACACCCCCTTCGACAGAGACAAAGGCTTGGGTGCTTTCCATGGCCAGAGCCTGGGCCTGACCCTGCAGGTGGCTGCTGTCAGACAGTCCCAGCTGGAAGGACCCTCCTCTGCTCGGCTGTTCGACTTTTTCATCACCAGAAGACTCAAGGCCAAACGCTTGGGTGGGTTCCATGGAGTGGTCCTCTGGAGGGTTGCCCTGGCAGTCTCTGGTCTGGAGAACGAAGGACTGAGTCTCAGCCACCACAAAATCCTCTTCCTCCTGGCTGTCTGAGCAGGAAGACAGTGCTTTCGGTATTAGAGCAGCACCTGGTAGGAGAGAAAATAAAGAAGTCTGTGCAAGGTTAAAATAAATACTTTCTCTCTGATACACCCTCTTGGTTACAAAACACACACAGTTATGTGCAATTTGACGGCATTAAAAGTAATTTACTGACGTCTAAATGGAGCTGAAGAGGGACTCAGGAATGCCTGAGTATCCATATCCTCCACTCCTCCTTCTGGACCTGTCCCAAAGTGAAAATAATTACATTAAAAGACAATTTAAAGCAGGCTTTTATCTTATGTTTAAAAATGTGTTCAAAATCGCTAAGCAAGTTATCAACGACAGTGGATCAAAGAGGCCAGGATGTGTCTTCAAATTTCACATTCATAAGCAGATATTCTGACCAGGAATGCACGATGTATATATGGCACCAATAAATTATCAGCCCGATAATGGGAAACTCATATTCTTGGCTGCCAGCTTATATGAAGCCAAACTGCTTCCACTGACTTCAGAAATATACAATCTACACACTCCAATACAGTAGATGAACTTTACGTTTTACAGTTTCAAAGGACACCACTTCAATTTATGAAACATGTTCCACAAGGGTTATCTATCTTTGCTCACTACGTCTTAGCCTTTCTCATCCTCAGGTGCATGTAAACTATGGGTTAGGAACTTCTTTTTAAAATATAAAAATGTGAAATAATCCTTTATCTGTATTGGCCACAAGAAGCAGGTAATTATCAGGTATCAGAATCAGCTGAAAAAAATCCATATCACAAATCTCTAATTCTGACCTGTCTAACAACATACGTACTTTCTTGTATTATATTGTTGTTAATACTGTCTTCTATTTTCATTTTGTTTTGCTTGTTGACACTGTTTTGAGTTAAATTCATTTTTGTTTTGATCTTTGAATCTCTGCAGTACACACTCACATCTGATTAGCTGTATAAAGAGATTATCACACATCACATCTGATAATCATGATAATCAACCTTAATTATGACGGACCTAATCTGTCATTAAAATGTAAGAACAGGCCTTATGTCACACCTGTACTCACAGGGGCAGTGTAATGTTTAATTGTACAATAATACAGTAATTTTATCTTTCTTTTCTTTGTCACTGTTGTTTGTACTTGACAAAATGCTAAACAAATGCAAAAAGTATTGCCTACATCCCTTCACTATAAAACAGCAAGAACCTAAAACAAACATACAAATAAATGAATATGTAATTTATTCTAAAGCTGCACTGATTGGTAAATTAATCGGTCAACAGAAAATTCACTGACAACAATGTAGTTGTATTGGTTGTTTAAGTCATTTCTCAAGTAAAAATGCCAAATATTCCCTGGTTCAAGCCTTTTCAATGTGAGGATTTTATGCTTTTCTTTGTAATATATGATAATAAACTGATTATATTTTTTGAACCATTAGAGTACATCATGTTTGGGCTGTGGGAAATTATAATGCTAATCCTATTTTTAACCTATTCTCTGAAATTTTATAAAACAAACAATGAATCGAGAAAATGATCAGTAAATTAATCAATGATAAGAGTAATCTTTAATTGCAGTTCAGTCATTCTATTAAGTTCTTTTTTAAAGGTAAATTGTCTGATTACCTGTCAGATGTACAGGAGTAGAACAGTTCTGCAGAGGTGGAGCCATCAACCTAGGTGTGTTTTCTCTGCGCAGATTAGGAATCTGTCCATCACCAGCGCCTCCAAAATCCTCCTCCCCATCTTCCACATCTGTGTCACTGTCGACACGAAGGTCGGCTGGTTTGACCCCGTCCCCAGCAGGGGGCACGCTGGAGTCATCCACATCTGTGTCTGCACCAGAGTCTGACTGAAGAGCTTCTGACGTGGTAACGGGAGCGAATGACAAGGTTGCGACAGCAAAAGGTACAACCAGAGGAGCATCATCTTCCACATCTGTGTCACTGTCGGACAGAATATCCAAATCGGCTCCTGCTTCTGCAGTGGTGCGTGATTCTGTGACAGCAGACACCACAGAGGGTTCACTGATGACAGGGACAGGAGTCACTTCATCATCTGTGTCACTGTCTAGATGCTGGCTGTGAGGAGCAGCAGGGGTGGTTTCAGTCCAGATTGGCTTGCTATCCAATCCAGTGGGACTTTCATCTATTTTAGAGATTATATTAATTGTTCCACATTCCTTTTCTTCTTCCTCGTCAACATCTGTGTCACTCTCTAGGTGGAATTCTTCCAGTTGTGCTGAAGTGGCAGAGTCATCTGTGGGTGTGTTCTGTACCGACAGAGGTTTTGCTTTTGAGGCAGCGTCTGACACAGCAGCAGCATCATCATCATCCACATCAGTGTCACTGTCCATAGTGATGGCCTCTGGCTGAATAACTGTAATAACATGAGGAGGTTCAGTGTTGTCAGCAGAGAAAGGCACAGATTTGAGATTTTTGTCGAAGGCATCATCATCCTCATCGACATCTGTATCACTGTCCATGTGAAACTGGGTTGTGTTTGGTGGCTGATCAGTGGTTTGGTTTGTTGACAGGGTCACCAAACCAGCAGGTGCCACCTCTTCCTCCTCTCCCTCCACATCAGTGTCACTGTCCATGCTAAATGCAGGGATCGCGTCTGTGAAGACTGCAGGTGCAGATACAGGCAATTTATCTTCTCCTGTAAGACTGACACTGTTTTCCTGTTTCACTGGCAGACACTGTTCACTTTCCTCAGACTTTCTCCCTCCCAGTGCTGCTCTTTCTTCCTCCTCTCCCTCCTCCTCTTCACTGTCGTCCACAATTGCAAGTGCCTTTTTTTCCTTCAGCTGCTGTCGCCCCACATCTACTTCTGTCTCCTCTGTACTGAAGCTGACGTGTCTGTGAGGCCTATTTTTAGTGGAGACGGAAGGTGTGATGGGACTTTCGTCCTCGCTGTAAAAAAGTGGAAAACAAGGTGACAAGCATTATAATTCCAACATTAAAGAAGGAATAAACTGTAATA
Source organism: Lagodon rhomboides (assembly GCA_039737535.1). Classification (NCBI taxonomy): domain Eukaryota; kingdom Metazoa; phylum Chordata; class Actinopteri; order Spariformes; family Sparidae; genus Lagodon; species Lagodon rhomboides. Next base: position 22,822,344 of record CM077788.1, on the reverse strand, counting down.
AAGTGTATTTTTACAGGTTTGGTTATGCCTATATTATAAATATACATAATTTAAAAAATTCCAAAATATATTGTTGATAATGTACCTTTCAGGGACGATTTTGTTTGTGGGACTCAAGAATGTTGAACACGTGGGACTGGATTTATAGGAGTCAGAATCAGACACTGTAAGAGATAACAAACATGAACTTGTAAAACATCAGATACAAAAGACAGAGTTTGATTACTATTTACATCATTTACATACCTTGAGCCTTGCGCCTCCTATCTGCTCCTCCCCCTCTTTCTCCGTCTGAGTCTGAGTCAGATTCTGGGACCAGGGTCCCCTGTGGCTGGGTTGGAGTTTTCTCCAAGGACAGGCAACTGGTTCTGACAGGAGTCTCCCTTGTGTCCTCCCGATCTGGTAAAGACACCCTTGCCTCTGTACCTCCATTGACACATTTCTTGCTGCCAGTGCTTGTGTCAACTTCTTTTTCCCCTGAGGCATCTGACAACCTGGCCTTCACCCCTGAATTTTTTCTCAGAGGAGTCCTGAATTCTCCTTGAGAAGAGGCTGTGTATGCAGCACAGCTGACATACTGACATGGGATGTCTGCCACCACCAAACTGTCACACTCACTGAGGGCATAGCGTACATTTGGAGTGAGCTTTAAGCGGCCCTTGCGGGTACCGTTCATGCTCCCTAGGTCCCATACTAAAGCCTCTGTGTCCTCTTCACTGTGACGACCTCTTTTCCCGTGGACAGAGATGCAAATGGTAGCGTGCTGTTTGGATACTGAGGGTGCCAGCAAGGGCAGGGTGCAGGTGTTGGGGTCACGGCCCAAAACATTTTCTCCCAAAAAGAGGGGCAACTCTGGGTGACAGATGATAAGATGTACATAAACAATGCATGTTAGGCACAAGTTAGGCAGACTGGGCTTGAATTGGTTATAATAACAGCGGCAGTAAAACACTCACCTGTCTCAGGGATGTGTTCATTCTTTAAGATGCACAGTTTAGCCAACGGTTGCCCCCTCTTGTTTCCATTCTCCTCTTCATTTTCTTCCTCATCTGACTCCAAGAAGGAGTCACTGATCATTTGAGTAGCATCCATTCCTCACACAGGGTCTGACCGCACGACTGCTCTACGTAAACACAGATAAATTGATATTTAGGCTGTAATGCTAACGTCCTGTTTCACAAAGGTTTGACCGGCCTTCAGAACACAGATCGTTAGCTAGCACTAGTAACGGTAGATATTACTAGGCAACTCCATGCGGCTAGCGTTAGCCTAACTAGCTAATTGATGATCTCTTTAGCTACGCCTTCCTGTTGTATTCCTGCTGTGCTCCTGGTTGCAGCAGTTATCTAGGCAGCGCTCAATAACGCTGATACAACTTTTATTGAACGTGTACAAACATGTCTTTAAAAAAAACAGCAACGCAGCAATTCCACTTCCGGTCAGCATGACAACAAAACGAAAACGGAGAAGACAAACTAACGTCTTAAAGTAACTGAAACAAGTCCAGTTGCCTACGATACAGCACCTAGAAAGACTAGAACTAGTTTGGATCATTCAAACGTCAACGTCACAATTTCATGTTACCACAAACCTAACTTCTCATTGTATAATTCCGTCTTGATATGAGAAGAAAATAATACTATCATTTTATCGTTAATGGCTACTATTTTGAAGGTAATAACAGTCCCAATTAACAGATAACTGTCTGGGCAATTATCTTGAAAACCATGAAGGAAGTTTACGCCATAAGTCAAGCAAGTGGCTTGACCGTAATTCACGCAACTGCATGGCAAAATTCCTCTAATAAGCTTATATTGTCCACACATAATGCTTTTACTTCTACGGGGAAATGTTGCACTATACCCACCTTCACCATTCACACGTATCGCCTTGCCCAGTGAGGATAAACAAAAATGTACATGCATATCCTGGAAAGAATTAACCACGCCCAGAAGAGGCGTTAAAAACCGCAATCGATTGGCCAACATACATATCAGTCACGCTACACTCTGTTGCCATTGGACAGTCAAACTTCAGCCTTACTTTCAAACTAGCTGATTGGACCAGAATTCCTCAAAGCGTCACTGTTCACACATTCATTTTCGCGCCGTACATCCGTGTCTTAAAGGGACCGTACGCCCCAGTCTGACTCACACCAGAAGGACAGCAGGACAACTGACCTGACTCCCCAAATTAATGTTTTTTCATCAATTTAAGTTGACATAAGGGCTTGGAGGTGGGTACTGCTTTATTACCTCCTGAATTATGATGATGCCATGTGCCGATTCACATTTTCTGTGTGTAAAATTATACCATGTGATGAAGGCCCACAAAGATGCTAGAATGAATAGCTGTGGATGTGGTGAGGGGCCCATGGAGAATGCCTACGTACAGGTTCAAGAATGCTGTGCTCATCCCCTGACTGTGTTATACACCACCATGGACTGCTGACTCCTCAATCTTAACAAGCCGGTAGGGGTCCCAAATGATTAACAACTGTTTCAGTTTGGGATTTTGTTATTATGTTGGCATTTTAACTTTTTTGACATTTTGTTTTGAAACCTTCATATTGTCTCCCCCCTTATTCCACAACCCCAATGCATTCAACCTGGACACACAAGCTGCCCTGCACTCCCTGCTCCACCACACACATTCACCCAGACACACCTGGCAGAAATCTCATGAGTGCATTCTTTTAGTATTGTGCATTAGTTACCACAGGGCAACCTTGGGGCTTGTGTGGGAGGACCCAGCTGCCAGGATCCAATGAACATATGTTCTTTGGCTTGACTCATTGATGTGGGAATGTGGCTCTGTCTGACTCTTATCATGTTGCAAATTGGTCGTACACCCTTAACCATCATACTGCTTACAGAGTAGAAACTCATCGGGATGCACCTCATTATATACTCTATATGATATCTGGCAACCATGTCTGACCGACTGCATAAGAAATCCCAGCGTTTGAGCAACTGTTTCAAAGCTTAATGCTCATGCAACAGAAATTTAAATCTACTTACCCATGCATTACAAAATGGAATGACGCAGCTATTTTTCACAGCTGCAGGAAATAGCACATACATTTATCAGTAACCTCTCGCACAGAAACTGCTGATCTCAACAGAGTTAATGTTAATCCACCTCTGGAAACCCCCCTTCATAGCCAATCCTTTATATTTAGACTTTTTAAACACTCCTTTTTAAAACAAATAATAATCATTGATATGCAAGAATTGATGAAAGGAAAACAAGTTTTTTTTTGACAACTTTATTCGCAGTGTATCACAAGGTATATCTAATGTATGCTAAAGTTTGATTCTAGCAATGACACTATGTTTGTTCCGGGGTTACTTCTGTGGTTGCACCTATTTGATTATTTTTCGTTTTGGCAATGACTTCTTGACTTTCACATCTTCATCTTCAAGCCTCGTCTTCAGCCTCCTCCTCAAATTCACCCTCCTCTTCGGCTGTGGCGTCCTGGTACTGCTGGTACTCAGACACCAGATCATTCATGTTGCTCTCTGCTTCAGTGAACTCCATCTCATCCATACCTTCACCTGTGTACCAATGCAAGAAGGCCTTGCGACGGAACATGGCTGTGAACTGCTCAGAGATGCGCTTGAACAGCTCCTGGATGGCTGTGCTGTTGCCGATGAAAGTGACGGCCATCTTGAGGCCACGGGGTGGAATGTCGCAGACGGCGGTCTTGACATTGTTGGGGATCCATTCGACGAAGTAGCTGCTGTTTTTGTTCTGGACGTTGAGCATCTGCTCGTCAACCTCCTTCATGGACATGCGGCCACGGAACACAGCGGCGACGGTCAGGTAGCGGCCGTGACGTGGGTCGCACGCAGCCATCATATTCTTGGCATCGAACACCTGCTGGGTGAGCTCGGGGACTGTGAGGGCTCGGTACTGCTGGCTGCCTCTGCTGGTGAGGGGAGCGAAGCCAGGCATGAAGAAGTGCAGACGGGGGAAAGGCACCATGTTGACAGCCAGTTTGCGGAGATCAGCATTGAGCTGACCGGGGAAGCGCAGGCAGGTGGTGACTCCACTCATGGTGGCGGACACCAGGTGGTTAAGGTCTCCGTAGGTGGGTGTGGTAAGTTTCAGAGTGCGGAAGCAAATGTCATAAAGGGCCTCGTTGTCAATGCAGTAGGTTTCATCTGTGTTTTCTACAAGCTGGTGGACTGACAGGGTTGCATTGTAAGGCTCAACCACTGTGTCTGAAACCTGAGGACAGAAAACACAGAATCTTTTCAGTCTCGTGATCGTAGAGAACAAAACCTACGGCAAGAGAAACTTAAATTACATTTCAAAAATATCATGCTCTATCACAAGGGTATGTTACCTTGGGGGAAGGCACCACACTGAAGGTGTTCATGATACGGTCGGGGTACTCCTCACGGATCTTGCTGATGAGCAGGGTGCCCATACCGGAGCCAGTTCCACCACCAAGTGAGTGGGTGAGCTGGAAGCCCTGCAGGCAGTCGCAGCTCTCTGACTCTTTGCGGACCACATCCAGGACTGAGTCCACCAACTCAGCTCCCTCTGTGTAGTGACCCTTGGCCCAGTTGTTTCCAGCACCGCTCTGACCTGGAGGGGTAGGAATGACATACAGATGAGCCATTCTTTCCCCTTGTTCATAAAAGGCTTTACTTATACAGTAACAAGAGCTTTATTCCACCCACCAAACACAAAATTGTCGGGTCTGAAGATCTGCCCAAAGGGTCCGGACCTCACGGAGTCCATGGTGCCCGGCTCCAAGTCCACAAGGATGGCGCGAGGTACATATTTACCTCCTCCGCAAGAAAGAAAATGAAAGAATATGTTGAGAAAGAAGGAGGGAGAAGGGGAGAGAAACCATAACAACTCAGTAATGCAGGAAACCACAGTCTTGGCTGTGACACAAAACATACTGTGTAATGTGAGAAAGTCCATGCATGACAGGGGAAATGAGAAACGTGTCTTAAAGCTGAACATATATCCACATAATATACACTTTATTTATGTGCAGATCAGTTGTTTGTAAAGCAGCTGACCTGTGGCCTCATTGTAGTAGACACTGATCCTGTCCAGCTGCAGGTCACTGTCTCCGTGGTAAGTCCCTGTGGGGTCGATGCCGTGCTCATCGCTGATCACTTCCCAGAACTGCAGACAGAAAATGGAAGGTATCACATGACAGTTACTTGCAAAGAAAGTACGCATCTATCCATGAGCAGTGCGGTTTATGGGACTGGGGACTTTAAATGAGGAAAACAGCCGTGGGTTTGCATTTTTGGCTTCTGATGAAAATGACAGGATTTTTCCCCTTTCAGCGAGCCATATCTTAACCCCTAAATGCAGCTGTTCATATTTCCAAAGTCATCAACTGATGACTTAGCAGAATCCATTTTTTTTTTTAAATGCAAAGAGGGAGCACAAAGGGACTATAGATCACTCCACAAGCTGAACTGGGAATACACTGCATTTGCGGGCCGTCACACTACACAGAAGACGCTGATTGTCTTCAGATCTGTATTCATGTCTTGTTCTCTCTTTAAAGACCACACTCAGAGTGGGTTTGCATTAAATCCCATAAGCGGGGTGAGCTGTTGCATATGCAGGCAGCTCTTTGCATGCACATATATTTGAGATATCTTCCAACTGAGGCTTTTTTTATGTCATAGCGCCTGTGATTTACTGCTTACGGCAGCAATAGGAGGATTTAGAGTAATCTGGATAAGCGGGCTGCATTGCAGCTCAGTAGGAGATTGAGAGTCAGCTGTGGTTTAAGTATCATGACATTTTAAATAAGACCATGTAAAACAAAAAATGACCAAGTGACCTCAATATGAGGGATATCCAAACAGGACAAAGAGAAGAACAAAGGGTTGAAAAGTACGACCAAAAGAGTGACAAACTGACCGATATTTGACAGGGACACGATAGATGGCTATCAGTAAAGACTGAAAATATTCAAAGTGAAAGAATGAGGACAATAAGCAGGAAAGCAATGCCACACCCTGACCTAATTCACCACAATGTAGCCCTTCAGCAATTCTGTCAATCATATCCACCGGACATCTGAGTCAATGAGTCCTGGGGGAATGGAAACAATTGGAGATCCTCCCTGCCAGGCCACCAGTGGTTATTTTAGCAGCATATTGGAAAAACACAAAGACACTAATGAGGAAAAGGAGATGGGTGTAAAATGACTTCATTAACTCTGATTGGACGAGCCTATATGTCTATGTTATTGACTAGCTGGAATTGTAAAAATGTTTTTAAAAAAGTAATATTAAGTGTATATGATCGTTATATGATTTGTTTGAGCTGTTATGTCAAGACACTGGCAGCACTTGCATATTAAGTCAATTGACAGCCCAGTGACTTTGCCCACTGTGCATCAGCTGTTTCCTCCATTCCTCCCCCACCCTACCCCTAATTTGGTTATGAGGGGGAAAGACATTTAGCACAAAGACAGTCCCTCCTTTACTGGACATTAAAACCTCTGTCAGCAGGACATCACTGTGATAATGATGCCCCCTACGATATATGGGCCATTGTTAATCTGGTCTCCAGATTCCTGTGTGTGTCTGAGAGAGGTCCCACTTAAACATATGCTGCCTGCAACAAATGATCGGTTGTTAAACAAAAGGAGGCCGGGATAATGATGGGCCAAGAAGGCATGTACTGTAGCAGACTGCAATTGTTGCTGTAAGACTGGGTGGGTGATGTATTGTACTGGTTTGGTAGACTGCAGGGCCCTGTTAGTACACTTTAGTTACAAAAAAAGCATCAAAATTGAATATAAATCGGCAAAAGTATGTATGTGAGTGCACTTTGTTGCTATAACACTGATCATGTCTCTCATAAAATGCAAAAGAGCTGTCTTTTTCAGAAGTAGTAGTTCTTTCTTCACCAATTATCCATGCCACACCCTTTCCACAGCTCCCCTGCCTTCTCCCCAGCTGAAACAGCAGTCTGCACCCGCAGCCCGCAGAAATAAAACCTGATCAATATTTGCTATAGATCCATCTGCCATTTGGGGCGAGGAAAAAAAAAAAAAAGACAACTAGGCCTCCTATCCCAGCTCGCCACTCCTCATTGTCTGAAACACCAGCCATATCTGCCTGTGCGAGACAAAGAACCCGGAGGAGTGCACTGACTGAGGGGCTCTGACAAGTGAAGAATGGACTGATTTTTTTTTTTTTCCTTTTTTCCCCTCCTCTACTTCTTTTCTATTCCCAAGACATTGTGCTGAGGTCAGCTGAGCCCTCACTGTTGAGGAGACGCAGACACGCCCGGTGTGAATAAAAAAAACCCGTCGAGACACAAGAGCCCCGTTATACCGTTATATCGATGAGAGCAGAGCTGCTCCACACCCACCCACCAGTTACCGCAGTGCACAAGATCCAGACAGAAAAGAACCAAAAAGACTCATCAACAGTGGGATTTAACTATCTGTGAGGCATACTTTCAGTTTCATGATGTGTTTAAATGCACAAAAGTATGATACAAATGAAAAGGGGTGTGTTTTTTCAGTGTATGTATAAAGGCACAAAAAGCTGTTCTTTGTCTTCACATCATCAATCAGCCTCATAAAAGAATTTAAGATAATGACTGATCTGCGTAATGAGGCTTGGGCGTTTTGTTTTTTGTTTTTTTTCAACAATGAAAGGACTCATTTTTTTTCTTAAAAGGAATTAATAAATGATCAATACTTTTATTTTCCTACCTTGGCACCGATCTGGTTACCGCACTGGCCGGCTTGGATGTGCACGATTTCCCTCATTATGGATGCGAAAGTTTTACAACGGCGAGCAGAAGCGTTCTTCTTCACGGGACCGAGGAGCCGACCGCAGACTGGTTTTAAAGGGCCGGCGGACAATGCATTTATAATGTTGGAGCGCATCCAGAGCGAGGCTGGGGCCGGGGTGTGGGGCGTGGCCTAGCCCCAGACCCAGCTGCTGCGCGCGGTGATTGGCTGAGACGCCTGACCCAGGGACAAGACGGGGAGGGGCAGCTGCTGCAGATCAGGGAGGAGACAGCAGATACAGAGATTGAGCAGAATTTTACCAGCTGGTGTCCTGAAAACACCCAGTAATGATGATGTGATGTATTGCAGTTTTTTCTTCTTTTTTTTTTGTTCCATATACATTAAATGTGAATAGTTAATGAGCAGTTTTAGATCACTCCCTTTTCTGTAACGCTCCCTGCAGAGGAGCCAGATGGCACCAGATTCAGTTTCCAATCTGAGACAATGGGGTCAGTCGGTTCAAGCCTCCCTCACTAGGGTGCTTTGGCGATATTAGGAAATATCTGGGGTGACATGCTGAAAAACAGTCTCCTGGTGAGGTCTATATGATAGCTATTCTGGAGCTTTCCAACATATTACACGATAAGCAGTTGATGTGTTCGTCATTTTTACCTGTGTCCAATCACTGAATGTTCAAGTGTAACTCCACCAATTTCAAGCATTAAAGTGTGTATACAGGTCTTGGGGTGTTCTACTTCATGTGTGGGGAGAAAAGGAGGATCTATCTGTCTATCTACAGGCCTTTGTGGCTCCAGAGGAAGCTGCATGTAATCTGATTGCTTCCAGTGATGTCATCCCAGTGGCCAAGTGGCATTGTGGGTAATGTAGGCACCAGGTTTTGAAAGAAAGAAGATGGTATGGAAGTAACTTGTTGAAATGAATTTGATTATTTGTTTTCAAACTGTCCATTCTGAGTCCAACAGGATTATAGGAGTGCACTGCCAAACCAGTGGGCCGCTCTTCAAAACCTGACACTGACATTACCCACAATGCAACTTCGCTACTGAGTGTGATCACTGGAGGCAGTTTAGCAGATTACTTACCAAGACAAAGCAGTTCAAGTTTCTGTACATCACAGATACATTCAAACTTGTACTTGTACGACTGCGACACCACTAGATATTTGTAAGGAAATCTTGGGACAATTTCCAGCTGTGTTTGTTTGTGGCGACAAAACTGATCATTTTTGCAGAAAGTCTGGCCATCTGTAGTACGACCAAACCAGGTGTTTTTAAGGAGACCTCAGGACAATTCCAGCTGTGTTTGTGGTGACCCAAACAGGTATTTAAAGCCAAAACACAGTGCTTTCCTAACCATAACCAAGTGTTTTTCCCCCTAAACCTAACCAGAGCATAAGCAAAGCATTGTGACAAGTGAAAATTTGAAAATTTTACCAAAAGAAATGTAAAGTTTTGACATCAAGAAACCTAAAGTTTTAACTTATGTTATATTTTCGTATACGTACAGTGCCAACATTTATTCTGGCAGATGGGTTGAATAAATGCAACCTTCTCTGGAGCCACAAAAGGCTTTATACTACTTTTTTCACATAGCCTATGCAATAGTATTCTCCAAGACCTGTAAACAGGGTTGGACCAATACCACTTAGCTCCATCTCTCTGATCTGCATACTTCAGATCACTTTGTCTTGAAAATAAATCGATTTAACAAAAAAGCAACATGTTTAATGTCAAAGTTCAGAATACAACCTGCTCAATCTCCCACATCGATGGCAGAGGCCTCGGTAAGTGACTTCATTCATCCTGGACACAAATGAGGATGACTGTGGCAAATACGAGCCTGGGCCTGATGGCTGACATCTGGTCAGGATGTGTGAGCCAGACTCCTTTTTCAAGCTCCCATCAGATAGTGAGGATAAACAGGAACAAATCCAAAGCCATGCATGTCTATAAAATAATCAGATTATAGTGTTAACAGTTATCACAGAGTATGAACTACAGTGTGCTGATGGAGGATTTTTATTTATATAAAATAGTGTCAGGTTTGACCATCCCTTATATTATTTTGTTTAAATAAGTCACTCAACTGAATTATTTTCCTGATAGAGGCGGTCATTGGGAAATAAACATGTGTTGCCTTTTATTACCTCTGCATTTTTCCACAGTGAAGACATTCTAGGTTGATGTAACGCTCTATCAGTATAGTTGTAGAGTCTAATTGTAAGACAAGACTCCATTGCAACTGTGCATATTAGTACTGTTATAACTACGTAACACATAATGATGTGCGCTTTTAGACATTGTTCCTGTACATTGATCGATCATTGAGAGGATACATCTAAACTGACAACTAACCACCCATGTCGCTGTCATGTTAGTGCTTCATTCAGAGGCTACGTACAAATTTGCTTTTATTTTTCTGAGGTCAACATTGATGCTCGCGGTTGAATATATGGGGCAACTTCTTTCTAAGCCAAAACACAGGCCCACATGTGTTTCGTGTGATGTGTTCCCTGTCTGCAGCATGCTGTATCCTCATTCAGCACTAGAAATTATTATGTAAGATTATAGATTCTGGCAGGACTGCTGACTTTGCTGAGGCAGCTGGCAACTAATGCTGTGGGCAAAGCAAATACACAAGGTCACTGGAAAACAACATTTTCAAACCATCTCAAACGGGTCAGATAAGGAGTTTCAGACCTCAGAATGAATGTAATCGTCATCATAAACACTCAGTGACAGCCATCGGCACAACACGGCACAGCCATCAGTTCTACCTTTATGAAGGTTTTCATTTTTCAATTTTTGTTGACATTGTTGGAAATTATAATAATAATAATAATACATAATATACGTTTATTATTGAGGCCACAGTTAAAGGTACACTAAGTAGTTTTAGAGAATAAATTCAAACTCTTAATATTTACAGCATCGATGAGGTAATAATACAAACTCAGAAATATATATTGTAAGCTAGAAAGGTGGCAGGGTCCGCCACATATAAACAAAGTAAAACAGTATGAAATTGTAATGTCCTTTCAGGTAAGTTTGTTTACTCAGTTTATTCAGTCATGAAAATGAAGAGTTTGTTTATTTAGTTTGGTCTGGCACTGTAGTACATTATAATGAGAGGTGTATTTTGTCCTTCCCATTTACACACATAAGGGGAAAGACTATTTAGAAAAAGCATCTGAATTAATGCAGTTCAACACAAAACAATCCCTTTAACTATTTGAATGCTATAATATATAATTGAATTAACAACCTATACGTCAGTGTCTAAAGACAGAACATGATACAGATCATAAAAGAAGGAGTTTGCAGCATAGAAGTTGCATTGGACTACAATAAACTGTGCAACGACCTTGATGCACAGACTCAGAGAACCCAGCCTCACCGTGGGGAGAGGCCGCCACAGGCTGCCACAGAAAAAAAAAAGAAAAACTGTGCATCCACCGCAGACAACAGGAAACTGAGCTGCACTTTTACCAGCCAGCTGTACCAAGATATCAGAGAAAAATAATATCCGCAGATTACAAAGACCCCAAAACACTTTGAGCATTATAATAACAAAAAAAAACAACCCTATTGGCTGGGCTAAACAAAGCAATATGCAAACACAGCATCAAGATTTGTGAGTTGATGTGACCAGACATGTCCGAGAGAACACAGCCACCATGAAGTCAGGTCAGTCACTGGTGTATTTCTGCACTGACCAACTACGATGTGCTGCTCTCATACATAGACAACCATATACAGACATACATAAAGAAGAATTTATTTTACTTATCTATATTCCTTTCCAACAGCAAAAATCACATATAGTCTGCTTTAGTTAATTTTTGCTTTTGATGTATTTGTTGTTTATTTCAAACTTACTCTGGCAGACAGACAGACAGATAGATAGATAGATAGATAGATAGATAGATAGATAGATAGATAGATAGATAGATAGATAGATAGATAGATAGATAGATAGATAGATAGATAGATAGATAGAAAAACAGACAGTGGAGGTGCAGTTGTCACCAATGACCACCAGATGGCGGCAGACACACGTCATCATTGTAGTGATGATGGGCGTGGTCAATGCGTACTTCCCTCTCCTAACAGACATTTTTCTAATTCCAGTTGAGTGGAAACGGCTCACCGTCTGACCGTAGCAACAGAGAAATCTGACATCGATTTGCTGGAAAAACGTCTGCATCTTTCACTGACCAGATATCAGTAAGTTAAACTGAACTATCAGCTCGACTCGTTATATCGTGTATTTGTAGTTACTAGCTGTATTATAAACACCCTTTTTTCCATAGGCGTAGTGACGCTATCGATTCAGAGCCGAATCCGCTGCCTTTTAAAAGCTAACGGTAGCATGTAAGCTAGCTCTCTTTTCGGACCTTCATTCAGCTTCATATTTAACAAACTGTACGTCTGACGTTATTCTTGGTGCACCGACGTGTTATAAGCTGCTCTTTAACAAATGTTTGACAACACATTTGACAAGGTTTACGCGAGATCGTAAAGAGGGGGAGGAGCATAGAGGTTCTCCGTGGAAAATGGAGGCTTAACCTAATTAATGTTTTTTGGGGGGGTGGATGATTGACATAGACACATGTCAGTTGTAACCTGTGATTTACTGCCATACTCTTACAGACGGCTTGTAAACCCAGACAATCGATCCAATAACAAACTCTCAAGATAGCCATCTGAAAGAAGAACACATGTATGAATGTTAATAATATTTACGTCCAGAATAGTGTTTGATAATGTGATAAAAAGTATTTGTCATGTCATGTTTTATAGGGTTGAACAGTGGACTGTGTATTGGTCGCTTTAACATTGTTTATGGATACACTGGGCGGTGGCTCGTTTTCTTTACGACACATAAATAAACATATTCTCTGGTGTCCAGATATCTAGTTTCATATATTCAGTTTATTTCCAATTTTGCCAATTTCTTTACAACCCCAACGCAACCCGGTGATATTCAAGAAAATATTATGCTGTCCTTTTATTTTTTTTTTTTTAGCTGTGGCTGAAAGTGGTGATTCTGTACTATTATAAGGTCTTACAAACATTTTTTGTCTCAAACCAGGAGTCAAGATGTTTTACACATGTGGACCCAACGAAGCCATGGTGGTGTCTGGTAAGATATCCGCTTGTGTAGGATTTTGTGTCTGATTATTTCCCACATTAGCGCAGGATTCTAGGAAACCAGAACATTCACCTGCTGGCTAATGAAACACCCTAGCCTCCATGATGCATGAAATTGTCTCTACACTATGAAATGTGTCATGATAATTCTGTCAGTAAAGAAGAGGTTTTGTTGAGAGTGGACCAGCAAACCTGTGTCATGTGAGTGCTTTAATCAGCACATGACTCGTGATAAGTTGATATTGAGCAACACTGATTCACTGTTTCGAGTAAAGTAGGAATTTTCTATCTTGTTGTATTGTCATGAATACATTGCATCACTCCTATTGTTGTAATACTGGGTTCCACATTGAACTATGTCCCTCACCCTGGAGTAACTAGCTGTATGTTACTGAGTGATAGTGTAATGTTTGTGTTATATGTTCACCCCTCCCCTCTTTCCCACCAGGATTTGGCCGTTCTCCTCCTCTAATGATTGCTGGAGGAAGAGTGTTTGTCATCCCATGTATTCAGCAGATCCAGAGGTGAGCCTATTTTCAGTCTCTTTTTCTCTATTTTTCTATACTAGGTGCAAAAGAGCTGCTTGTGTTAGTGGATTAGTCAACAAACAAGGGAGATGAATGTTACTGGGAAATAATCTTTTCTGTAGCCTGTTATTGTGTGGTCTTCAAGGCTAATGCTGGCGTCATTTCGCCCGTCTCTCATTAGTTGTGCTTTTTTATTCTTACTCTTTTTTTTATTTCACCCTTTCTAAACCTTCTTTTTCTTCTCAGAATCACACTCAATACCTTGACTCTCAATGTGAAGAGTGACAAAGTCTACACCCGTCATGGTGTGCCTATCTCTGTGACTGGCATTGCACAGGTATGCTATGAGAATGGAGCGACTGAAATACCAACTACATAATACCCATTTATTAAATGGAGTCTAAAATCTGTTTATGTTTCCACAAAAAGTTAATATATTCTGAATGATTAAAATATTTAACGAACACCCCAAAAGGCAAGGAAGGGGGCCAGCTGCTATAAAACAGCAGTAGCTGTTTACAGAAACAGGCCTGGGGCTCTCTGTTTAACTGACATCTTAATGAGGGGATTGAAACAAGTAACTAGTGTGTATTATTTCTAAGATACAAAATACAGAAATACAAGCAAATTGAACAAAACTTTTTTTTGCCAAAGCTAAAACCTCCTTGTTACTTTATATAAAATAACAGCATGCATATTCAGTTCAGTTTGAAGGTTCCTTACTGTTGGTAAATAAGTGAAAGGAAGAGGGCACTTGAAAAAGGTCAATGGGACGCCCCCACAGGGCAAGACTTTAGTGAGTCATTGGTTATTTTGAAAGGAATCTGCGTGTTCAGACATGAGCAACATGGAAAGAAAGAAAGAAAGAAAGAAAGAAAGAAAGAAAGAAAGAAAGAAAGAACATCTGACTGTGGCATCTTTTAGTTTTTGTTCTTCTGCCCTAGAAAACTTTAAGTCATTTAACGCTAAGTTCAGGATTCATACAGGTTCTCAAAATCCTTTAAAATGTTTAACTTTTGGTGTAATGTTTTCAAGGATTGAAAAATGCTTTGGATAAACTGCTTACAACTGCTTGAACTTGGGACTTCTTTACCTTGAAAGTTAATAACTTTACATCGGCTCAGCCAGGTTATAGGGACAATTTCTACATACAGAAGGTTGACAAATTTTGAATCATGAAACTTTTTTGCTTTCCTTTAATATGTCATCCTGCTGTAGAATGCTATCACAAAGCATAATTTGTGGTTGTTTATGGCACTAACACATTTCATTTAATGTGATGAAGTGAAATGATAATTTTGAGTGTATGTACTTGACCATTTCTAAATATGTAATCAACCACAACCACACGGTGCTATAAAGCTTTAGATGCCACCTGAAAATACCTGAAAAGTGTTTGAATTTGACTGTGGAAAAGATGTTGAAAGCCTGCAGATTTTTACTGTTCCGTCCAACCTGCTACTCACTTTCTTCACATTTTCTTCTCCTGTCTGTCTCTAGGTGAAGATCCAGGGCCAGAACAAGGAGATGTTGGCCACCGCCTGTCAAATGTTCATGGGCAAGTCTGAGGCTGAGATTGCCGTGATTGCACTGGAGACACTGGAGGGGCACCAGAGAGCCATCATTGCCCATTTGACTGTGGAGGTTGGTGCACTGACGTTGTCAAATTGAATTTGCTTGACTGTTTCCGCTCATAAAAGATTGTTCAGAGGCTTCTTTATGTTTATGATTCAACTCTAACTGAACCACTAAGTGAGCAGCCATGAATAGCATTAATAACTATGATGTACATATCTCTGTTTACAGGAGATCTACCAGGATCGTAAGAAGTTCTCAGAGCAGGTCTTCAAGGTGGCCTCATCTGATCTGGTCAACATGGGAATTGGCGTCGTCAGCTACACGCTCAAAGATGTTCATGATGATCAGGTACTTTGTGTCTGTTTGGGATATTTTCTTGTTTTCTAACATAAATTGCTGGAGCAGCAAGTGTCACTGTGAGCCTGTATCTTTTGTTATATGAAAGCTTTTAGTCTCGTATGATTTACAGTAATGCACTTAGGTGATTGATACTGGCTCACTGTCTCTGACTCAACATACCCCCGACCGCTCTGGGCAATAATTGGGTCTAAGTGCTTCAGTGGTGACCACACCGTCTCCTGTTTTGTTTGCCTTATATGTTATCTTCCTTTTCAGTGCACCAACTGTGTTGTCTCATACTGTCACTGTTTCCCCTCTCTCTGTCCCTCTTCTGTAGGACTATCTTCACTCCCTAGGTAAAGCCAGAACAGCCCAGGTGCAGAAGGATGCCAGGATTGGAGAGGCCCAGTACAAAAGAGATGCTGTTATGAGGGTAAATAAGATCTTTCTTTTTTTTCTTCATCCCTGTTGCCCATAAGGATAATCTGAAAACAAGAATAATCCATCATTTGAAAAGAAATACCAATATTTCTCTGTGCCTGTCCTTCTTTCTATATACAGGAGGCCCACGCAATGCAGGAGAAGGTTTCAGCTCAGTACAAGAACGAGATTGAGATGGCAAAATCCCAGAGAGACTATGAGCTGAAAAAGGCAGCCTATGATGTTGAGGTTAACACCAAGAAGGCTGAGTCAGAGATGGCCTATCAGCTTCAGGTACAGTCATCTTTTCATGGTCTGATCTTCGAAGGTCATGCTGTCACCACTTTTTTTTTAGAAGGGTTCCAAGCACCAATCCAGATTCTTGACAATATCTGATTACTTTACAGTTACTGAAGGCTGAGTAGTGATTGATTTTCCCCCTTTCCTCTTCAGGTGGCCAAGACCAAGCAGCGCATTGAGGAGGAGAAGATGCAGGTGCAGGTGGTGGAGCGCACACAGCAGATTACCCTGCAGGAGCAGGAGATCATCCGCAAGGAGATGGAGCTGGAGGCCAAAATTAAGAAGCCTGCAGAAGCAGAGAAGTACCGACTGGAGAGGCTGGCTGAGGCGCAACGGTGAGTACTGGAGCATTATAATGGAGTGTGGTTCAGATGAGAGTTGAACTCTGATAAAACACATATAAAGGACAAAATTGGATATAACACTCTTCACACTGTGAAACAATGTACAATCTGTCATTTTCCTGGCAGCCTGCAGCTGATCATGGAGGCTGAGGCTGAGGCCGAGTCCATCAGAGTAAGTCCTGCTGCATGTTTCCTGTTTATTTTCTAAAACTCTCCCTCCAGATCTCATTTCATCTTTTCCTTCACTGCCCGATAACCATCTTACCAAACATTATTACTGTCTGGCCTTGTAGTCCTGTACATTTCTGTTCTAATTCTGTCTCTATATTTATGCTTGTGTGTCCATGTAGATGAGGGGTGACGCAGAAGCTTTTGCCCTGGAAGCTAAGGGTCGTGCCGAGGCAGAGCAGATGTCCAAGAAAGCCGAGGCCTTCAAGCAGTACAAAGATGGAGCCATGGTGGACATGCTGCTGGAGAAGCTGCCACTGGTCAGTCTGACTTTCATTGATAAATGAATAGAGGAAGTAATTATTATAGCTCTGTGATGAATTAATATGTAATTATCATACCTTTCAAGCCATGGGAAACCATTTAGCTCTGTGTCTCTGGGTTTGTATTAATCAATAGACCTGTTGACATCACAGCATGACCTCATGATAGAGGACCTTTGTGTAATTATGACTCTGCGCTGGCGATAGTCTTAGCCGGAGGCATTAGGGGTGTTCAGGTTGTCTCTATCCCCACACGTACAATTGGGTAATTGGGCAATACTCGTCGGAACTCGCGCAGTTACCAGAGTATCATAATAAGATGCACTGACGGCACTTTAAAGGGTTTGAAGCGTGAGCTAACTGGGCTAAGCAATGCTAATATTGTTAGTGATATTCACACCATGAAGTCACAAACATAGACCTTCACAAATGAATGATACGCCATCCCAATCGCTCTGAGAAAGAGGATTAGTGTTCCGTTACCATGGAAAATGTTGGCTCCTGTTAAGAGACGGGACGTGCTTGAAGTCACCCCAATAATTCATGCAAGGTGTCACGGAGATGAGGAAATTTAGATGGGTAGATATTTCTGTGCTGCCAGGTTAAAGAATGAAGGCTGAAGACTGAAGGCGTACAGCAGTAGTCCACCACAAGGTCGTTGGTTTTGCTGATATTGAGCTTTAGATGATTGGCATTGCCCCAAGAGACAAAGCTTTCAGTTCTCTGTACGAATTATAGCATCAAGTGAAGACAGTTTATTTCTCACTGGAATCATACATGTCAATATAGGGAATATAACTTCCATTTTGCCAAGAACTACACCTAATACTTTTTATTAAATCGAAGTCTCTTCACTACATATGTTATGTGACTTGACAGTCATGGATGTAAATTGTAATTTGACTGGTGTGTGGAGGCACACAACTGCAAAGGCAATAATTCTAGTTTTTTCCCTAAAGTCCATAATGATGTCTTTCACTTCCCTTTACCCTGTTTAACACAACCACAAGCTATGCTTGATAGATTTAAACTTCCTTAAATGTTCCAAGTCTCACTTTCAACATTTTAAAAGGTTTCCTCTCCGCTGTATTAATTCCTCTGTTCATTCTTTGTCCTGCAGATGGCAGAGGAGATCAGCAGGCCACTGTCCGAGGCCAACAAGGTCACTATGGTGTCCAGCGGCGGCTCAGAGGTGGGAGCTGCCAAACTTGCCGGAGAGGTGCTAGAAATCATGACCAGGCTGCCTGCCGCTGTGGAAAAACTCACTGGAATCGACATCTCCCAGGTGAGCTGGAGTTTGTGTGTGAAAGACAGATGGATGGTGTGAGACTGAACGACTGGTGCAGGTGGTAATGACTTGTTTCTCTCATTGACTTCACAGGCTGGAGGAATGACCACCCGGGTGCATTAAGAAGAGATGAGAGTAGAAAGTATCAGGAGAGGTGTCACCAATATCCACTCAAGGAGCTCCTTGTGCCTATAACCACTGTAACGACTCTGCAACACCGTAGTCTGTTTGTCTGTGTGCATGCACGTGTTTCACTTATGTGTCTCATTTGTCGCCCTCCTTTACAGTATATGGTTTCTTTTCATGTCCTGGGTCTGAGCTGTTGTGCTTTCTGCGGCGGGTGACTGCAAAAGCAGCTGCAAAGGATAGAATTACTAATGAAGCTACTTTTCTCCTAGGAAGAGACAAAAACCTCAGCCCACTTTAACAAGTGATTGTCCAAATAGAAATTTCTATCTTTGTTGTTTTATACTTCACCTTCGGTATGCAAGTTTTAATTGTTATATCTTACATTAAGCAGCCTCATTATCCTTGCTGAAGGTCTGGGGTTTATAAACTCATTCATTTTTTAAAAACTTTTTTAATGTAGAAAAAGTTCATGGCTGAAAGTTTTTGTGCCTTTCAACAATCCTCTTTATCACTGTTTCATAGCTTTCGCTCCTGTAGTTGTAGTTCGTTACTAATGACTTAACAGAGCCTAGTTCGATGTTATATTTGTTCTCTGTGTCCAACATAAAGAGACAAAGATGGGTTTTTGCTTGTTTACTCCATGTCACTGTTGTAATGATGTTCCTGGACCCAGAATCATATCAGTTGTACTGCAAGTGTGGAAGGATTTTCTTTGTGTTTCAGACTGAAAGGGAAGGAAGTGGTTGATGGGAACAAGCTAAAGGTGTTTCCGGTAAAAAGCAATGAAAGTAGGTTGTGGTGGAAAAAAACAATGTTGACTTTTGACTTTGCTGCAGTGTCTTCTGGAGTCTTGGTCTTGATATCTCGAGAGTAAAGAAGAAGCCTCTCTTTTACTAACTTGCTAACTAAATAGCCTGCTGCTTGATGCACTTGCTGCCTGGAGTTTAAACTAACAAACAGGGAATAGTATGACTTTTTATTTGGTTACTGATTTTTCATGACAATGTGATGCTGAGTATTACACATTTTGGCAGATTTTAGCTCTCACAGATATAGAAGGTTTTAAATGACAGTTCAGTTCCTCTGATTTTGAGCTGATTTCTTTTTCAGATTCTACACTAAGCTGCCGAGCCTTATGCATTTTGTTATCGCCAAGTGCCTGGTCAAAACTCCTCAACAGTCAAGTTGACTTCCTGTGACTAAGCTTCAAATACTTCTCTGTCAGGTTATCTTTCCTCATATGCAACTGATCATA
The DNA here is from genome assembly GCA_039737535.1 of Lagodon rhomboides. Classification (NCBI taxonomy): domain Eukaryota; kingdom Metazoa; phylum Chordata; class Actinopteri; order Spariformes; family Sparidae; genus Lagodon; species Lagodon rhomboides. The sequence goes on along the minus strand of CM077788.1, from coordinate 22,802,758 downwards.
AGCCATCGGGCGTCGCTAACGACAGCTGTAGACGAAAGCCAAATCTGTCTGTACTTCTTTTGTATGTTTCTCCTGACTAATCTTTCACTTTCCTTAAAATTGCGCTGGTGCATGTCTATCCTTTAAAGTGTCAGTAAGCTCTTTTTACATAGTGTGGAAGATGTATACTAGTGTCAAATATTCAAGATTTATCTGTAGTGAAATGTTCTGTAGACAATAAAAAATTTATGTTATCAGCGAAAAAAATGGTTGCGGTCTTTTTACTTCAATGAAAAGGCAGAGGACTCATTTAAGACCTCTGCCTCCCTCTCAAATGTGAAAATTTGCTGATTTTCTTCTTTACTCCGCCAAGAATATTTTGTTTTCAGCTGCATCCATTTGTTGGCTTGTCAGCAGGATTACGCAAGAACTACAAAACAGATTTTCAAGAAACTTGGATGGCGGATGGGTCTTGGCCCAGAGTAGACCCCATTTACTTTTGGAGCGGATCCAGAAGTTCTTTCTCACTTTCTTTAACATTGTGAAATGGGGGTCATTCTCTCAGCGGAAATGCAGGGTTCTTGATTAAAACAACAACAACAACAACAAAAATCCGTATTTAGGTCACTGGTATCCACGAGTGATTACAATCTGATGTGGATCATGGACCTGGTGACCTTAAATTATGGTGAAGCAGTTATGGGTGGTTAGAGTGGTACAGGGATATCCAGTCTGATATTACCAGGGACTGTTGGGCCTTGGTGGAGGTATGCGCTCTATGAATGCTATTCTAGCCTCTTTAGCGCCCCTTTAAAATGCAGCCCCCAGGACAGCTTTCACCTATTTGTATGAAATTTGGTAAACATGTCTATCACAGCTAGACCTACACAAAAGTTTCTTGGTGCCATGACCTTAGCCCCAAGAGGGAGTCAGCCATTTTGAATTTCATGCTTATTTTTGGCGATTTACACACTTTGAACGAACTCGTCCTACAGCTTTAACCTGATCAGCTTCAAATCTTAATACAGCATGACAAGTTATCAAAAGCTTGTTGCAACTTGAATTGAATCTGTAGATGAACTGATGATGGAAGTAACTGTCAGTCGCAGCCCCAGATCACATCTTGATTTATTTGAAAAGGTTAACTTTATTAAAACATCTACAAAAATAGACAACGATGAATTACAATGGCATCAAGGTAGCAAGCGTTCTACAGAGATACAGAAGACCCCAAATGTAACAAAGAGTTTTCCATATATTAGTAAAGGAAATTACAATTCTGTCCTTAGAATATGTACATACTATTATGCTAAACTTCAAAGACACAAAAGGACAAAATGAGACACCAAGGAGTGTCTAAGTACATACAGTATATATAAAAATATGGGTTTAGCTGAACTACAGTGTATCAAAAATTACTCAAATGGCACAGTAAACATGTATTATTGATAATCTTGATCATCCCAGGACTGATTTACAGTGCTATACAATCAGTATGGTAGATGCCTTGATTCTACTACGGTCAGCTTAATGTACTAACATGGGATAATGCAGAGGATGAAGTTGACATTCACACTAAAATCAAGACTCCAAGCACTCCCTGTTTGGACAATGTCATGACTGTGTGTCCTGAAAATACAGTAATGCATTCGGAGGGGAGACGACAGATAGTTTCAGAACGAAGGAAAAAGGTTGTCATACATTTTAAATGAGATGAACTGATGGTGCCATTCCATTTTTTTTTTTAAATAATATTTTACATCCGATGGTTTGGCAATGCCCTGTGGGAGAGGATTTAAAAAGGCAGACAGACTGTCCCGAATTTTTCGATCTCCCTTGGCAAATCTCTGAAATCACTGCAACTAAAATGCAACTGAATCCACATCGACAGGAATCATATCAGGCGCCTCACGGAGAAGAGTTTCACGGTGGCCTGGGATATGCATGTGGGATTTAAAGTGCAGCTGGTTGTGGAATTCTACATTTATCCTTTGTGTCTGGATCGCAGCCAGATACAAAACAATCGCCGAAACACCTGAGCAGGCGCATCTGAAGACGTGCCGTCCGCCGCCCCGGCTGGCAGTATTGTCTCTCCGCTCAGAGAAGCCGTTCCAGTTTCATCGGCAGCAGCAGCAGACTCTCCTCTTCTGTGCCTGTTTCCTCAGGTTTGAAAAGTCCATCTGGCACCGGGGATGCAGTTCCTCTATGCGTGCGTCTCACAGATGGGGTCCATAAACTGCTTGGGGCCTTTTGACTCCAATGTGAGGTTGGGGGTTTGGAGCTTTTGTCTGGTCCACATCATTTCACAAGTCCACAATAACTTTGAGTTACAGCTGTGGATGTGGGGCACTAAGTTTGGGGTTGAGATCGTGGATTAATGAAGGGTCAGCAAACGTGGTAAGATCCTCTTATCGGTCGTCTTCTAGCCTGAAAGTTGAAATCCTCATAAACATTTAGAGGATTAACATTTTTGCCCCAGATGGGCAAAAGGCGCTAAAGCTCGGAATACTCGAACTGAAGTAGATTTATTAAAGGTCCCGTATTGTAGAAAGTGAGATTCATACATTATAAAGCAGGTCTAGGTGTTATATAAATACTGTGGAAGTATTAAAACGCTAAATACACGGATGAATGAACCAGCCTGCACTCATAAACTGTCTCTAATGAGCCGCCAGGACTTCCATTAGGGTGTGCTGTCATAATGATACAGTCAGCGACCTCAGCACAGCTGTCGTAGCAAAATACCAACAGAGCTGATGCTAAGACGCGGTGGGCGGTTCCTACTCAGGCCTGTAAGAGCTGACCAATCACATCAGACTGGGCTTTTCCGTGGGGAGGGGCAATAAAGAGACAGGTACTAAAATGGAGTGTTCAGACAGAGGGTGAATAGAAGCGCTGCAGCACTGGACAGCATCAGAAAAATGGTGTTTTTTGAACATTAAAGTGTGAAAATGAGCATTATATGGGACCTTTAAAATGGGTACAGTAGGTTATACATACTATAAATACTAAGACAATCCCTGTGTGTGCACTTTAATGTCTGAATGATAGGTGTGTGTGTGTCATGTGCAGTGTGTGTGCACCTTCACCTGTTAACCCGGATGTAGTATTCGAGATGTTGCAGAAACAAAAGTCATGAAACTTAAGAATTGTTCATTTCCTAGCTTACTATGGTTATTGTTTATTTTCTGTCATTTAACCTCTGCAGCTTCCCGTGTCATTACCTCTACAGCACTCAATCAAGTATCTGAGAAGAGAAAAAGTTCCTATGCAGACTGCACCCGCCACCATCCGCTGTGAAATGTAGCTCCGACTGTTACCTCGTCTAAAGCTGGGGAAAGGTCAGCCTCTGGCATTGGGGTCTGATGTGAAAGTAAACCGAACCAGCGGTGTCTCAGCCCCATCCACCCAAGTAAAGTACAAATATAAAAAGCGAGCAACCCACTCTCCCTTCTCATCTGCCTCTGCTGTGCAGCACCTCCACCACACCTTCCCACTGTAGCAAGGATGCATAAAACGTAGCCGTTTCCCCTCATTAGTGTCGTTGCCTTTCTCCTCTTCGCGTTTCTTCGGCTCTCTCTCTCTCTACACCATGTTCATGGCGTCCTCGGTGAGAAAGGAGTGGATGTAGGCGAAGGATGGGCGGAGCTTGCAGTCTCTGTTCCAGCAACTCAACATGAGCTCATAGAGGCCCTGAGGACACACAGCTGGTTTGTTCAGATACACCTGGGAGACAGAGAGAGAGAGAGAGTGTATAAAGGGGGCACCATTTGAATAGTGAGACCTTATTTACTTCTGCTGAAGCCCAACGAGTTTTGGCCCTGATATTTTAATATTTGAAAAAATATTCAAAAAGATAAAATTGTTTGTGTGTGAGTGTGTGTGTGTGTGTTGTACCTGTCTGCCCTGGTCTCTAAAGAACTCCCCGGCGTTGTCGATGACCTGCTCGTCTGTGAGGTTGGAGTACGGCTGCTCTTGACAAACGCTCAGCATCTCCCACAGAGTGACCCCGAATGCCCACACATCACTGGCGGTGGTGAATTTACCCTGAGAGCACACAGAGCACCAAATAAACACTTAAATGACTGTCCGCCTTGTTATCAAAGAATCAAAACTGATAAAGGATGACACATCAAATAGAGCACATCAAATAAAAGTAAATGACTATGGCAAATAGACCAAATAGAACAGAGCTGGAACAATTAGTTGATTGCTTCAGCAAATTTCATGTCTCAGTGAATCCAGAAGTTGTATTTACTGCCACACAAAGACTACCACTGTTTACAGTAAACAACTTCCTGTTGTTGCATATACAAGAGGAAATCTTCAATGATACAGAGTGAGGAGAAAAACAGGGGGGAAGCTCAGGTGAGCTGTTGACTGTGAAACAGATTCATCTCAAAGTAGTTGGCATTTTTGATCATGGATGAGGTGTTTTACCACGATGCACAAACACACATTCCCGTCCTCTCACCATGAGGATGCACTCCCAGGCCATCCAGCGGATCGGCAGCACAGCTCTGCCCTGGATCCTGTAGTAATCTCCAGCATACAGGTTCCGGCTCATGCCAAAGTCGGCTATCTTGATGTGACGCTCGCCGCCCCGATCGTCTTCGCTCTCACCCCTCTCGCCCCCGACCAGACAGTTTCTTGTGGCCAGATCCCGGTGCACGAAGTTGAGGGAGGAGAGGAACTTCATTCCCGACGCGATCTGGCTCGCCATGGAGATGAGGGCCGGGTAACTGTGGGAGAAGTCGTCGGATGGAGGGGATAATATAGTTAATCAAAGCTGAGTGACTGTGTTTCCATTTATATCTGTGTATGTATTTCATGTCTACCTGATGGTCGGGGTATTGTGTGACGGCCCTGTCTTGTCCAGAAGCACTCGGTGGGACAGATACTGGTTCAAATCTCCACATTCCATGTACTCGGTGACCATACAGAGGGGATCACTGCTCACACACACTCCCAGCAGACGGATGATGTTCGGATCCTTCAGGCGAGACAGGATCTTCACCTCTTTCAGGAAATCATTCCTACGAGGGCGAGTATGAAGAGTGAAATGCATCAGAGGGTAAATAAGAGATAAAGCAAAGGAGGAATAAGGAGGAATAAAGTGTAAAAGATTTCAAGTTTCTTCTTCTTCTTCTTCTGCAACATTTTCTTGTCACCGCTCAAGTGAGAAGGCGGCTGATTCTCCTGTGAATCAGCACCTCATTCCGCAGCTCTATGTGGCTTTCCACCTCATTGATTTGTTTTGCTGGTCAATATGTTTGTGCTGCTCGGTCTCTCAGCGACCGCCCGTACAAACCTGTGGACAGCCACTCGGGCACACGAGCTGATTTAACCTGCCCGGCACAAACAAGGCTGACAGCCAAAGTAAACAAGCAGCTGGTGAGAAGAGGCAAACGTGTAAAAAATTCATGGAGGTCCAGACATTTTTTCTGAGTAACTGGGGGACCGAATCGGGGCTAGAATGTGAGAAGATGTCGTCCCGCTCTAGCTGAAAAATGTAAGTCATGTCAGGCAGTTGATTACCAGCTCACGACCAGACTTCTCAAGGAAATCTATCCAATTTCCTATCTCATATGTCTGGCATGCGCCTCTAAATATACCCATTTATTCATGAAATTCAATGCTGCAGTTCAGTGAACACATTCAAAAGTGGAGAGGAGGAAAGAAGCTGTAAAGGATGAAAGAAAAACTGTGAACCACACAGGAGCCAAGCTCAGCTGTGTGTGTGAAGTTACAGACCTGGCGTTCTTGGAGGCGTCCGGGCGCAGTATCTTCACTGCTACCAGAAGAGGGCGACCTTTTCTCACATTGAAGGGGAACTCCAAGTTGGGCAGGTCCTGAGGGCTCTCGATTTCACACAGGTGCACCTTTCACCAGAGTAAAGGCAGACATTGTTAGAGCACAATCACACTTCCGCCCGCACCCACAAAACATTTTTCCAGGTCAGCCCTCACCTCTCCGAACTGTCCTTCTCCCAGTTTTTCCTTGAAGATGAGGCACTGGCGCGGCAGCTCCGGCAGCGGCCCGGCGTCGGCCCCTGGGCTCGAGGAGGCCAAGGCGGGCACGGCGTAGGTGTTGTTGCCGCTGACACCCTGCAGGCTCACGATGTCTGCCTCAGCGTAATGAGGGACACTGGGAGGCAGTGGGGGGGACACGGGGGGAGACAGGGAAGGGTAAGGAGGGGAGCCGGGGTAGGGAGGAGGCTCCTCCTGAGTCGGGGGGAAACCCTTCTCCATGTCCATGTCCAAACCACAGGCTGAAGGGAGGAGACAGACAGGGTGGATGAGATGAAGATTTACGCTGGGAGAAGAGCCGCGTGATTAAAAACTAATTATTTTTGCTTTAAGACAGTTTGTGAGTGAAGGAATAAGATGATATCAAAGTAGTATTCAGACAGCTTGTTATGAAGGGATCGTCTGGATTCAGGGGAATTTGATTTGATATTAACAGAGAAGAAAATCTCTGTAAACCACTTCTCCAAAAACAAAACTTCATAAGGTTTAGCGCAGAAAATAAAGCTTATAAAAGCAAAATAAAGCTGATCCAATAAAGGACAGGATGATACAGTTACAGAGAAGGCTAAAAGGAAAACCTGACCACAATAAAATAGAGGACAAACAGCTAAACTTGATAAGATGGCGAAAAAGCAAACTTGTAAAAGTTTTAGCCATAAAAATGTCTTCATTGTATACTACTTATGTCTTTGCTTGTTTGGAACGAGTGCAATACTATTTATCATTGTCTGCTTGGGTTTCAAATTCAAGGTTGGGCGTAACTAAAAGACCTTGGCCACGCTGGGGATCGGCCTCGCGCTGCCTAATATGATTTTTCCTGCTTATTTCCTTGATGTCTTCTGGATCGTGTAGCAGTCAAAGTCAGGAAAACACATAACTGAGGTTGTTGTGATGGATGAGCGAACTTTTCAAGAGACTTTGCAGAACACTGCATTTTTTCACTGCCGTACTTGCCGATAAAATTCGAGGAACTCCTAAAGTTTCAATTCATCAAAAGTTGTAACAATCTCACACTCAACTTATTCATCTTTCCACGAGGTTCTGACAGCGCACATAAGTCAAAACCTTGTCGGGAGTGTGGCTTTGGAATACTAAGTTGTTGTAACTTTGTTAGAATCATGATGCTGATGACTGGAAACTTTCCACTACACGTCAATGCACACGCTGCCACAGCCCATGGATGGATAGCGATGCTGCATTTTAATGCGCCTGTTAAGATTTATGCTGTATTATTCATAAAAATATTGAATAAAGTTTGACACCAGGCCTCTCAGTATCCAAGAAAGAACTGAACCCTTAACACGTACCATTACTTTAGACACATTTTCAGCTTCTACTTATCACTTTGAAGTAATTATTGATTGAACTGTCTGCACCGTCTGTGTATAGATTAGTTCCCTATAAGCCTCACCTTGACTTTGCTAATCGGCCTGCCAACCGGGACAGATTGTTCCTGCAAAAATTACAGCACAAAGGAAAGCGCGTCTGTAATGGTGGAGGCAAAAAAAGGCGAAGAGGGAGAGCGATAGAGACCGAAGTAAAACAAGAGTGAACAGACGGCCCTCACTCGATGGAGAGCGCTCCGGTGTTGTGTCAAAGTCTGTTACCCTGTTGATATGTGTTTCCTCTTACAACCAGGACTCGAGATGGTTAATTATTTCTACTAGATCAGAAAGGAACAAAACATGCCTACTCATTAACGCAACCAAGTCTTTTACTAAGCAACAGCACTGAGATCAGAGGTCTAGGTCAAAGCTGAGCTAAGCTCACCGTCGCACATAGAGACAATAACACTACAGGTCTACAGCCAAACTAGAGGCTGCACCTAGATTAGGTCTGTCCAAAGTGGGGCCTGGTGCATTAATCAACTTTTAAAACAGGCTTGTATAGGTGACAGAAAAGAGGAAGGTTTCATTTATCCGCTAACATATGGCCAATAAAAAAGTGATTAACATGTGTAAATTGCTACTCATCGTTCTGCAGAGCCCCTTTGAGAGAAAATTTAAATTGATGTTCAGGCCATTTCATTTATTGTGCACTTCAAAATATCCTTAGTAATAAACTGTTTTCATAATCTGAGCACGGCAGCAGCGTGACTCTTTGTGCAGGACGTCAATTCAGGGAACTCGGGATCCTCGTGCCAATTTACGGCTTAATGAGACAATAAAATAGGTATTTCCATTTTGCTTGTGGCCCCTCATTCACTTGCAGTTTTGGCCCTCCAGGGGAAAAAGTTTGGACGCCCCTGACCTCGACACAGCAGCGCTCTGAGGTAAATGCTAATAGTAAAATGCTAACATTCTCACATCTGGATGTTTGTTAAACAGGCATAATGTTTAAAAGTTTTGACATTTGCTACTTCGCACCACTAAAGTCAAAGTACATCCGTGGAAGATGAAAAATAAAAATGTTGTTGGCTCTGCAGGTATTTCATTAGAAGTCATAGTCACCAAAGTCCGAATCTTACTACTCTGGGCAATGATAATTTCTTTACAAAATTTCATGACAACCCATCAAACTGTCAAAATACTTCAGTCTAGAATAAACGAGGGACATAGAGAAAGACATGAGCATCAACAGAGCCACAGATAAACAAATAGACCCGCATTTTCCGGTCTGGTAAGAAAAATTGTACAATTCCCAAATACCAAACTGTCCCTTCACACAAAGCATGAGTCATGTTGAGTGGTGAGTGAATGAGAGTGACTAACAATGTGAGTAACAGGAGGGATGATGAAGGTCAGACACATGCAAAATAGACTGATCACATCTCTGCTGTGAGAGCAGCGCTAATGCCCCAACCCCTGGATAGTCTGGTAGTGAGGGAGGGGCCTCTCCTGACTGTCGGCCCAGTCTGAGGTCTCTTACCCTGGGGCACATTGAGGCTCTTTTCCTGAGCCTGTGTGGTGCCGGGGACGACTCGGGGTCTCGAGCCTTTTCTGTGATCTGACAGGAGCAGGTGATAGGCTGGGTTGTTTAGCAGCAAGGCTGGGAGGGTACACACACGTGAACACACAAACACGCACAGGACGAGGCGGGGAACACGCACGAACCAGGATATGGATCATACAGACGGTACAAAGTGGAACGTGACACCAAATACGCACACACACACACACACACACACAATGAAACACAATAAACCATTAGCATGACACCGTTAGCATATCCATTATGGAACAAGGGAAGGAGGAGGGGTTGCAGTGACACATGGAGAACAGAACAGAGGAGCATAGCAAGAACAGGCAAAGTTAACACAACCAAACGTAACAAAAATAAAACAATGGATGAAATAATGTTTCTGTTACTCATGTTATTACAAACTCACACAGGCGCCTAGTAAAAAAAGGCATGCAGACCTCCTGTGGTGCAATGCAAGTGAAGGGATGCCTCTCTCTTTATTCCCCTCTTTCTCCTCCCTCTTTTCTTTTTCTTCCCTTTTCTCAGAACAATAGCTCTTTTGTGCCCCCCCTGCGCTGTGCATCTTCATGGAGGCAGTCTTCCTCGCGGGGTGTTTGGTTTGATGTACTTTTGTTTAGTGTGGTGAAATACATTGTAATACCAGTGTTTTCATGATATGCACGCCACATTGTTTCCCTCTGCTTCTCCGTTTCCCCCTCGGTAAATGAGTTTGAGCTTATTGGTTCCATCAACAAAACGGAGGCTGCAGAGGCATGAACGCAGGCACGCAAAGCAGAGCAGTCGGCATAAACCACATGTATGTTCGCAGACATATACATTCCGTACATAGGGAACGCTGCATTGTTCACATTTTCCACTGAATCCATGCCATTGTTTGTGGTTGACCATCGATCAATCCCTGTCATCATCTATTTAGCATGTGGCATATTTCTCTCCATCTTAGCATGTTGTATGTCACACTATTCATGTTCTTTGTCACGCTACGAAGTTGAATATGATTTGTGTTTGGACTGAAACACTCAGCTTCAACAGAAACCACTGATCCTATCACACACGCACATTATATATATATATATATATATATATATATATATATATATATATATATATATATATATATATATATATATATATATATATATATATATATATATATATATATATATATATATATATATATATATATATATATATATATATATATATATATATATATATATAAAGGCAAACTGTGTGCTCATATACTCGTGTTGATAAATTACCTGTGCTGTCTCTGTGATCCCGCGGCCGTAGCAGAGCACTGGGCTCCTGGTACTCTCCCTCTCCCTCTCTGTCATGGTCGCGGTCGTCAGGGAAGGTGTGGATGCGCTGGTAGCGGCTGGAGTAGCTGTGTGTGTTGTTGATGACCACGTTGTCCGAGGGGACCGACAGGTGAACCCGCAGCTCATCACTGGACAGACTACCCTGGGCCTGGGAGAGCAGAGGAATCATTTGTAGCCAATAAAGCGCAGTTGGTGGTTTATTCGGTACATCTAGCTAATACTAATGCAGTCTAGTACAATGTTCCTGCAACAAATCCGCCCTTCATGAAGATGAAGTGTTCAGTTTTTGTTGGAGCTGTTTTAGAGAGACGTTGATTCAATGTTTATCTAATTTAATGTCCAACCCATTTTTTATCAATATTATTGCTGGCTTTTTTGTGCCTTAGTTATCGATAGTTATCGGACAGATAAGGACTCAACCTTTGTGCGTGGGGTGCACACTACAAGGTGCGCTATGGGGCGTCATGTCCAACCCTAGCAACCAAGTTAATAAATTGATGCTGATGGATAAAAAAATAAACAAAGGTATAAAACGCTAAAATGGGACGCAAAATATACTTGGACCCGCTAAAGAAAAGTATATGTGTGGGAAACACACACTATACATTTAATACATGTATTAGGAGACAGTCTAGGTTTAAGGTGCCTTGTAGCTGACTCATACACCTTTCTGACCAAAATGAACCAAGTGCCGATTCTGGGCTGGTGTTCACGCTGATTCAAAGTTGGTTCACACGTGAATCCGAAGAAACTGGCAGATAAGTATAAGCAAATTGTTTGACTCCCTAAAGCAGATGGGGGAAACTGCCTCTAATCTTTGAACAACTACAAGTAAATGTAAAAGGATCCCCACAACACATCCAGATGGAGATACAGTGGTACGCTGCCAAAGGACAGGCAGGCTGAGAGGCAGTTGTTATATCAGCCTGCTATCAATCATTTCATCTTGGTTCAGAGGGACAGCTTAGCCCACACAAGAAAACATTTTCTCACTTAGGGTCATTCTGTAGAAAGTAGTTGGCATTGTTCCTGGAAAAGTAAGTGAATAGATAAGGAGCTTCCAAAGGCTTTGAGCCACACGAACATGATGTAATTTACCTCAATTGTACCAGGGTGGTAACAGACATCAAGCAGAGACAGATGTTTCAGAGGTTTGGCTTATAAAACCAAGACTGCATGGGCGTACTGGCCCTTTACGGCTGCTGATGTGAACATGAGAAACCTGCATGTTAAGTCCAGTGTTAAATGTTTTACTATCGCGACTGAAATATTAGTTGTTTGCACTATTTCAAAATGTCAGAAAAAGGAGGAAAAATGTTGACCAGTGTTTCCAAAAGCTCAAGAGGATGAATATCTTGTTCTGTTTACAACTCAAAGAGGAGTCAAGAAAATATTGACAACCTTCATTGCCTGGAGCACTTACAGAACGCTACAGCTCAGCTCTTAACCGGTTCAAGAAAAACATATTACTCCCATTTTGCTTCTTTAGGTTGGGTACCCGTGTGTTTTGGAATTGATTTCAAAACTCTTTCATCACTTTTAAAGCTCTGTCTGGATTGGCTTGCCTCACATCTTCGAGCTGCTCTCCCCTTACGGCCAAGCGCGCTGCCTGAAATCATCAGGAGAAACTCTTTTATCTGAATTGATGCCCCATTTTAAATGTATAAAGCTGCTTCAACCACTGACTTTGATTCCTTTGTTTTATCCAGGTTTCACTCATTTTTGTGTCCCTGTGTTATATATTCTGTTGGCTTGATATTCATATTTGCTTCTGTAATACTTCCGCTTCCTTGTGACTCTGAATGGCTGCTTGTAAATGAAACGCGGTCATTACATGTGGCGTTAATATCGACTCACCTTGCCCAGAATCTTTTTCCAGTACTGCCTCCACAGGATGACAGCTATCACGGCCAGCAGCAGGAGGATGATGCCCACCAGGCAGCCAATCAGAATAGCCGTATTACTGCTATCATCTTTGGCTACAGGAAGCCCCGCCCTTGGAGTGTTAGCATTAAATTCTGGATCTAGATGAGGACGATACAGGAGGAAACATTAGGTGTCTGTATGTTCGATATGTCTGAAACCTGCTGTTACATTTTCATGGATTTGATGTGTGTGTATCCACCACCGTCTGTTTTCCTCTGTGTGTTCTTGTGCTTGCATGAGTTAATGCACTGTTCAGTCAGACAGCATTAGCCCTTTCAGCGCAGTCACGCACTAGCTGGGGTCACACACCAACTTAGTTTCATCAGGCTTACTAAAACATCTGATGGGGATTGTCTGTTTGAGTATGCATCCGGTATGCCCACTCACACCACAGGGCTTCTCAGAGGACAGAATGTTGCTTCTCGACAGCTTTGTAGTCGACTATTAATCTGCACCATCCAGTTATTTTTTTTCCTCCTTTGAAGGTCAAATGTGGCATGTTATTTAAATGAGGGATGAAACTAGACGAACTTCCCAAGTAGTGTGTAAAGTCTGCTCATAAAAAAAAAACCTCTCAAAACCACTTTAAAGGAATACGTGATGTCTTGGAACAAAGGGGTTCTGTTAAAAAACAGGCACACACATGATGCTCATATGTGTATGCACTATATACACCTGCAGACGCACACTGTCACACGCACATTGACCAGCCAAAGATTGACACACCACATTGTCACAACAGAAAACAAGCCCCCCCAACTCCCCTCTGTCAGCTCAACACCATGCGGGTAATAAATAAACCCAAACAAAGCCGCTCAACCACAGCCAGTAACAAGGACAAAGCAGCATACACGCCACAGAAAACCATTTCCAGCTTTTTAAAAGGCCTGTTGTTGTTTAACCGTGTAGAGCAGAGCCAGTTCCCCCGAAAAAAAACATGCAGTTTGTGAGACCGCAGGAAGCCAAGTTGTTATTGTACATAAATATAACGTACTATAGCTCTGTTAGTGTTTTTCCTACAGCTGTATATCCTCAAACCCAGGGGGACAGAGCCCAGTGCCAAAGCCTGCCCCTTTAATCCCTCCACCATTATTCTCCATACCCTCGACCGAGCGGCGGGACAGTTTTAAGATGCTGGAGGAGGGCCAGAGCGGATGGAGCTAGCTCCCCGTCCCTCGCTTTATCTCTCTCTCTCTCTCTGTGTCTATTCTTTATTTTCTTGTTCTCGCTCACCTGACAGCGTCCAGTTACCAGTGGTGTCCGTCATGAAGGAGGTGGTGGTGATGGGGGGTTCTGGAGGAGCGAGGGATGGACAAAGGAGGAATGTGTGAGAAGAGAGGAAGACTCAGAGGTGGGTGATGAAGAGAGAGGAAATCACGGACAGCAGGATTCCGGCTCATTTGGGCTTTTCATCCATCAAAATGAAAACGGTCAAAACTTCACAACTTTTTTGAAAGCCACCCATACTGTGAATAAAGCCATAGGGATGTCCGCCTTCAATTAAATATAATAGAAGTGGATGGCAGCCGGCTTGGGGTGCTCAAAAAAGTACATTTGAAAAACTCAACAGCAGCGTCTATTTTCAGAAATCATACTCAAGATAATCCATCCTGGACGCCAGTAACGTTCACGTCCCCCACTGTCACAAGCACGAGCCTCTTGTCCATGAGTAGTAGGGGGAGTCACGAATCTCCAAATCCAGGACCGGATTTGACTTTCAATTTAAAACGTTTTTTTCAGCACTGACGGCTTTGCTATTGTCAGACTTTTAAGCCTGAACTGTCATTTACAATTTTTTGTAAGGTGCACTTGAGCCCATCAAGAAGTCCCTCTGAGTGTGTCAAACTCTGACGCAGACAGACAGCAGAGGAGAGAGGCAGAGATACAACCACAGAGATAAATCTGCAGAGATAAACAACACCAGAACAGCTGCGTTTTTCATAAATGACCTGCGGTACAAACCGTCAGACTGTCAAGACTAGATGCACGTTTCCTTCCTTCTGCTTTGTGATATAATTGAAGCTGAAGTAAATTGGTTCCCTGATGAAACTGCTAATGAGAAGGTCTGTATGTCTGTGGATTATCTTGAGTAACTGGGTCATGATTTCTGGAAAGAGACACTGCTGTTAAGTTTTTCAAATGTATTATTTTGGGTGCCATCTAGCGCCATTGCGTTCGAGGGAAGGCAGACATGTCTACGGCCGATGTCTCACAAACTTGACAGGTCACTCCACAGCAATCTAAATGGATAAAACAGTGCTACAGGAAAGTAGAAAACTTGTACTTCTTGGTGAACTGTCCCTTTTAGAATAATAAATTAAAAAATGACCTTTAAATTTAAGCTAGATTTCTTCTGCCCTTAAAGTGAAATGAAATCCCTGAGATAAGAGTTGACTTAGGTTCAGCAAATTCTGGCTCAAATCCAAAGGATTTCAGCTCTCGTGATAAAGAGGGAGGCTCGTCAGACGTGGGCCTCCTTTGGCACTGCCCGCCCTCAGCTCTCCCTGTGACACATCGCTTAGACACACTGCCGACATGCTCACGCTCATCGCAACTGGAGAGAGAGAAACGAGCGCAGCGACAGGAGGTGATGAGAGCGAGATCAGGGGAATTAGAGAGAGCAGCAAGGACGGGTAGATGAAGTGGCGTGGCTGGTGGAAAGACAGATTCAAGAAGATGTGAGGGGGAAGAGGAGGAGGAGGAGGATAAAGACGAAGAGGAGCTACAGGAGGACTCACCAGAAGGGCCAGGGGTGGTGTTGGAGGAGCTGCGGTTCGAAGTGGGAGAGGAGGAGATGTCGTAAACGGGAGGAAGAGTGGTATTGGTGTCAGGAATCCCGGGACGATTAGGACCCAATGAATCATTGTCTGTGACATCCTCCTCATACGGCTCTGGATGACGAGAAAAGGAGAAAGAGAGGAGGAGACGATTTAATGGAAATTACTCAAGTTTTATACGTTTAAGGAGTTTTCGGTATGGCACAACACACCATCTGGTGTCCTCAGCTGTTGGGCAAACAGTGGTTGTGGTTACAGCTGGATGTGTTTCTAGACAAACATTAATCTCAGGAGATTTTGTTAATTACGTTGTTTTTGACAGTGAGCTCAGCCATTCCTTGATTATGTATTGACAAAGTATTAATTTATTGGCCAGTTAAAGATATAATCTGAAACATTCCTGCATTAAAATGTCTATAAATGACTAGACCAGTTGAGTTGTGCACTTATATTAACACAAATGTTTCCAACATTGTCAAACCCAGAAAGAATCCCTTCTTTTACTCGAGGTAACGCTGCGTTTCTTTTGATCGTCTGAACATCAGATGATACGTCAGAGAGTGAGGGGGGAAGTCGGCAAACATGACTTAACGTAAAGTGAACAAACATTATCACATGAACCTATTTGTGAACATTTCTGAACAGAAAGATTTTCATCCACAGTGGTGGTTGTTTAACAATACAACAACAGCTCCCATGAACCCGCGCTTCTTCATGATGTCTACTTATTTGTTTTAATTGAAAAATCACCTTCAAGAGAAATTACATCCTGTGTGTTTACGCCTAGTTAACTGCCCAACTAACCATCTATGTTTAGTTTAAAACTTGCCAACATCTCTGTGTTGTGGTGTGTTTAACAGTATCATCAGCTGCCAGATAGCTCGTTAACAGTTTGTCCCCCATGTTGACGGATGAGTCGGCGCAACTGTCCAACTGGACCAAAACAGGAACATTAGGCTGAAATATTTGGTAGCTTGGTCATGTCGACTCCAGTATCCAGACTGCCAGTGCCAGAACCTCGAAGCAGACCGGTTTGGTGCAACAGCATGGCGCGAGTCCAGCCACTGGAAACGCCAGACCACAGTTGGGTCAAGTAATTTAAGCTTCCTGGGTAGGGTGTGATTACGGAGCACTTTGCCGATTCTTATCACGCCACAGCTGACAGTGTTTCTGATTAGAGAGGACAGTTTAATTAGTCACAGCAATCTCAGTTGGGGAGCAGCGGGGGCACCTCTATCTGACTTCCAATCAGATCGGCATAAATCCTATCGTCACAGAAGATATCAGAACCACCTTTTCTATTTGTGATTTATGATTCTGATAAACGTTAAAATAAATGAGGAGGGTAGAAAGAATAACTGATACAGCATCTACTTTCACGGTAGGTCTATTTATTTACGGAATGCCATGTTCAACCTTTCGCTAACTGAGGTAGAAAGTACACATTCTAATGTTTGAGCACAACAGCATGAATTTTCTGTTGAATTCCTGCCAGAGATGGGACAAGATCCTGGACTTTAAAAAATACCCATGCCTTAAATCAATTGAGAGCAAATGTCAAGGACGAAAACTTAATTCCAAAAGTCTGTTGCCTTAAGCCTGGAAAATAATCTAGCTCATTAGATTTCAGAATGTTACTTCATTTGACTTTAACTTTGAGCATTCAATTTCAAGGTGTTTTCCTGTGCGATTAAATACTTCCTCTGCCTTTTACAGAAATAGAAAAGATGCATGAGTATAAGTAAGGAAGTTGGACAGCTGCCTCCGCAAAGAGCATTATTTCATTTATACCGTGGTCACTTGCCAAAGAAAAAAACATTAATTAACATCATTTCTGTATATTTTTACATGTTTTTCAAAATTCTTCCTTGGCAACGTCTGAGAGTTTGACTAATTCCTGAAACAGTCATTACAATCCAGTAAGGTTCATATGTAGTAGAAACTTCATTCACTACTCTGGTAAATATGACAGAACTTAGATACGACTTAGCAACAGGAGATAAACTAGTCCTCTCAGCTCACAGAGTGCCGAAGTCACGCCCCTTCCAGTGGAACCTCAAGAGACCTTATCTTTGAAAAACATTTAAGACAAATACATTTTTGATCCCATTTGAATTGTGCCATGAATGACACATATGATGTTTTTCAAAGTTAAATATAATCTAATTTTGTGTTAAATTGCTCAGTGAACTACATCGTCTCACCAACACCAACATGGTCGCAAAAAAAAGGGGTTATGTGAAAGGAGAGTCTGTCAGTTTTGTGAGTTGCTATTAGACAGGAGCAGCTCTACAAGGTTTAAGTCACGGGTTGTGGTGACCGTTCACTGTTGGCTGTGTAGGCTTTGTTATAAAGTATTTTCACAGTCTTGTATTTCATTAGTTTTATGACAAATTGCAGCTTTCTCAAGTTGAATAATTATCTTTTAAATTGACAAACATCATATGTGTGATTCAAGTCACAATTCAGACAGGATCAAACAATCGTCTGTCTCTCTCCACTCTCTACCATACATAGCTTTTCGGAAATAAGGTCCCATGGGGTCCACTGGAAGGGACGTGACTTCGGCTCTATATATCAAAAGTGAATTGACACTCTCCAGTCAATCAGTGTCGAGTATTCACCCAGACCATTATATAAAATAACCCAAAGAAGTTGAAGAAGAATGCTGGCTGGATTTTCAGCCACAGTACAACAATCTTTTTCAGGTAGCTCTTGTCCCGTCGCTGCTGTCTATATTTAGCTATTGTTCGGGCAAAGCCACATCTCTGCTGTACCTCCAGGACAGTGCCAAACATAGTTGCCAGGATTTGTGTGACGCAAGTGCAAAGCCTCTATGGAAGAAATACTGCCTGTCAGAAACACATGCTGTAACTCACATAGGGGATACAAAATGATGACGGCAATTCTTTCCTACCAGAGAGGAAAGATATCTCGCTGATGAGCAGCCAGCGGTCAGCGAAGTAGAATTTGCAGCGGAGGATCTGAGCCGGCCGGCCGCCCAGTGGGAGGGAGATGGGTCGGGAGGAGGGGTCCTTTAGATCCTCGAGGGGCACGGGCAGAGTGAGAGGGGAGGACCAGGGCTGGAGGATGACAGGCTTGAAAAGACACTCCACCTTGCTGAAGACTCGCACTCCCTGGGTGTGGCGGTTGTTACTGTGCACCTGGAGGAAGGAGACAAGGAGGAAGAGATGCAAGACAATCCTTTGACCGTGCACGTATTTGAATTAGCTCAACTTTTGTGCAAACGTTCAGAAAACTAAATTAGGGCCGTAATCATTAATTATTCATGGGGAGACAGGAGGAGATTCAATTAACACACAAAATTAATGACACGTTCTCATCATGTTCGGCCGTAATTGCTTTGGCACAACTCTAAGCGGCTTGGGACTACAAATGAACAATATTAGAACACTGGGAGGGGAGAGAAAAGACGGAGGAAAAGAGCGCCTATGAAAGAGGGAAGATGGAGGAGAGCGGAAGACAGATCGTCCCTGTTTTTACAAGCATGGAAAGGCCACGGAGAGAAGAATCCATAAAAGCTGATCTAATATATGAGGCGGCGTTGTGGCTAGAAGGCGGCAGAGGAGGCTTGAGGTGAAGAGAGACGGAGAGGGAAGATGGAGGGTGTTTAAATGAGAGAACGAGAGGTCAGACTTATAGATCTGAGAGATCGAAAATTAAGGAGGAGATTTTTCTCTCCGAGAGAGAAGGGCTGCTCCGACAGGTTAGCTATTAACCTCACACCCTCTGCAAGGCCAGCCACTCTAACCTAATCCACATGTTAATGCGCACACACGAGACGCAGGAAGAACAGCTGCGCCAGATGCTGAGTTGACGTGTAACTGACTCTAAAGGGAGGTGGAGGTATGTACTGTACGTTGGTGGTAGTGGCGGGGGCCTAATAAGTCAACAGAGCTGAGGTAACTCACTCCTCCTTGAGGGAGTACAGCTCCGATGACCTGCACAAAGCTTAATTTGAAAGCATAACACTGCATTCATTATGCTTTGCTTGTTTCATCATAAATCTAACCTACATTAAGAGTTCCCTCTGATCTTTTTTGGTTGGTTTGCTGCGTCTTCCACACGAGCTCACAAAGGAAATGTTTTCCATAAATTCCCAAAAGGACAGAGCTGGATCTTTACAAAGACAGATCAGAGTGTCTCCAGTCTGTTAAAGGTCTTGTAGGAAGTGCAGGTTACGACTGACAAAAGGTCAAAGTGCAGATTTCCCTGTGGGAGAGTGATTAGGTGCAGGTTAAGGCACTACAGAGACGAGTCACTGCAGAATTAGGCTCAGGTTCCCACTCTTTATTTATTTGACCCGTGTGTCTGACACATCCGCTCTGCCAGGCCAGCATAACGGTGTGTGTCAGCTGAGGTTAGTGAGGGAAAACCACTGGGGAACAAGGCAGGAAAACAGGATAAGCCTTGGAAAAACACTTGGAATACCGCTGGGAGAGGTTTTAAAAGGTAACTGAGAAACACTAGAATAATAATGAAGATGTGAAGAAAAAAAACAAAAAACGGCAGAAAATGTGGATCTGAGTCAAAACCACAACGCTTGGAGATTACTTGTCACTTATAACTCTGGCTGGGGATTCACACTGTTTAATATGCACATGTATAGGGTGAATCCCGCCCAAACCGACATTCCAGCCCGCGTCCAATGAGGAAACACAGTTATAACTCAAACTGGGTTGCTTCATATTATCATTCCCCCCGTTGCTCCAAAAGCTAACCCCAGAAACCACACGGACGCACAAACAGACTCTGATGCAACTCAGTGGCACCCGGAGAGCCGAGCGCAGACGCACTGTCCCATGATAAACAATGGCACATTAAAACTAATTAAACGGCTGCAGAGCTATTCCGGTCAAAACGCAGCTTTCTGGTGAGACGGCAGATTAAATAAGTTATTACACACAAACATAACTCTGCTGCTGGGGCTTGTTTTGGAGGTCGCGCTGGCTGGAGCTGCAGGAATTTTCTAAGGAGTTTCATCAGATCAGGCTAATGTCCTGCCATAATCACAATGGCATGCTTGTCACTGCTGCTTAATGAGATAATTTATTAACCAAATAAGGTATTAAACAAATAGTTGATCGTCTGCATACTCGCTTCTTCACACGGGAACAATTTACACAGTGTCCTCATTTCAAAACATCCGGGAGTTACAAAAGTTAAATAAAAATCTCTTTTACTTCTTTATTATGCAGATTTATGCACCAAGGTGCTCCAAATTCTAATTAAAATCATCTCTCCAAAAGCGTAACAAGTGGCTTATCGAGGAAGTTTGTGGTGTGTTCATTTTAGATTAGTTTTTTGCACTTTTGCCTTCACTGGATAGTTGGGCATTAAGATACAGGCAGGGGAAAGGGGTGTGACATGCAAGGTCCTCATCTGGAATTGAATGAGCACCGATAAAGAAGGTAAACTATGCCTCTAAACCACAAAGCCACAAGGACAAACAAAGACATTCCAGTGGGATAACAGAGTCGTGCCTGACAGTCTGACTTTAATTTACACAAAATAACAAAAGAAAGACAATACACTGCCATCAGATCTGATGTGGGCGATGAGAAACTGAACGTGCATAAAAATGTCTTTGGATTCAGTATAATCTCTGGTGTGTGGATGGACTGAGCTGCAGCGCCTCATAATTCACATATTTCAGAAGGATGGCCTCCCTGAAGACACACACCGGGAATTGTTTAGCTTTTAGCCTCGATGACATCTCTGATTTACGCGCAGCTCCAGGCTGTCTAGGATTCCAGCGGGATAACAATGTCCTGCGTAACCCTCTCCCACAAATCGCGGTCGCACAGACACCCGCTGCCTACCTGCATGTTGTGGAAGACGCGCGGCTTCTCAAAGTGGAACTCGATGTCCACGCTGCCTTGCCCAAGGGCTTCCCGGCTCCAGCCGAGGTAGTCGTACCCAGGCCACACCCTCAGCTCCTTCGTTTGGAAGAAGTCGTCTCCTCCCAGGACGCCGTCACACAGCTGACCCAGGCCTCCAAACTGCATCCTGCACACACACACAAACACAGCACTGCATGGGTTAAAGGATGAGTTCCCCCAATGATGACAATTCAACTATTGCCTGCTCAGCCCCTAACCAATTGTACGGCAGGTGAGTAGTCCCAAAAACATTTTTGGCGCTTCACAGCAATATAGCACTGCAGCATTCTCCTAAACGACTGCAGAAGATTGCTCCATACAGCTCGTCCGACGTTATCCAAGTCTCCAGAAGCCGGGTGAGAACAAAAAATTTGCAAAGATGATGCATGGTAGAGCTTGTGCAACTACTTCAGAAGGGGTGCATGCTAATTCTTTTAGCTTGGCAGCTACAGTCAAGATTTTAGCTCTAAAAAGGTCTTTAATGATGTTTTTCCAAGGTTATTTGGGATCCCAGGGCCCCTGAAGACTCTGATTGGTTGTTACTTCAGTTGTTCAGAATGCTGCAATGCTGTTTTGCTGTGAAGCTCCAGAAATGTTTTGTGGACTACAAAACTTTACCTGACTATCAGTCGGCATGAGGGTGAGAGATAATGACTGAGTTTTCATTTTTGGGTGAACTTGACCTTTAACATGTCGTTCTGTGCTGAGATGATGAGATGCTGAACTCTGTGGACTGCCCTCGGCTTTGTATTTACAAATGTATTCATGCGCTGGCATACAGAGATGCATAAATAAGCTAATATGCATAAATACACATTCAAACATGGTTTTTCCTCTTCCTCTCCCTCACATACAAACACACACCTCGCCAGGAACAAAGCAACACAACAGGGTCACCGAACAGGCCCCCTCAACCCCAGCCTGAGTCTCTCCCTTACCAACACATACATCTGCTACAAACACGTCTGGATTACATCAAAAGTGTTAGCTCACCCGCTAGCAAAACATTTCAGCCCCATTAACCACAGTGTGGACTCCCCCCAGTTCCTAGTTCACCCCTCCTTTGCTCCCTGCCAAAACATTATGGTCAGGAAACACGCCTCAAATCCCAGAGCGGCTAAGAGAAATAATGTTATTCCCTTTCGATTAGGCGGACACCAGAATAATCCTTCAAGAAAGGGATTTGGCAGCGCCTCAGCACTAACAGATGTGATGAGAGCCGAGGAGAAGCTGTTGGTATTCCATTGATCGAGGCACATTTCACTCCACATTGTTGACCGTTAACGCCTGTGAATCTCTATCCTGATCACATTTGAGGAAGCCGTGTTGCAATTTGCAGGCAAGGCCGCGTGAAAACAAAATAAAGGGGAGCAGTTTATTGGATTGTATGGAGATGAGATGCTCGCTCATAAATAAAAATGAAACTGGTAGAAACATTTTTAAAAAGCCCTGGAAGGGCTGAATATCTTACCCTTGCTCTGTGCTGCCATCGTAGGTGGAGTCGTTCAGATAGACGGACATGCCAGGCAGTTGCATGACGTTACCAAGTGGAGCTGTGTAAGCCTTCAACCCATCTGAGTGACGAGAAAAAATATTCAGCATTAGTCTTATATTTGTTGAAACAAAACATGCTTTTTTTTAGAGCTCGAATCAAGAGACAGACGGCCACAAGCTGCATGTGAAACTTCTTTATTCTTGTCATGAGCGGCTACATGTTTACTGAGCCAACTTTCAACAGTAATCACTGCCGCGGGGAAACGGCTACAGATGGTTTTTTAGGTAGTAAAACAAACGAAGAGGTCCGCCGCTCAGGTCCCAGTCGCCATTAACCGGTGAAACTCAAGCCTCTCTGCAGCTAATCAGCCCGATCACTGAGAACAGAGGTGACGTCAGCAACGCGGACTACAGCCCGCCGCTCTGCCACCTACAATAAACAACGCTCCACATAGGATTTACAGTATGTGTGCAGTATGCTCTGTTTGCACGTAAATGAGTGCCTGTGGATGTGCGTTTAATGTACACGTGTAAGAGTGCATGAAGGTCAAGCGGATCCAGTGTAAAACAATAAACACAGGATGTGCGTAAAACCTTTCATACTGAAGACTCTGTATTATCTGTGGATTGTGTACAAACTGAACTTCCTTGCGAGAATCCACATCAGAGCATATTTTAGAAAGATGGTCTCCCCGAAGTCACAGACAAGAAACTGGCGCTTTAAGCCTCGGTGACAGCTCTGATTTAAAGGCAGCTTGATGCTCTCTGAGGGCGGTGGATGGGGCAGGGGAGGAGGTGAGCCGGTCATAAAGTCAGTGTTGTGCTTCAGGAAACAAGCAGACCAACACCATTTATCACCGTGTGGCTGCTTTTATCAGGGAAAACCCCGACTGCGGCTGTAAAATTTGATGAAATGCCTCCTATCACTTCGGGGGATGTATGGAGAACGCACGCACTTCTAATCGTTACCGTCGAACAAATCCCTGTTTGCATCTGATAGAGGAGTAAATACGGGGCAAAGTGAAGTCAGTCACCTTCACGTCTGAAAAAGCAATCTGATTTACAAAAGTGGGCATGTTTCAGAATAAAAACACTGAATACCAAAGTAGCCGCAAAATCGTCTCTGTCTCGCCTCCACACAAACACTTACCGTTCCATAAACAGCCATAGAGCTCCACCCGTAGGCAAACGCTCATAACCCGGTCAGCCAGGGGGTAGAAGCGCACCATGCGGGCCACAATGGGAGGGCCCAGGTCTTTCAGCACAACGTCATAGGTGTTCTCATTCCCTGACACAACCTATGGGAAGAAGTACAAATATTCAATCACTCAGTACATCAGTCATCTCCCCCGTCATCTGTTGAGTCGAACGATACTGGCCTGAAGGCTCTGACTGATCATTCAGTTTCTGTCTTCAAGTCCTGTGAATGTCACTGGAGCTCAAACGAACTGACTGAACTTTTTATTTAAACACAAAGAAGGGCCCATTTCAGAGCAAATGCCTCATGCACAGTTTTTGTATGGGCTGCCTTAACCTGAAGATTTGCATTAGCTTGCCAATTTTGAATTTGTTCTGAATGTATTTGTTGTGCAGCACCTGAAAGGGAAAAAGAGTAAGATTAATTTCCTCAAACATTGGCTGTTGCAGGACGAAGTTCCAATGCAATCAAAGTACTAGTGGCACAAAGACACGCGGCAGAATGTATCACCACAGAAAATATTGGACATTTACCAAGCACAATATGAGGAGGCTGCCTTTATCTGCACAAGGTAAGCCATTCATTGCATAGTGTTGAAGTCTCAGGCAGTGAAGGCTGCTTTTGGCTGAATAGTGAAGTTTAGCAGGCGAGATGCCAAAAGTCTCCACTGCCCAATAAATAATAAATAAATCAAATGCAGATGAATTATACGGCCCATCAGCATGACATTCATTTTAAACTGCCACAGGATATTGAGCTCTTTTCCATCAATAATGGAGAGTCAGCCTCAACAGTATATTCCTTGTGTTGTGTCCTCGCTTATTGAAAGACATTCATACTGTGATTTTCTTCATTTGTGAACATGTGAACGAGATAATGGAAAAAACACCCTGCTTACTTCCTGACCCCAGCGGTCCTTCCATGTGATCCATTTCACTCCGTCTCGGGAATAGCGGAGCCGATAACTGCGTGCAAACTCCTGGCCGTGCCCGTCGGCATGACGACCCTGGGTACCAACCAGAGCCAGGAAGTGGAGTTTGTGCAGGTCTACCTGCAGGAGACAGGAAATACATTAAGTAACTCAGATTGACACACAGACAAATTATCTTAATAAGATGCTGCAGCCAGCAGCCATTAGCTTAGCTTAGCATAAAGACTAGAAACAGGGGGAATAGCCAGCCTGGCTCTGCTTGAGATAACATATACCCCCATAAAAGCACAAAATGTCTTTTCATATTTTTTTTTGAACAACTTAAACAAGATACGACATGTCAGCTTCAGAGGTGCTGAAAGATGGATTTTGTCTGTTTTGGCCTTTAGCCTTAGCTAAGCTAACAACCCTCTGCTTCTAGCTTCATATCTAGCAAGAAATTGGTTCACATAAGTAACATGATTCTTAACAAGAAAGCAATAAAGGTGTTTCCCAAAATATACGCTACTTTTGGTCTTAAAGCTGTTATAAAAGGAGACCTTATATGTGTATGTAAAAGGTCTTGAAAGTTAAAAAGGTCAAAGTCCACACTTACAGCTCCTCTTTCCCACAGAAAACACTACTTCTGAAACGCCTCGTCAGTGGTCCCGCCTTTAATTCTGTGACTTTGTGACATCACACTATGTCACCATGTCACACATGATGCACAATTTAATGCCTAGCGACTAGTTGGGCATGGAAGAATTGACTTAGCACAGATGCTCTGTTGTTGTCAGCAGTGCTGGCTCAGGCGTGTGTGAGCTGACCAATCAGAGCAGACTGGATGGTAGTAACCCAAAACAAAATGATGTTGCTGAAATTTAGCATAATATGTCTGCTTTAAAGCATAATTGAACAAATCCATTGCTATTATAATATACTTAGCAATATTTCACAGCAGCTTCCCTATCCTAAAATAATACCAGTCAACAATTAAATTATAAATATTCTTAAATATTCTTTCAAATACAATACAGCTATTGTACTGAGCACCAACTCCAAAAGTAAAAGTGTGCATATCAGAGGAGAGTAAACGGAGCTTCTGACCTGAAGATATTCTGATCCACTGGGGAAAACAGCTCCTGCAGGACACCACGCTCCATCCCCCTCTCCAGTACTCAACCTGAGAGAAACAAAGACTTATTAATGTTGGATAAGAAAATAGGAAAAACAACTGAGAAGTTCACTAAATCCCAGGCCACACTCAAAACACTCACATGCAGAGATACAAACACACCTACAACAAGACTTCATTGAAACCCATAGAGGTGCAACGGAGAATTCAACACAAGCAGTCCGACCTTTCGCTACCTAATATACATAATAAACTCCACGGCAGCCAAACATTCACATATAAAATAGGGCTTTGTTGTCTGAAAGAAAGAGAAACAGTGAGACAGAGACTTGGCCGTGGCCAAAGGAGCACCGTAGGCAATAGAGAGGGAGAGTGAGACACTGCCGACAGATGGAAAATACAGAGAACATACGGAGAGGGAAACAGATGAAAGGAGCAGAGTGAAAATGACTAGCTCTTCCACATTCGTCGAAAACCTCAAAACAAGATCTGGTGTAGAGCGTCAGGACCAATCTTTACCCACAGCCTGCCATGACCACACACATGCACCGCTAAAAGATTTTCACTCAGTGTGACCTTCTCCAACCCAGCCTGAGAAGAAAAGTCCACACTACCACCACATGTTGGCCACAGAAACCCCACAAACTTGGCTGACGTCGCATCGGCTCGTACGGGGAGCTTTGGTACGGACGCCAGGCCGCAACCCCGCTCTGACCACTTTGGGGCTTTGCTCAAAAAATGAAAGCTGCTGCTCAGACCACGAGAGCAAATCATTATATCAAGTCGGTGACACTGACAGTGGCGCTAGTATTTTAATCAATCCCATTCTCCTCTCGGTGGGTGAGATCATGCAGCCCGGATACCGAGGGATGATATCACACATTAGTGCTCCCGCGATGGAGGGAGGTGGAGGGAGAGAAGAGGAATGTGGCTGTGCAGAGTTCAGGCCACCATGCACCAGCCAGCAGGATTAACATTACAGCACACTGTTCTGCCAGGTACCTCATTTTTCTCCGATTTCTCTCTGCTCCTGTCGTTTGCTTCCTACCTAAATACCAGCCAACGATTCACTCCTCCTCCCTTGTTCTCAGTTACCTTATTCCCTCCTTCTTTTCCCAAATATGCTGATACTTGACTGCTTCAGAGAATAAGAGCCATGAAAAAGAAATGCCTCAACAACTCTGCATCCCTCTCTCCCTCCCTTCACCCAACACCTTCTCTCCAACACTTTCTCCCCAATTAATTTCCCTCCACCTTTCAGCACACCGCCGCAGTGATCCACCTTTCACACTTTTTTTCTTTCCTCTCTGTTTTCTCTCTTTCTCCCTCAGTGTCTCCCCGATGCCTCTTAAAAGGAACTAGGGCTAATAATCATTTCCACATGGTTAGACACTCAGGCCAAGAGACCCAGCCTAGCAGACCAAAGGAGTCAAATGAACACACGCTCACACACACACACACACACACCACACACACACACACAGTCCTGCTAATGCTCTTACACATGGCTGTAGCATGTTGCAGGCCCTAGCTAGGCTCTCATGTCTCTGACCTCGCTGCCAGACAGACAGGGTGGTGATATAATTACCAAGAGGCTTTCAAAAAGACACACACTATCATCTTCTATCATAATCTAATAGACCTCTGACAAATTACTTGAGTGCGGTGCCAGCAGACTGACAAAAAGGCATGCAGACAGACATCAGTCCTCAGTGACATGTGCATGTTAATTAACTCACGTTTGACTCAAGTAGAAGTAGATCACTGGCACTGAAGAACAGTTCGCTAAACTACAACAATCTTTCCTTTAAAAAGGCCACTCTGACTGAAAGTTATTCAGCCATTTCTCGTGTGAAATAGCCAATGTGACATCTGTATTATTACTGTTTTGATAGTTTAATAATACGCTTACAATGTAGCCTCATGATCAGACCAAATAGCCATTTCATGACACTGACTTAATACAGCATATTACTTTACTGTATATTTATAAGAAGGTAGACATGGGACAATATGAAAGAAAAGTAAATTACTAAAGTAATCGCGATTCCCGATATTATCACATAATCATTGAAGTATGCTTGAAGAGGAAGAGGAGAAGGGGGAGGAGAAGAAGAAGAAGAAGAAGAAGAAGAAGAAGAAGAAGAAGAAGAAGAAGAAGAAGAAGAAGAAGCTGGATGGGGGACATGAAGATGGGAATTGAATATCATTTCTACACATTCAATTTGACCAACACCCTTTTTTATGGGGATACAATAATAAAGCTGAGCATTCAGCCATGGTGACAGGCTTTGTGGATATTAATAGGTGGAAAGTTACAGAATCCTCCTTGTAGCATTTTAAGATTAATGAGTTAATCAGTATAGGACTGCTGGTTATTGAGCTAGACAGCTCTTTGCAGTCACTCAACCGAGGATATAACAATTATCCCAATTATCTCGATAATGGACACTCACTACAATTTCCTTGAGTGTTTTTAATCACAATCTGTGATCACATCTTATATAGTTCTTTTTACAATTAGACTGTGACACATCAGTGGCGCTGATTGACAGTCAGTGTGAAGGAAGATAACAAGAGGGGAAATGGATTGCTTTCTTTTGCAGAGCAGTTCACCTCATGAACTTGTGTGACCTGCCTGGTTTATATGTATGTATGTATGTATGTATGTATGTATGTATGTATGTATGTATGTATGTATGTATGTATGTATGTATGTATGTATGTACTGCAAGTTGCAAATTAATTTTGAGCAATTCTGTTACTAAATATTTCATGAGTAATGTAGTTGTATACGTGTACAGCATTAATAGACAACACTGATATAAAAACAGATGAGCCTTGAGAGTCCAACTTGCCCTGTACTGTACCTTGAGCACAAAAAGTTTTAAATCCACTGGTGTAATCCATCACAGTTAACATAAAGTCTGCATTAATTTAGCTCAATGTTATATTGTCATTGCCCGTTATTGTAGTTTAATTGAAAATTGATTTGAAAAGTCTGCTCTGCATCAGTGGTTGACCTTTTCACTTTGCTGGGGTGATAGATATGTGTTCAACCAGACTGCGTCACAAGTGCAACAAAGCAGACTTCTGACCACATCACATCAGTGAGGCTGGGTGTGATCAGACGCAGTGAAACGCGGATCGCCTGCAGCAGAAATACTTTCATCAGCACTGGAGAAGAAAGCGGTGTGTTTTTGGATTAAGAGCAGAGGACTTTGAGTCAATCTCTGCCCACGGCATCTTTTGCAGATCCATCCTGACCAGCCAGACCGCCTCAGGGAGGAAGAGAGTCGGAGCAAGGGCCATGTAAATCCAGCTTGTTTGTAAGGCTGCTCCTGGCTAATGTCTGGTTACAGGAAAAGGAAATGAACAAATAGGACTCATATCTGCACTAGTGTGTGATATCAGTCTCAAATCATAGACTGTTGTACCCACAGAGACCTGTCTCCACCCCAACATCTCAGAACAAGCTGTTGCATTCGATGGGCGGACCGTGTTCCAGACAGAGCGTAGGACGAGGGGAGGTGACCTCTGTGTTTATAACATTGATGCTTGGTCCTCACAGTCAGTTAAAGTTGATGGCCACTGTTTCCTAGATGTCTGACCATATTATCATCACCATTTTGGTGTACAACACTGTGTTGACTGGCTTGTAAAGTTATTCTTAAAGCAGAATTCCAGTTTATAAATGGTAACTACACAAAGAGCACAGGAAAACGCTGTATCCTACCTTCCATGTTTGGCCTCTGTGGAGTCCGACCAGGCGCTGGAGGCTGTGATGTCAGAGTCTGGGATGGTGCCATCCTCCATCCCCAGGGCGTAACGACACTGAGCTGTAGGGGGAGGATGAAGGGAAGGAGGGGGGGGGAGAAAGATAGAGACATGAGTAACATTCTCATCTGTATGGAGAAAATGTCCGGGGGAAACTTAATATTTCCATTAGAGTGTCGGCAGTCATCATTGGTCACGGAGCATAATGTTGTTATGTCATCGCTGGGAAAACTTCCGGACTTCATGCTTCATAACCCACACAGACACTGAGGGGAGGGAGAATAAATACCAAATGATACAATAGATTGTTCCTTTTCTCTGATTTGTTGCAGAGTCCCTCATGGGTTGATGTAAAATGTAATTTCATTGTTTCATCACTTTTTCCTGCAAGTCCCCTTTGTCCTGTCATGTGACTACATCAAAGATGGTCATTAAAATTCATCTGGCTGCCCTTTGTGAGACGCTGCGATCCATCTTCTCCAAAAGTACACCTTTACTACTCATTTTATGCCGTTTGTCTTTCCGACTAGCTCTCCAACCCACACAAAGCCACCTCCTCAGGGTTCTAGCCATCCAAAACGGCCCCTGTTCCGGTTACTACTGCTGGGGGATTTGCAGAAAGAGAACAAAAGAGAGAAAGAAACGTCAGGCGAAATGAAAGAACACAGACAGGGCTCAGATATCTGTGCTGACTCTGCTCCAGCAGCAGCATTATCAAATGATCCAGATAGTGTGGTCCCAGGCAGGGATTACCGAACGCCCCAGCTATCTGAAGCCCGTCATGAGGAGGAGATGTTGGGCGGAGGGGGGGAGCGGTGAGAGGCTGAGGGTTTGGGTAGTGATAAAGTGGAAAGAGGGACTGACAGTGATATGGAGGGGAGGCTGAGGGTGACAGAAAGAGGCGGGGTGGGGGTAGGCTTCTAACTCAGTTTCTGTCATTGAGTCAGCGGACAGGAATGTTGGGCTGGATGACAAACCCTAAAAACCCCAACGGGTGCAGCAGACACACACACGCACATGCACACACACACGCACACACACACAGTTCATACAGACCCTGCAGACAGGTGTCCATTTCATCATCATCACACATCCCGTATCTCCAATAATTTCACCTCTCCGTTTCCACATGCACCAACCCTTCCTGCTCACACTGTCCAGATTGCAACAGGACAAACTGTTTGAGCATCTGTGTTTGTGTTGTGCCACAGTCTGTTCGTTCGTCTCCATCTGTTTTCCGTCCATCAATCGAGCTACAGGGCCCAGATTCGTTTAACGCAGACATGATTAGTTAATAAATCAATTAGTCCATTAGCAGGCAATCCACAATGATTTGAATTAGTGATGCGACAAATGATTACACCATTTATTGATCAATCTGACACATATTTTATCAACTAAATCCACTAATTGAGTCAATTAATCCAAACGAGAAAAAAAAAACACAATTTCTCACAATCACAGTGTAATATGTTGGAAAAAAATGAAAACCAGCAAAACCGCCTACTGCCGCTCACTGAACTGCTGAAGCTATCTTTGGCTGTAGCAGCTACCTGCTGTAAGCAAGTAGCTCAGGGAGCTGTGGAGCCAAGTGGCTGCAGAGCAACCTTGGGTGACTCCCTGTCAGCGAGTACAGTCATCCAGCCTCCCAGTGAAGACAGGCTACACAGCAGACTGGGACTGAACACAGCCTCCGAGACTGACAGTTTGAATACAGGTGATACAGAATGGCTTTAGGACTATGAATCCAAGGATGAGAGGACACAGCAGAAGAAGGCTGAAGCAGCACAGGACCAAGAAAGAATCAGGCAACAGCAGCGGGCAAAAATAGTGTGAAGAGCCGGAATAATTACATCTTACCTGGTGAACTGAGGATTTATTTGGACCAAACCAGACGATTGTGGAAAGACAGACCAGGGCTGCTTTGTTTTTAGTTTTAATTTGTTGAATGAAGTGTGCTTTAGGATGAGTTAATGAGGTTATCAGCTCGTCCTAGTTTGGTTGAAGAGAGAAACTTGTGCACAATTATTCCCTCTCTTGTCATTTTGTGAGTTTATTGTGGAAAACGGAAGGCTATCGGACTATCGCCTCTTGCGGCACTACGTGATATATAAGACAGGACAAGCCGGAGCTAGCTGGTTAGCATGCTAACTTCAGCAGACATTTCTGCAACACAGCACATAGACGTCTTTGACAAAACATCAACACGGTTGTTTCTTCACTCTCTGTTGATAATGTTAGTACATTATTTGAATGTTTTAGACATACATTTTGGCCATATCTTACTAATTGCTCCTTCAAGTCCAACACAATGTCTTAATTTGGAGAGCGGTTAAGAAAGTATCTGACACGGACAGTCTCCTGTGGTGTGCTACATGTGTGGGGGCAGCGTCTCCAGATATTGTTGGGAGTTCGTATGTGAAAACAGTTTTGCTTTACAGATGTTTAGCAGGTATAATGTTTACTATGTTCCCTACCTTTATTTGTTTCTAACGATTGGTAATACGCACTAAACATAAAGTACAGCTGAGGATGGGGATGTGATCAATTTTGTGCAATACCACAGTGCTTAAATTGCTGACCTGATGTTGGCCCAATAAAAAGGTTAAGGGATCACCAAAGGTAGACAATTCTCCCTGAGGGGAACATTAATGTCTGCACCATTTTTTATTACAATTGATCCAAAAGATGTTAAGATATATCAGCCTGAACCAAAGTCATGGACCAACAGTCCAGTATTGACATCACAGGAGCCACGCAGCTGAAATCCATTTTTTTGTCAAATGACTAATTAACTGATTGTCCGACTGTTTCAGCTCTAATTAGGATGAGCTATTATTCATTTGAGTCATTTATCAAGCAGAAATTCCAAAAGATCGATGGATGAAGTTTCTTAAGTGTTAAATTCTCTCTTTTATAGAATAAGCAGTGAATCAAAGAAATAATCTATGCATAACTGAAATAATAACAATCAGTACTTGCGGCCTGCGTCTCATTCACAGCCTGGCTGCTGCAGTCAGGAGGTTGACCGCACTGCAAACAGTCTCCTCTGGTTACACCTGGTGGGCTCTCATTCACTAACCCCTCATGTGCTCTCCTTCCCCAACACTTTGACGGACACTTTCATGAGCTGCCTGTGCATTAGCGGTCTTGACGAGCCAGTGTGGGGGGGGGTTGGACCGCCCAGCTATCTCATTCTCCTATTACACACGACTGGCTGGCAGACAGGGAGAGGACACAGGATAGCCTGTTGATAGCGGACTGAGAATGAGCCTTACTGATCTGAGAATGTGAGGAGAATGTTGGAGCAGCAGGGCGAGACGATTGCTGAGGACGAGAGGGGAAGACGGGGCCAAGAGGTTTGAAAATGCAATTATGTTTGAGGTTGTGGGAATAAAAACAAGCGGTGAAGCTGTTTGAAATGTGGCAGTTTGTTTAGGTAAAAAAACAACACAGCAACTGTGGGAAAAAGCTATGTCGCTCAAATTTAGTAGTTCTCTTTATCGTATGAGTGTAAATGACATCCTACCTGGGTTGAAGTGCCACTCATGGTCCTCTGAAGACGACACCAGTGCCACCAGGACTGTGAGCACAGTGACAGGAAACAGCCGCAGGGTTGGCAAGGCCATGACAGCAGCAACACACCTGGTTACCTGTCCGGAGACACGCTGATGACCACAGGCATACCTGTCGCAGAGAAAAAGAGATATTTAGAACCCAAATCCGCTTCAGAATTCTTCTCTGTGCTTGTTGGAACTGCATCAACCACCATCGACCCAAAGATGATTTTATTTAAACGCCCACACGCAGTATGAATTACACAAGTGCACGCAGTCAGCTCTGGCCACAGGCTGCTGTGCTCGGTCTCCCCATCTCCATCGATAGCTCAACTCTCTCAATCAAATCCTCTTAGTCCAGAGCAACGAGCTCGTCTCACAGTCATTTGTTTTGCATGCCGAGCTCAGCAATGGGCCAAACCCCAGAGGAGCACAAAGCCATTCAACAAAGGCCACTTTCACACACTAATTTGTTTTTTTTCTCTGGCAGCAGAATGTCAGGACACAATAATACTTTGCTGCCTTTAGAAAGGGTACAAACAGCTTGGTAACTGAGGATGGTATAATTAGCCGGCCCCATTAACTCCCACGGAATTTTATTCCTTCTGTATTTGGACCGCCAATAATTCCTCCACATTACTGATTCCAAATGTACTTTCCCTTAATAGGACAGAGCGTCTTCTGAGCACCCAGATGGAGACGCTTGTTTGGACTAAATAACAAACAGATGAAACTGTAAGACTGAAGACATGAGAAACAATGAGCGAGCCAGAGCACAAGGACATATGTCACAGCGTTTTGAGTCAGTGGGGACACAAACGTGGCCTGTGTTAGTTAGCACACAGTAAATGACATGCTCATAACACCACATCACAGACATTCTGCATGGGTTGTTGAGTCGCTTTAAAATGGATGATTTATAATATTTCTGCATCATAAAGTCTTAAAATCGTTCATACCCAGAGAAAATTGTAAGTTTACTGAATGGTGCATATCAAGTGGTCGCTGTGGCTAAAACTCTCGGGGAAACATCAGGTGGTATGTCAGAGAGTGAGGAAGGAAGCTGGCGATTAAACTAGAAAACATTACCTGATGTTTTGTGGGATGTGTGGGTAGATATGTCCTGTATGGATGTATTTTCATGTCTATGTGCTATGGATGTTTACTGTATTTATGTATCTATGTACGGAGGCTCTGTAAAGTCTGTTACAACTAATTTCCTTGTAAAGTGACAGTAAATAATCTATCCATCCATCCATGAACTTGCCTCAGTCAAATCAGATTGATTTTAGGGATGGGTGTTATTTGGATTATATTTATGTTGAACAGGAGTATTTTGGCATTTTGAAGGTTTTATTGCACTTAAAATACCGAGCGTTGTTGCTGTCAGCTCAAGTAAACGTGTTATCATCATCTGGTTCAATTCCCTGTCTCTAACGGCAGCCTCTCTGCTCTGCTGACTCAATGTGTGTTTATGTGGAGGAGCTCAGCAGAGGAGAGGCTGCAACAACATAATAAAAAGTTATCAAAACATAAAGTACTGATAAGAGGACCACAGTAGTACAGTAGGCCATAATTCAGCCCTGGGGCCCTTTCGAAAAAACAGGTTTCGGTACAAATACATGAATACTGTTGTTTTACAATGAAGACAACAACTCTAATGCCCTCACATCATCAAACTAGATCTTTTGTTCTCATTGTTTTGACTGAGAGCGGAAATTACATACTGTGCGTTTAAATCTTTAAGCTTACCAAAACACCTGCAATCAGTTGCAGGTCACAAAGCTACAAGCAATGCAGTCGAATACATCAGGCCTGCAATAAATCCTAAATTCAGGAAGGGTATGTTCAGTTTCTTGTTTACAATCAATTTTGATGATGGAGGCTGTTGAGCTGTTACGATGCACAGAGAAATGATGAAACAACAAACTATAATCTCCAAAACGATCATTTAAACCAGCAATAAGCAAGTTTTCTGCTTCAACGTATCATTACGAGGTAAATGTTGATGGCACAATGTAATGGGTATAGAATAATGAAACCATCTGTGTTTACATTGGTGCCCTATAAACACTATAACTGTGCAGTTCTGTCTGCTAAACGAAAAGCAAAGGTGATTGGCCATCCGTTTCTTCAGCAGACTAAATTTGACAGTTATTTGTGGCGCCAACAATAGCACCACTTGGAAATTGGGGGCAAAAGTTGTCTGCTGCCACTTTTAATGATCATTTAGTTGAATTAACACCTCCCTAAAAAACTGTTGTATTAGACAGCATTAGTTTTAGCTGGTTGAACCTGAAAAACTGGCAACTGAGAGGAGATCTATAATATTTCCATAATGACAGTACTAACGATGTTCCGATATCAATATCATTATATTTAATGACACACCCATTTTTTAACAGCTGTGTACTACTATTCCTGCATGGATGCGATATGGCTGCTAGTTATCAGCGTTGTACGTCCTGGCTCAAGTTGAACCCTTTGTGAGGTGGCTGTGGCTCAGGAAGTAGAGCGAGCGGTGGTTCGATTCACAGCCCCTGCAAACTCCATGTCGAAGGGTCCTTTGGCAAGATACCGAACCCCAAAATGCTCCCACTGGCTCTTCCGTCGGTGCATGAATGCGTGTATGAACGGTTATTGCTTGCGATGAGCAGGTGGCGCCTGACATGGTGGCCTCTGCAGCCAGTGTATGAATCTGTGATGAGGGGGGGTGAACGCTGACTTGTGTTGTGAAATGCTTTGAGTTTATGCTGAGACGATAAAAGTGCTGTATAAGTACAGTCTATTAACCATTTTGACCAAACATGGACAAATACATAAAGAGAATGAATGTCATTCTCTAGTTTGACAGTTTGACTCATAACTGAAAAACAACACAAATATCATTGAACGTGATGCTGCTGACGTTTGCTTGAAGCTAGTCGCTGTGTTTTATGCATATTGGCTACTTCTGCAGTACAAAATCCAGTCAGTTGCAAACAGATGGAGTAGTGTCCGGTTTCAGGGGTAATAAAATACATGGTATCTGATCAGCTCATAGTCTCGCCGATACCCGATATGGCCAAATTCTCAAACTATGGTAGCTCCCTCTCGTGGTACGCTGAGGAGTCCAAGAAAATGAAGTAAGTCTGTGTTTTTCAACCCTGGTCCTGCATGTTTTAGATGTTTCCCCTGTCCCAACACACCTGACTCGAATGAATGGCTCGTTATCAGGCTTTAGCAGATCTGACGAGCTGATCATTTGAATCAGGTGTGTTGGAGCAGGTGAACATTCAAAACACGCCGGGGCCACCGGATTGAAAAACACTGAAATAAGCACATTTAAAAACTTACTATACTATCAAAATACTACAGAATCTTAATTAAAATACTTAAACTGAGATGAAATTGAACATAAGTTTAGTCTTTCCTTTAATAGTTTTGTTTTTGTTTCACTCTACACTGTCCACGAGTTAAAATGGAAGGCTCAAAAACACCACAAACATCGCTCCAAGCAGGAACTAAATGGAAGAGACGCGGAGAATTTATTTCCAGCAGTCTGTTGAAAGTTAAGGTTGTTGACAGTTATATAAGCCTGAAGCATTCACAGAGATATGACTCAGCATCAGTCATTATGAAGGTACTTGAAGAACTTAATGTCTTCTGAGGTGGTGCAAGGTGGAAAACGTTTGAGCGGTACTGCGAAACAGCATTTCAGGGGTGATGTCAGTGCTGGAACAACCCCAGCCAGTACACAGTGCTTTCTTTCTAAAAAAAAAAAACTTGCACTTCTTTTGTCTGACAGCATCATACAGAAATAATAAGCATGTTTCATTGCTCCGTCCCCGTGTGCGTATTTTGCTTTTCGAACGCGTCGAGTAAGACTGCCAGTGGTGGAGCAGGAGGGAGCAAACAAACCTCCCGATAAGTGGAAGTCTGAAGTGGGAGTGACAGCTGGGAGAGACAGAGAGGCCGGGCTGTCTTCCCTGTAGACCCTCTGTGTTTCGGCTTCATCTCTGACTAGACTGGGACAGGCCGACAGCTGACACACAGCTGTAGTGACAGAAAACTGGAGGGCGGGTGGGGGGAGGCGTCGAGGGGGGAATGTATGGAAGCAGAGTGAATAGTAGAGTTAGCTCAGGCGCAACAGGGTGGAGACCATGGAACAAGAGCAGCGATGACATGGGTACATGTGTGTGTGTGTTTGGGGGGGGAGGTGGTCCAGAGAGGGTGACTTATGGCCTCGCTGGTGTGTGTATGCATGGGCGCGAGCTGGGGTGTGTATGCGGGCATAGAGGAGATCTCAGGGATAGAAAGTCGGTGCAGCTGTCCTGGACGGGAGACACGACGCAACCGATACACGATGCATGTGTTCGAGGTGGAGCGAAAAACAGAGAGACAGGGAGAGGCTGATTACTTTTTTCTTCACAAAACAACACCCGAGTTGTCTGGATGAGTAAGTATATGTGCGAGTGTGCCAGATGACAAAACCCTGAAATATGGGGCTTAATGGACCGAAGCTGTTTGTGCAGAGTCAGAGCTGAGGATTTGATGACTGGGGCTGAAAATCACCACAACAACCAGTGTCCGCAAACATTGTCCTTGACAGCGTCTCATCACTGTTTTGTAAATGAAGGGGGACAAACTTTTATCCAACGCGCCAGAGAGAGGCGAAGACATAATAAACGAGAGGAAAAGAGATCCAGTCGGACAAATGTTTTCTCCGAGCAGGAACAAAAGTGGCCACAGCCATCCGAGAACATTGTTGTTGGAAAGAGTCAAGTGGTGTTGAACAGCTGTGGTTAGAGCTGAGAGAGAGGCGCGAAGGGCCCGCTGTGTTCTGGAGGAGGCAGCGCAGCGTGAAGCCCAATCTACACTCTCACATTTTGTCTCGGCTAATCCATAAGCAGGACTAATGAATACTTATGAGCAGCTGCTGTTTCTACAACAAAAACACGGCTGACAAGAGAGCGACAGAGTCAAGAGCGGGGAGGCATACGGAACTTTTTTTCAGTTAGCAGGCATTGCATCATTAAAGATAGTTTGCCAGAGTCACTATAATTAGATCGCTCCAGAGAAAAACTGGCGGGACCGCCTTGGCACCGGTTAGCGTCTTTTCTAGCGAGTCCCTCGTGTTGGAACAGAACGTTTGCATTCGTTATTCTTTCCAGTTGTATAATGAAGCCATTCCAAACGTCAGTAGTGACCTGAAGGGCTGCTCAGGTGGTCCTGGATGTTTCAGTCCAGTAATTGTGTAAGCTTTACATCACTGCTGAGGATTTTTCCAAAGTACATCATAACTTTAATTGTGATTACCTTCATTCCAGACAATCATTACCTTAGCCTGTGTCAGAATATAAAAATGACATGCAGACACTTGAAACCTAAGAGAGGTAATCAATCATAATCCATGTGTAGACCACATTCTTTCCCAGTTTCAACATCCGAGCCTCATGATATATGATTGCAATGCGTTAAAAGTCAGAAACTAACCCATTTCAAGTAAAGTGCCTTTTACAATTATTGGTCATTTTTTCCATTTTGAGTAGGGCTGCGCAATTAATCGAAATATTATTGAAATCGCAATATGGCCAAGAGCAATATCCGAATCACAGAGGCTGTAATTTCACATGTTTGTTCAGTACAGAACATCACAAATGTGGCATCAAATGTGTTGTTGCTTTCTTGCCCATACACAGACCTCAGTGTGTGAATTCTCTAATTACAGCCGGATAGAGTAACACTCTGCCTCACTTAGACATGACTAATGGCCACTAGGAAACAGAAAGCAGTGAGCTCTTTGTTTTGGATTTCCGTTTGCGTGTGAGGAAGCTGTTGAGGTGAAGCCACACGCACCGCTGCCCTCCAACTCCTGGAGAGGAGATAGTGGGAATTTATCTTGAATCTTCACACTTTGAAGAGTGACTGTGCCCAGCCACAGAAACAAGGTCATTTGATGCTTTTCATGAAAACAGACATGTTTCTGTCACTGCGGGGCTTCTGCTTCCTTATTTTCACTGAAAAACCACTCCAAGGGCAGGCAGGCGTTAAGTTGTTTGGCTGCACAAATCTGTCCGTTGGATTCCTTTTTTTCATCTTGAAAGAATTTCCTTCGGCTTGCTTTGGTTAAATATTAAAATACCACTTAGTGTAACATTTCCTTCACCCCGAGAGCGAGGAAACCAAACACATAATCCCTCTTGCTCAGCTTAGGAGACAGTTGCTCTTAGGAGTGAAAATGTAGGCAGTGCACTTTGAATAATTACCTGCTCTAACATCTACAGAAGATCCAAAATGTAGGAGAAAATGCAGGAGAAAAGTCTGCTGTTAGATCCTACTGTTGGTCATACACTGGTCATCAAATTGTACAGCTGTGTGTCATAATATTCATCTATACAAGGAAGTGAGAGTCAGGACTGTGGCATCCGATTTTATTGAGCTTTACCCGAGGTTGAGGAAGCAGGATGGAAGAACGGATGAGTCACTTAAACAAGGTAATGAGAGTTGAAGGAGAAGACGGCAACAAAGTCAACGGCAGAGTCAGTAAAACAAATCGAACAGCAGCAACAAGGCAAAGAGAAAGTGGAGCACGTGACTGATGGGTGACTGAAGGAGCAGGTGAATCACGATGAAAGCATGGTAAGAGGATTGTAAGGGGGAAAAAAAACTGTTTCCAGGAATAGTTTAGTTGTGCTGAACATCACATGACTCATTAAGACAGCTCAGCCTTCACCCGAAAAATACACAGTTTGAATCCCACCTTCCTGATGGCAGTGCTGTGACCCAAGAGCCGAGGCCAGGGTAGTGCAGAAACTACTAAAAAATCCATGGCTGATGTTGGGATTATTAGCCTGTGGCTACACAAAGCTGAAATCAATCATATTTGAAGAGTGACACTTCCATCTTTTCCCTTTATACTTGGACACGGGTCCACTTGGCCCTTCAGCTCATAGTGAGTTGCAGCACTGCTCAGCATCTCTGCGTGGCAGACAGAGACAAATGGTGACTGATTACCTTAGGTTGGTCTGGCAAATGAAGAATGCCCCCATCAACAGCAGCCGCCCAAACCTATTTGTATTGTGTAAGGACAAAGCATCCCGCCGAGGTGGTGGCCGGTTTTCTTTACCGTTTTGTTTGGCATTCAGGTGTCAAGAAACATTACGGTAGATTTATGGAGATGGCCCAAAACAACAGTTTAAAATCTAAAATATACAGAAATACTCAATATTCCAATATATCCAAGATTGTAATGCTTTTAAAGTCACAAGGTTGCCCCACGCCAGAGACAATTTGATAAGCTAGTCATTTAGGAGTCTGTTGGAGGTGGACAGTCGTCTGTTTCTCTCACCAGCGGGGAGGAGGTTTAATGGCGCATGTGTTGGTGGGAGATACTGTTCAGTGGTTCCTGAAAGAGCTTGACAGACTGAATCAGCCAGCAGTCCGCAATATAAAAATGAACACCTTTAAATAACAGCTTCAGGACCATTTTGATGGTAATAAGCTAGTAGCAGGGTGTATGGTGTCTCTATCACTTGTTTCTGCACTGTGTAACTCCAGTGAGAGGGAAGGATCACAGCGTCACATGTTTACTTCAACATGCAAGTTTTTCGTGATGTGTTTGTTTGTAGTCAGCACCTACATGACGTCTGACAAAGTGTTACAGACCTGGGATTTGTATTTATGACACTTGTAGCCTGTAGGGGGCACCGAACCAAAAAAATGCCAATTTCTACATAATGTTGCTTTAAGTAATAATGAGGAAACAAAAACCTGCAGTACAGCTATTTCAAAGAGATATTTTTGGTTGGCTGGAAGCACCAATACAGTTCCTTTTTCAACTGTAAACTGTTCTGATCAGGACACATTGTGGTTACAAATCAACACTTCTTTTTTTAATGGGATCCCTATCAAAAATATATGTTCATGTCATGTAACAAATGAAAAATCACCCAATGTATCTTCATCAGCTTTGTAAATTCTCAAATATTGGCCTCAAAACTCCCTTGTGTGCTAGTTCCTGGTCTTAACTGATTATCAGCTTTCTACCAGCTTAATAAGCAAGTGATACAAAATAATGAATGCACAATGCCTCAGGGTCTGGCCTTAATAAACCAAGTCAATGTGTCTTATTGGTTTTGTGAGGAGAATTAGGGATTATCCAGAACCTGCTAATGAGAAATGTTGACGCCGTGCTACTTGTGTTGCTTTTTTCTGGTAAAATGTAGTTTTGGAGAAGAAACCCAAACTCAGAATCTTCATATTTACAATATTAATGAGGTAATCTTACAAAATATGCATTATGCATTTTTCCATAACTGAATAAACAAGCTGTTCTCAGAGGACAATAAGGTCCCCAAAACACTGTGCGGGGCTAGAGAGGTGGCAGGGTCCGCCAAATTTAAACAAAGTAAAACAGTACGTGATTGTAATCTTTCTCTTCTGAATAAACTTTATCCCCCAAAACTACGTAGTGCACCTTTATTGTCAGTTTTTGGCAGCTGATTGATCAAACATTTGTGCAGACAACAGATCGAGTGTTTAGGATTTAGGGCGATGTTTTAAAAGAAATGGTATGTGTTATTAATAATTATGATTTTATTAGTGTGTAATCACCTGACACTAACAATTGTGTCTTTGTTCCCTAAGAATGAGCCATTTATATCTACAGAGAGAGCAGGTTCTCTTCTACGGAGTCCGATATGTTGCACCGCCATGTTGCTATAGTAGCCCAGAAAGGACAAACCAAACGCCCACTCTGAAGAGGGCCTTTGGCATTTTTTCCCAATAGTATTGGCCACTGTGGGTTTTTCTACACACTTGGGAGGGGAAGTCTTCTACTTTTAGGTCTGACAGGCGCAAGAAAAGCTGCTAGTGGAAACATTCCTCATAAACTTCAGATTTCCCAACAGAGTCTCTCTCTATTAGACGTTATGTCCCTGGAGCTCCCTACCCACTGCAAACAGGTGTTTGAGTGACAAGTCTGGGAACTTCACAAGCGACTACAGCAGCTGATTTCACAGTTAAGGGGACTTAAGAGTCGGCTCCGAACACACACTCACCAAAAACCTCTACTGAGTACAGATCGTCCGAATGAAAGTGAAAATGACAACTACAAGGTTGTATTCCGACTTGGGATTCTAACTTGGATGACTGTTCCTTTGTGCTTTTCTGTGTTGGGGGTCGTTTTTTCTGCACAGTGGTCTTTCAAAAGCTTCTGGAGAGTGAAAAGGTTTACATTTCATTTTCATACATCATCATAGAAGAGCTACTAATCAAAAAGTCACAACCATGTGGCTACAATAAAATAATATAATATCATTTTGTCTGGACCATTTCTTTAAATTATAACTATACGAAAACATTGTGCCCCAATAATATCCTGCAGAGGATATTAAAAGGAAATCAGCCTCATCAGATACATTAACAGTAAGAACACACAGAACAGAAGGGGGCAGATTGCCTTCACCATATGTGCCACAGCTCAGAGCGATAAATAATACAACAAATGAAGATGTTGGGTGAGAGCTGAAATATGCCGAGAACTGAGCGCAACCACAGAGATTACACCGAGCGAGAGCCTTGTTATCCTCTTTTTTAGCACCTCCGGCAATCAACGGGGTCTATATTGAGTCGACTGTTCATTAGCTGCATCATGTGAACCAGAGAGTGAGGCCTCGTCTCTGTGCACGCAGACGAAAAAAAACAACGGATCAGAGTTTAATAGTTCGTCTGCAAAACTGGTTTCGACTCACAGCAACTAACAACTGAAGTACTGTTTTGGTTCTCAGGGCTGAAACTTTTCGTACATGTCCGTGCATGTAGTTTGACTGTTCTCAGCTCTTTTCTGTCGGTTTCATGCATCTGGAATGAGGGGAGTGCCATTTCACATTCTAGTGAAAGTAATTTAATGAGAGACCTTTCTCCCCTTCAACTAGAAGTGAACCTGAGTCACCTGCCGCATGAGAACGAACCTTTCACCGCCACACTGAGGGAAGTTCAGTTCTGAGTTTGACCTCAGTTGAAGCGTGGGTGTAAAAATCCTAATGAGAATCTAGCAGATATGTGGGACCATTCTGCATGTTAATATGACAGCGTGGCAGCAGGGTGTGTGTGAATCCAGTTCGACGGTGAGGCCATTTTAGGGCTGCAGTGTGATGGCAAGCCGCAGCCCGATTCCCTGAATTCAATTTGCACAGAGTCAGTGCCACCTGTCAGAGAACAAGTGAGAGGCGGAGGGGAGGACGGGGCAAAAGGAGAAGGGAGAGGCATGTGGCGGCACCGTGCGACTCTCACAAAGGGTGGAGAGAAAACGGCCGGAGACAGAGATGCAGACGGACAGACAGAAGAATGCCATGGCTGAGGAAAAACTCCCTCCAGCAATTAAACGAAGAGACTCAGAATGACAGAGCGAGCGTGGGACAAAAGCAACTCTTTGCCCGCAGGAGGGGGGGCAATTATTCATCCAGCGAGCAGCCACTGAAACAGCGAGAAGGAACAGAAGGAGAAAGAGGGATGGAGGGAGGGTGGGGAAGAAGGAGGGATGGCCTGGAGAGAAACCGAACGCAGAGAGATCCGGTCAAACGGGAACGAGTTCAGCGAGACTCAGCGTTTTGAGCCAAAGTGAGAAAAACAGTCGGCAGCCCTCTCACAGATGTCTTCTTCTCATTCCTAATGAACGACAGCTGAGCAGACAGAGGAGATTTTCAGACGTCTTTGAGCTGTTTAATGTTTAGCTTCTACAGTGGGCAAACAAAGAAACACTCTCGTACAAAAGCAGATTGGGATCCAAAAACTGTGTCTGGGCTTTGCTAAAACTCCAGTCACACACACACACACACACACACATACACACACATACACTTTCATCTCTGCTAAAAGCCTCAGGCACAGGCTGATACCTCTATCACACTCACAGTCCTCCTCCTCCTCCCTCTCAGCAGAAAAAAAAGCCTCCTAAAAAGAGCTAAATTACATATCACACAACAGTTTCCTGATGCTAATGTGCCCCTCTCCAAACCCCTGGGAGGGAAAGGCAGGCAGGCCCCCCTCACTCAACGTGGACAGTTACAACTCAAATCATCATACAAAGAAGAAGTATTAAAGACGAGGGTCACCTTTGATGCAGAGCACCGTTTTCTTCCGTGTTCCAACAAGGTTTCAAAAGCACTTACTTTGCCAGAGGGCATGAGTAATTATTACTGGTATAACTGAGCAAAGAGAGGCACGGTGTGTGCTAGCAGCTCAGGCGAGAACACCACCACGGTGGGAGGATTTGAACGGAGATGGAAAAAACGAAAGACAGA
The DNA here is from genome assembly GCA_039737535.1 of Lagodon rhomboides. Lineage (NCBI taxonomy): Eukaryota > Metazoa > Chordata > Actinopteri > Spariformes > Sparidae > Lagodon > Lagodon rhomboides. The sequence continues at coordinate 22,758,544 of CM077788.1, read as the reverse complement.
AGGGACAAAAAGGAGAGAACAGAGGGCACACTGGCTTTTTAAGTTTGGGAGAGTTTCCATCTTTCATCAGGTTCGTCTACTTGTTTCAGAGGCGACCTCAGCTGCCAGTTGTCGGCTCGATGAGTAAAGCAGCTCGACGTGATTTCGCGAGTTGGTTTCTGCAGCAGCAAGCTTTGCTTATTTACGCGACATCATGTGATTTAAGAGGGAGCTCAACCAACCTTACACATCAAAGTGTGTTTACAGGTGTTGTGAAATAGTACTGCATATGTGAGAAAAGGTGTACGGAGCCTTTTGCCGCCCCAGTAGGAGCTAAATGAAGTCCGATAAACTGCCTCGAGCGGAATCGCTTGAAGCACTGTTGATTGAAGACTACAAGTTTGAAAATGTACAAGATCTGGCAGTGCAGGAGGCAACAAGACATCTGTAGCCCCACGGGTGCCTTTGGTTAATATCACTGTGAATGTTGCGTTAAGTCGCAATAAGAGCTGGGAAAATTGGCGAAAACTGTGGTGCAGAACTTGCCGGAGAAACATGGAGGGCGAAGGTTAAGGTCCGGTTGACAGTTAGAAACTTTTTATTAATTCACCTATTGTAAATTCATTTTTCGTTAATTTTTAAGATGCCATTAGGTTGTTATTATTATTATTTGCTGTCTGTGTGGACTGCGCCTAGACTAGATAGAAAAGTTATTTATTAGCATTAAACCTGATAACAAGTCAGCTGCTAAAGCGTAAAATTGTTTTTATGGCCAGTTAGCATCCGTGGCTCTAGTCGATGAGGTACCGTTGGCGCTGGACAGCCCTTGTTGGTGGCTTCTTGGCCGACTGAGCATGGAGAAGCGGTGGCGACTCACCACTGAGATAAATCATTTCCGACTGGCTGTTAAGGTAAGTGGATCAGAGAGAGAGAGAAACAGAAAAAGAAAGGGAAAGCCCCATGAGCCTGTCGCTGTAGTAGCCATGATTTTTTTCTTATTCTTCTCCTCTACACCTTCGCCAGTGCCAGCTGCAACTTTTTATCACACATATTCTACTGCAAAGGCACCAGGTTCTGACAATTAATAGAGAAGAATATGTGGAATAACAAAGACAAAATCTGGCTCTGCTGCTTCTATTTTGATCTTTTAAAAAAAAAAGTCCAGACAGAGTTACAGGAGTGAACCCACTCAGTCAGAGTACCTTATTATTTCTGAGTCATAAAACATGCATTAAGCTCAGGAATTATGCACTGGAGAGGTGTTACGTGGCAATTTTGACATTTCTGTACTTCTGTGTTGTAAAAACCTTCTTTGCCACTTGGAGATAGTTAGTGATTCTATCATATATATACACGTTAGCATCTGCAAAATAGTTAAAAGCTCACTTTTTGGACGTATGCAGAGGCATTTCAGCAGCTTTCACAAGCCAGAGATAAGCCGATAGAAAGATTGTGACAAATTTCTTTGAAGAAACCTCGGCAGCCAAAATATGACCCCGGTTTGCTTACAACCGAGCAGCAACGTTGTTATCTAACCAGGGCACGCTCGACGGGGAGAGCAAACCAATAAATGAGGAGACCACGGGGACGATAGCAGAAGGGAGGGTGAAGATGAGATGGATAAGCAGGAGGAGGGAGGGGGGGAGGTGAATAAATGAAACATCTAGTGCCGCTTCAAAGGGAATGGAGAGAGAGAGAGAGGATGAAGAGGGAGAAATGTGTGTTCCATGTTAGATGTAAAGAGAGAGAGACAGATTGCCTGAATGATCAATTAGGGGATCAAAGATGTGCTGGATGGAGGAACAGGGGAGATGAAGGCATGCTGGAGTGGTGGGGTGGGCGAATCTGGAAGAAGGTAGGACTTTGGAGATGGAGGAAATCAAATAAGAGATGTGAGAACTCACTGACAACTAAAGCGCAAGCACACTCCGAACCGCGCTTTGAAGTGTCACCGGCCATTATTCGATGAATTTGTTTCTCTGACAGTCTCGTCGAGCTCGCTCTGCATGTGACCACACATACGGTCAATGCAATTGAAAAGTCCGGCTGTCTAGACTTGAGGGTAAATTGGTTTAAGGAAACGGTGGCCAGTGCAGTCCTGCCTTCAATTGGCTTCATTTCCCATTAGAGCGAGACTGGAGGGACGGAGGCGAGGAACCGTGTCATGTCTTTGGACTTAAATGAGTTCTTCCTCTGGCCTTGAGGTTCCCGCTCAGTCAGTTGGGAGCCAATTACTAGAAAACACAGAATTCGGTGCCCAATACATGACCACCATGAGAAAAGTCACGTAACAGACGGTTCCTTTGGACTGAAACACCCTCATGGTCATTGTTCTTTTTCATGTGGTTCACTCGTCACATTAGCCACATCGCCATCAAGATCCGGCAACTGTGCACATCATGACATCAGGCTATTGTGCGGCGTTTGTCTTTAGGTTCAGAATGTGCGTCCACCTGCTGGAAGTCTTTTCAGGTTGGTCAACAACCAGAAAGACGAAGTCACAAAGCCTGGCTGCCACCCAGACAATGACCCAGATAGAGGACAACAGACTGAGGTCAATGATCAACCAGACGAGACAAACCAGACAAGACAAATTAGTTCTTCTCTGTGTGTGTGCGAGCTCACACACGGTCGCACATCTGTGTGTTTTCAATCACAAAACAACATCAATAATGCAAAATTGCGGTCACTTCCTCTTGTGTGGTACATAAAAAAAGCCGAAAAATCTCCAAAGACCGGAAACAAAACAAAAATAACCATTAGATAGCCGTTTGACAGATCTGTGCATACTTCACCACAAATCATATCACGCAATTAACGTCATTTTCTCCCAATCCCGCCAAGACAAAAAACTAATCAAAGAAAACTTTTCCTCGTGTGTGTGCGTGCACAATAATTATACTCACATAATTGGTCTTTCCAACTATTTAATATGGTCCGCGTCTCCTCTGCTGGACTGCACTGCTGATAAAAAAAAGCAGCTATGCGGGGCCAATGACTCTCGTGGGACGTTGTGGGAGAGTTTGCAGCCAGATGCCCATTACACAGGGATCCAGCAGACCTGTGCTTGTTGTGAGGGATTGTGTAGCCACGCTCAGGGCTCCTCCTCACTTTATGCCCCTGCCTTTGCTACAGAGGCAGAGAGGGAGGGATGAGGAGAGAGAAAATTGCCTTTTATTGCTTCCCTATCTATTGGCAAATAGCATACCTCCCTTCCTCCCCCCCACATCCCTCACCCTCACCCTCACCTCCTCCAGCAGTCTAACAAAGCAACACCTCCTCTGGACAGCCTGCTCAGTCCTCTGGCCAAAAAAACTACCCACATGTACCATTTTCCCTGTGGTGGGAGAAAGGTGACCGCCTGCTGCTCTGCACATCCACTAAAGCCCATTGTTAACTCCTCCATCAGGCTACCTCCACCTCGCTGCCAAGCACAGAGGCATGCACGAACACACAGGCAACAAGCTGGCAACAGAAACACACGCCATCACGCCCACATTCCCAACTCTCTCCTCCGGTTTCTTACACAAATTGACAGAAAGCTGAAATATGCAGTTTCTCGGCATAACTTTTTTTTTCTTGATTTCAGCACCGTGAAAGAGAAAGTGAATCATTTATTACACACATGATTGATTCACTCTCACCCCCCCCCTCTTTTTTCTCCTGAATCATGAAAACGCAAAATGTGTATTCACTTCAAAGTTCAAAACCTTTTTTGGCAGTCTCCTCAGAGTCTGAAAATCAACACAGCCTCTTGTTTCCAGTGCCAGGCAGGCCGCCCTGTGATGATCTCAGGTTTTGGACTGATTAGCTCTCGAAGGAGCACCGCCTTCTTGAAGGGCCAGAGGTGAAGGAAACCAGAGCTGATGGTCTTATGGGAGGTCACCTGTGCTGCTGTGAGGTCACCGGGTTAATGGTGGGTGTGATGGCCAGCACCTGGATGCGTGGAGGTCATCCTGAACAGTGGGACGCTTCGCAGACCCATGCATCATCTGCTGCCGTGCTTTTTACTCACTTTTGTTGAACTTGTGTGTTTTGTGACTGAGGTGAGGCGGAGCAGGGGGAGTTTTACCGACAGCGAAGAAAGCAGTGTGACCAAACGCACAGATGACGCGCACAGATCGGGACTCCGAGTGTTTTCTCTGCGGCCAAGGACCCACATTTAGCAGGATGCTGAACAGTTCGCAACGAGCCCAGACCATGATGTTCACTGTGAGAGTATTTCAGCTACGTAGTTGTTAAATGCCACGATGTTTCTGCCACACAAGAGAGAGAGAGAGAGAGAGAGAGAGAGAGAGAGAGAGAGACAGAGACCCGGGGCGCGACTCTACACCTCTCATGCGCTTCCCAGCAGCCCGTGGCCAGCGTCCAGAGCCGCCGTGCCCGCCTCACAGCGAGACTTATAGACGCCAAGCCACAGAGTGAGAAGCAGACAGACACACAGAGACATTCACTGAGACAGACAGACAGACAGCTGGAAATATCCGCTGCAATATTATTATAGCCGCTTATTATGGAGCGGAGAACGCGCGGACGATTTAAAGGAGTTTGTCTCACTTACCTAAAATACGCGGAGAAGTTCGCTTTGACAGGAGTCCAAACTTTGAGACGAAGTGTGTGTGTGTGAGACGAGCGAAGCTGTGTTTTGTCCCCGGGGAAAAAACAAAACAAAAACAAAACAACAACGTCCGCTGAATAATCCAAACGGAGCTCTGGAGCAGTTGTTGCGCACAAGTGAGCGACCTCTCGTCAAAACGCAGAAAACAACAAATTCATCCGAGCTGGCAGAATTTAAGGGACTTTCTCTTCAAGCTCTCGGGATGAAGAGCTGTACAAACTAGCCGACAGTGAGGTTTGGGGGGATACTAAAGGTTGCAGCAGACCGTCCAGGGTCCGTGCGCTCCGGCCCCTCTCTGAATGTGAATGCGAGCCCCGGCTGCGCTGCTCCAGCCTCAGTCCGGGCTCCACAGCCGGGGCCGGCAGGCGCCACCAGGTGCTCATTTACATAACTGCACCGGCTGTGTCCAATCACAGCTGCGAGCAAGGTGTCTGATTGAATATTCCAGCGCGCGCGTCATCCAATCAGAGCCCCCCGTGGGCGGGCGCTGTGAGCTTATCAACACTGCAGAATGAAATGCAATGTGGAGCCTTCAGGGGCCATGGGAGTTTCTTTGTTACAGCGAGGCTGAGATTTGGGGAATATGACATGTGATCCAGCAGCACGCAGACCTGCCTTCACCTTGTTAACCCTTCGCATGTAAGGAGAATGTTGCTCGGGTGTTTTTAATTCTTTCTTCTCGATTCTTTGATAATGTAAACTTGTAAACTCCTTGATTTATCTGCTCTCTCTCTCTCTCTCTGCTCTCTGCATCTGGCCCGAGCCATTTAAAGTCGCCCCATGTTCTCTGCCGTGGTATTTAGCTCTACAGGAAACTTTATTACAGAGTATTGGTGGTGTAACTGTATACCATTACTGCCCCTGGGCTATAATGACCCAGATTGAAGGGTTTGCAGTAAAATACAGAGATGGAGCTGCAGGAACCAGGAGAGCTGTTGATATGGGACCCGAAGGCGAAAGCAGGACCGAGATGGGAATTCATGTTTTAATAGAGCCACATGTGTGTATGTTTATGCTGAATTACATCAAATGTCGCACCAGGCAGACGCAGAGAGTTTAAAAGAGGGCTGTGCAACAGTTACAGTATGTGTCGGTACTTGCCTGACTGCCTGAGAGGAGGGAAACTTTAGCTGCTGCTCAATCAGCAGCGAGGGACAATAAAGGTCATTTAACAGAGTCTGAGCTCCACCTTCGATAAACAAGGTAGACGAACACTGAGGCTCTCTTTGGCCTCATGTTCTCTCTTGTGTGTGTGTGTGTGTCAGCTTGCATATGCACACATGACCTCAAGAGTGTTTTCAAATGAGACGCTTTCATTAATAAGTCAACAATTTCTGACAGAGACAAAGTCAGGAAAGTGATACATTCCTGCCGTGCAGTGTTTAAAGGGACGTTCACTCAAGTGCTGTTCATTTCAGAGGGAAGCACTGTACTCTTTACTCCACTACTTTTATTTAAAAGCTAATACTTTCAGTTACTGTTAGCTTTCAGATTAAGATTTTAGTTCAGTTTACAAAATATGGTGCATCGTTATGGATCAAACTCCCCACAGGCTCTTCTAATAATAGTGATACCAGAGTTGGGAGGGTTACTGTATTCTGATACAGTTACTGATTACCTGTTAAAAAATGTAGTCAGTGATATTATCCAAGTGTCATAATATTAAAGTAATGGAATTTGATTACTTTCTGTTACTTTTGGTTTTAGCTTTATACCAAACATATGTGAATCAAGACAAGAGAAAAGAAATATGAATAAGATTAGAACTTAGAATTGTAATCCTGTCAGTAATCCTCTTTTTTCCTGAAGTATCTGTAATCTAATTACATATTTCTTTCTATAACTCTAACAAAAATACAGTTACAGCAGCTATTGTGAGTACTTAATAATTCCACTCCACTACATTCAGGAGGCCAACAGTATATTTTGCAGATCACACACTGCATCACGACCAAAGCACAGCACATTTATTTTTATTTTATTATTATTATTATTTATTTGATTAGCAATCAGATAAATAAAAACAGTACTGGCATGATCAGAGATACGCTGAATATCAGATCTGATGTGTATTAGTACTTTTACTGGTACTTTTGATACATAAGTACATTTAATATCAAATATTTTAAGATATACAAGTACTTTTCATATTGGAGTCTTTTTTACAGCTCATACGTCTATACTTTCATTTAGTAACACTATGACTGTTTATTTTTTGAAATATGGCGCTCCTACTCTGAGTTGTAAAAAACATGCTTGTTTTCTAATGTCTGTGTGTTTTTACTGAACGTTCTTATCATGATAGAAGTTGGGAAAAAACGTATAAAACAAAATGATGAATAGAAAAATATAATACCAAAGCTGCATGAGCTGCATGTGTAAGCACAGAACAAAAAACATTTTCTGTTTGTTGATTAATTCTCAGCAGATTTAATGAATTTCTTCTCTTAATTCCGAGTTTCGGCTCCACTCAGACCCCTTTTACCCTCCACTTCCCTGCCTCGCCACCTCACCCTCCCTCCATCTCTCTCTGTGTGTTTTGTAAAGACTTTAGCTGCACTTTCATCTGGCCCAAACTCATTTTCTCTGCATATCATTAACCTTCTCTCTCACCACTTTTTAATTCGGAGCTCAAGCCGAACCAAAACACTCACCTCTCTTTGTGTTTAATGGTTAAGCTTCCCCCGTTCGGCCCGCCACATAAAAAATAACCTCATGGGCAGAGTTTATTTCTCTGATCATGATTTATTCATGTTTTCTGGTTCAGTGGAGTCTGTTTCGCGGAGGCTCTCCTCTCCAAACTTTGTTTTCCAATCATGCTTAACAAACAGAAAAATGAGATGATGAAGCTGAGGTGAAATTAAAGGGATGGTGATCGTAGGCATCTGAGTTATTATCCACGACGTTCGCTGACAAAATGTTCACTGATTCCCAGAAATGATCCTGCTGATGAGCACAGTAATTTTCTTGTTCCCTCACTCTCCAGAGCCTTTTCACTTTTTCTTTTCAGCCTTTTCTTTTGTGCACATCGTCCAACTGGCTCTGCTTTGTTCGTTGTCCGGGCAACTGCAAATCCCCTGGCAGAAATAATGACCTTTTTCTGTATTATTTCCTTTTCTACCCCGTGCCTCCCCTCCCCTATTCTTTATGTGTCTCACTTTCGCTTTGCCCTGTTGCTTTTTCATATTTTTTTCTCTCCCCCCTTTTTTTCCGCTAAACATGCTCCATTTCTCCGCAGAGTTTTGGTTTGTTGTCACTAAAACCCCTTCTCTCCCTCCTCCCTCGCTCCTCATTCTCGCTTTGAGAGGAAACCAGTGGAGCATAAAAAGCAGGTCTGATCCTGTGAGGAATTCACTTGGAGAGAGAGACTAACACAGAGAAAGAGAGAAGTTCAAGTTATATTGCACTTGTGAGTCAGCGAAGACAAGAAAGCACCTGGTGAGATAGATAAAAAAGAGAAAAGATAAAGAGGAGGAAAGAGAATAACTTGCACAAAACATCAATGAACTGTCAAAAAAAAAAGAAGAAGAAAGGGGTTTTTTCAGCTCAGAGAGAAGCGTTTTAAAACTTTAAATAAATTCTTTACTTTTTAATAAAGGTTAGTGCATTCGGCTGAAAATTACTATTTCCATCCAGGAGGGGTGACAGATGATCTATTGCCTTGTCATTTTGAATATGCAGCTTGAATTCATCACTTCTCTGACCTCGCTTAAGTAGAAAAACACAAACATCTGAATTAGAAATGGGAAGTGTTCAACTCAAAGGCATGAGACAACGCACACACACACACACACACACACACACACACACACACACACACACACACTCACAGGCAGCCTGTCCACCCCCTGTCAGGGCCTGACAGCTGTGCAGGGCTGCAGGATTCAGACAACACAGATCAGTTGCAGAATGCGAGGCTTGCAGTATGTTGGGAACCGGCGTAAAACCACATACCAGGCATACTGCCCTCTGAAACCTCTCAGCCACTGTCTTTTTCACTGGCAATACCCAAAAGCAATAAAATGTCTCAGATTTGCGACGGTCAGATAAAACCCCCAGGGAGCCCCACAGCTCCGTTTACCACAAAATACCTTCGTTTTTTTTCTCGTGCACGTGTGACTTCAGGTCCAGGTTTGGTTCAGACATACACGAGAGTGTGCATATGTGTGCCTGAGTAAATGTACAACTCTACATCCGCCCCTGTGCCCCCCTCTAATGTCTGTTTACTGTGACGTGTCTGTGCTGTCAGTATCAGTCACAGGCCCAGGCCAGGTCGGGTTTGATTGGCCCCTGAGGAGGATCTGGGGGCGGTGGGGGTGTCAGGGGGGTCACAGGGTCACTGTCTGCCCCAGGGGGAGGTACCTGATTGGGGGTGAGGGTGTGCGTCACGGCCCTGGAGCGCTCCTTTTAGGTGTTTGGTGAGGAAAACGGTCGTGTCAGCTCCTCTCACTTTCCGCAGAGCTCTCTGTCTTTCCGTCGCTTCTGTTTGTTCCCTGTTGTGTTGTCTATTTTTGGATGCAAGATTGTTGATATATTCTCGTCGCTAGATTAAGAGTCTTCTGTCATGCTCTGTGTGGCCGTGTGGCTGGCACAGCGCTGCTTGGAGCTTGGTTTGGTAGCGTTTCCTCAGTCTCTCAGGGCTGTGGGCGCTGAGCTGGCAACAATTTTTCTTTGTTTATCTTTCCCAACACAGCAAGACAGTGCACACCAAACTTCACTCTCTCAGGGTTCACAACACTGTTTCAGTAAATATCAACCCCATGGTGGCACTAGAGGAAAAGTCCAGGGATCACCAAGAAGTAATTAGGATACATCATCTTGGAATCATGAATGGCTGCACAATATTGTATGGCAATCAGTGGTGGAATATAATTAAGTATATTTACTCAAGTAGTGTGTCTCATTCACATTCTTTCGTGGCTTTGACAGATCAGTGGAAGAAGACGTACTTAGATTATTATTATTATAAGTAAAGGTACCAGTAAAACAAAAGCTAAAATACATTAAAAAAATACAAAAGTATAAAAGCACAGAAGTATCATTAGCAGAATGTATTTAAAGAATCAGAGTAAATACTGTTTTTTTGTAGAAACTGAGGGATGTATTATGAGGTATGACATTAGATTATTACCTTTGAGTCCATAAGCAGTGATGGAATGTAACTAATTACATTGACTCGTGTGTTGTATCTAAGTACAGTTTTGAGGTATTTGTACTTTACTTGAATATTTACAATTAACATGAGTTTTCAATGTACTTTAGTCATGTGTTTACATTCGTGTCTGTAGACATCGCCTCGAACAGGCCAGGTGTTCTGATGGTGGAGTGAGAACAGTCACCGTCCTACAGTTGAAGATAACGTAACCAAAACTGTCACTATGAAAAGTTACGTAGTGCCCCTTTAAAGTGATGAACACATTAACGCATCAGTAGAATCCAATAATTTAATATATGATTCTGAAATGGGCCATTCTGTGTAATGAGTGTTTACTTTTATACCTTAAGTTTATGTAGATGCCAAACTCATGTACTTTCACTTATGTAAGGTTTCCAATGCAGGACTTTTACTTAAAACAGTGTATTTTTACAACAGTGTTATCACAACCTTCAATTAAACGCACTACAAAGACCCTCTAACTCATTACGAAGCACCCTCGGTATTATACTGATCCCTTTGATGACCTACATAAGCAAATGAGACTCTCAGCGTGAAGACTGGCTATTTCTGTATGAATTAAACAGTTATTCTCAATATCTGTCACAGGGCTGGAGTCCAACTTATCTGGGCTGGATAAGTCATGAAATTAAAACTATTTGTCACGGTGGATTGCTGAGGGAGAATAGAGCGGTCTCGTAGCCTGAGGTAAGAAGCTGCTCTGTAGTCTGTTTGTACAGGAGCTTACTTTGTTTCGCCTTCCTCATCTTTTGGCCGAAGGAGTAAACAAAAATAAAAGTTCTTTGTAGAAGCTGTTAGTAAGGTTGTTTTATATATATATCTATATATATATCTATATATAGATATATATATAGATATATATATATAGATATATATATCTATATATATATATCTATATATATATAGATATATATATTCACTGCGGTATCACATCTTTTACTTTAGCAAAGATCTGAGTATTTCTTAGTGCATAGTTGGAGTACATCCAACAGTTTTTGAGATATTTCAGAGTTTACCAAAGTAGTGGACAGACCAGTTGCAATTTGTTTATGTTATGTATTATTTATTTTTTCTGCAACTGGTTTGGTATTTTTATAAAAAAAAAGGGTGAATATTGATTTAACATCTGTGAAGTTTTTGAGATGAAAACTTTTTTTTTTAAAGTGCATCGTGTTCTTCGTTTAGAGTGCTGATTCAGACTTTTGAAGCGTTATCACTCAGCCAGAAGAGGACTCGTGTTTGGATTTTGTGTTTTTAATGATCTTGAGGAAGAAACTTCCCTCTTTTTGATCATCATCTTCTACGCTCTCTTGTAACCAAACAGCGCTTCCAGCCACGATAAAAAGTACTCGCTGTAACAGATGAATTTTTTCTATTTTTTTCTGACACCATGCAGCCTCGCTCACACAGATAAAAGTATCTGCTGGACAAATCCTATCCTGCCTCGAGTGTCCTCGTGATCACGCAGCTGGATGTGTGTGAAGTGTGATGAGCTCAGTGTTGTCAGGGGAATGTGGGGGGAGCGAGGGGTGAGGAGGAGGGAGGGGAGGTGGGATTCCAGATGACCCCTCACACAGTCAGGAGTCCCTGGAGACCCTCTCAGCTGTAGCGGCGCACTTGTGCCTCGTCTTCCTCATGGCTGGAGGTGGAGGGAGGGGTGGGGGGGATGCAGACTCTTTTGAGAGTCAGGTTTCTCTCCCCCCTCAGAAATCCCCTGCTATTCATTTGTATACACACACACACACACACACACACACACACACACACACACATCTGACAGTGTGGAGGACTGCAGCCTCCGCTATGGCATTTGGGAGGCTCCTCTACAACTGTCGCCTTCTGTTCAAACTGTCACTCCAGCCCCTCGAGGATTTTACTTCCCTTTTCCCTCACCCCCTCCCTCCCTCCCTCCCTCCCTCCTCTACTCACCTGTCTGTGCCAGCCATTGAATGAATGGCCTCCCTTTTTCTTCCCCGATCTCTCCGCTCTGCTAACAATAGAGCTCTGGGAGTCGTTCATTCGGTGCGCTCTGATCTTCTTTGTCTGGCCCTCCACCCTACTGTCTTTACCAATTACACGTTCAGCCTTTCCACACCCCTGGTCTTTAGCTCAGACAGTAGTTTAAACTTGGCTGATCGCTGCCTTTACACAGCCATGCCATGTTCCCAGGGCCTGTGTCTGCGTGTAAGGGCTTATAATTATAGCTATCCTTTAATTATTTTAATTAATATTCAAATTGGCCGAAGCTCAAGGGAGAGAACAAAACTCAGCTAATGTAGTGGAGTAATCTTGAACGCCTCGCCCGAGGTCTGATCTGCTTCCCGTCTCCACTCCCTCCCTTTTATCAAACTTTGCTTTGCTGACTGTTGCTGGCTCCTTCCAGTGAGAGTGAACGCTGTGGCGGATTGGAAGGCGCTGAGGACGGGGTGGGCGGGTGGGTTGGATGGGTGAGGAGGATGGCGGAGGGGGGAGACTCAGAGGGGTGCGAATGAGTGCCATTGCAATGCAGTGAGAGGTGGCGCTAAAAATACCTATTGACACATGGGCTCTGACTCACAAACAGGGTCACAGACAAACACACAAGGCGGTGACTAAAGAGGTCTCATTCATGCACCGGCACACACACGTTCAGCACATGACTGCACCAATTAAAATACAGATTATTCACATTGAAGCTTTAAAACACTTCATCCCTCCGAGTTTGTGTTTTTGGAGAGCTCCATGTCAAACAGAGAGATGGCCCTTTCCACACTCAAGCAACAAGTCCTCTGAACAAACAAACCCGGCTGCCATATTGTGACCCACGGCAGGAGGAAAATGGGAGAAAGCTGCTCTGTACACACTGTGCTGAATGCTCACTGTGGCAAACATTGTGTCTGAGTTTACCTCGCGGTGACACGCTGCTGAGACAGTTTACCAAGCGCTGATCGCCAGAAGAAAAGAGACACTAACAGTCGGATTTTCTCCCCCATTGTGTACAGCTTTCAGAGCAATTATTAGAAAAAAAATATGGGTGCGGTGTTCACCTGGGAGAGTTCTTCTGTGACAATAATGTTTTTACACCATCCAGTACAGATTAGTGTATTTTTTTGCCGTCCACACATTTGGCCCGAGGGGAACTTTTAATCAGACTTGTGCCTCGGTGTCCACAGCAGCACTGCGCCGTCAATACCTCATTCAAATGTTCACATTTTCTATTGGCCTTGAAGGATATGTATACTTGATAGGAAGTACTCAATCCTTATCATATAAGCAGTGATGAAATGTAATTAGGTATATTAACTCAAGTAATATACATAAACAATTTTGAGGGAGGCTTGCTTGTACTTTAGTTGAGTATTGCCTTTTTTTGTATTTAATACCTTCACATTTGATACCTTTAGTTACTAGTTACTTCCAATAATCAGTCGCTCATTAATATTCAATATATAGGTACACGAAAACATATGTATACTTTACTTTTACTGGTACTTTTGATACTAAAGTACATTTACAATCTGATACTTTAAGACTTTCAAGTACTATTTGTAGGGATAACTTTCACTTTTGCCAAAGTAATATTTGAACACGATATATTTACATTTACCCAAGAATAACTTTAAGGTACTTTTTACAATACTGTTAATATGTAAAAGTACCAATAAAATCATCTAAAATACTCCATTACAAGTACAAATACAAGTATAAGTACAGAAGCATCATCAGCAAAATGTGTTTAAAGTTTCAAAGGAAAAGTATTAATTCTTTAGGAAAGTGGCCTCTGCGGGTGATATATCATCAGACAATATTTGATAATTGTTGACCCTCCATCATATAAAAGCATTACACTGTTGTAGCTGGCCGAGGTGGAGCTGGCAACTACTTTATAAACTGTTCAGTAGTTTAATTTAGTGGTTCGCAGTCCCAGTGCCAGGCACCTCCGAAGGGTCACATGTAAATCTAAGCGGTTGTGAGATGATTAATGGAGTTGGAAAGAAAGACATTATATATATAATTCTGCCTTTGTGTTCATTGAACCTTTATTTAGATTAAAGAGAACTGTGGGGGAGAAATCTGCCTTTCGTCAAACTGCTTAACAAAGAAGGGGCCCCAGCTGGACACTTTTCTTGAAAGGTGTCATTAGTCAGAAAGGTTTAAACCTCAGCAGTGCTTTGTATTTTATGAGCTCATGACATGTTGATAAAAGCAAATGAAAGAAAATGTACAGTATTTCAGCCTGAAATGTGAGGGCATAAAATAGAATTACTCAAGTACCTCGAAATTGTACTTGTGTAAAGCAATTGAGTAAATGTACTCAGTTACTTTCCACACTTGCAGGTGATGGTAGTCGAGGCCAGCATCAAAAGAAGCTGAGGAGGACATCCAATCTTCTGGGCCGAGACCTCGTCACCCCCCAAAGCGCTGCTGGAGCACAGAGACGTTGACTGGAGGGACAACTGCCTGAGCTGTAAATCAGAGTGTGTTTGACCGTGTGTGGTCTCTGAATATAAGTGAAAAGTGTGTGACTCTAGCAGACCAGGGATTTCTACCGCAACTACTTCCAAGGTCCATGGAGAAGGAAATTGTCCAAACAAGAGAACAACTTCGATTACTGCTGGTCTGAAAGCGACTGCATTCAGGCTGATCTGCAATCTGTGTTTAAGACAGAAATCAACCCTCATCAGTGGTGGAAAACATTATACTTCAGTACAAGTTTAAGGTACCCGTACTTTACTTTAACACTCAACAGAGTGAGACTATAGATAAAAAACATATGATACACTTAAATAATAAGTAAAATACAGAATAATGTGTTGTTAAAGATGAAGGTGATTGAGGCCACTTGTCAGTTTAGCAGTTCCACGCAAATTAGGTCATTTCATCTCTAAACTCAGACAGAATTATCCAGTAGCTCACAAAATTGCCAAGATTACAGAAAAGTCCAAAAAGATTCAAATATGGGCGACAAAACTTTGTTTTTTCTTCTTTCCCCTCACAATTATCATCTAACGATGAGTTATTTTGTGATCCTCTGGATAAAACTGCCTGACTCTCTTTAAAGCAGCTCCACTTCACCCAGCTGCGGCAGTAAATGGCTGCCTTTGCATTTTCACATCATCATTAACACTTTAATAATGTCATTTCGGTCACCGGGGACATTTTACAGCAGAACCAGTGCTTTTACTTTTGAAACTTAAAGTGCCTTTAGCTGGAAACACTTCTGTACTCCTGGTTTCCTATCTATTACAGAATTCATTTTTTAAGATTTTACTGATTACTTTTAAATCCCTACATAGTCTGGCTGCATATTACATTTCAGAACTCCTAACCCCTTATCCTGCTCCAAAACCCTTGAGATCAGAGATTCAAATGTTGCTAACAGCTCTACGCTGCAGGTTTAAAATGAAGGGTGATCATGCTGTTATGGAAAAAACTCCCCCTTAAATGTCAGATCAGCTGAGTCAGCGCCACAATTTAAAAAGCTTTTGAAAACACACCTGTACAGACAAGAGTTTGGATAATGTTTATTCAGAGGTTTTAATGTTGCTCTTTTATAGTTTGTTTTTATCGCTCTATGTTTTATACTACTTCTTTTATTGCTCTTGTATTCCCCGGATTTTATTGCATTTCATTTTGTTTTATTTCTCTATAATTCGCAAGATTTGCTATAGAAATAAGCTGTCTTGTTGTTGTTGTTGTTCTTCTTCTTCTTGTTCTTCTTCTTATTATTATTGTTATTACTGGTAACACTTTATAATAAGGTACACAACAATGTGAGTAGTTACTGAGCAGTGAGTAAGGCACGAATCAGGGATGACTTGATAGTTAACAAATTGTCCATGAGTAATTCCTCAAATAACTTTGAGGACCATATAGTAGATAATAATGAGTTACTTGAGAACAGACTGGGAGATGATATATTAATGAATCATTAGGTAATGATTAGTTCATTAATATCTGTGAATCAACATACTATATCAACCAGCTGCTATATAATGACTCTGTATTCGTAATTTCTCTGTCTGATGTCTCAGTTTACTTGATGGTATACAAAAAGAGTAATTAATGATTAAGTAATCAGTAACTAATGAGTCATCAGTAGTTCGTGCCAGAGCCAGTTGATAGTTAATCAAGAACAGCTCGAGAGGAAAGTGATCGGTATCTTGATTCACAGATATTAGAATCTAATCATTACCTAATAATCTAATAGTATCATACAGTCTGTTCTCCAGTAACTCATTATCTACTATAACGTCCTGAACAATTCCACCATTGACCCTCATAACAGTTTGTGACCTACCTCCTCTAATGGTGATAAAACTGAACATGGTTGTAATATCACGTAACACATTACTGCACATACGCACTATAAACACCACAAATGAGAAGCCTGTGCACAATCAGCTCGGTGCACCTGACTATTAAGAACGGCACAGTCTCACGCTAGCGCTGGCTTTGATAGCCCTCTAGTGACCACAGAGGTGTACCTGCCAGCTGAGATACAGAACTATAATTTATTATAATGAGACTTACTGCAGTTCGGTTGTTTCTATAAAGCCAACAGGGACATTTGATTTTTAGTTTTTTGTCTTTAAATGAAACACTCAAACACTTGTGGCACTTCCCATTCACTCTCCATCTCACCTGTGTGTGCATGTGTGAGAATGTGTGTGTCCACAGTGCCCAGGGGAGCATATAAAACCAGACTAATGAATTTCTCTGCTCTGCTTATGCTCCGGCTCTCATATGAAACCAATTCATTACTCCGTGGTCTCACCCACATGTTGGCGGGGGTCACATAGGGAGCAACAATGGGGCAAATAAGAGAGAAAAGGGGGGAGGAAGAGGTCAAGAGTCGCCACAACAACCGGCTTGCGTCATGAGAAAGCTTTCCGAGGAGTAAAAGAAAAAAAAAAGGAAAGATCAAATTCAAACCACATGGGCATTAAAGGCGTGACTGATGCTGGCAGCTAAGATATTTAGCACAGCAGAATTTAATTAACAGTTTTGAAATTTATGCTCCAGTAAATCTTGGTCCTTTGTCTGGCTGTAATTACTGCCATACAGGTTTGAGGGCCACAACATAGTTTGAGCTCTAGCTCGGGAAATTAAGCAGCTCATGGCTCCGGCTGCAAATCGGAAACAATTCCAGATGATTCCTTTCTTTCCCCCCTCAGAGTTTATCTAGTCAGCAAATAGCATCTCTGAGCACCGCACAAGTTGGCACTGGATCCAAATTATGCAAGATGAGGGGATTTCCACCCACTTCCATTGCGTAAATAATGATTATGACAGTCCTCAGTGGTGATTATCATCACGCCGTCTCAGCTCGCTCTTGAACGGTGCCCACTGGGTCACGATAAACATAATGAGATAATAGCTGCAGCCAGATTTACTCTGACAGGAGGACTGGAGAGGTGTCAAGAACGTGACTAGATTGACAGACACTGTCAATACAGTCATCCCATAATGAGGTTGACGAACAGCACTCAAATGAGACATAAATCTCAAGGATTTGCTTCACATTTTTAACACATGACCATAGAAACCATTTTATTATAAGCTGGGAGAGGTGATAATTTATTCCACATGCTCAACAGTTAATAAAAGCGGTGGCGCAGCGGACAACTCTCAGGGTTATGTTGTATTGTTGGAGCAGCTCTCCTCTTCCCATGCAGATCCTGTTTTATTAAACATAGTCATGTAAGACACGCAGTGGCTTTGAAATGAAAATTGGAAGTGCTTTGATAAACAAACACCATAATAATAAGAGCCGGCGCACAACATAACTTCAGCGTCTTTTCAAAAGCCTGTCGATGCTGTTCTGCTCCCTTGAGGAGATCAGGCGCCTCTTCAGAGAGCATAAAGCACAAGCTGTTTGGTTCAAGCAGTGCTTATAGTAGAATCTGTGATTTAAATATGTTTTCTTTCAATATTATTCATAGTGGTGTTGCAGAAAATAGTAGTCTTCAATCAGGCCTGTCTGCAGGGGTACATGGTCAGTAGTCTCAGGTCCACTGAAGAAGAGACGAGTAAACCTCTGTTTATTGACTCCGCCAAGGAAGTTGTGTTTTTTACCCGGGTCCATTTGTTTGTTGGGTTGTCAGCAGTCTTACACAAAAACAACAAAAGAGATTTCCACGAAATGTAGATGGAGGATGGGTCTCAGCCCAGAAAAGACCCAATTAAGTTTTGTGCAGATCCAAGAGGTTTTTTTTTTTTTTTTCACTAATTTCTAATAAAGCCTAGATCCTGATGAAAAAATAATCAGGCATATTTGGGAGTCTGATGTATTTGAGTACAGTTTGTTGTGGATCCTTGATCTGGTGATCTTTAATTATGGTTAAGCAGATATGGGACAGATACAGGGCTGTCGAGTTTGATATCGGATAAGGCTTGACTGAATTGAAAGGGACTGTTGGGCCTTGAACGAGTTATGTGCCTTACTTATTATTATCATTTCAGTCAATAATCATAAAGTATTTCGGTTATGCACACATGGTGAGACACTACAGGTGAAAACAAAATTTTTCATGCCGGAGTCAATTTAGAATTTTGTTTCTATAACATGATTACTCTTGGACTCGTGGAAACATCCAAAATATACATGTAGGAGGTTTTAATTCAGATTTATTTTCTCGACATTTATCAAAACTAGCATATTTAATAAACTGTAATAATCTTCATATTTAAAGTATCAGAAAACTTGTAATCAAACTTCAAACTTTGCAAATTAGAGCATTTTTAACTACAATTTTAACTAAAATGATTTTCATAACGCAGGTAATCAGCAATCATCGCCAACTGGGGAAGTTTCATGTGGAAATCAATGAATTAAAGTGTTTTGCCTTATTTTCTTGTTGGGTCATGATTTCAATCAAGGGCTTTTTTCCTTTCCTTTTCTTGTTTTACAGTAAAAGGAGGGATACAAATTATATCTGTAACTGTGACAATCGGATTTGTAAGAAAGTTCTGTGTTTTAAACAAACAGTTTTAAACTATTGTGGCCCCTCGTATGCTTTAGAATCATATCGAGTATGTGTATGCAAAACAGAGCGAGCACCGCCTGGATGGTTCATTAACATTGAATCTAGAGAAAGTTGTTTGAGACTCCATTGTGTCACCACGAGGCTTAAGACAGAGAGCTTATTTAAAATTGACTGTGCTGGTATTAGGGCTAGGGATGGGCGGGGACGAGGGCCCCAATTTGGGAACTTTTGTCCAAGTCAATAATTACGAATGGCTGGCCTGGTTTTAAAAGGATAAGTTCACCCAAAAATGAAAATTCAGTCATTATCTGCTCATGCTGATAGAGATTCAGCATTCCATTAAACATTTCTGGAGCTTCACAGCAAAACAGTGTTGCAGTGTGCTCCTAGACAACTAAAGTAGATGGGGACATAAAAAACAACAGAGAAGAAAGCATAAAATTGATCCAAAATTGATTTGAAAAGACGTAATTTACACCCTTTTCTAAGCCGAAATCTTCACTTTAGCTGCTGAGCTAAATGCGTCAGCACAAACACCGTCTGAAGTAGGGGGCAAGAGTTGACAGCCTGTTGAAGGTGTAAATGACGCCTATTCAAATCAATTTGGGATCTTGGGGCTTTCAGAGACTTAGGCCGGATGAGCTGTATTGAGCCATTTTTGTGTTTTTCTTTCAGTTCAAGTCTCTATCTTCTTCTGTTGTTTAGGAGCACGCTGCAGCGCTGTTTTGCTGCGAAGCTCCAGAAATGTTTAATGGACTACAAAACTTTGGGGGAACTTCTCCTTTAATATTGGACTCTATACCTGCCGCACAGATCAGGTTAGAGTCCATCCTATAATGTTTGGGACAAAAGGCACCTGGCTCCTCAGCGGTAGTACAGTGTCTCCATGTGCACAAATATTTAGCATTACGTTGCTAATAGCTAAAATTCTACCTTGATGATTTTATGGTTGGCTACATTTTACTTCATTTCATGCTTTCTGCTTCAACTCTCGCCCATCTGTAACTTCACCGATAAAGTAGTTTGGGGGGACTTTAATTAGATACGAGTACATCTCAGCTGATCGTTACTATCAGTAAATCTTTACGCAGCAATTATCTCTCTCAAGAAGTCTCCTGACTAATTAAAGGACAACTTTAACCATAAAGCACGAACATCTCCGCGAGAATGCAACTCTGTGTCTGTTTGGCAGTCAGGCAGCATACAAAGTGTAATTAGTTTGTCAAAGCTCATCCAAACATGTCCCAGCTGTCCATTTTGATCACAGTTTTCCTCTAAAATTGTGTCAAATCATTTTGAAGTTCCCACATCATTTAATCATGTGCATCTGAAATGAGTGGGAGTTGGCAGGGTGTCTTTTTTTTAATAAAACAAGAAGTCATTAGGGGGTTTGTCATTAAAAGATATTTTCTCTGATAACATATTGAATCATCTACATGCGTTATCTAACACAGCAAACATATTAAAGATGTCTTTAAATATAACAGAAAAACAGTCCCAGACACCTATATGGTTTAGAGGATTATTTATTCTTTTATTGCAGAAAGCAGTCCAGTCATCAGTAGGCATACTAGGAATGAAATGAGGAATGCAGCAAATAGCCTTCACACACCTCAAGCCTTCACGCTGCTCTCTCCAGACGCTGTCAGTTTTCATACCTCCAAAAAAACCTAAAACATAATTCCACACCAACACAACTAAAAGTCTGTCGCATGTCTAACAGCATGGTAGTGTTGTGTAACTGCTTTGAACTGTACCAGTGGTAGAAATGACTGCATGTGGCTGCAGTGTGATGTATTACACAGTAACACAGCACTCTGCTGTAGAGCTCCCTCAGTGAACACATGAATGAGGTCAGACTACAGCACGCAATAATACAGCACTCAGGATTGGAGCAGGGCCATCACACATCACAGAGAAAGAGAGAGAGACCAGAAAGAGAGAAAATGTCAGTTGTTCTACTTCAACAGAATGTTTGATGAAAACATGGCGGTGACGAACACTAAGAATTGTAACAGCTTTACAAGATCGGACCTTGAGATTGAGTGACGTGTCATAAAACCAGCATCAGACGACAGATGGAGTGTGTAATGTTATTTATAATGATGGACAGATGGAAGCCGAGATGGCCAGTCTCTCTTTCTGTGTGGTTAAAGGAATAGTTCGACATTTGGCAAATACACTTCAGAGATCAGTGTACGGCAAATACGAAGCTACAGCCAGCAGGCGGTTAGCTTAGCTTAGCACAAAGACTGGAAAACAGGAGAAGAGCTAACTTGGTTCTGTCCAACAGCATGAACCTTTAAAACTCACCAGTTACCTGACAAAGTAAGAGGTATTTTAAACATGGGGTCTGTTTTTTTTTTGCATATCTTGGTGTCTAAAAGACTAAAAGGTACAAAAGGTTTTGGAATTGGTCCAGTACATCGCCTGAACGAGCTGTAACGGCTACAATGTAACCCTATGGGACAACCGCGCCCATCGAAGTACATCCACTTGAAGTGTTTTGCCATTGACGGGGTTCTAATTTTTTATTGTCATTTTTATCATTCTCCTCAAAGCCACCAGACTGCATAGACAAAGATTTTACCTTGCAGAACACAGGAGTTACTGAACTCCCACTGCCTGCATTTGTAAGTTTGTTTGTGCTGTTGGTTGACTTCTGTGTTTTGACGTTAGTTCGGAACCAAATTCAAGTTTTAAAGTCATTAGTCATTTAGACACCAAAAAAGTAAAACCGGAAAACAGGATACAATGTTGTAATTAGTCATCTTCATGTTTGCGTTGCCGTTGTACAGATGTAGGCTAGCTGTTTCCTCATGTTTTTCCTATTCTTTATGCTAAGCTAGGCTACACTCCAGCTTCATATTTACCAGACAGATAACACTGAGGCATCTGTGCTCTCACCGCAACTTTCAGAAAGGAAGCAAATAATTGTACTGTACTTTCCAAAATGTTGAGCTATTCCTGTAACGGATTTTTAAGCCGTCTCTGTTGGCTAAAACCTACTGATCGTTTAGCATATAAACTTGCTTAACTAGTGTAGACAAAATCCTGCACTAAATATTGTTGATCTCCGTCTGTATTGAGGGATCATTTTTGTAGTAGTTAAAACACTACAGGTTAAATTCCTGAAACAGCCTCGTCCAGCAACACAGGATTCAACTACCCTTCCCTCCCCATTTTATATTTAATTTCCTGCTGACTGTGTAGAATCACACCAAATAAAATATTACTCTCAGATACATTATAACTCAAATCAAACCCCAGTTTAGATAAATGAACCTCCAACAGAGCGCCAATTCTGCTAACGGCAAAACTGTGTATAAAATACTGGTTTGATCCATGATGCATTCTACTTTTATGGTTTAATATATCTTATATCCCATCCTGCACCCTTAAATCAAAGTTGTGAGAATTGATGGTCTATAAAGAAGATTTAGAGTCGGGTTCTTAAATCCTCAGCTGCTCTGAGAGCTAAAGGGCTGCTCCAGTGAATGACATCATACTGACAGTGCTTCTGATTTGTTTTATCATTCTTTCCTGAACTTTGGCGTCACAGCTGTGAAGTCACTTATCAATAAAGAGATTGAGTACCAGTTGATTGATTATTCCAGGCTCAGGGGAGTTACTTTGTTCAACTACATGCAAAAAAAAAAGAAGAAAAAAAAAAAGAGGAAAGATTAAATCAAACCAAACCAAACCCATTCCTGGAAGCAACACTAAAGAATAAGCTTCATGGATGAACAAGCAGAGCAGAGGCACAGCATGGAATACATGAATATGCTCTGTATATAATAGGGAGAAGGACATGGGCTCAATGAATTAGAAGGTCATGTCATGAGGAGTGGAGGAGCAAGAATAAACGAGAAGGAATGCAGATTTAGGAAAAAAAGGGAATGAAAAGTGCACTGGGGTAATCAGGGCAAAGTCAGGGGAAAGGAACAACTCATGTCTTCCTGCTCATCTTTCCCTCCGTTATCACTCGCACTCATTTTCCCGAAGGACATTGTACATGTTGACAGTAAAGCCAGATGGCTTACTGTCCTTCCGGCTCGGACGTCCAAACCCCTCATCTTCATCATCTCCATCCTCATCGTCGTCTGCGTCCCGGTCTCTCTCTTCCTCGGGCTCGGTGCTGGACTCCCCGTCGTCGTCATCGTCCCTCTCTCCTGCTCCTTCCTCCTCTGTTGTCCTTCCTTGAAGAGCCATGATCTCCGGCAAGTCTGGGTGATTTTCCCAACGCTCTGTAGATCATAAATAAATAATAAATAATCCCAGCAATAATTTATTCCACCCACCTGCCGTTCTAACTTTTCAAATACACTTAGAGCTGAAATGATGAGTCATGAAAGAGCCACTTTTACCTCTCAGGCAGCTGTAGCCAGTTGGTCTCAGGCAGAGGCACAATCTGCCATCAATTGCCAACCTCAAGAGACTGTTAGCTGCACGGTAAACATCGTTACGAGCTGCTTTTGCTGTCTTATAGCCTCTCCTCTCTGCCCATGCTGAAGGAACATATGGAGGTGGAGAGAGGGGGAGCATTTTAATGACAACAATAAACAAAAGACAAAAAAGGACAGGTCTATTAAACGCTTCAACATTGTAAATAAACGAATACATCATATTGCTATGTTCAAGGGTTGTCCTACACCTGCTGCCCTACTTACAATCAAACTAAACTGAACATACCTGCTGCTCCTTTGGATTGGTGCTCTTATTGCACTGCAGATATTTTACTTTCTTGGTTCTACTAAGTGTCACTGTAAGGAAAGTAGTGTGTGTGTGTGTGTGTGTGTGTGTGTGTGTGTGTGTGTGTGTAGAGAGAGAGAGAGTGTTCAACTATCAATAAAAACATCGAATGTTCTGGCTTTCACAAATTGACTGCAACATAATTTCTGTCGTTAATTTCTCGAGCAGAACTTAGCTAACTAAGGGAAATCATAACCATCCACCATATTGATTTACGTTCTCAAATAGCCATTACATTTAGCCATAATTTACATATATTAATTAGCCTTTCTCTCAGCTTTTAATCATATTGATTTACCATGATTAAGTTAAAAGCTAATGCTAACATTATCTTGGTCCTGGATGTTTAGACTGGATGCTTTCTGCTGAGAGGCTGTAGCATTAACATTGTGCTATTCTGGTAGGCTAGTTCGATTTTACATCGACCCACTGCACTGCTCAGTTTTTGTTTCGTTTCAGCTTGAAATTATCCCAAACTTTGGACAATTTGTGTAGTTTTTTTCTGGCTTGTCTCTTCTCTACGCCGCTCAGTATTTTCTGTCTCCCATCCCATTTTGCAATCTGCACCATTAAATAACATCTTCATAATGCATCCACAGCCTTGAACACTGTCCCACAGTAATAATCATCTGTACAACAACACTGTGCATATTCATTAGGGCTAAACTATTTTTTAGTAACCGTGCTATGGGTCATCCCTTTTATCTAAAAACACATAAATGCATGTGTTTCAATATAACGAACATGGACTTGGATGGCACGGCGAAAGTCAGGAAAGCACTGACAGATGGACTATCGTGTTGTTGCTTTTTGTTTTCTTAATACTGTAGATTCAACAAATTAGCTGGTCAGTGTCACTGATAAACAGCTTACGTGAGAAATGTGACTTGGTCATTGTGACTTGGAGTCAAGTTTATACAAGTCACTGTTTTGATGACTTGCAGCTTGAATTGACAGAAAATGAATGACTTGAGACTCGACTTGGAAGTTAAAGACTGTGTCGGTGTTAACTTTGTGTTTAGTTAGTTACTTTTGTTTGGCTGTCAGTGTTTAACTCTTTAAAAGTGACAGGGAGGGATTTTTTTTTATTGATTGAGAGGAAATTAGGCTCATGATTAGAAACTGAAGATAAGACTGCTGTATCTTGTGGGGTGTTGAAGTGACTTGACTTGAGACTTGGGCCAAATGCCATGAGACATATGTGTGGCTTACCCTCACACACATCCCAGGCAGTCCAGCTGAGCTCTTCAGATCCCTGGCTTCCTAGGTGTGGATCATTGTCCTGCAAACTGGGATGTTTGAGCTTCAGCACAGAGAGGAAAGGCGTCCTTTCGCACAGATAACCAACTGAGCTGTAGGGCTCCTGCAGCTGAGACACGGGGTAGATGCCTGCCAGAATCTAGAGAAGATAAAACAAAAGCAAACATAAAAACAAGAGGAAGAAAAAGATCACTAAGATAAATCTAAGCAAACTCCAAAATCCTTTTTGAAAATGGCAAGACAGTATCAAAATAACTGTCAACAAAGTTGAGAGGCCATCACACAAAACAGCCCTGGAATTTATCAAGAGCCTTTGAAGGATAACAAGAGGGAATGTATAAAATCAATAATCCATTTTCTGAGAGGAATGTGCGTGTTTTCAACACAATTAAGTTTTTATGGGGCCTAAACAGACAAGTAAACTCAAAGTCACATCTGCTCTGAAATGAATAAAAGAGAGCTTACCTGCAGCTGTTTGTCGACACGGGAGGGGAAAACCAGTCCGGGGCAGTCGCAGAGTTTCACTGTCTTGGTGAGGTAGTAAGTCTGGAAGTATTTGGTGTGGCCTGGGGTCCGAGATACACTCACCACCTTTCTCCCCACCAGGCTGTTAATAACAGATGACTTGCCAACATTAGGAAAACCTGGGGGAAGAAAGAGAGATCAGTCTTTAATATCTACAAATTATGTTCCTAATTTGGTTTTATGATGCTAGCCTGAAATTGCCCAGTGCCCTTTTTAAAATTCTTTTAAAATTAATTTTGATAGTGACGCCTTTTGAATGGAAGACAGGATAAGATTTACTTTATATAGACACGTTTTTCATATCATATCAGATTAAATTACTGTGGATGATAAAAAGAGAAAAAAACATTCAACAGGTCCAGTAAAAGGGACAGGAGGACCTCGTTTTCTTTCCTAATCACATTAAAATGAAAAAATATTGAGGTCCCAGATAAGCTTTGAATAATAAGGTGCTTATTGATGCAATTATCCTTATCAAGTCAAGTAAAAACAACAACAAAAAAAGACTCTAATCAGAATTCACAGTTGAGAAGTTACTTAGAAACTACTTATTTTTCAAGATTTTGTTTTGGAATCATTCTCAGAAACTTCCACTCAATCTGGCTACATGGTTCACTTCTCTCACCTATGCAGCCCAGTGTGAGAACCCCATCTTTGTAGAGCTCTTGGGATGGGCTGCTCATCTCCATAGCGCTGTCACTTTGATGCTCAATCAGCACCGTCTCGGCTCCATCATCTGGATGATCACCATCTAGATGCTCAGCAACAGCATCTCTCTGAATCTTCTGCTCCCAGCTGGATAGGTCAACTTTGGAAACAAGAAGTATCACTTATAAGGATCAAAATAAATGTCCATCAGGTTCACAGAGTGGACAAATGACTTACATGCCTGTGTTATCACAGCTTGATTATGCAAGGGAAATAGTACACAGACACCCACCTCTGCCTGCTGTGATCTCTTGGCAGGCTTTCAGGATATCGAGAGGACCTCCAGCTTGACTCCAGCCAGCCTTCTTCCTCATCCTCTTCTTCTGGAGCACTACAAACCAGCAGACAGACAGACAGACAGACAGACAGACAGACAGGTAGTTATTCTCACTGCAACAGGAGCCAATCAGGTTATTCTGGTGATACTGCACACAAATCCTATGAGTGACAGGTTTATTTACATTTTATTTGTCCTCCATACTCTTCCTTTCCTCCCAGTTTCCCACCCTCTCCTTATTCTCCCTCTACTCACGTGTGCTGTAGGGCTGTCCAGGGTGAGAGGTGAAGCACACTATTTGCAGGTGCGGGAATTGGGAGGTCATGTAGTGTTTCCAGGCGATCACCAGTGGGGGAGGACACAGGTCAGCTTTGTTCAACACCAGGACCACCTGCTTCTGGAGATCTCCTGTGATGTGGTGGTATAGGGCTGGAGGGAACTGCAGCACCTGGGTAGGTTTACATGAGGATACCCCGGTTTAAAATATTAATTATGGCCTATTCAAGAAGTAAACCGCAAGATCATGTCCTTATTAATAGGAACAAGACGACTTGTGCTAATACTGGAAACTCTAAATGGAGGGTAGGAATTCACTTCATCTGGCAAGTATATCTGGCTCGTCAGAAGTTTGAATAAGTATGTCAGGAGCTGATGTCTTATATTTAGAACCAAAAAAACTGGGTTTAACTTTAACTTGGAATCAAATGACACTAGCAAATCTTGAGCACAGCATAACGTTAAATAAAGTCATTCCCTCTGAGTTTATCAACAACACCACAACAATATTACACAAAAGAAGGAAAACCAATGTTGAATATTAAATACTGTAGGTCAAACTGCTCGACTGAACTGCTGCTTTGAGAGTCAAATTTATCCATATACAATATTTGACCATTTTATTTGTGGTTAAAGAATGAAGGCCAGATTTTCCTATAATCAAATTTAAAAAGGACAGAAACAGTAAAATTAAAGTAGGGGTTCAAATTGGATAATCAGGTGATATACATTTCTCCGATCATCTATTTCATTTTTTTCCAAAACTACTTACCGAATCTTGCATTTTGTCAATGTTGCCATTATTTCGTTTTATTATAATATACAGTTCTATCTATACATGAGCCGTCCCTTAAAATCCAGACAACTATTTTAAGTCACCAAATTGCCAAACAAAAACATGATAAATTTGAAAATGTCTACAGTAAATAAACTGACAATAATAAACACCATGTCAGCCATTCCAATGGATGTTGACTGTGTCTCCATCTAGTGGTCAGATCCATCATGTAGGCTTTTGCTTACAAGGTCACCTACCGGGTGCCTGATGTCCACGATGAGCAGGATGACGTCTGACATCTCCAGCACTCTCCATAGCTGCCTCCATGTCTTAAGTGAAGATTACAGGAAAAGAGATGTAGGTGGGGTTTAATATTGTAAATTGTAAAACGATTTCTGTTCTTATTCAGCATAACAATTTATTGGGAAACAAGGGTAAAGATTCAATTATTTTTTAAACTACTTTAAGCTAATATCTACAATTCTGTTTTATATCATGCCCCATTTTAATAGACTGTATGAATGTGAGGCTGGGCTAAAGCAACACTCACTTCTGGGTGAGACAAATGGTGATTGATTTGTGATTGTGGCAAATGTGTTGATTTCTGCAGCCATTTTTAGCTAAAATTGTACAATTTAAAGACATATGTAAACACATTGTTTTCCCAAGTTTCTTCTGTGTTGCTCTGCTGACGTCTTCGATAAGCCAAACAAACCCGACAGCGACATCTTAATGCCAGTCGGACTAAATGCCAAAACTCAAGCTGTTCTTTAGTCTGTGTCCCAAAAGGTAATGGTGGGTCTCCATCCTAACATGAGTGAAAGTAAAGCATCGGACATGCATTGTAGATGAATGACATGTATACATGTTGAAATGATCATGAAAAAAGAAAATGAATTTGTATGTAACCTATGTGACAAAGGGGTCTTCACCCCAAATGTTATCGTAAACAAACATTGTGATTGGCTCTCTATTATAAAAATAATATTGAGTCTAAATCACAATATAACCTGTTCAAACAGCAGCTTATTCATATATGTTTTTATTTTTCCATCACATTTATCCTTAGCTCCACTTAAAAAGCCATCATCTCTAGATTACTGAGAGTCACTTATCACACCACCAGCTGCTCAATGCCTGCTTCTGCTGTAATGTTCCTCCTGAGCTCAGCCCACGCTTTGAAATTAAATGATCTGCAGGGTTTTTGATTTTGAAAAATAGCATTAGCATTTTCACAGCCAGAGCAAAAGAGAACAATATCACTGCATGCAAGATACTGTGGTACTTTGTTCCCAGTAGAAAATACCAGACAATAGACAGTTGTGTCAAAATATACCTGCAAATCCCTGAGGCAACTTTACCACAATGAAATATTCAGTTCATGATACATGCTGGCAACTCAATAATAAGCAGGATTACTTCATCTGCTGTCAAAGGGTTAGACTGAATTAATTAAAACTATTTATGACTACTTCTCCTTTTTGCGCAGAAAATGTTCAGGCAGTCTGAGCTTTTAAGGCTCGGTTCTCTTGACACAATGGCTACATGTTAAACTGGCTGCTCTCAACTGAAGAAAACAAATAATATTGAGGGGAGAGAGGATCAAAAGCCATTGTGTGCTCCAGAGAAGGTTAACAAATTGAGTAATCCTGATTCACCAGGAAATTAGTGGAGTCTGACCTGTATTTCTTTACCTAACGAAGAATGGATTGAATTTTGATTCAGGGCAACGACAAACAAGAATAGGTTATATGAATGGGGGCATTAAATATACAGTAGCGACTACAATGTTTATGGCAATGTGCAAAATTCCAGCAATGTCCGCAAATGATTTTGGTAGGTTTTCACCTTTGTCTCGAGTTAGTTTAGGTTGCTAAGAAAAGGTTGAAACAAAAAATTGGGTTACGTTATTCACCAGGCAGTGTTATTCCCCACATGTGGTGCCAAATTGTTGATTATCAAAACAAAATGAAATACAAGATAAATTAAAGACAACGTGTTTCGGCTCCAGCAAAGGCAATTTCATTTATCGAAAAACCATTAAGTGTATCGATTACCTCTAGATTGTGCTCAAAGTGGCTGAGAGACCCAGGTGGGTTTCTGGAGCTCAGGTCATCCAGGTAATCTCTGTACGACTTCTCCTCTTTCCTCAACAGATTCTCTCGTGTCATCTCATAATTCCAGGACGGCCGTCGTGGGAAACCAAGACCTGGCAGGGAATAATCAAGTTTAAGCGTGTCAAGCAGTGTGACCCACTCCATTAACCTACTCAGCTCATCTGTTTGCCTTATTTTGAGACCGTCATGTGGAAAGCATTAAAAAACAGCCAGACCTTTCTCTGAGGGGTAGATGTCATTGATGTTGATCTCAAGTTCTTTGTCCGAGACATGCTTCAGGACCTTCTCCCTGGCCAGCTTCTTCCTCTTTTCCACCTCTTCTTTACTCTCTTTCTCAAAGTGTAGTCGGAACCTAAGTAGAGGATTGCGACAGGGGTGTCAATAAGGCTACTTTACATAGTTTCTAGGCATTGTGGTGCTAAAAACCTAAAATGTATGTATTAAATAAGTATGCAAATTTCAAACACCAGTTACCATTTCTAGATTTAACTTTCCACCACACAATAAAAAAAACGATTTCTAAGATGATTTAAGATGAGAACATTGAAAAAAAAATTGATTTGTAAAGCCAAATTAGAGCAATCAAGATAGAGGCCATTCAAATAGAATTAAGTTACTAAAATACTCTGGATAATACTTTGGATCTGTACGATGATTTGGGACCTCGGACCAATATCTGGTGAATAAGTTCAATATTGGCACCAAATGCCGATACTTGATCAAATTGCTCCAACTCTAGCTCTGACATATTGCTCCAATTATTTATCAGAGCAGACACTTTTTTGATAATTCAAACAATCTGCTGCTGCTCCAGGCATTACATTTTATGTATCCCTGGATATCAAATAAAAGACACTCCGTGTACTGTGTATTTATCTCAGCAGAATTATATATCTTTCGAATTCCCATTCTTTTAATCAAAGTGAGTATGAGCAATAATACTGACAACTCACCTGTTGGGGTCATATCTACCTTCTCTGTTGAAGGGCTGCTGATTTATTCGCCTAACATCAGTGGTCTCACTGTCTGACGTGTCCGACTGTCGCTCTCCTCCTCGCTCCACACTGGCATTACGGCTGCTGGGCCCAGAACCTGTGTCACCTGGAGGTCAGGGGCAATTGTCAGGGATTACTTACAGTCAAACACAGACATGGATCATGTGCTAATCAGCTTTATTGAATCCAATGCTAAGATCTACTTTTCACTCATGTTGGCTGTTACAGATCTCAATATGCTTCTAATCAGCTGCCCTCTCTTATGTCCCAATCCAGGAGGCTTCAAATTACTTCTTGATGACAAATCTACACTCACCCTGCAATGGCCTCTTCCTGCTGATGAAGTTATTAACAGATGATAGGGCCTGGCCTTATGAAAATGTTTCCTTTTAAGTTATGTTACAGTTGTACTGAGAAAGACCCAGCTGCTACAGAAGTTGTTGAGTCCTAAAGGGGGTCAAAGTCTTTTTTGTAAATGTGAAGGAATATTAAAACAATTTTAATATCTCTCCTCCATTTGGTTGCAATTAAACAACTTTAACAGTTGTTTGGGGAATAAAAAGATGTCTGGTGGCTGTGTTCATTCTTGAGTGGTATTATGTTATATATCAAGCTCATGTCAATCTTTGAGCCAACATGTCATCACTATTAAATGCTGTTTTGAAATTGATCTGCAGGTGGCCGTACACTACCCCACAGCCTGAGCTAATCTGGCAGTCTTTCTTTCATTATCAAGGTCTAAAAATCTAACATATTTGCCATTTTAACGCTTCAGTAACACATATGCAAACCTGTGCTGTTATTTTATTTACAAGTTCACAGGCAAGTTATATCACTATATTGTTATCACAGCTAGCTTACAGACAACATGGAGGTTATTTAACAGGCTAGCTACATAAGTATTACTTGAAAATCTGACTTAAAACGACACAACACAGACACCAACACAACTATTCGTGCTCCACACGTACTAATTAGCTATGGAGCACGAACCGTTAGCTAACTGCTAACGCTAGCATGGCAACGCTAACGACCACTATAGTTACCTCTCTTCCTCTCCCGTTTGACTTGTAGCTGTTTCTTCTTCTGTTTGTTGCTAAATGGCTTTTTCCGGGGCATATTTAAAAATGCGCTGTTTAATATATATAGCTATGTACTGTGTATTGCTACCTACAGCTTTCTAATTGACGTTATTTACATGGGTGAAGTTTCTCGACTCCTACACTTTTCAGTGACGCCATATCCACTGCAGACTGCAGAGAATGGCGGACGAGACCACATTTAAGTGTTTTCAAAATCGCACGAGGTGAAATCATTTTGGCTTACGATCCTTTTGATCTTATTAAGAATCATTTGAAGACGCGTAAACGGCCTTATTCCAAGTATCATTATTTACATAGACCTCAGAAATGTTGGCTAAAATAACATTAAGCCCCCTTCTCTTTAATGGTACAGTCCACTTTTGTAAACACCTCACAAATTTGCATTCCAGCAGAGCAGACAAGATACAACTATGAATATACCTGGACGTGCAGTTGCATGATTGTGATGTAATTAAGATACAAGCAGCCCAGTGTTTGCTTCTCCGTTTTTCAGGTGTTACATATCCATCTTCTAATAGTTGTCCTTGGGAAAAATAATAGGTGTTTACATGTAATGTATACAGAGCTAAAGCAGTGTATCAATCAATTAGACCTACTCAGTTCACAGATAATTAATCAACAATCATTTTGATGATTGGTCCATTGTTAAAGCAATGTTTCTGAGCCAAAAATATCAAGTATTTGTGAGTTTTCAAATATGAATAATTGATATTGAATAGACTGGCTTTGGCTGTTGGACTGCCATCTAAAATGTTATCCTTAGTTTTGGGGAGACTTTTATGAGCATTTTCGCAGTTTTTTCACATCTTACATACAAATGATTTCTAAATCAATCAAGAAAAATAATCAGCAGAATAAAATCTTTTAGTAACACTGAATGAAAGTCTTCTCATGAAGCCACTGTGGCACATAAGGAACACTTGATTTGGTCTTATTAAGACTGAAACTGAAAAAAAAAAATCAAAAACAAACAATGACAAATATTTCAGATGGTTTATTGTATTATAAACTGAAAATAAAAACACAAATTTCAGATGTGCCAGTATGTCCATAAAGAAGTCTTATAAACATTGTCATCATGGAAGTACAATAGCATGAACACATTTGGATAACATTACTTTTAGGACATAGACACAAAGCAGTACAATAGGATTACATGAAATGTGAACTGGCTCGTCACTTCCCTGAAGGTAGTGAACGCCTGCGAATAGGTCTCGGTTATATGGATTACCACATCCTTTAAACACACAATCATACTTTATAAACTGGTAGTATATATCTCTATATATACTTGATTGACTTTTTTTTTTCATTCCTGAAAAGGAAGTAACCGCTACGTCCCCTTTAAAGTTAAAAAGACTTAATTGTGGGTGTGTATTTTACAACATGATAGAGGTATTAACACTGACGTCTCCGTATGAAAGTATAAAAAAATTTACCTTCACAGTCAACTGCCAATTTTAATAACAGAGAGGCTATAAATTGCTGTGGCCAAAGCTGTATTTGTAGGGAAGAGCAGGAGGTGATGAAACAAGAATAAAGAGAAGCACTGTCTCTTTGACTATCTTCCCTTTATAAAACCATCACTGTGATGGACTGAAACATATTTTATTGCAGCCTTTACATGCACTCTCTACTCAGACAAGACAGCTCAGCAAAAGACAAAAAAAAAAAATCAAAGAAGGCGATGGCAAAAAACTGAAAAAAAAACTTAAAACAAATTTATAGCATTCAGTATACTGCGTCACCATGTTGTTTGTCCTGTCTGTCTCAAACCATCATCCAGGCACAGTCATTTGTGTGTTCCAAAGTTCTTGTATCATCTTAGTATTGCTTATATCCTTCCACTCTCCATCCTCCATTCCTTGAATTGATTTTAACTTCCCCAAGCCCCAAACTTCTTCCTTTCATCCCCTCTAAGAGTTGAGGTGCTCCACTTGAATAGTGGATGCTGACACAGTGAGACAGAGGTCCTTGTTGGAAGTAAGGTCCGCTACAGTGACTGGTTTGTACTGGATGTCACTTGCAGACACTGTCTTATACTGATGCATGTCAAATGGACAGGAAATGGATTCTGTCTGGGGGTAGCCGCTCTGGTTTTGCCCCTGCTGCCCTCCGCCTGCCCCTCCGCTCCCAGCTCCCCCAGCTCGACTCGATCCTCCAGCTGCACTCTCTGCCTGGCCCTGGCTTTGGTTCTGGTTCTGTTGTGCTGACTGTGCTGCCGATGCAGTCAACTGGTCTGGGCTGTGTTTCTCCATGTGTTTCACCAGATACGTCTCCTGAGATGAGGGGAGGATAGGTAGAGGGGAAACAGTGGACAAATGACTACACGTTGCAAAGTAGTTGCCAGTTGTCTGATGCCAGTGAGGCGATTCATAGTGTTTCATGTAGTAATGTTCTTCAGAAATGGACATTTGTCTTACTGAGGTATAAGTGCGGTTGCAGAGACCACACGAGTAGATCCTTGCATGTTTGACCGTGTGTGTAGACATGTGAACCTCCAGGCTCGCTGCATCTATGTATCCTTTATTACAGTTGGTGCACTTGTAGGGTTTGTCCTTGTTGTGCTGACGCCGATGGGACTGGGAAAGAATGGTTATTGGACAAAAGTAGTTTTACAGTACTGCGGATATTAGAGTCAACACATGACATGAATTTACTGTATGAGACCAAAACTAAATTCTTTCACACCTGTAAATTTGAGAGTTGCGTGAACGACTTCTCACATCCTGGATGGGAACACTTGTATGGTCGATCTCCGGTGTGAATCCTGAATAAAAAGCACTTTAATGTACATAAATGGACTCCTATTATGTTCATGTTGATCTAACCTGACCCCAGAGAGACACTGAGGCAGATGAGAAACCCAAGACCAGTGACTCACTTACCTGTTGTGCTGCTGAAGGTGACTGAGCTGTCTGAAGCACTTTTGGCAGTAGGAGCAGGAGTAGGGTTTCACTCCGGTGTGGATGCGGATATGTTGGGCCAGGTAGCTAGAATTGGCAAATGACTTGGTACAGTGGGGACACTTGTGGGGCTTTGACTCTGTATGGTTTCTGATGAGGGCAGACAGCAGGGTGAAAGAGAAAGAAACAGGATTGTAAAGGTGGACTGAGAAAAAAGAAAGATGATACGGTACTTGACACATTCATCAAGGGAATTGCCTCAGTTTATCAAAACCTGTCAGGGAGTTCATTAAAGACTAAAAATCTGCATTGTTTTACACTTATGCTGCAAGGAAAGCACTGTCAGATTTATGTCCTTTAAATCTGATAATTTAGATTTCTTTAAATATCATCTTTTGATACAGTGTCACACAATCACAGAATAACAAAGCAAGAGTGAATTATTTTGACTCTGTCCTTTTTATGCATATCCTTCTGCCTTAGATAATTGGAATGTGCAAATAGAAAAAGAAAATATAACATGTAATAATTGAAAAAGGTGCAACATGTAAGAATTGGCCACCTTGAATTCATACTCCCAACAAACAGGAGCAGCATATCACCAGAGTGACCGCTAACTGCATTCTTTTTATACATCCATGACTGCAGCTACCATTAGCTTTGGACCACTGGGAGACAGAGGTTTTCAGGCGCATGGCTAGCTGGTTAGCACGTTAGCAGTTGATATCTCTTGAACACAGTACATTAACAACTTTGACAGAGCGTCAAAACTGTGGTTTCTTGACATTCTGTCTATAATTTTGGAAATGAATATTCTATACTACTTTTCTTACATATTGCACCTTTAAATTTTACAAATGCATCCGTTTGGGCTAACATGCCTCCAGAAATGAGTGTAAATCGATCAATTTGATGACAGCCAAAAAGAAGAGCAACAAGATGATTGTAAAATGATTTCAGAGAGCAAGAAAGCAGAGCATGACAGCAAAGGATTTCCATCGCCGTTCAATGGAGATGGTAAGAAAAGGTATTAATAAAGAAGTATACCAAACAATCACACAATGGGTTAAATGGGGAAGCACAAAGGAAATATGTCTTTCATTAGATCTTAATTTCAAGTTGTATTTCTAAATGTGTATGTGTGTGTTTCTATTGAAGAAGCACTGGCAGAAGAAATGACAGAACACAGACAAAAGGAGTGTGTAAAGCAGGAAAATGTGATGAAAATGCAATGCAGATAGTACAGAGAGAAGCAAGTATTGTGTGCACACGCACAAATGAAAAAAAGAAAAGGTCAAATATTCTCATCAATTAATATAACACAGCTCCATGCATTTCAAATGGCCATTCTGATTAATGTATAAATTATGGAAAATCTTTTTATGGACAGAGCCCAACTTTAAAAGGTGTAATTTGAATTTTGATTTTTCTTTGAAAAGGTCACTCCTGGATGGAACTGGTAGCATGCGAGCCAACATCTACACGGCAGTGAAATATGCATCTGCACAACTCTCCAATTTCTTCCCCAGGAGGAAGGTGAAAACAGGAGTCTGGGCTTCTAAAAAGCTCTTGGCAGGACAAGTTAACAGGACAGGGGAATATGGTATGGGATTGGTTACAGGGAAAGGGGGGGTCTGCAGTACCGTGTGTGCTGCTGTAAATGACTGAGCTGCCTGAAAGATTTCTGGCAGTAGGAGCAGGTGTAAGGCTTGGCCCCACTGTGGATGCGGATGTGCTGGGCCAGGTAGCTGGAGTTGGCGAATGACTTGGCGCAGTGAGGACACTTGTGAGGTTTGGCCTCTGTGTGCGACTTGGAGTGGATCTGCATGTCAGACTTACTGAGGAAGGTCGCCGCACACATCCGGCACCTACAGGCGGAGAGACACAGAAATGGGAGGGCGGGATGGAAGAACAAGAAGGAAGAAGAGGGACACATATACAGAAAAAAAAGACACAAGAGAAGACGATGGAAAAAGGAAAGAAAAAAAAGGAGATGATGGTTGTTGGAAGGAGACAGGGGACCCACAAAAAGAAAGAAAGATGTGATAGAAAATGAAACTTACAATAAAAAGGAAAATAAACAATATCAGATAAACCAATGAAGACAGGGGATGTGGGGGGGTTAAATTAAAATATAAAAGAAAAGTAAACAGGGAAAGATGTCAAGGCAGAAATCAGTAAAAACGGACAGGGAAAGGTACGTAGATACAATAAAAAGAGAAAGAGCAGGAGTGCTTGAGAGTTCACAACTCAAAGAGCATGCTATATAAAGACAAAGAGGACGGTAGAGGTCGGGTAGCATTTCATTTCCAGTGTGTGCAGAGGCAGAGAAGGCTACTATGAAGCTCTGATGTATCTGTATCTCAAATACATTAAAAGAAAGAATCAACTGCCACTAAAACACAGGCAAGTTCTGCCAAGACATGCAGTGAAGTGCGTTTACAGGAGGCGTCTGTGTGTGTCAAATGCTTATATCCAGCAGCGTGTAGTGCATCTATAAAAGCTTAACATCTCTATGCTGATTTCAACAGGACACAGAGGAACAAGTGTGCTTGCATTCCACGGATAGAGCGAGGAGAAACGGGGGATGCACAGCAGGTGTTGTTTTGACACCATACCTGTATGTTTTAGTGCTATCTTTAGGCGCATGGTCTTCATCATTTGACAGCTCATACGGGTCTCCAGGGTGATGCTGCAGAGTTGCCACCTGTCAAAAGCAATACTCAAAGTTATCTGATGATTTTTTTTTTTCAACATCTCAGATTTTTCTTTTCATTCTGTATTTTCTTACCTGGCCACTGGCCAGATGAGCCAGTATTAGCGTTTCATTTCCTGATGGACCGATCCTGGCCACCGTCGTCTTCTTCTTTCTGCCTCGTTTTGAGGGCGCTGGCATCACGACCACATGCGACGCGGCATCCCCTTCTTTTTTGTCTACAACAGGATCAACAGCAGCAGGTTGAGAGGAGCTAATACTCATGAACCGAGGATTAGATTTTAGAAAGAGGGTTTGCAAGCACTGTGGTACAGTTGTTTAAGTTTCTAATGAGCCTTCCTGTTTCTGCTTTCTACACATTGATCAAAAGTCAAAATCTAAGCAGGCTATAGGAGGTCTCATGTTTTTTACAGTCATTGTTCTTGTTTTTCAGGAGTAAATTACATTTAAATGAGTAAATACATAGAACCTATAGAAAACATAGATTGTAATGTAAATTTGATTTTACCAAATAAAGGCCAGTCATACAGTTCTGTTGAGGCATAACATTTTAAAACAACCCATAACATACAGTCTAGGTAAAAAACACGTCTATTTCTGACTAAAAATCTGTTGAATAATGTTGAATTATTTATGTTATTTATGTTATCATTAAGCTCTTAATAACACTTCCAACAAAAAGCTAAAGTTATAAACAAACAAAACACAAACATACCAGTTCTTGCACTTGGAAAATATCTATTTATTTTACAGAAACTGGTTCACTTAAAGGCATAGAAGCATTAGTTAATGGCTCAGACTGGATAAGCATTAAATCATTAGCTGCTCATTTTCAGGTTTAGTTGCTGTGTAACTCCAGAGACCAATCTGTGAGAGCAGTGCTCAGTTGGGTTAATAACTCACAGATTATTTTCTCTCTCAAAGCCCAGGGCATAGTAAAAAAGGACACCCACCAGGTCTGATCATGTTCCAAATCACTTAAACGATATTACATTATGCAGAATTAACATTTTTCTTGGTCTCTTGAGTTTTGACTTTGAATACAATTTGTGGTTCAGCTGATTCTTGTAAAAGCAAATTTACTGTATGTGCGGCCACAGAAATCAGCAGGCACTGACATTACACTCAGTAATATAGTAGCTGTGGCTACATTTCAGAACCATTTATGAATTATATCACGTGGTATGTGTCATTATGCTTGTTTACCTGAAGGATGGAGTGCTGAAACAATCATGGTGGTTGCTGGGTGACCGGAGACAAACGATTGAGACGAGGTGGGAGAGACGAGTGTTCCCTGAGGAGTTGTGATGACCAGACCCGCTTCACCGCAAGTGACGGACAGAAACAGAGAAGTTATCACACATGACAAAGGCGACTACAGGCAGTATCACATCAACAGTTTGTAACTGTGGACCTGTTCAGTCTAAAAGTGTATCACCAACACATTTGTGTACTATACGTTAAACTGGAAGTGTTAAGATAGTGCTACAAGATTGCAGGTTGCTCCCCTCCATTATTTGAAGACCTGAGGTTGTAGCTTAAATAGACGTGTTTGCTTTACCTACGTTTGTTAAACAGACAATGTGTGCTCTTAGCCCGTAGTGCTGAGATGGGCTAAGAGCACACATTGTTCTCATCAAGTAAATGTATTAATCCATTGCTGCAAATGTATGGTTCAGAACTAAACATGTAGGGCCTAAATCAGCCTTTCGCGATCTCCTGATTTGAAATTGATCATCATGGAATAAACTAAAATAGCCTCAAACTAATAAAGACCCAGACTCACCTGCTGTCATGATGCCTGTGGAGGGGACAGACAGCATGTTCTGATTGCTGTGAGGAGGGTGGAGTTGTGCCACACCACCGACATGCCCTCCTCCATCTGTCTTTGTCCCAGGAGTGGGAATGGTGAGAAGGGCTGTTTGATAGTGGGACGCAGAGGAAGCAGCGAAGGTAGCGCTCTTTTCCTGCTGCTCCTTCATCTTGTTCAGGAACATGGCATTCTCAATCTGTCAGGAGAGATGAGTTTTTAATTTGATTGAACAGACTGTTCTCCTCTCATTGTATATTTGCAGTCACAGAACACTCCTCAAATTAGTTTATTTTTCAAATCAGGTCTGTAGGAAATATATATTCTTGATTTAATTGCCCGGACTCACCTGTCCTTGTACCGTGGGGATTGGAGACCAGAAATACGATGAATTAAAATGAGAATCTTCCATCATTTCTGTAATGAGATGAAAACCACATGTAACTGGGAAGTCATCAATATGATACATCAACAATACAAAGACATAACATTAAAAAGAAGTGTAATATCACGTTTCAGATTCCAAATATAAAAGAAAAAACTATGTCAGTAATATTTGCCTACATTTCACACATATAGGTTATTTCTTTGGTCAAGCGGAACTCTTCAGGTATATACAAATATGTAGCTGTCATTTCATAGTTGGAATTACAGCTTGGTTATTGATCTTTAATGGACTAATTGAAAATTGTCTATGTAAGTTAATTAAACAGAGACTCACATTTCTCTCAGATGATTTAGAAATAGTTATAAAGAATATATCTACTAAGACGGATGCCAGTGAGACATAAGAGATGATCGGCCATGATCTGATTATAGATATAGATAGATAGACATTATCCTACTTGGGATAATACAATTTATGTTTCATTGAACGTTATCAGACTCACGATTAGGTTCAGATTAGAAGTGGGAATCACAGAATATGATACGGATTCTGCAAAATTTATACATTTCAAGACAACCATCTAACGATACATCATGAGGTCTGTGCAACTGAAGAACACAAAATAATTCCCCTAGAAAGGCAAAGAGCAGGAAGTGCACTACTACTACTATTAGTTAGGGATATTGGGGTATGTAAATGTGTGTGTGTGTGTGTGTGTGTGTGTGTGTGTGTGTGTGGATATGCAATAAAAGTCAAATGAAATGTGTCGGGATCATAAATATACCCAAAACACAAATATTCAGATGTGTCACAGAATAAACAATGAGGTGAAACACTTAAATATCCCAACATCCCCGACTAATTTTGAGAAGTGTATGTATTTATTCGCTGCATTTGACATTTGACAACAGAAATGAAACAATGTACAAGAAGAGCATAAAATCTTACTAACACACACACTGACTGCGACTTGTCTATGATGCGCCAAAAGGCCAAACTAGCAGAAAGCAGAACAATCCTGGACATAAAAATGTTCAACGGGTGGATACTAAGTTTAAACCACGAGGAGTTATGAGGAAGTGACTCTCGTAAGCCAAATTGTGTGATCGAGTGCCTGCATGTATTAATAAAAACACTGACATTCAGTGCAGCCGGTGAATCGTTTTGTAAGAAGAAGCGATCCATTTGGCTGCTGGTCCATGTGAACACAACAGAGCCATCCCTCATGTTACTAGTCGCACATGTGCTTTTTCTACTGTGATAGGTCAACATTATCTGCTTTTAAAAAAGGTCACATTAATCAAGTAACCACACAGAGGAGTGTGGGGCCCTGGAGGTGTGGGGCTCTTGGGGCAGCTGTAAATAGTACAGCATTGGGCCCAGCAGACGAGATCACACTGGTTATAAAGAGATGCAAAGACTAACTGATAAGAGGAATTATGAAGGTTTAATAACTAACTGATTATAGGCGGTATGATGGGAAAAACACCATAAATATGACTTGAAAACCAACATTACATGTTGGACTCAGAGACTGTCTCTTGCAAAAGTGTACAGTAAAGATTATACTCCTCGATTATATAATTTAATGTTCAACTTTCTCATCTGGACTACAGCTGTAAGATAAGGATCGGATGATCTATCGTACCAGCACACAGTGACGATACAAACTAAATGTGGGGTTATTCACAGCAGATTCAACTTCTCAGCTATAAGTTGGCTCCCGCGTAACGATCAACAAAACACCACATCATACTAACTTTTATGAAAACGCCACAAAATGAGATGTAGGCCGTGATAATGTTTATAATACGCCGTGGCTCAAGAGAAGGACTCCATTTCGGCTCCTTGCATCTTGTAGTTAATCGGGCCCGACGTGCTGATTAACATACAGTTAGCTAGCAGACAGCTGTGTCTGTAGTGCCCTCCTGCTCGGGGAAAAAAAATAACAAGCAAAGCGAAAAAAAAAAAAAAAACCAAAGGATGAAAAAACTGAAGCGAAGAGAAAAAAACCAATAGACCATCCTCACAGACTTCCGGCTGTGGAGACGGGTGGAGAGGCGGCAGCGGAGTCATGCAAATCTACTCAAAATTACTACCGACTGCATGGAGAGTGGTGGCGTTTACCGGTACCGACGACTCCGTCTCCCTCCCCGGAACTGTCGTGGGTCGGGACGAGTTGGACACAGTTTCCAAATCGCTCGAAATTCCTGCAAACCAGTGAAGTTTTCCCCCCTCTTTTTTTTTTTTTTTTTTTTTTTTTAAGGTTTTTTTTTTTTTTTTCCCTCCGGTGAAGCAGCTGCCTCGTCTGAGCTTCACTTCCTCCGGATAAGGTCGTCAGACAAAAGAAGTGTGTGTGGTGATGTCACTTCCTGTAATTTGGGGGACGGTTAATTTAAAAAAATAAAAAATAAATTGTGTTCTCTGTCAGCTGGTGTATCATCACAGCAGAAGTTAAAAAGTAAAGCTATACGGATTTTTAAAATTATTTTTTCTATCACATCCGCACTCGATTGTTTGTTTTTACTTTGTTACGTTTGGGCTTCAAGTTGAGGCAGGGCAGGCGGTGTGATGCATTCACGTGCTGTCGGAAGTAATAGCGTCCAATATAATTTGGTCCCTCAAATCACAGCTATTCTGTCATATGACTAAACTTCCCCCTTAGTTCAGTCATTTATACCCTCGAGTTACTTAATGAATTTCTTGGGTTTAATAAAATTGATTGATTGTTTATTTCGAGCAACAAACGACAGAGTTTAAAACGAATAACAAGAAAAAGGTCATATTTACACACAATGAAAAGAAATAGATACTGTCAAACACTCGATGACTTTGTTTATATATTTGAAAAAGCCGTGAGAAGAAGTAGAAACTTATTTAATCTCATCCCTTCCCCATAAATTATTTAATGATGATTACCATTTTCCTTAATGGTCCAGACCTATACTCTAATTCATTTTCCTAAACTTGTCTAAATATAATATTGATTACCTTTTATCTATTATCTACCTATTATTTTTTGTCATACAAAAATATACATTCATCACTGATATACTTTCCTTATCAAAAATGTTAATTAATTATGTAAATACTCAGTCATGAATCAGTCAGTCAGTCATGCTTATCTTAATCATATTGACCTTTTATTTTTCTGTATATGAAATAAATTTGTGCCTTAAAGGATAAATTCCCCCAAAAATGTAACTATAGGGTGTGTTCCGAATTGCATACTTTTTCTTTTTACTTTTAGTACATACTGCAGCTGCCCTTACAAAGTACATACTGTTGTATGCAGTATGCATACAATTGGGCCATACTACTTTGTCATGACAGTGCTCCTTGAACTTTGACCCTCTTGCTCCTATATCTTTGGCAGTCTTACCACCAAATTTTGGATTACAAAGAATGTAGTACTTACACTTAAATGTGCTTTCATCTGCTAATTCAGTGTCTGTCATTCTGTCTAATGAGCTGTCTCAGCTTCTTTTATATTTGTGTGACACACCGTGACGTATGATACATATCTTGTGCTGCGCAGAGGATTGTGGGTCAGAATAGCCAGAAGATCATGCTGGCTTCCATACAGTAGAATGTGACCGGATGTAGTGGGACATCCTGGTATTTTTGGCATGCTGCATGTAGTACTAAAGTTCATATTTCATACTAAATAGTATGGCAGTATGGGTATTGGAACGCAGGGATAGTCTACTCATCTCCTTACCGATGGAAAGTTGGGTGAAGTTTCATAGTCCACAAAAAGATTTCTGGAGCTTCATAGTAAAACAGTGTTGCAGCATTCTCCTTAACAACTGAAGTATACGGGGACTACAACAACCAAAAAATAACCATAAAATGGTTAGCCCTAAGATCCAAATTGATTTTAGAAAACATTATTTAGACCCTTTTATAAGTCAGAATGTTTGCTTGAACTGC
Organism: Lagodon rhomboides; assembly: GCA_039737535.1. Taxonomy (NCBI): domain Eukaryota; kingdom Metazoa; phylum Chordata; class Actinopteri; order Spariformes; family Sparidae; genus Lagodon; species Lagodon rhomboides. Next base: position 22,715,258 of record CM077788.1, on the reverse strand, counting down.
TAAACTAAAAGCACGTGTTACACACAACCTGAGAGAGAAAATAACATATTCTCAAATCAATTCTGGATCTCAGGCCTTCCAGAGACCACTTTAATTGTTTAACAGAATGCTACAATGTTGTTTTGCTGTGAAGTTCCAGAAATGTTTTGAGGACTACGAAACTTCACCCAACTGAGCATCAGCACAGGGGTGAGTACATAATGACTGACTTTCATTTTTTGGTGAACTTATCCTTTGAATTTGACAAATTCAGTCACTTAAATGAACAATTATCAACCTTAATTCTATAAATACTTGTCACTCCATGGGTGGATTACCTAGGGTAGGGTTGAATGTACCCACCAGGGTAGTGAATTATTTGTTTAGTAGATTCTCAGAAAACTAATTGAGTATTTTAATAATCAGTTAATGCCTTTAGCCATTTTCAAGCACAGAAATGCCCCAAAATGAATGTCTCGAGCTTCCCAAATGTGACAGTTTGCTGACTCTCCATCCAATATTGGAGTAAATTGAATATTTTGGGGTTTTGGACTGTTGTTCATAGAAAACAAATAAAACACACATTGAGGTTGCAGCAAATTTATTTCAGATTTTGGAACTGATACCGTGCAATCTGGACTCTCCAAATGTTCACAATGAAGTAATACCAGAAAGTGTCATACATTCATCTCCATAACTGGTGCATGATTAAGAAAAAACCCAATTTTCTACTGCATATATTTTTGCAATGTTTAAAGGTTGACTTCGTACCCATTTTATTGTATATCCTGTCATTATGCCTTGGTGTTTAGTTGGCAAGCATATGTTCAGTTTTTATCTAATAAAATATCAAAGTATTAACAGCTTTCTTTTGACACATTGACTCCTCTTTACTTTGGTACAAATAAACTTGTTGGCACTGTCTTTCTGGTTGTTTTATCTCATATACGAATGGGAAACTCGAAAATACGAGTTGGCAGAATAGCTCTTGAAGGCAGCACAGAGTGAGTCCTCCGGTTGTCAGTGTGACCTCTAGTTAGTTAGGCTTTATTTATATACATATATAAACTGCATGTTACATGTAAAACTGTTTAGAATCGAGTCTGCTTTAATGAGTAGGTTAGACAATTTTGTAAATGTACAGTAATATTAGTTGTTTACTGTTTTTAAATGCACTTCTTCACCCGTCCACACGATGTCGCTGTAAGGACAGTTATACACGTTTACTGTCGTCAACATCCGGCGACACGTCTCTCCAAACACACCGCCCAGCCGTCAGATATCTCTCATTTATCCAAAACGATGTTGTGTCTTTGACTCTTTCAGAGTTAGTCGGGGAAGTTTAAGGTGTGTTTTGGGTCGTAGTTTCAGGCTCGGGGTGAGGTGGTGTACAGCTTCAAATGGGGGAGGTGAGGAAGCTGCAGAAGAAGTTGAGACAGATTGAAAATCTGGAAATAAAAATCAGTCTTACCCCAGAGGAGAGATTCAAGGTACAGAAACACTTCATCTGCATTTTTTCCTCCCCCCAGTGGGATCCGTGTGTAATATGTGTGACTTCTGCATAATCCTGAATAGATTTCCCTCAGGTGTAACAACAGGTCACGACTGCAGCTCTGACTTTATTACACATTTAGTCTAAATTAAAGACAGCAGAACAAATATGAAACTCCACCAGCCTTCAGAGGAGCACTGTTGAATATTCAGACACCAGAAACTTAGTCAGAAGGAAGTCAGACTTGGCTCATTACAGCCAGTGCTGGAATGTAACTAAGTGCATTTAAGTAGGCTACATTTACTCAGGTAGCCTACTTGTACTTTACTTGAATGTTTACTTTTAAGCAAACACTTTTCTTTTTACCCCAATAAATGTATTCTGTAACTCTAGTTACTAGAGCCTGATTGATATATCTGTTGGACGATATTATCTAGGGGTAGACTGATTATCACCAGGCTGATATTCAGCATTTGTGGTTTTTCTGTCAGATTGCTGAGGAAATAAACTAATTTTGGCTCTGATGCAACGTCCTCTCACACCATGTCCCACCTACAACAATGTCTGATCGTAACCCGTCACAATTAATCGCCTAGAAACAATAAAATGTTATGAATCTAAAGTAACTAGAGACTAAAAGTATCACATAAATGTATTGGAGAAGAAGTGTAATGTAGCAGAAAATGGAAATACTCAAGTAAAGTACCTCAAAGTTGTACCTAAGAACAGTAAAGTAAATTGCGCTTAAATTTGACACAAACAGTTTCATTGTTACTAGATATGTATATTTGTCCCAATTATCAGTTCTAAGTCTCCTTGATTTCTAATAATTGGTACTGGCCCTGAAAAAGCCACAACGGTTGACCCTTGATATTATCGGCCGACATTGACCTATCACACATATATCAGTGTTGTCTATATGTTGTCTGATATGCACCAATATGAAAACGTTAGAAGTGTTTGATGACCAAATTTGAAGGTTCATTGCAAGAAAAGTGTGTATATGGGCCGATATATTGATGTTTTAACTCCCTAATATCAGGATCGGCCCCAAACATCGAGTATTGGTCAGGTTCTGGGGACTAGTTACATTGCAGATTGCCAAGGCAAAATACGACTTTTCAAAATTGATTATCTGCAGCAAAAAACAAACAAACAAAAAAACTGTGATTCCAATAATCAGAAAAATGTTGAATACAGGATACCATAATCAGTCACACTGATACTCAGGCGACACTTAGTACACAGCGTGGGGTTGCAGCGGTAAGAGATTTGCAACGTAAAATGAACTTCTCCGAAAGTGTCATAGTTTCACGCTATCAGTGTATTTTACAGTTATTATATTTATTATTATTAGTTACAATGACCTTTAACTGAAGGACAACAGAGGTGTTCGCTTGTTTAAACAAATGCTTTACTATAATTTAAAAAAATATTACATCCTGACAAGATTTGATATGAACTTGAAATATTATTTTTTTAATAACAAATTCTTTATTGTATATAAGCAAGTCCATACAGTATTATAATTGTCAACTTTCATATCACCATATGTCTTGAAAATGGTTTATCGCTGCAACCCTAATACAGTGTACATACATGTGAATATATGTATAATTTATTTTCACTTTTACTTTTGATACCAGAAGTTAGGCATCGTACACTATAAATAACAGTGTTGATCTCAAGAAGAAGCAAAATATGTAATTAACATGAATTAATTATAATGTTGGAGTGAATGATTTGACAGCTTCTGCCTCAGGAGTTTGAGAGATCAGAAGCTTACACTTGCACCGAGTGCATCAGAAGAAAAAAAAAAATAATGATCAGGAACTTGAGGAGAGACTCGGTATGTAAAAGGGCAGGATCTGAATTTTGTAAGTTATGACTGTGCCCTACAACAGGGTTGTTTCTTTACTGGGCTGCCCTTACAGCCCCTAATTGGAAACTGGAGAATATATGCTCACACATGAAGGTTACTGGTATAGCGGCCATGATTCACTCCTCTGTGGAAGTTGCATTTTATTCGTTTGAACTTGAAGCTTGTATGATGAAATAACCCACAGCCAACCAGAAACTGATTGTAAAACAAAAGCAACACAAAATAAATTCTCTTAAAACACTTAAAACACTTAAAATGTCGATGGATGATTTATAATTATAAAAGTGTATTGCACTTAAAATTGGTGGAATAACTAAGTGCATTTACTCAAAAGTTAAAATTGAAAATAATCATCAGTTGCAGCTCTATACAAAATATTTCAGAGCTCCACCTCAACCAACTACAACAGCAGTATCCTGCTTTTAACTGGATGCATGAGTAATAATAATCTAATGATTTAATATATAATAATATAGCAGTGACAGGGGACATTTTACTGATTATACTCACGTAGAGTATTTTACAGTGTGGTAGTAATACATTTTCTTAAGTAACGGATCTTAAGTCTTTTCTCTACGGTCAAAATCAAAGTAGCAGATATACAGACTTGTAGTCTTTACTAAGGGTCAAACCCTGCTCAAACACTGGCTTCCTACATTTCCGACGATGTTACTCAGTCCTGTCTTTGTTAGACCGTCCCTGTCCACTAATTTCCCGCATATTGTCAGAACCCGCGCCCCTTGAGTCCGTCCAAAAAATGTAGTCTCGAGGCCTGAGCCGAGATAACTCAGATGAGATCATTATTACATCATCGGGAGTTATTTTACTTTAAAAAAAGCTCCACCAGAGCCACAAAGGACATCATGTCAGTGTTCTTATAATTAACAGAAGTCAACCTTTTATGTGTAAAATGTCAGGAGTGCTTGTTTAACACAGGAAACATCCACTAAGTATGAACTTAACAGGCCTGATTCACTCATTCATGCATGGTTCACAGCTCACAGTCAGGCAGCAGCACTGTGTGTGTGTTGCCAGCAGCAGTGTAATAAATCAATACAGCCTGAGCGTGTTGGTTGTGCATATAAACAACTTGTGGATTGAGCAGCTCGGTTTACAACCAATCTCGTGCCTTCTCTCCTCTCAGATCTCCAGGAAGGCGGAGCTGCGTTCCAGATTGGCTGAGCTTCAGCTGCAGCTTTCTGGCCCGCAGCAAACTCTGGGGATTGTGGGAGACGGAAAAAAGGAGAAGATGAAAAGACAAGTGTAAGGAAGTGAGGGAGAGGTAGCGACGAGGGGGGGGCCAGATGGAGAGACGCGTAATTCTTCAAAAGCAACAACATTCACTTTGAAGCCTTTGATCTTTTTTGTATGTCTATCCAAACACACTGGAGGTCAAATACTGTCACGCTTGAAGAAAATGGGAACTCTCTGCTGTTCATAATGTCTCATGTAAACATCACTCAGGGATGTCATCTACCCATTAAAGCCCCCCGGGGCTCTTAGAACATCACTGATGTGCAGACGTTAACATCAAAATGAATGGAACATATTCTTTTCTAGAATCTTGTTATTAAGAAGTGCTTGGTTTTTTTGTTTACGCGGGACTCGGGCGGCCTCCACAGGTACGCTCCCCCGTCGCAGAGGACGCTGTGTGCAGTTTTGCATCTCGATTATTCATTCAGCTCTTGCTTTCTGCACTGGCACAGGGAGGATGCCCCTGAGGCCCTTCCATCACAAACGCCTCCAGCCTCCAAGATCCTTAAGGGAGAAGAGGAGTCCAAAGCTCAAGCAACGCCAGCGCCGGCTGCCAGGCAGAGGGAGAGAGGAGGGGGAGCAGAGATAGGCAGACGTCGGGAAGGGACGGAGCCGGCCAACGTGTCAGATCAGTGCCGAGACGCGGACAACGAGCGGCATCTACGGCAGGAAGGTGGGATACTTGAGAAAAGTGGGAGAAAGAGATTGTAATTCCAGTTAAAAGTACAACGCAGCGCCCTAATTTATCTAACTTGAGATTAAACACGTACGCCCAGAGGAGACCTAACGAGCTCATGTGGCTGCCAGTATTAAAACCAACAGGCTGCATGTGCTTCCCTGAAGACAGGACCCACGCTTCGCATTAGCACACTAATCCATACCGAAGAACTGTGTAGATTAACAAGCTGGGGCGCTGATGAGGCAACACTGCTAATTGCATATATCATTTTTTATTTTTTTTTTTATTTACAGAAGCTGAATTTACATCCCTCAAAGCGTCTTGGGAGAAGGCGAGGTTTCGCTTGAGGCTGCTCGAGGGTCACAACGACATCGTTACCTGTGTGGTTGCTGTTGACAACCTGGTGGTGTCTGGAAGGTAAAGCGGGAAAGAAGCCCCGATTTGCATAATGGGCGTGCAAAGTGAACACTTCACCTAATTTATCACTTAATATGCTCCGGCTCTCTCCCTCGCTGTCTGACATGTATTTGTTTTTCTTCCTCCGCCCCGACCGCCTGGCGCAAATCTCTTGCGATTTATGTTGAGCGCCTTTTAACTCTGCTTGTTTTTCGCCCGCCTTCTCTCGCTCTCTGTAACTCCCTCTTTTGACTCCCCGCATCCTCTCTTTCCCACCCCGTCCGTCTCTCTCCCCCCCCAAGCCGAGACACGACGGTGAAGGTGTGGCACGTTCCCACGGCGGCCGAGCACAAGAACCTGGGGGGTCACACCGGCGGGGTCACCTGTCTGGCTGCACCTCCCCCCGAGTTCTGCAAGAGGCTGGGTGAGGACACACGCGCACGTTCACACACACAGATCCTCGCATGCGGGCCGCCTGCAGCTGAGTAATGCCCGTGTCCTGCGGTCTGGTAATTATAGGAGCGGTTCATCAGATCAGCCCCAGTGAGAGATAACCTCAGCAGACACTTTAGAGAGTTCACTGTCTGTCTGAAGCAGGCAGCCTTCCATCACTTGAAATCCACCGGCCCTTTCCGGCTCTCCTCCTACACTCCCTCCCCACCTGCTCCGCCAACTTAAAAATACCAAGTGGAGAAGTGCAGCGCATAAATGATGCAGCTCAGCTCATCGACTAATTTGTTTCTTTTTTTAAAATCACGTCCATTCTCTCTTTGCCTCTCTCTCACAATCTGTCTTGTCCTTTTTTTTTTTTTCATTTTGTACATCATCACTTATTTACAGCTTCCTCCCAGCTTATTTTTTTTTGTCCTCTCTTCTCTCTCTTTTCCTGATCCCCACTCCCCCCTCCTCCTCCTCCTCCTCCCCCTCGTCCTCCTCTTCCCCTGTCCTCCACGCTCTTTTGTCTGTGCCTGCCCTCTCGCCAGCCTGGTCACTGTCTTTGTCCGACGAGGAGAGGTTTATTTTGAGTGGCTCTGCAGACTGCTATGTGAAGATCTGGGCCCTGAGCATCGGTACGCTTAACCACACAAACATGCACATACACACACACACACAAATATATACATATATATTAAGGTAGACGGAGCCCCGGGGCTCTGTCTGAGAAACACGGTGTGTGCGCATTGTAATCAATGTATTCCTGCGTGACTGCTGGTCTGTGTCCTGTCAATTAAATTAGTGTTTTCTCGTTACCTCCAGGGCAGTGTGTTAAGTCTATCTACACATTCAACGCTGTGACTGCGCTCTGCTTTGTGCCAGAGGAGGACGGCTACATCGTCACCGGGTCAGGTGTGTTTCTGTGTGAGGAGCAGGTGCATGTGACACAGCGAACACAATAATTGGACTTAGATTTCGTCAGATCACATTGCGATTGTGTCCACTATCTGTACATGTGTTCTAGGAATGTGCATGCGTATCTGTACGAATGCCGGTGTGTGTGTGTGTGTGTGTGTATGTGAGTCTCACACGGTGGCATCATCTGCCAGCGAGTTAGAAAGTGTAGCGCAGAGTTATCGGGCTAAATCAGGGAGATGGAGGCACACGGTTTAGGCAGTCAGACTCAGGTGGGTCGACCGTGACCAGCAATAATGACTGCCAGACGCCTGTCAGCACATGTTAACCTCACACTCTGTCGCCCCTGCAGACGGGGGGAAAGTTCAAGCCTGGAGCTGGCACACCTTTGAAAACTGCCAGTCAATCAACGCTCACCAGGAAGCGGTCACATCCGTCCAGGTGGGTGGGTCACTCACCTACCGGCCGAGGATGCTCAAGCTGTTTTTCATGTTCGGCCTATTTTTAACACAAAAACACTCTCCGTAGGAGCTGTCTCAAGTACTTTCAGAAGTCTTAATTATTAATTTGTGAAAAAGCTTCTCCTCAGGAAATCAAACGGCTGTATTACTTCACTCTTATCCTCACGCACGCTCTCTGTTTATAGCTTTCAAATGGAAATCAAAGATATTTGTTGAGATGTAAGCCGCGGCGCTCGCCCATCTTTAGAGAGTATACTGCACATATTATTGTGAGCAAGAAAAATTATTTTTATGGATGTTGAAACCCAAAGCTGTGCTGCCTATGCACATTTTTTTCAATTTGCAATCAAAATGTGCCTGAAGCGTTAAAGCGTAGCACATCATTGTCATCCTCTTTGTTGTTTATCATGCAAAGAGCACAATCCATTTATAACCAGCAGCAGCACAGAAACTGTTCACACACTTTTTTTTTCTCCCATGTACACAAACATATGTACACTCTCTGTGTATCTGTCTATCTCGCTCACACACACATGCACACACACACACACACACACACACATTGGGTAAAGACTCAGATCACCATGACAACCGTGTCTCCTGTGCCCTCTACAGTCTCAGGGTCCGCTGGTGTTCAGCGGCTCGGCAGAGGGAGGGGTGTCTGTGTGGGAGAACCGGTGTTCGGATCGAGACCCTCTAAGGCTGCTGCACCACTGGAGCGGCCAGGTGACGGGCTGCGGAGGGGGTCCGGCGGGGCGTCTGACCCTCAGCCCGCGGGGGGATCGAGTGTTCCTGGCTCACGGTCGAGCTTGGCTCAAGATCCTGCACTGGAGGACAGGTGAGCCCTGGAGTGGGATTGACAGACTCTGTGTGGATGTGTGTTAGTCACGTTCTTGGGGCCCATTTTCCTTACAGGGATAAAATGCAAGTCTATATTAATGTCCTCAAAAGCAAATGAAATACAAGTCTGTGTGTGTGTGTGTGTGTGTGTGCGTGTCTTACTCACATTGTGGGGACCCACTTTCCTTACGGGGACAAAATGCAAGTCCCCACAACGTAAAGTATTACATTTTAGGATGAAAACTTGGTTTAAGGTTAGGTTTAGTGTCGGGGTTAGGATTAGGCATTATGTCATTATGGTTATAGTACGGACAAGTGACCAGGAAAGAATGTAAATCTATCTTTATGTCCTCAAAAACATAAGAAACACAACTATGTGTGTGCGCGTGTGTGTGTGTGCGTCTGAGATGTCTGAGCATTTGCATAATCCTCCACCTAACATCTGTCCAATTATCACAGGAGCGATGTCCAGACTGACCAATCACAGCAGCATCACCGGGGTAACAGATTGTGCTCACCAGACAGGAGGCCTCCTAATTGGCTCCTGCTATGATGTGGCAAATGGAGAGAGCTCGCTAAATTGTGAGTCGCCGAGTAAACCATGTGCAGCCACAAGTTACCCGCTCCACTCTGAGAGGGTGAAAGCCCGATACAGGCTTGAGACAAAATCGAAAGCACTTTGTTTCCCTCTGTTGACCTCCGTCCCCCGCCCCTCCCTCTAGTGTTCTCACTGCCTCAGTGTCGGTACCTGGCCTCTCTGACCTGGCCCGACGCTCCCAGAACCCTCTGCTTTGCGGCGTGGACCACGGGGAGCGGAGACCACCGGTGGGTCACGGGAGGTCGCGACCTCGTCGTATGGGAGCAGCTCCCGCGTTCTGGGAAGCAGAGGTGGGCACGACGCATGTCAACGCAACTTGGCTGAAAAGATTTGAGTCTAAACCGCTCAATTATATTCCTCATTTGCATATTTATTCCAAGGTCAACTGCACTGCTAATTCTAAAGCTATACTGGGATTTATAATGCGCTGGTGGATTTAACTGATTTTGACACACACTTCTATTGATATTAGGCGTTTGATGAATTGCTTGGTGTAAATCTTACAGGGGTGACGTCACAGTGAGGAGAGACAGTCGATTGGAGTCCTGCTCGCTGGAGTCTGAGGGGGACTCTGAAGATGACGAGGAGGAGACTGATGGTACACACGCACACTAATGCAATTTCACACCTTTTCATGTCTTCGTTTACTGACGCACACGCTTAATGGGTTACCATGGAATTGATTTCACTATCAGGTTAATTTTAGATGATGCACGTCGTGATGAATCCTCGTGACCTCCTTGTCAAATTTAGATTGTGAGGATGATGAGGACGAGGGGAGAGCCGGCCGGCGTGACAGCACGGAGGAGGATGGAGGGTCCGGCTCGTGGCTGCGCTGCGTCCTCCAGTGAGAGCCGGCTTTCTCAAGCCACGGCCTGAAGAGGAAATGAGAAGGAGAAGGAGCGTGGTGACAGCGAAGGAGGGGGCGCAGGGGAGTGAAGTGTGACAGACCGAGTGTCACTGTGGAAAGGGGAGAGTGTGTGTGTGTGTGTGTGTGTGTGTGTGTGTGTGTGTGTGTGTGTGTGTGTGAGCGGTAGGCAGACTGTTTTCTATGTAAATATTATTTCCACATAAAATAAAGCTGTCACACTGTGACTCTCACCTCTAAATTTGCGTCTGTTGTTTTTCTTCTTCCTTCCAATCTGACCTGCCTGTTCTTCAAACACCAGTTCATCGCCCTGCTCTGCCGGTGCAGCCTGTGTAAATGAATGTAAATTAAATTTTATTCCATCTTTATTCCCCTCCCATCCTCCCTTTCTTCCTCCCCCTCTCCATCCTCTTTGCTGTCTCTGTCTCTCTCCCTCTCTGTCTCTCTCTCTCTGGGGTGTCCTTGCTGTTTTTGTAAACATAATTGAAGAGTTATTTTTTCTCTGCCTCTAAAACGAGCTTATTAATGTCGTCCTCAGTATCATTTCTGTTTGCCTCGTCAAATTCATTTCTTTTCCTTTGCGTCCATTTAATTGAACCCGTTTTAGAAAAAAAAACACATAATTAGCATTTAAATCTCTTTCCTACAGTCTCTTGCCCTCCCTCCATCACACACACTCTCTCTCTCTCTCTCTCTCTCTCTCTCTCTCTCTCTCTCTCCCCTCTTACTCCAGCAGACTCTACATGTCTCCGTCGCCACGGCAACCGATGCTTTTTTTTTTCTCCTCCTCTCACTCTGTATCTCCCCCTTTCTCTCTGTCTCCCTCTCTCATTCCCTCTCTCCACTGCCAGAGGTAGGCATCATAACTGAAATGTGTCGGTGTGTCTGTGTCCGTCTCCTCGGTGTGCTCGTGTGTCTCTCGGAGTGACATTTCTGTGGCATTTAGGTGGCAGCGGCGGCAGCAGCGGCGGCAGCGGCAGCGCGCATAGGAAGTTACCGGTCTGCGCTCAAAGTGCCATATAGAGTCCTGGCTCCGTGCATGACGCCTCTAATGATGATTAATGTGCTGTGCTCAGGTGTGTGCACTGTAAATGTGTGTGACGGACAGACAGACAGACGGACGGACAGTGAGTGTGCGCTCCTGCCTGTGCGTGTGTTTACTGTATGGGCATGTGGCGCGTAATTGAGCGTTAAATTTGAAAGCCCAGGGGAGAGTGTGATTTTTTTTTTTTTCCCTTTTTTAAAAAGTGACAGAGTTGGCTCTGCTGCTGTCTGTGTTTACATGCTAATAGAAGAGAGAAAAAGCTGGACCCTCCTCCTTCTTGCTCTCTCCCTCTCTCTTTTCTCTCTCTCTCTTGCCCCTCTGTCCTGTCTTCCAGAGAGAGATGATCGGAGGAGCGGAGTCTCAGTGAACACAGCGAAGCGATGGAGAGATGGTAAGATGGATAGTGTCTGAGGTGAAGGAGGGATGCGTGGCGTGCAGATGCATGAAATGTCATTCTGAGTGATGGCTGGCATGGGAATCAATGTCTGAGCTGATGGGGTCGCGCGGGGCGCCAGCAGACAATACATTTTCTCAGATAACTTCTCTGTCACTCCACCTCCTCACATGCTTTTCCCCTCCACTTCTCCTCCAGCTCCATCTCTCCTGTCGCACGACTGACCGCCCTCCGCTGCCTCGTTCCCCTCCTCCTGGTTGGTCTGGTGGCGCAGCCCTCCACCTGTAACCGTGACGAGGGCGAGGAGCAGGTGGACGCCCTGTCCGTCCAGCTGTCCGTCACGGCCCAGGTCACTCCCACCCCTCTGTGGGCGGTGGACTGGGGTCCCACGCAGCCCGTGGAGGACGAGACCTACCACTTCCTCTCCAGCCAGGAGAACGACCCCCTGCGCCAGCATGGGAGCCAGCAGGAGGCCAGCACCGCCACCTCCGAGGACTGGCCTTATTATCCTGACGCGAGCGCGCAGCCCCGAGAGGAGCCGCCGCTGGAGTCCAGGGAGGGAGTGGAGGACGGCGGGACGGAGGCGGAGGAGACGGAGCCTGAGGAAGGTGGGCACCGGGAGATGCACAATAAGGATTTTTTTTTTTCTAAAATAAAAGGTGGCCACGAGCTACAGCCCATGTGAACACACACACACACAGACACACACAAGTCCTCCAGGGAATGAGCTGTCAGCGGCTGACACTGTGCTGTGTGCAGCCGGCTGTGTCTGTGGCGGGGGATGCCTAATAAAGTTCTCATCACTCTCAGGGAGGAATTGGCCGCTGTCAAATTGCAAGATACAGAGAAGACGTCATCGGATTAGTGTTGTAGATGGAGGCCGCATCCAATTTCACATCTCAGCTGGCTTCACTCATTTTCTTCTGTTGTTCTGGATACAATTGGGCATGCTGTGAGATTAGTAAACGTGTGTGTGTGCGTGTGTGTGTGCGCGTGTGCGTGTGTTACAGTGGACCCTCAGTTCTACGTCACCGTGACCATCTCCTCCCTGCTCATCCTGACTGCGGTCGTCATCACAGCCAAACTCTGGTAGGAAACCTGAGCTCTCTCCTCTGAAACCTTGTGTGTGAATGTCCACATGAATGTGAAAAAAAAAAAAAAACAAGCTTCTTTGATGAACTACAGTGAATGATCAGCAAACTTTTCCCTGCCTGAGCTGAGACACCTGTCTCACAGCAGGAGGCCACCACTGGTCCTCCTGGTTAGAAGACCTGAGGGTTCTTTATAGTGAGAGCTGTGATGATGCAGCCCGGCGTGAGATTTAATACGAGATGCCTCCTTCAATATGGCTTAAATTTGAATTTCTAAATTGGAGACTTGGAGACTAAGGGGTTTAAATGAGATGCTTGATTTGAAACCGTCTTACAGATTCCTGCATTACATTTACTCTGACAAAATTGATTTCTTTTGAGAACAACGTGTTCCTCATTTGAATCGAGGTTTAGAAAACTCTCCAACTAAGTGGATAAATCGTAAGACACGTCTAAGGTGGGGAGATCATTAACAAGCTCAGGAATAGAAAACATAGTTCTGCTGCACAGAATTGATTTTTTTTCTTCTTCTCAGAAATCAGTGTAATCTTTGTAATCACATTTTTTGTTGACTCGCTCATAATCTGTAGGCATTTCTCAACACAGATCAGTTTTAGGAGTAAAATATGTATGGAATCACTTACTTAAAACTATGTAGGGCTTTCCATAAGTGTAAAGACGTTAGAGTATACAGTGATTTTGAAAAATGGGGCTAAGAGGGTCTAGAATTTGATATTTTCTGCTGGAATTTGAAGACTTGCCCCCTTTTAACCCACTGACAGAGATGCTGGAAGTGAGTCACAGATGGGGATGCCGAGGGGTCAGTCTGTATAATGACGTCATTGTAAATGGTACACGACGTTCATATTTTTTGTGTTAATTTCAGTGGCCAGGATAACTTATGTCTTATAGTTACCAACAACAAAAACAACATTTTGAGAACATTTTGCACTTCAGCAGATGGCAGACTTGAACACCAATGTACTTTAGGTCAAAGCAGCCAAAGCTAGACACGAGAAGATGAAAAGAGAGAAATGTGCCAGACTCCATTACAAAATTGCTCGATTGTGTGAGTTGTTGAGCCGGAAGGAACTTTATAGAGGTTGTGGAATGCTGTCTATGAGAAATTCAGTATTATGAGGACCTTCTCATAAATACGGCATATGTTACACATGAAGTTGATGGTTTTTAAAATGCCTTGTCATATGGGGTCATGTCGCACCCTTACTTCTTGCGACCATGCCCACTGATGGGTCAAGATGAAAATGTACGGATTGGGCTTCACGAAGAGGCCAGATGTGCGGGTTTGAGTGAAAATAAGACCTTGACAGCTGCAGATGTGTTTGCACGTGCACGCTGATCAGTGTGTCTTGTCCGTGTCCTCGTTGTCCGCGGTTACGTAATCTGTCTGTGCTATCCCCCTTTCAAAGTGAGAGCTGCTGAGTAATTGCTTACTAATGACTTTTATTAACAACACTTCTGTTCCTAAAAGTCACAGTTGGCGCAGATGTGTCATTTAGTGCCCAATAATTAAACATTCGCTGTAACCGAAAGGACGGGGGAAGAAAAACATGGCTTCGCTGGTGTCAGTGTGCTTTAACGGCCCGGCGGCCATTAAACAACTCGCTGCGTGTAAACACAGGGTGGGGGTCTGTGCGTGGCACTGGTTTCAGGCCTTGTAGGACATGTTAGCTGCACACTTGGCCATTAGCCGGGAATGGGGAGCCATCTACGTGATGTAGTGGAGCACTTCCACGCTTTGCTGATCAAACCAATAACACCTAGTTTATTTGACCACTGGGACACAAACCCCTTCCTCTCTCTCCCTGCGTCTCACTTTTCACTTCTTTCTCTCACTCATTTATACTTTTACTCTCCTCCTCCTCCTCCTCCTTTATGTAATTCCCTTATCTGCTCATCTTTCCCACATTTCTGTTGTATCATTTTTAATTCCATCGCCCGGATCCGTGCAATTTGTTCTCCCCTTTTCATACTCTTTTAATCTCAGTTTTGCTCCCACACTCTTACATTATCCCCCCCTCGCTCCCTCCCACTCGGGCCTCCATCCCCTTCGCCTCCCAGGGATTTTTCTTCCCTCTGAATACCTGTGCTCTCCCCCCCTTCTTCTTTCAGTTTCTTACTTCGAGTTATAGCCGTTGCCTAACTCTAAGGCTGCCTGTCTTTGCACAGCTGGTGCTCCCCTTATCTCCCTCGCCAGTCTCCTATCTCTCCCAGCACTGCCAGTCCGGCTGCAGATCCACAGATAATCCTCCAGCTTGCTGTGAGCTGATACACGATAAACCCTTTTCTCTCCGTTCCTGAGACTGGCCTTGGCTCTTGTTTGGGGAACTTACTTCGCCGACCCCCCGCTGTGGAGGAAAACCCATCAGAAGTGGCCTTACAAAAGTGAGATTTGCAGGGAGTCAGACTGGAGACATGGCAGCAGCCCCTCTCTATAGACTGGCTCGTGCTTCAGTGTCATAAATGTGTAAATAACGCCATGTGTTAGATGGAGAATGTGCCGCGGAATGAACGGGAGGGGGGGGGTGCAGATGGACCGAAATGATAGCCTATAGTGGAAATTGGCCAGCGTCCAGTTCATTATGATTATAGAAGAGAGGCATATGTGCTGACTGATTTTCCCTGCCCTGAAATCGTCAGTGTGGCTAATGTAGTCAAGCGTGACGGTGTTTTGTGTGTGTCGCTGTGTGTGTGCACACGGGAGAGAGGAGTCAGTGAGGAGAGGACAGGTGTTACCGGGGCTCCAGGATGGCTTTTACGGCCGCGGGAACAGCTTTGTTGTGCCACTAAGTATTCTTAAGAGCCTGAACCTGTGACTCCTCCGCTGTGTCGTCACCTTAACCCGCCATCCCTCCTGAAGTAATGGCGTCACCCCTCTGTCTGTTCCTCTGCCTTGTTGCATCCTTCCCACCTCTCTCCCCTCCTGACTCCCTCCCTCAGTGCCCGTCTCCTTCCCCATTTCTCGCTCTGCCTCCCTCTCCCCTCTGACAGCGTTTTAATGAGTCCGATGAGTGCACTAATTCTCTCTCACAGTGGCAGTGTAATGTGTTCGCTGATGCTAAATGGCTCGCCTGTTCTTGATGCTCTCTGACTTTGTTTCTTTGCCTCTCCCCCCTCTGTCTTTTTCTCTTTATTCTGCCTTCTCTCCCCTGCTCTCCCTGTCTGTCCATCTCCCTTCATGTCAACCTCTCCCTCCATCACTCCCTGTTCTCCGTCTCTCCCTCTCTCACCTTCTCTTACTTCAACTTTCTTTGCGTCCTTTCATCTCTGTTTCTATTCCTGTCCCCCTTCTTCTTTGGCTCTTTTATCTTCAATTCCCATCTTCTTCTATTCCCACGTCTTTCTCTTTCCTCTGGTCTGTCTCCTCTTTCTCCCCGCTCTCCATCGTCATCTATTCTTTTCGGCCTCTCTCTCTCTCTCTCTCTCTCTGTTGTCTCCCCACCCTCTCTCCTCTATCTGTGCCACTATCCCTCTCTCCCAGTTACGATCGCAGCTGTTCCCAGCATCCGCCCCCGCTTTCCCGTGGCGTGGCTCCCCCTCTCTCCCTCGCGCTCCCTCGCTCCCTCGCTTCGGAGGACAGCCGGCAGACGTTGCACAGCACCTCCTCCTCCTTCACCGACAGGGAGAGGTAATGAGTCGCCTCGCCAACTCTGTGCACCCTGAGTGTGTGTGTGTGTGTGTGTGCCTGTGAGTCGCCTTGCACCTCTGGAGTCAAGTTTGATTCTTTGCGTGTGCGCGAGTGTGTGAGTCTGTGAGGCAGCCTTATGTTACCTCTTTAACGTGCATTGTGATGATGTACATGGAGTATAATTGGACCTCAGTGCTATTCTCTGTGGAGTATTCAGGGCCCGAGTGTTGCTGCGGCTGTAAGATGTATCAGTGTTTTAAACTGCCTCCCCAGATGAGTCATCGTGGGCCTGTGAAAAGGCGCCCAGCCGCCGCCGTCCGCGAAATGATGCTTTTATTTGAGGGTATTTAAAGTTAATCTCAATCAGGATAATTATAGTGCTGTACTCCTGTGCTCCCTCTCACTTCCTCCCTCCCACCAGCTTTTCCTCCACCTTCCTCCTCTTCCTCCATCTCTTCCCTCTCGGTCCCCTGTGATGCAGCTTTCCGTTTGCATGTACGCCACTTCTCCAGCTTCAGGCCTCCCTGCTCCAATTCTCTTCTCCCCTTTCTGTCCTTCCTCCCATCATCAGCTTCCCAAAACACCCCCCCACCCCCCCTCCTTCCTCAGACTCACTCTTCTTCTCTGTGTCTCTTGCTGTGTCAGGATCCCAGTTGTGAACCTCTGAGATGACTGTTTTTCCACGTGGTAAACATTTCTTCGGGGGCCCGAGGAGCAGCATCAACATGACCGGAGGGTGTGCCCGCAGCACCGCTTTATTTTCTCTGAAACTGTGAAATGAATTCAGGGATCCCAGGTATCCAGCCATCACAAAACTCCTCGGCTCCCCCGAGGTCTGAAAAAAACCCAAACTCATCTCCCCGCTGCTCCCTCCTTCCTTCCGTCCTTCCTCTGTGCTCGGTGTAAATTTCTTTTATGTGGCTCTGCGTCACTGTAACCTGCTCCCTGTTTTCCATCCCCTGTATGGCCCCAAGCTGTGCCAAGCTACCCAGCAGCTCTGCGTTTCGACCTGCCTCGACTAACTCACAAACAAGCAGTTTAACAGCCGTGTAACATCCCATTACCCCTGAAATGCCCTACCTGTGCTTCCACAACAACACGGGAAGCTGCTCAGCGTTCATTCTAATCCAGCAGGCTGTTTGTGACACTCGCATTCACTTCAGTTCAGCACACCCGTATCTGGTTTGCAAATGGTTAAAAAGCCATTCTCAGCATCTCCAAACACCGAGCGGGGTATTTTACAAAGCTGTTTGGCACGGCTTTAGCCAACAGGCAATGTGTTTAACATGTCACGCTCCAAAAACTGCTGTTTATTCCCCGCTTTGGGCGCCTGAAATGCAAATAGTGTGGCTTTTTTTTCCTCTGCAGTGTGTAGAGGAGCCTGTTTTGTTTCGTTTTTTCCTCATGATTTGTTCTCTTAATTATCTGGCTTACGTTCACCTCTTTGTCGAGCCTCTACGAGCAGCCTTTGTTCCGGCTGGACTGTGTCGAGGTGTGTTCAGCATAGAGTACTTCCAGCCATGGAGATAAAATAAAATATTCAGAGCGGGGACAGATAGAGGAGGCATTCCTGTTTAAAGTCAATGATTCCCAAAGGTTTCGGATGGTGCAGAGCAAAGACAGATTTATGTCATCATGGAAATGAGCATCTGTGAACTATACGCGCGATCAAAGGACTCATGTTACCACGACAAGGAATCTTTTTCCACCTGACAGCCAAGTATCTCAATCTGGAAAACAAAACCTCCATCATCTCCCTTCATATCATTATCAAGCCACTGTATATCAGCTGTCTTGGGTGCACCAAAGGAAAGTAGTACATCAAGGAGCATCATTTCTGTCTCTACAATCAGTCTGCATGTATACAGTAAGAAAACCCGTGACAGTTGCTTCAAATCTATTATTTATAAATGTCTATTTTATCTATCAGTGAGTGATAGCTTACAGAATCTCTCAAAGCCAAATGTCAGTGTGTGTTTGGCAACTTTTCTAAGCGTCTTAGAGACATAACCCCCCCCACAACCCCCCCCACAACCCCCAACGTACACACATTTCCACTACAGACATAGTGCTGGTGGCATCATGCGTGGCTCGTGCAATCCTCCAGATACCCAGTCTTGTGATTTTTAGTAGCAATTCCTGTAGAAATGTGGTCTTTCTGTACCATGGAAGTTAAATAAAAACTCAACACTGGCGTTTTAGCTTTGTGTGTGTGTCTATCTGTTTATTTCTGCGCATGCTGAATGAATTCCCCTGGGAGCTTGTGCGATGTGCAGCGCTTTATAGGAATGACAAAGCTTACACGGTGCATTTTAATAGCTACCCCCCTGCACCCTAATCTTTTTTCTCCCTGAAGTGAACATTTAGTCTGCCGCCTTGCATTGATTTTGAACCTCAGGCTTGGCATTAAAAAAAAAAGTCCTGCATGTGCCAATCATGTTTTTTTTTTTACCAGTGAGGAGCAGCTGAAAAGGAAGAATAAGGCTGCTGCTCGTGTGTGAAGCCCTCTCCTTATCTCCTCACCTCATATGGATTCCTCTCGCTTCAGAAAGATTAACAGGATGCTAAGCAAGAATCTCCTCTGTGTACAGTTTTTCAAACAAATGTCAATAAAAATCAAGGCGGGCGCCAGCGGAGAAATGCCACCCGAGTGTATTGAGATTCTCCCCCAGTCTGCTGCACAGCTAGGGTTTCCATCTCCTCTGGGCATTTTACTGATCAATCAGGGTAATTGATTGGCTTTGTTCCACTCGGAAGTTTTAATGACCGTCTAGTTATGAGGCGCATACCAGCAGATGCTGCAGCAATCTGTAACGGACCGCGGACAAACAACAAATGCAGAAGTTTGGTGTGAACTCTAGTCATCGCTCACATGCTCACACGTAGGATAAACACGCCCGACTCACCTTCTGCTTTCTCTTCACATTACACAGTACGCCAGCTAACCCCTTTTCTCACTAACAAACACTTTCGAGAGGTGTACAGCTGTTAGAATTCACAGCTCCAGTCTGGCAAAAACTGATCTAATCAGGCTCAATCACACTGACTGAAATTAACACCACTATTTATAGAGGTGAGAGAGATGTTGCAGGGAGGGGGGAGAGGCTGGAGGAAGATGCGGGGGTTAATCGAAACAGGAGCATAATTTCCCCCGTCTACTTCCCGCTCGCTATTGCTACCGGTCAGCTAATCGCTGCCATTAACGTCAAGCAGGATGAGGAGCGGAGAACTTGGAGGAAAACTGAATCAAAAGAGGGAGAGATGGACAGGGCCGGCATGATGAAGGCAATTTTGACTGCGTGATGGAGGTACAAGAGAGGGTGGCAGGCAATTTCAACAGGCAATTTTGACATTGAGATAGAAGCTCTGGGCAAAACATACTGGTATGAAATATGAATGCACTTGGTGTGTGTGTGTGGATGTGTGTGTAGCCATGCTGGTTGCGCACAGGGGAAGCCTCGGCTCTATAATACATTAGTCTCTTTGGGGACATGCCCTAATTAATGGCTTGACCTCCTAACGGGTAGCCCCCTTCTGCGAGTTAACATTTAGCTGTGCACCCTCCAGAGATGCACTTTGATAAAAGAAGTGACAGTGACATTAATGAGACAGTACAGGGCTTCGTTTTATTTCCCAACAATTTATATTCAGATTTTATACATGTCTCAACTCAGCAGAGAGAACAAAAATAATACAAAGCAACACAGAATTAATCTTAACCAAAAGAACATTTTTTAAACCAATAAGAGATGCACACACACGTCAAATACACTGATCCTGTTTCTGGTCAAAGAATGATGTTACAAGTGCTCTGAGTGTGTGTGTGTGTATGTCTAGTGTGTGTCTAGTGTGTGTGTGTGTGTGGCTATATATATATATATATCATATCATCATATCATATACGTATATATATATATATATACATACACATACACATACACATACACACAAACACACACACACATACACATATATATATATACACTGACAGTCCACCAGTTGGGCTATTAAAAACTGCAAGAATGGATGTCACACCTGTCATTTCCATCAGCCAGTGTGTTTCCGAATCCTTCATGTTGAGATTTAGTGACAAGAAAAGTTCCCATTAAGCTTCCCGGTTTTATTGTGGCAAGTGTATGTGACAAGAGAACACCGGTCACATCCTTTAATGTATCCGTTTGTCCGTCAAAGTGTCCATCTGTCGATCCGCCGTCTCCACTTCTCAGTGTCTTGTCTTCAGTTGGACTTGGACCAGATCTTCCCACTGCCACGCAGCCTGAGTGGGAAACAGCCAGTTAGATACAGTGGATTGGTGCTTTGTTTGGGATTGATTAAAATAATGTTATGGGTTAATTTATGTTTTCCATCTACTTGCATTGCTAAGCCTTTGTGTTCAAGTATTAACATCAGCATTTAGTATTTTTGTGCTGAAATTGATCTCGGTTTCTCTTTTTGCAAATTATTAAGTATTTGTGCAAAGAGCCCATCTCTAATAATAACTGCTGCACAATCAGTCCCCTCCTTTAAATAGCTTTATAAAGAAATGGTGTCAAAACTCATTTTAATTCGAGGATTGAGGTTAAGCTATCATTAATTTGGATTTCAAAACACTAAGTGGATCTTCATTTGAATGAAGTGCAGTGCTGAGTGATGAAAATTATAGGGCTCTATGCTTCATCAAAAAGTGACAGGCAGCCAGAAAATAATCACTGCTTTCTGTTTGCGACTGACAACATAAACAGCAGGCGAGCAGAGCGTCTCCTCTGATCACTGAAGGGGGAAACAGTTCTTTCCAGGAGGATAGCACGAGGGGCATTTGTGGATCCAGTGACATTTTACAATCCAGGACAGATGTGAAATTAGCCATCGGTAATTGGGCCGGATGGAAGCAAAACAGAAAGAGTCCCTGATAGCAGGGTTAGAACACCGCTCCAAAACACTGATGTGCATCTGATAATAAAGCTACTTCATGCAGACACATGCGCGCACTCGCACACAGACAAACCACTTACATTAGCAGCTGGCTTTTTATCATTTATTGAAAAAAAAGAAAAAAAGGAAACATAGCTGGTTTTGTGTTGAATTAACTTTGCACTCTACGAGAACATTGGACTAATGGCTTTAATTCAGTGTTTAAATTAAAGTCTTTGTAGAGCTTCGGTTATAGCTAGGTAAGTTCCTATTTATAAAGCACCTTCCACAAAGCACATTTACAAAGTGCTTTACAGAACAAAAGAAGAAGCAGCAATAAAAGAAACTTAATGGAAAAAACCTCCACATGCTGCTTTTTTTCTCCAGTTTTGTGACATGTGAGAATAAATAGAATTTCTTGCTTGAAATGGAAAAAATACAACAAATATGACATTTATTTAAGAACGCACCAACAATTCTGAAGAAAACATCATTCCAGTAAATTATTCGACACGACCAAACACGTTAAAGTGTTCAATCTCTGAAAGGTTTGGAAACTTTGGAAAAATGAATGCAATTTCTATGCAAACTCTTGATGGTCCATTTCTGTAAGAGCCATCACATCCAAGATGCTCTAAAAGCTTCACTGATGTGGACAGGATGTGGCGCTCACCCTCCCTGAGTAAATCCTAAGGTGATGACACAGTACTCACCCTTTCACCTTGGAGCTCTTTTTGCCTGGTTGTCGTGGTTCCTGAGAGGAGGCGGGGTCTCGTGGCTCTGCAGGCTGGTCTGCGTCCTGATTGGAGGCGGCTCCGGCAGGGGCGGGCCCTGATGACGGTGAGGCAGCGCTGGCCTTTAACGTTTTCTGTAGGTTTGAGACCTGAGGGAAGAGTGAATAAATAAGAGATGAAAATTGAAAGATTAAAAACAAGGGATGGGTTACAGGAGAGCTTCACAGCTATCAAGTCTGTTTTAAAACAATAGTGAGGTCCCCATATGAACATTGAAACAGGTTTAGTTTTTTGTTTGGTGTTAGGTTGGCCATTATTAGTCAATGACAGATATATCAGTATCTGTATATATGTTGTGTGATATGCACGGATATGAAAAAAAAAAATCTATAGAAATGTATAGGGCGGACAAAGGTGCTTGGGGTAATTAATAAATATTAAATTCCCACTGAAGTTCACTGTTTCAGTCCACAGACATCATTTTAAATATTGGCTATTTCTATATCTGAATTTTTTTACTGCCTAATATCGCTATCGTCATCAGCCCCAAAAAATGGTGCATCAGTCGGGCTCCAATTAAGAGATTCCCTTCTATTACACTTCCAATGTGAGTGATGGGAGAATTAATCTGAGGAAAAATGTACCAAAGAGTTTCTATGAATCTAGTACGAGACTTCAGCAGTGTATTTATGGGGAAAGGGTACAAGCAGAATTCATTCCCAGGTCTAGTCGCTGGTAGCTACCGGCTCCAGCTCTGATCGGCTGCGATGGGAACATGACACCCTGGTGAAATCTGGAAATATATATTTTCCCATCGGTCTCCATTCAAGCAGCAATTGAACATAATTTTGTCAGAGTTGAGTATGAAAGACAGACTGAAGTAAAAAAGAAAAAAGAAAATGAAAACCACCGTAACATTGTCACTGACCTTCAGACTGTTTTCAACTGTTCCCTGTTTTTCGGCGCATTTATGACATGCAAGACACACGACTGGAAATGGGACAGGATTCAATCAACTCTTTTTTGCAGGTTTATCCACGTTTAAGAATCCTGCATATAAACGCTAAGTTTGATGTGAAATGGTTTTGAATAATGGCTTGAACACACCACACATCAGATTGCAGTCGTGCTCACACTACACAACTTTCTGCCACGTAGTCGGGAGTCTGACAGTTGTGGTTCTCACACTACATGACTGATCAGCAACAGGGGTCACACACGACAAGATCACACATGCAAGACGTGACACGGGAATGACGCGAATCGAACAGTCCAGGTTGTTTGAGTCCTGATTTGCAGATATTAAAAAAAACAGTGCGAAAAAAAAATCATACGGGTGAGAGGATGGATTATGACGCACGGACAGCAAGAATTTTTTTTCACTGAAAATGCATGACTGCTTGCTCGTGTTATGGTATAGCAAGGACTCGAGGTTACACATACTGAAACAGTTGTGTGTATGCATTATGATAAATTATAGGCTATTGTTGTGCCCACTCCATAGGAAATAGATACCAGATGAGGCTAGGATGAGTTTGTTTCCACAGTGTTTCCTTACGGGGCTGCAGTTGAATTTGACTGAATTACAGTTACAGTAAGACAGTAACCTTGCATGTATTTTTTCACAGAATGAGAACTAAATCGTGTCTCCCATCACTTCTGTCCGAGACAGCACACAGTAAGGAGGGATTTCTTCACAGCCAGTATCAACAGGAGGTATGATTACAGCAATATGTTCATACTGGAACCTGGCTATTGTTTTCAGACGGAGGAACTGTGAACTGATCCTTTAAAGTTAGATTTATGAACCTAGAGCTGCATGAGTTTGCCCTCAAACAAGATTCAAAAACAGGAAATATGCAGTCAGGGGGAAACTAAAATACCACAAGGAGCTGGAAGCATAAAACAGATGTAGTTGAGGGAACGGTTGCATTTTCTGGTTGGAAAGAGTGAGAGCACCGTAGGCAGAAGGGATGAGGGACTAACCTCTGTTTCCACTTGGACTTTGACCTTTAACTGGCTCTCTCTGTATTGGTTTGCCCTCGAGACCTGCTCCTCAATACCACACAGCACCGCCTCACACCCTGTACACCTGAGAGAGGAGACAGGCACAGAGGGAGGCTGAAAGCAGATTGTTGGGAGCTGGGAAAACAGATAATTGAGACATAAATCTAAAGTGTGTGCACAGACACACAGAGGTGATACTGACCACTCTTGCAGCGTGTTGATTATGTTTGGGAGCTCGTTGGGGCCCAGGTCACGACCCACGCTGCAGTCCACCTCCACCTGCTGGTTCCTCTGGTCCAGTTTCCCCTGGATGATGTCACAGTAAACGGCCTCAATCAGCAGGTCCTCCAGCTCCCGCACATTCTTCAGCTCGAGCTGCTGTAGGAGCAGCGAGTACGGCAGGCACTGAGGGGAAAACGGTAAACCTTAATCTCCCTATTCTCTTTTATTTTAACCAAGGTATGCAGGCAGATAATTTGAATTTAACGGTTAAATGGAAAATGACAAAGAAATGTTACAGTGAATTTGCCAGTTTGTCTAAATGTCACTGCCAGAGGAAGATGAAAGGAGAGTTTGGACAATCTAACAATCCTCCACTGGGCAATTAGGGAGTTCAAGCCTACATACATTGAAAGCAGTGACATATTAGGGAGAAGAACCGGGGCAGAAGTGAAAGGAGCAATGGTAGTGGAAGGTAACAGAGCTGGTGAGAATAATGAATCAATTATTCATCATCAGGAGCAGAGAAAGAAAAGGGCATAAGCAGTGTGGTGACCAGGTCTCTCTTGAGAAAAAGACCAGTTTCTCAATGGCATTACCTGTCTAAATAAAGGTTAAATATAGCAACAAAAAAAAAAAATAGTTGAAAGGTGCAAATGAGAGAAACGTAACTTTTAATACTATCTCACGCATAGGAGAGAGACGGGTAAGATGTCTAAAATGACATGAAAAGTAGTGGCGGTGCTAATAACTTTTTGTTAAGACCAAAAGGCTTGTGATTCTAATTTAGCATATATAAAAAACAGCCACAAGCTTAAAGTTACAGCCAACCTCACATGAACTTTTTGAACAAAACAGCAAAGCCATATCTAAAAGCAGAATTGTTAATACATCATTAATATTTGTATTATGAAGCCTACAGCTAATATGGAGGCTGCAGAAATTAGATTTATTTTCTATTTTGGAAAACAAACAAAACACTACAGTTCATCTTCACTTTTGAACGATGTAAACCAACAATGAACCGGTACCTTGAGGTTGGACGCCAGGCTGATGATGGACAGATGGCGGAGTTTGTTTCTCTGTGCGGGGGTCAACTCGGGAAGAGAGGCTGCTCTCTCTACAGCAGCAGACAGGAACACAAGGAGGAAAAAAAAAAAATCACAACGGGGAAAATATACCAGAGCAGTGCGCAAGTGTCACTTTGCTGAGGGTCAGACGGTCACACGTAATCGTGGCACTACTTATTACTTTGAAGTGTAATATTATGTTGAGACAGGCAGGGGAGTGTGGAGCTGTTTAAGCAGTCAGAAAACAGGGTCGGGAGGAAGTCTGGAGGAAGTCGGTCTCCAGCGACTGTGTCTCCTGCTGCCATGCTCCCCTGGTGACAGGACTCACACCCTCAGAGACAGCAGCTCTGACAGCTCCTCTAAGGGCTCCACTACACAGCTCTGTGAAAGTAAATGTGCTCCCTGACGGCGTGACTCGAAAGGGAAGCGAACAATAAAGTAGGCTACATTATTTTTCCAGGCTATTGGTTGATATTCAGCATAAATTTAGACATAATTAACATTCCACTTCTTGTTACAGCTTCCCGACGAAGTACACAGACAGCAAATTAAGTCACAATAGATTCGTTTATTGTTCATTTGCGCCAGCGCTGCTGTGAAACAGACAATCATCAGCCAATCGGAACGCTTGATGAAAAGTGGCCCAAACAGATAAAAGCACTCGAGTAATTTGGTCTGTGAATAACCTGCCTGCAGTGTCTCAGGTGAGGGAGTTTAAGCTGCTGTGTCAAGGTGCCTGCCTCGCAGCAAGGAAATACGGCTCATAATAAAAGAGTTGCTGGGCTGCCCTATTACTTATTTACACTGTGCTGCCACTGCAAATACCTTTGTAGTCGCAGTAGGTTCCATAGGCAAAGAGGTTGAGGAGCTGGTACACTGGTGCATGAGGGCCATTCTCCAGCTGTGAGCAGGGAAGATGAGGGGAAAAGAGAAAATGATGTGGCAGAACACAGAAGTAATGAGACTCGCTACATAAAAACTGTGCAACTGTATTTTTGTCTTTGCAATGAGCAACTCTGACGAGAGGTCTTTAATGAGTGAGAGAGACAGACCAAATGAGGACCTGACTTCTTGTAGTCAGACTGGATTCATCACCACTTATTCGTTTTTGTTTAAAATGCATAACTTTCGCCACATTTATGCCTGAGTCCACACTACTCTGGCGATTAAGGACCGCTAAAAATGAGACTTTTGGAAACGCTGCTGACCCCTTTTTAGTGTTTAACTCCGGACAGGCAGAAACAGAGACATTTGAAAAAAATGACATCGGCACCTATATCAGTCACGACGCGCCCTTAGCTGATTTGTCACCCCCCTAACAAGTTGCCCATTTCAAGAAGAAAACAACAGCAGACATCAGCCTTGACTACTAGTGTTTTATTCAAATTGATAATGAAATACAGGCATTGCTGACCTATTTGTCTATACTAGCAGCTGTCGTGCAATTTAATTCTGCATTTTATAATGCCACTACTGCATACATGCAACAGTTCAAGTGTCCAGCTGAGTTATATTTTGCCAAAAGCAGTCACGTTTCACTGCTTCATTATTTTTATCCTGTTTTCAGAGAAAATATCTCTTGCCTCTGTACCAGCCCTAGTACCTTTTACATATTAGGATGTAAAAGTAAGAGTGAGTGAGTCATGCTAAAGTGCTTGTATAGATGGAGATCGTTTTTTTTTTTTTTTTTAATTAAAACTCCATTTTAAAAAGGAAACCTATTCCTGTGGATTTAGCCCGAGAAGAGATGCTTTCTCACCTACATTAGGGTTGAGCAATCTGGCCCCAAAAATAATAGTATGATCTATTTAATCACAAACACAATTAATGATCTAAATTGCCATCTTATTTCTCATCTGTTTGTTCTTCTTTTTAAAACACCCTGTGCACTAACAGTAAAACAAGAAAAAAACAATACCGTTTCTCTATTTTCGCCATTAAAACACAGTATTTCATTAAAGATCAGTTTTTTTTAGCACAAGCTCCTCATCTTCCATGTTGCTAGTTATAATTCATATTGCATTATTTACAATACATTACACAGTGAAGGTTAGAAACAGAAGTAAGAGGACATAAAATACTTCTCTATGTGGATGCCTTTAAGATTGACCGCAATCTAAAATTGCCAGATTGCCCACCACTACCTGGCATCAATATCTGTTTTCAGTCATTTTTTCTGATCAGGCCTCAGTTCCCTGATTGATATTCAAACAGTGAATCACTTCCCCAGTGTTTCCCTATGGCTAACACATAGCTATTAGCAGATGTCTTTCTTCAAGATTTTATATGTTAATCTAAGTGTTTTACTATATGGATTCCGTTTCAAAGTGCTTTAATTCTTACTGTACAGTAAACACCTGGTGGGGATATCTACTGGGTTTAGCAAAAATTACTACCACGGGTGCAACATTTTGTGTTGCCTCAATTTTTTCCATTTACATGTAAATGAGTTGAACTGATTTCTACAACTGCCAAGCTAATTTGACAAGTGTCAGCGATGCAGTGAAGAGCAAAAGAAAATGTTCTCTGTTGTTAAGCCCCTAATTTTGTTTGCAAAACACTTACAAGAGGAAGGTCAAATGTCAGAAAATACAAAAAATAGCAAAATGTTGTGGGAGCTTTCTAATAAATCTTTAACAAGTCCTGTGACTAGAATACTGCCATAAACGTATAAAAATAATACGACAGGCCTACTTGCAAGTATTAGTGTCTGTTTCATTCAAATTTTACAGGACTGGAACTGCTGTGAGCCATTAAAAGTCAGGACACCGCTGGGGCAAACAGAAAGGTAAAGCTTTGTGTTTTAATAACAGGCTGTTGTCAACGGGAACTTTATAATGTTTCTTTTTAATTTGCTGGTGTATTTTTTACTGCGGCTACTGAAGTATTTTCATTGTCTGGATCAGTAAAGACATTTCTCTCACTGTTTCTGTCTCACAGTTTCGACCTGGCTACTGTCTCTCATTCTCTCTCTCTCTCTCTCTCTCTGTCTTTATTCAATAAAACAGTGCAGCAGATTTTACACCTGCTATTCTCAGATGTTAAATTTCCTACTCAATGTCCTCTGATACCATTCTTCAACAGTGCTGCTTGTTTTCCATTTTACCTGAAAAAACCTTGGTGTGCTCTTTTAGTAAATAAGGACAAATGCAATTTGACTGTTCGGTGCATAAAAAAGGGAAACAAATCCTTTGGAAACATCCCATCTGCTCTGCATCCTTTCTAGGGCTTTAAGAATGGAACAATGGTGCTGCACAATCCTGCCCTACTGTAACAGCAGTATTTCACATCCAAAATGGGGTGTTAGCTGCACAGGTTTAACATACAACATACATAATAGGTTCCTAATGTTCTTTCTCATTGTGCCCAGGAATTCTATACATACGATGTGAGTTGAGTTGCGATTTCGATTACATCACTTGTACACAAATGTAGACGCAATAACATCTACTTGCATAGATGATAAATTTGGTCCAGTGTGGTTTGGAAATACACTTGTGTTGATGCTGCACTAACAATGTGGTCACATGCATCGCTGACCCCTCTGATCAGATTCTCCAGGTGTCTGGGATAAATTAACACTTGCGAGATTAAATGTCGAGTCGTAATTAAGACTGTTTTCGCCATGCCAGGTCTGAAAAGGTCCCAAAAGACAAAAAGGGTGAGGAAGATAAAGTGCGGGAGAGTGTGTTTACCTCTCTGACATTAGGCAGCTCCAGGATGTCAGAGAAGACGTAGAGGCCTGGGGTCTCCAGCAGGGAGCTGACAGCCTGGGCCAGTGCTGAGCCTGACAGAGACAGGAGCTGCTCCACCTCCATCTGATGCCGAGGGACACACAGGTAACAGAGACAAGGTTAGCAGGTTGAACAAAAGTACTACAGAGAGGCGCATGAAAGCAACAGAGCCGTGAAAAAAGAACAAGTATGATAAAAATCAAGGAAATAACCTTCCTGTGACCATCGTGGCTCTGCCACTTTATATAATGGTGGAGGAAAATGTGATCGAGGGACATCATGTCATAATCTTCCATAAATACTTAATATCAAAGCTCTATTAATGAACATGAAACTCGAAACATAGTCCAGCAGCCACTTGTGGTCTGTCGAGAGGACACAGAATTGAACGAACAATGCTCCCTTTTCATTTAACGTCCAACTGCCAAGTGCTCTTGACCAAAGCACTTAACCCTCAAATTACCTGGAGAGCTACACGGATAGTGGAAGAGTAGCTGCTCTAGGTAGCACCAATATGGGCAAGAAGTGTAATGAATGCGAAGCAGGGCATGTATATTCATCAAACCCCATTCCCGGCATAGAGACGATGCAAATGCACTTTGGGCTGAGGGCAACACCAGAATAATTACCTAAGTAGTGAAAGAAATCTGCCTTTGCCTCCAGCAGATACTTCTTCAGAAAATGAATCCCAGCGAAACAAAAAAAAAAAAACAGGAACATTTCCTGATGCATAACCACATGTCAGGTTTCTAAACATTATCATGACTCTTGCTTTGTAATCGCTCTATGGTAACAATAACACAGACATGCCTTGTGAGGAGATGTCCTCTGGACTTTGAGGGATATTATAAGATCTTAATCACAGATGATGCAACTTGAGACACAAGGGAAGTTTAGTCTTACAGATGCATGGTAAAGTTAGTGGTGTTGCATCAGACTGGTTTTATTACCTGCGGCCATTTCCTAAAATTAATGCAACAGTGTGTCTGGATGCGTACTGCTGAGCAAAGACTAGTCTGACTGGTTCTTCTTATTAATCTCAGTCGATGCTTATCGGTGCTGATGTATTGTATCATCCTAAATCTGGTAACATTTAGATGCAGACATGCACATCTTCCATATGTTGTCCCACTGGACCACCATCGAGCAGGTCGAAGGAGCACATTCACAGGCAAGCTGAACAGATGAGCGGGCATGTGTTGCATCCCAACAAATTAACCCACACTGTTTGAAAAACAGCATCTCTTTTCATTTCAGGAATTTTTAAAAGTCAAATTGAGAGCTGAATGTGAGGCTGAATTGCTTCCATCTGTTTATGTCTACTGAATTTAAAAGGAGGACAGACCTGGCTGCATTTCAGTGAGAGATGGCTGGAGGAATATGTGTATCTGTTCAATATTCAGGGTGCAGCTGTTCAGATACAGAGTACCATGGTGACCATTGAGATACAAAAATAAAACAATATATGACACAAATATAGACTGAATCAGTGTGACATTTCGTTAACAACAGTAGTCACTTCTGGTAGACAACTATCAGTTCATTTGCATATAAGAGATATGTGGAATTGTGCAAACGTACTTCTTTTGTAATTTTCAGCCCTGTAATGTTTAAAGATATATAGTAAAACGTGAGTATTTAATGTACTGTGTTGCTTTGCTAACATCTTTGATATAATCTATCGAAAAAGCGGCATCTCCAACAAATGCTGGAGACGCTGCAGTATGGACAGTGACAGCACTCATATTTTAGGATTGACCAAAAATACAATCATTTTGGGAAAATATCAAAGAAAAAAATTGAGAACATTTTGGAAAAGGACACCACCCTGGACCCACAGTTATTCTAATTGGAAGTAACACCCAACCATCTGTTTACCACAGAACAATGTTATATAGGGGTGACATGCTGAGAGCTATGCAGTTTTTTTTAGTGCTGTGCTATATTTTTATTCCGTATACTCTGTTTTTGTTTTTCTTTCTTTATTATCATTATTGTTATTATTCATATGTACATTTTTTTTTACTACTACTACTTCACAGGAGTGTACTTGTACAACCAGAGTGACATTATAAACATCTCAAACATTGAAGGATGGAACACATGACTGCTCAGCTACAACTAAAAGTGCATCTAACAAATATTTTCTTTTTAGCATTTAATTTTTTTAAAGTATAGTCTTTCCAGGTATACATTTAGGTAACTGCATGTGTGCTCTCCTCTGTCAGAATTATTTAATCTATATGACAAGTGAAGCACAATCTCAAGGTGATTTTCTTATATGATGTATAAGCCTATTAATGTGCATCAATAGCGATAAAGTAAAAAAAAATAAAAATAAACGACATCTCACCAGTGGTCAGACTCACTGCTTGTTATCAGTAACTCAAGTTATCATTCTCTTTATTCTGTGGCCCAACAGGTGAATAAAGTCTCCTAAGTAACAATGAAATTTGAAGCATCAAACGTGGATTTTAGATTATCTAGATGCATACACTTTGAAATAACATCCTTAAAAAAAGACTATTCTATTGTTTGGAAGAGTGCATGATGCAGGGGTTTTCCACCTGGAAGTTTTTGTGAACACTGAAATTGGTTCTATAAAATAATCATTCCAAGGATCCGATCCCTATGTGCAAAAGGACGCAATGTTATTTAATGTACTACTACTAATTGTCTTGTGATGCAGTAATGAGCTTAGATAATGAACACTGTTGTTGCACTGCACTCAATTCATTCTGCCTACTATTGTCATCCATGTCTAATTGTGTATAATGACAGCAAAATGTCAACAAAAATTACTTTTATAAAAATGCTACTCGTGTCCTAGTACCTACTGTTCTCTTTTGTACTAGTACAACAGGCACTACACACTCTATCCAATACATTTTACATTTGTTTTGCTATTGTTCTTGCTTTGTTGTTATGCATGCCTGAAGGTAGCTTTAGATTCAAATAGAATCAGAGTGTCAAAGAAAATAAAATATTTCATAAAATATATATATATATTTAAAAAAAAAAAAAAAACAGGTACAAGGCTACTAAAAGGAAAACAATTTAAATTGGGTTTGGCAGTGGTGTACATCAAACCCAAAACTCACTGAGGCAGCACTCACTTCAATAGCCTCTCAACTCTAATAAGCGGTTCATCCATCTTTCCCATAATCCTCTTCAACCAAAACGGACTTTAAGATCACTGCAAACCACTTCTGAGATTTTACTGAAATGGAGTGCATCTTGGTAAATCAGTTTATTGCGGATGAATTCAGGGTTTCTTCAAATGTGCGGACAAATATGTGATGCAAGTCAACTTCACACAATCCGATAGCATTTAACTGAAATTGTCTCCATAAAGCACTGAGAAAAAAGTCTGATTTAACTACCTTATTCCTTGATCACCATCATCACATGACAGGTAAAGCATCCTTAATCGCCACTTTTTGCAGAGGCTTACTTTTTAATAATTTAACATGTAAGTGGAGGTTTGAAACAGTAAAGAGCTTTTATCTGACAGTAGCACTACACAAGTCTCTACCTATTACTGTTGGAGTCTACATAGTGGTAACACTGCACAGGTAGAAGTTGAGTACGTGTAAATACTTGTTTCTGCACTTCACTGAAAGTGTGTGTATTTGTCGCCTTTTGTGTATGTTTCTATTTCAGTAAATTTATTTTGGTCAGGTAGTATTTTTCTGAAGTAGTGTTCCTCAAAACATTTGCAGTCACAGCCATAACAAAGTTGAATGTTGTTTACTCCCCATTTACTCTTTTCTTTGTGTTTTTTTGTGCAGGGTTACCTGTATTGTGTATTCTGGGTGTGGATGCATGTATCTTGTAGTTTGTTGTGTGGATGCCTATTTTTATGCGTGGATGCCTGTTTTTGTGCAGCTTAATGTGAAGCCGTTTTAATTTCGTTGTACATTATATAATGACAAACTATCTATCTATCTATCTATCTATCTATCTATCTATCTATCTATCTATCGTGAGCAACTGTTATCAGAGCCTCAGACAGTAAACCTTCTGTCAGGTTAGATTGCTGTGTAATATCCATGTGTGCTGGAATGATTAGAGCAGTTGAACAGTCAGTCAACCGAGGAGTTAATTAACAAAGGTTTGATTGATCAATTTATTGTTCAAATCATTTACAATGCTGCTTTTCTCTCCATTATAGACTTTTTAAAGTACTTTTTTTTTTTTTTTTTTACATACATTTATTTGGGTTTCAGGCTTGTTTCAACCATAAGATGTCTTTTTGATATCTGGGAATTTGTGATGACATATTTCACATTTTTGACTGATTTTTTTATGTACTTAATGGTAAATCAAATATATAGAAACAATCAACATATGAATCAGTAGCAAATGTATATAATTGTTAATAATAGTTGTTATTTGTTAATATCCATATGTATATGGGTATCATTCATTCTTTTTTTTTTCTTTAAAGAAAGAGAGAAAGAAAGAAGAAAATAAAAGGATAGAAGTAACAGTGACTTCCAATCTTAGGACATTATCCAGACACTTTCCCATACATTTTTCAGGTTTTAATATCTTTTAAGTAGCAATGCTTTCATTGGATTGTGACATTGCAATAATCTAATCACCACTGCCTAGATCCAGTTAACACCCTCACATAAAGTTTTACCATTTTGATTTCCTTCATATAGTTATAAGATTATTAAAGTCATCTTTTTCCCAGACAGCTTGACATTATTATACAATGTATATTTTCTATCAGCGTTTTTCAACCCTTTACTGAAGCTATGTGAAGTTTAAACTGAGTGAAATATTCACACTTATGACTCCATGTTTACATGTTAACATCGACCAATCTACTGGATATTTAAGTTTTGTCGTTTGCAGTAGCTGATCCCCTACAGACTACAGGTTGTTATAGGGTTAAGAAATTATAGCCAGGCTTGCACAGCAAAACTCTCTGCCTGTGTACTAAAGTTAACGTTAGCTCCACAGCTAAATTACCGGGCTAACATTAAAGCTAATGATCTTATGCAACAACATACATAAATGTCAAAGAAAGATAAAGTGCTCAGCGCACAAAACATATACATCGTTTCAGGTAGGAGACTATTTTCTTAACAGTTCTCATTAAAATCTATGTCATCGTGCTCAATTATTATTCAAGCTCAATGTGTCATGCTAGCTCGGTTGCTAACGGCTAACCAACCGCAAGGCTTCGCTAACCCGTTGACGTTAGGCCTCAGTCCTTGTTAAGCCTTTCTGCTTATTCAAATCATACCACTAACTACATGAATAATCAGTAAATACAACATGCACGTAAATGTTTCCGCAAAAGAGTTCAAATAAGGCTGAATATATCCAATTTTACCTTGTTGTGTTGGTTTCTAGTAGACAGCTTCTCGGTTGATGAGTTCCGTCGGCAGCACAATCACGCACGACAACAAAGGAACGTAACATTTGATTGGACAGTACAACGAAGTGGGCGGGATATGTCCTGGTGTCGATCAGCAGCTTTCTCAGGGGCTCAGGGAGAACAGCGTCATCTAGCGGTGAGGTGATTTACATCACCTGGGACTGTACATATCAATATGTTCATCACGCAGCAGCTCACAAACTGAAGGTCAGAAGTCCTTGAATAACAAAACGATTAAAGGGAGGACTTCTGTCTTCTGTCTTGTCTTTTTTTATTGAAATAGCCTTTAATCCTTTGGAAAAAAAAATCAAAGAGGGCAAAATCACAAACCATATAAGGCCACCACATGTGGCAAGTGGTGAACACTAAAATGTTGGCATCTACATCTCTACTTCATGTATTACAGGCTCCAGTTGCATCAAAGACTGGTTAGCTGGTTAGTAGGCTGTATTGAGGTGTGTATTTCAAACTGCAGAAAACAAAAAGGTAAAACATGTTTAAGAAGACAATTTTATTGACATACGTTTCGTCTCAAAAGTCTAAAGGTTTGTGTGGTAGAATTAAAACATACACTTCACCTGTTAAGCCTGAGCAGATATTTACTATATATACTTGTGACATATATACTTATACATATACACATCTGAACATATATTTCAAGCGTTCCCTTTATTATGATACATTATTCACATAGACCGTGTAGTTGCAGAGATACACTCTGTTAATCATAGGCATTGAATTTTTCAAGCACAGACTCAAAATAGAGGCAAATACACAAATCCTTTTTACACTTTACTTTATACACAAAATTGATCCCTGAAGGCAAATTATAATGTTACAGTTGCTCCTTCTAGAATAGAAATATCACACCATAGAGAGATTTTATTAAGATATACATATAGAAGACAATAAGAAATAAGAATAAACAAAATACACAAGTAATACAATAAAATAGAAATATGTGCATAAAACTGTAATGTCTGAAAATCATATATATTTTACATTTACATTGAATACATACAAATCTACCTTTAGAAATAGAATTGCTCCTTGAAATAGAGATGTAAGATATGTGCCTAGTACCACACTATAACTACAGTGTAGATAATATTGACTAATACTGCAGTGTGTATTGATAGTAGTTAGTATAAATAAATGCTACAAACAACAGTAGAATATTGCAAAATCGCAATAAAATGAACATCAAGTGGTTGTGTAACAGGTTGAAAAGGTAATATAGTATCATTCTGTTATAGGGTCAAAAGCTGTGCTCTGAATTCATGAACTGTGACAATGTTAAAAAGGTTAAAAGACGATACATTCATATATAAAATAAGGAGTGACTAAAGCCATAAAAAGGGTTAAAAGGGTTAAAAGGCATCACATGATTTAAAAATGGTTAAAATGTTTAAAAGGTGTTTACTTTGTATTGTAGTCTTTGCTATTTATTGTAAAAAAAAAATTTAAAAAAAAGACTAAGCAATAGAAGCAATACTACTGGGAATCTACACAGTAGCCTTGATCTGAGAGTCTGAGATCGATTGCTTGCTCTCCTCCCACACTTCTGGGGAATTCACGGTATTTTCCTCATCAGACTCAAGCTGTCGCTGAGGTAATATCACTATATAATTCTTCTGATTATTTCTCCCCATTTTCAGAGGCGTAACAGTTTTCTAAAGTGGCACAGTTCTCTCCGTGTTCCTCTGCTGGCTGGTTTTACTTGTTATCTGTCTCTCAGCTCCACTGATAATATCTGTGACAGAAGGAGAGAGGAGGAACAGGTTATAGACTGGATAAGCTTCAAATAACTACTGTGAACATTTCTGACAACTGTGGAAAACAGACTCACCTCACCCCAGCGCCCCATTGATTCACTGATGAAATGTTTAAACTCTGATTTATCTGAGCTTTTGATACAAGAATAGACATTGTTGCGTGTCTTCTGAAAGCACATTCATCATTTCTTTAGAATGTTCTTTGATTTATAGTTGTTGTATGTATCAGCATGGTAAAACAGGCAGCTTATTTTGCTTTTGGTGGTTTAGTTTCCTCCTGGACAGTTTATTCAATATCATAAATATTTTAAATGAATGTCAACTTAAATACAAAACAGAACTGAATAAATGATTTAATGCATTAAATATTAAAATTAGATGCTACATGTTTTCCACCCATCTTTGGTCTGCTTCATTCTCTACGTGTACAGCCGATATAGAAGTGCTGATCACATCCGCCAATTCTTCCTGGCTTCAGCATCCTGAAGTTAAACATACACACTAATGCACACATTTTTGACATAATACATTACCAAACTGATTTTTAATCTTCAGCTACTAAGTCTACTACCAAGTCTTAACCCCTTAACCTTAAATAGTCCTTCAGAAGGTGGACCAGGCAAAATGTCCTCATTATTCCGAAAATGTGCTCACTCGTGCTCTAAAAATCAAATCCAAGCATTCCCAAAACAAACACCTTCTCATCGTGGTTTTGATGGGAATAATGTTACATTTTCGACCAAATCTTTAACTCATTAAAGACACGATGTGTAATATTTTGAAGCACAAGGCATATTTATACACATCACAGGCCATTCTCACAGCAGACATAATGGATGTGTTATATTTAAGAGTCCCAGTAAGGCCCTGTCCACACATACATGGTATTTCTTAAAACAAAGCTATGTGTTTTGGCCTTTCGTTCGTACACACGTTAGCACAAAGAATTTACCTTTTGAAAAACTCCCCCCCGGTTGGAGATACTCAGAATGATAATACAAAAAGAAGAGAGACAAAAACTGCTGCTTACAGTGTTTTGCTGTCAAGATAGCATTATCCAAGAAGATTCTGTAAAGAGCCGTCACATTTCCCTGCCTCGTTCAGAGTAGCTAAGGAACCGACCAGCGTAAGCAATCTGCTTGCTGTCTACAGCAGCATGTGCATGCCCAATGTACATGAATGGTGTTTTTTGTTAGGGTTGTTAGTATTAATGGAGATTATGTCTGAAAGGGTGCTAAAACGTTAAGTATCGCTAAGCATACGGCCCCTGACCCAAAGAACGAGCATGTTTTGGATAGTTCCAAAATTTAGCTTGCTTTCAGTGGTTTCTCCAGTCACACCGACCCCAACTTTAACGATGTCAGTTTACAGATTAGGAACTGATTGTTGTTTTTAGCTTTGAGAACATGTTTAGTTCACATTTGAAACATGGATAGGCCTTGTTCATGGAAGACGTTTTGGTATTTTGATGGCTGAATTCACTTTAGCCGCTTCACCTACATAGTGTCAAGCTGTCAGGGCTTACCGGAGCGCTTGGACAGAGCGGAGCTGTTTCCAGTGTTATCAGTAACAACTGTGCTCCTCCTACAATGACAAGTCAAAATGTCTCCTCAGAAGAAGACTTAATGCGGCCTTAAATCTCACTTCTAATCTCCAAACTCTGCCTTTGTGAAAGTAAAGCCGAGATAAAGTGACCTTGCCTTTGCAAAGATGTCTTTATGCTCCCTGTCTTTACACACACACACACACACACACACACACACACACACACACACACACACACACACACACTTGTGTTATAAGCTTTCTTCTCCCGCAGACAGCACAAAGTAACCGACCCAATTAAGGGGAATGAGGAACACCTGTGCCGGTCAGCAGGGCTCCACAGACAAAGTGCTCATTTTCTGTCTGTGAAGTCTGTTGATAGGGTGTGTTCAGTTCAGGCCCACACACACACACACAGAAACACATGCTGCTCCATAGAGTGCAGTATGGTAAGATGGCTGCCCGTCTCTGCACAGCTGTCTCTGCTCTTCAGCCAGTCCAGCTCGTCCCTGCTGAAGTGTTAACACGGCTCTCCGACATGAAGCCATCCTTCAGCGCACTCCCTGCCCTGCTTAACTGTTAATGAGAGCGAGGGCAAGATAAGAGGATGAGGGGGCAACGCAGTAAATCAAAGGCAGCAGGAAATGAAGACCATGTACTGGTTTCATCTACACCCCGCCACCTGTCTTTGAACAGCTCTGTCCTCACACAGCTGCATGTAACCTTTTTTGCTCTGAGGTAAGTTTCGAAGCCAGAGGTGAGGAGTGCAGGGCTGCATATAGATGGATGGAAGGATGGATGGATGGATGGATGGATGGATAGACACTGTCATCTTTTTCCTTTCCTGTTTGTCTCAATTCAAAGACCCTTCAGATACACTTTCACTTTCTCTCTGAATCCTCAAACTTTTGATCATCTCCAGGTATACATGACAATATCAGAGATTGTCCATGTGGTCTTGAGACCCCACGTATTGTTTTAAAGGAGATTTGTTATGCGTTTTGTTTTCCTTATATATGTTCTTGTGCATATAAAAGATCCTAAAAGTTAAAAAAGGTCAAAGTCCGCACCAACAGAAGCTCCTCTCTCCCACAGAAAACCCTGCTCCTGAAACGCTTCCCCTTTAATTCTGTGACTTTGTGACATCGCATTACATCACCCTGCCACACATTTGCATAATTTATACCTAGTGGTTAGTTTGGCTTATAAGAATTGATTCAACACAGCTGCTCTGTTGTTGTTGTCAGTGCTGGCTCAGGCCTGTGTGAGCTGACCAATCAGAGGAGACCTCGTATTCAGGAGGAGGGATCAGACAAGAGACGGGAGCTAAAACAGAGTGTTTCAGACAGAGGGGGAATACAGTGCAGCAACACTGGACAGTTTGATGTGTTTTATAGCATTAAAGCATGTAAACCTGTTCTAGTAGTAACCTAAAATAAAATTATCTATCTGAAAATGATGTTGCTGATAACATTTCTGTACCTTGACACTGGTAAGATTTTGAATGCAGAACTTTCACTTGTAATGGAGTATTTTTAAAGTGTGCCATTGCTGCTTTTTCCTAAGGATCTGAATACTTTGCCACCACGATTTTTGTGTCTGTGTGCATATGTGACAACACGAGACACAATTAAACACTCGACCAAACTTCCGGCAGACGCACATAATAATGTTTTGGGACTCGTAAATGTTATGAGGCTAAATGCTGGTCAAGCTCTGCAATCTCCTTTAACTCAACGTCTGCACTCTGTGCTACACCGGAGGATTAAAAATGGTGAATTGACAGCTAGCATGCTGCAGACTGTTTTGGGTCTAATCAGGCTCCCAGGGACCGAGGCAGGGCGTTGAGTGTTTGAGGAGTCAGACTGCTCTCCTGATGGTTATTGGCTTTTTGGCCTCCATCTGTGCCGGCCTCATACCGACTGTGCTCTGTGAGTATAAACACTGTCTTACAACCTCCTGAGTTCCCTGCCCTCCAGTCTGAGTGTGTTCTTCTTGCCCGTCTGTCTCTCCGTCTCACTCTGTTCCTACCTCTCACTGATTATTCTCTCTTTATTTCAGCTCAGTGTGCTTTTGGACACCTATAATTGGCAATAAAAAAGATAAAGCGCTCTCTCCAGTCCAGTGAGGGTCATGTAATAGAAAAAGCACAAAAGTCCATAATTGTGAAATATTTCTCCTGCAGGGCCAACAGTCTCTGGCAGCTCGGCCTGATAATGTGCTTGTGAGGACACTCTCTCATTTAAAACAAACACCACTGGGGATGTACATGCTTGATCTATTACCACCACACTCACACACTCATACACACATTCATAGACCCACAGACAGAAGCTATTGAGCGTGATTTTAGTACCTGAAAATGATGACTTGCAACTAGAGAAGGAAATAAAAAGAAACACGTAACACTTTCTTTGACATCTGGATGTGTAACAATGTAAGACTCTCGCCAGAGAAAGAAATTGATTTAATTCTTCTTTATGAATATTGCATACAAGACCAGATTTTATGTACTGTATAACGATAAATTGGCCAATATTCCTCGCAGTTAGGTGTTAGGTGTAGCTGCTGTGACTCAAATGAGCTGAGTGTTTAAGTGTTGTCACTTTATTTAGGTAGACTGCTCTTAATTTGCAATATCATGACACATTAACTGTGCACTAAACCACATCTGCCATTTCAAAAATGTAGCACATTTTATCAGTTCATTTTCAAAATATAAAATATGTAGAAGCACAATTTTAAAGTGCGGTTCATAGCAGCTGTATATCTTGACAGTTTCTGTGAAATCTCCGTCACCCACATTTAACCTCACCACAGCACCTGCACCCGTGTGTTTACATCAGCAGTCTTGCCAGGAAACGGTAATAGGTCATCGGTTTTATCCAGAAGAACCAATCTTTGTAATACACACTAACTGTGACACAGCAAAATTTTGTCAAGGTTTCGGTAAAGTACACCGTAAGTACTCAGTTGACTTTCAGTTCCTCTGAACCTGACCAGTTTCAAACTCGCCCTGTCTCATATTTTGTGTCCATGGCGGTGTCTTTTAACGAAAGCCTCATAAATGTATATCTTTCATCTTCATTAATGACTTATTTAGGATCAATTACTCTTCTTAGAAACCATTATTTCTTTCTCTAAATCATTAATAGGCAACAGCAAAGAAGCGACATAAACAGAGGAAACACAAATGTGGAAAAATATCTGGCATTGACACCAGAGAAAGTTTATGTTGTAAATGATCATTCTTAACAGCCGCGAGGGTGCTCATAGAAATGCAATTATTCCAGCAGCAGCGGCAGTAAAATCTTACAGAGACTCACAGACTGTACAGAGGAGCATTATTGTTTGGAGAGGGAGGAATTAGTGGAGGGTGAGAAAACACAACAGTATGAAATTTAAATTAGTTTTTGGGTGATGTCAGTCCATAACTTTGGTTCAGACGGAAAAATCTCAACACCTACTGGATGGATTGCCATGTGATCTCCCAATGTATCATGTAAACACAACTATGTGATGTGATAAATGTAATAAAACACAATAAAAGCACTTGTGCCCTTTTAGCTCTCAGTAGTGGCACATGATGCAGGTACAGGCCATGTGTGGGATTCTGAGTGTGTGTCTGTGGCTGACGTCCAGTAAACAGTTCAAACAAAGGACATGTTAGACATTTATTTATTTCCCCCACTGAACACAATAAAAACACATGTATAACAGTCACCAGTCTTCATTTTCTCTGCTTAGAATTACAGGTCATTCTTTATTTTAGCTAGTAGTTAGCGCACATTTGCTATAGTCACGGTAAAATCAGACAGTGTTTGCGGTTGCAAGTGTTGCAATGTAGTTTTACTTTGCTGGCAAGGTTACAGACATTTCATTAGCAGAGTTACAGTAATACTTTTGATGTGCAACTCAGGAATTGCTCTTTTTAAAATGTACTTGTCCACTTCTGAAATTATAACCATCCATCCATCCACAGGACAAATATTCTAAAGTGTATTTCTTTAGTTCAGAGCAACATGTCCCTCACTGATATAGTTGACTTGAAATTGAAATACTCAATTAAAGTAAAAGTACCTCAAAATTATACTTAAGTGCAGTACTTGAGTAAATTATAATTCACCACGGTCCAGTAGTAGAAGTAATACAATCATTTACATTAAAGTAAAAGTTGAAATACCAAACTGAAAATGCTGCATTGCAAATGTAAAACACAAGTAAATAAGTAATACCTGCATTAATAATGTTACTTATTCAAAAGTACAAAAGTATTATCTGCAAAATGCACTTAGGCATGAATAATAAAGGTTTAAACAATTAAGCGGAATGGAGTTCAAACATTTAATGATTATTATTATTGATTCATAAACTTGTAAGCAGAATCGTATCCTGTAGCTGGTTGCGGTGAAGCTGAACTTTACTGCACATCTTTATCTGTGAAGTGACTGACTTGTAACAATAGCTGTCAAATACAGTGTGTGAACAGCGTGATTCATTTTATTTCTTAAAACTATAACCAAGATGTACAGTATGATATGATGCATTGTTATTCAGTAGGTTAAATCACTCACTTGAGTATTAAACAGAATCACATGGATCAGTGATAAGAATTCAACAGTATCAATCAATATAATAATTGAGCACTGATAGAGGCCATTCAGCCTGTACAGTTGTTTCATACTTCAAGTAAATTTAGCTGATAATACTTCTGAATAATTCCTTCTTCACTTTATGTAGTGCGATAGCAAAATAGAATTTTTCCCCTACAAAGAAGAAGAAGTACATGTCAAAAGTGTCACAGATTCCTGCGCTTGAGCGTTGAGTAACTGTAGTTGAAATGTTCCACATTTGTCTTTTTCACACATCTCTCACTTTCTTTGTCATATTCACACACTAAGTACCAGTGCTATGTTCAAGAGCAGGCCTGTTCCCAGGTGTCGGCTGCTCTGTGAACACCTGCAGGCTGACGTAGTTTTCCCTCTCGTCCACGGCTGCGATGCCCTTGTTAACACTCTTCCTCACTTTGTCTCTCTTTTGCACTGTACCTCCTCTGGTCCCTTAGGCTTTGGTATCTCCTCTACCAAGCAGCAATATTTCTCCTTGAAATTAAATTTGTCCGTGCTGGTTGATTTATCGTGGCACGTCCCCCTGCCTATAAAAACACTGCTGCAGTGCTGTGGCAAATGTGCTCAGAGAAGTTTAGTTAAAGCTTCCTGTAAGCATTTCAGCTTTTCCCGAAAAAGCCTCTGTTGATCCAAACTGGAACGTTCACCATGTTGGCTCTGTGTGGTGTATTTCTGTTTGTTGTTCTGGTGTTTCACTGTCAACTTGCCCTGTATTGAATAATCTGGGGTAGTTTCTTAACTCTGGAGCTCCACTGATTCTGGATATGACAGATGATGTGATAGATGACAAAGAACAGAACGTGGGCATGTGAGTCAGAACGGAAGAATACCATTTTTAGAAAAACAGGTGAAAGAAAAACAGCAAGTACCTTCAACTTCTTGACATTAATTAAAAAAAAACTAAAATTGGAACTGTGACAAGGTTGTGACGGCAAAGCAGCTGGGAGCTGTGTGAGTGTGTGTGCGCGCTGTGTGTGTGTGTGTTGTTAAGAAAGATAATATAATCTCCCAAGTCGAGGAGAGAGTACACAGATTCGGGTGATAAGAATTTGTGGTGATGTGCAACCACAAATTTTAGCTCAGTAGTCTCTGAAGTGGACTCGGCGATAAAAACTAAATACTACTCTGCTTTAATTAGTTTGGTCTGAACAACAAAACCTCATGAAGCAGAAGAGATGACACTGGCTGTGGGAATAAAGTGCCAAGAATGAAATAATAAATGGGACATATACCAAAATAAATAAATAAATAAATGTTGACAGTCTGTTGGAGCAACAGAGTGGGCATCTGGTGTGTGTGAGTATGTGTGGTGTAGAGGTGATATTGTTGCAGATGCTCTATTAACGAAGAGAATACAAATAACCCCCCGCACACACCGTGCAGACGAGTGCTGAGTCATGCTTTCTGAAGAAACCTTTGCTCATGTTTCGACAAATAATGCCCACCCACTGTCAAATGTTTGTTTGTTATCAAAATTGGCGGGCCGTCAACGTAAGATACGGCAACATCTGAGTTTACACGATTTGATGATCATGCGCACTCCGGTCTGACTCGTCAGTTTGTGCAATCTGT
Organism: Lagodon rhomboides; assembly: GCA_039737535.1. Lineage (NCBI taxonomy): Eukaryota > Metazoa > Chordata > Actinopteri > Spariformes > Sparidae > Lagodon > Lagodon rhomboides. The sequence goes on along the minus strand of CM077788.1, from coordinate 22,671,690 downwards.
ACTTTTCACCCCGTACTCCTTTTGTACACACACTGCTCTATAAAAATACCCAGAGAGCAGAGAGAGGGAGCCAAAGTTTGTGTTGCCCTGCCGCTCTATGACAGACATGATGATGAAAGGTAAGACCACCTTACACAGCGTGTACAAGTGATGTCTCTGTGGGTCTGTTCGCCTGTGTTCTACGGTTGTTTCTTCTCTCTGTCTCCTCAGGCCACGCCATCCTCCTTGTTCTCGTCGGCTTGTTGGTTTCTGAAGCCTACTCTCAGGCTCCGGACAAACCAGAGAAAGATCTGGCCTCTCTGAGGCTGGAGCTCGCGCTTCTGAAGAATAGCTACCGACAGCTGTGTCAGAAATACACAGACGTGGCAGCCAACTGCTCAGTTCCAGGTACTGCACTTTCGTCTTCCTCTTTCCAGCAGATGGACGATGATTCACCATTTTTTAAATATACGTTCTGCACACATTTTCTGCTTCTTTCTATAAACTGTACCTTAGCTAACCAGGCTTTGTTTGTTTGCATTGTCCCGCAGAGTTCAAATGCACCGAGTGTCCCGACAAGTGGCTCCATGTGGGAGACCAGTGCTTCTTCATGAGCACTGACAGGCAGGACTTTGCCACAAGTGCACAAAAGTGTCAAGAGATGGGGGCCCATCTTGCCATTTTGAACAACAGAGAAGAGCATGTGAGTGTTTTTCTGCGTATGGAGGATGCTTTATTTCCGTGTTTGATTTATTTGTATTAACAGAGGGCAATACATTTGGATGCAATGCGTTTTTAGGAAGCCGTGGAGAAAGAAGGCCGAAGGATCGCAGGGTTATACACATACTACTGGATTGGACTGACAGACAGTGAGACTGAAGGACAGTGGAAATGGGTGGACAACTCACCACTTACAACAGCGTATGTATGAAATGGCTTAAACTTGACAAACACTTTAAGTACTGTAATGACCTTCCAGACATGAACAAAATACACACACATAAGTGAGTGTATGCATGCCCATGAATTGAAATTGAATGAAGGTTCAGTTCAGGTTCAGCTGCCTACAGCTTCAGGTTGCATCAACAGACTCACAATGAAGCCTTCATGTCTTTTCAGACCTCAATGGATGTTTTTAATGTGGAAGTCGACCTTGTTGTTCAGATGTAGTGAAAAGCAGAAGCGTATGTTGAGCTTATTCGTTCCAGTGTGTGTTTACACATACGGACTTCTGATATTTCTATCAGAGACCGGCCACTGTTAACACTGCTGCTGCTTGCCAATAACACTCTCAACAAGACTGAGCCATGCTAACGGCTCGGTGAGGCTGTGCTTATGAACAGCAGGGCCTTGAGCTTAAAGCTAAAAAAACCTATGATAACAAGGTGATGTTCAGCAGGAATACTGTTTACCATGTTCACCCTCCTTACATCAGTGTGATAACATGATAATTATTTGATAATTTAGTGCAAAATACAGCTGGTTTTGATGGGAATGTCATTAGTTTTGCAGGGTTTTTTTTATTTTTTATTAAAGAGTGCTGCAGGGGTGACCTAGATTTGGTGGCTAAAAAGCTTTGGGATTCTTCAGTTAGATTTTGGATTATTGCAGAAAAGCGTGCAACTTGATGATACTTACAAGTTTTGTTCAGCGAGATAATCTTCACAGATGAACACCACGTTTATGATTTTTGAAGCGTGGAAGTAAAAAAGCTTATGTTTGGCCTTTAGCCAAAAACATCACAGTCCCAGGACTTCATCGTCACCACCGCTGAGCTCCCTGCTACACGACACTCTGTACTTTTAGAGCTGACTGCCCATGGCACACTGGTCAAACAAGTCCAAAAAAATAAAACTACGATTGTCTTGACAGATTTTATGATTGTGATAAGGTTCACGATTGCTGGGAATGATCATACTGGGCATGTACGAGCTGTGTTGCTATGGATACCCCTGCTATATGCCTACTGTCTGGGTAATTGTCTGTTTGAAAGCATGGCAAACTAACCAAACTTCATCAAACGCAGACAAACAAAGATTAAACATGTTGAATCTGACCAAACAAACACAGGCAGCCATGGCACACCAAACAAACATCTGTGTTTGTCTGCGTTTGTTGGGGAATGTTTGGTTGGTGTGCCATGGGCTTGAAGTCAACTTCTCGTGGTTTCAGAAAAACCACTCCTGTTTCTCTTTTATCCATAGAAACATTAAGGATTTCATCACCTAATCCCTGAGCTTATCAGAAATAACAAAGTTTAAAATCATCATATTCGGAGATATGTGGTTATCACCGGCCAGGAAATGTACGAAAAAATGTCACCTGAAAAGTAACTAGTAAATAAAACTATCAGACACAAGTCGTGGAGTGAAAAGTACAAACATTCACCTCTGAGATGTGGTGGAGGTGAGGTATAAACTTTAGTACTGTACTTTATGTAACACTAAATGTACTTAGTTACATCTTGTTGTGCACAAACAAAGTTAAGGATCCAACTTCACTCATTTTTTTCTGTTCGCCTCTGTGTAGATTTTGGAACCCCGAGAAAAACGAGCCTGACAACCACCAGTCCGGCGGGGAGGAGGGAGAAGACTGTGCGGTGGTGGACAGCTACAGTCAGACCTGGTATGATGTCCCCTGCTCCTTCACGTATCCCAGAGTCTGTCAAATGAAAGCCAGTCCTCTCCCATGATCCCCATCACAGCACTGCAGGACCACGACAGCCATTAAAGATATTGATTCTTTATTGAAAAATATCCGTGGCCAACCTACAAATAAAAAATTATCTGACAAAAGCGTCCTGTTTTTTTTTATTTAAGTGATAAAGTATTCAAATTTGAGTATTCAGTATCAACATTTGCTCATTTTAAAAATAGTATATTTGAATATATATCCATAAAAGCAAGTAACCAAGCCTACAGTATCAACGCAGTATCATAGAACGTCATACAAAAATACATTACATAGAAGGACAAAAAGACAAATCTGAAATCGATGTAAGAGAATATAATATAAAGAATTATTAACAGACATAATCACAGTAATGTAAAAATGATGATTAAATGGAAAAGCAGTTTCATACACAATCTGATATTGTGGTGTTGGTGTTGTTCCGGGAACATGATAATTAATGTTGTTCTAGGATCATCACTGCAGCTGACCAATTATATTTTTGTAATGTCACAGCCTTCAGACTCTGAAAAAAGACTGGGAAAGTACAGACATCGGGGAAATGATCCTTTGTAACACGTCATTAATGTTCTGACAGGGTCTTTCTGAACTCAAAGCATGTTTTACTAAACCTGACAGAGTATTTTTGTTGTTTAAACTGAACAGAATACAACATAAAACTGTAAAAGGGGGAAATTGACAGTAAAAACTATTTGTGAACAGTAAACAAGAATATAAACCCTGAGAGTCCTCGACTCAAAGGGGAATTCCAGTATCTTTAAACGTGCTCCCTGTATTTCATTTAAAGATTCATTTAAAGCAAGATTATGTAGGAATTGTCCTTTTGTGCAATTTGGCGCCCCCTACAGTTTCTGAGTGGAACAATACAGATCCCAGGTCAGTAACAATTTGTCATAATGTAGGTGCTAACTACAAACAAACTAACAGGCTGCGGTTGTTATTCTAAGTGTCTGACAACATTACAGAAATGATTCCTACAGAGATAGATCTTTTTTATTTTAATAATAAAAAAAGTCTTGTTCAAAAAGAAGTCGTAGTCATACAGTTATAAATGCAAATTTGTGAATAACTTTTAAATAACCATAAAATAATCAGGATTAAATATTTCTATTTTAAAGAGTAACCAGAACTGATAAAAGAAGGGAGTTAAATTACATGTTATTCTTTATTGATCTGGTATTCTGGAGTCTCATCTACTGACCTAAACCTTCACTGCTGGGTAGCATTGCCACAATTATTTGACAGGGGAGCAGACACATATGGGGTAAGTGACAGGGAATTGTAACTGCATATGTTGAAAGATATGTTTGCAAATGTGCCGCGTTTGTGGATGGATTATTAATTTGCACTGCCTTCGGCCCCAGTTCGCATAGAGTTGTTCTGTTCGTGAAATAACTTTTTTCCCCAGCAAATACGTCATCATAGTCTTGTGTGTTGATTAGAGTTGTGATTCAAATTTTGGGTTTGCCCTGAGAGATCTTCTAATTTCAAATGTCATTCCTAAGTTTAGGAGTGGCTGCTCTAAGCAAATTCCTCTCTCCAGCTCACATTTTCCACCGTTGTATTCCTGTAACAGTCACATATCGCAAATGAGAATGAGACAGTGGCGAAAACAAGCACTTTTAGTGGACCCATCTCAAAACTTTTTGTCAGTATGAATAATTTACACATTAAAATATGTAAACAAAGGGTCAGTTTTTAAAAATAATAGAATTTAACCCAGTCAGCAGCTTGCTCTAAATGTAGATTTTGGGGCCTCCTCTTAAATTTAGATGACGGTCCTGGAGAATCATTTATTATAATCATCCAGGAATGACACCAAGCTATGACGTCACAACAATATGATTGGTCAGTTGCAAAGGTGGTCCTGGAACAGCATAAATCAGGATGTTCTAGGAACAACACCAACATGGTGGTATCAGATAAACCCCACTTCGATTGAGGAATTGAGTGAAAGGTTTCCGGGAAATCGATTTTACATTATTTATACATTTTACAAATCACAAAATTAGAATAAGCCAAACAGGCTGATATTTACAAGTGTAAAATACATTTTTGTGTGTCTGTCTGACATTTCAACAATGACAGAACCTTGTTTTAAACTTTCAGAGCCTCATCTAACACACCTAGAGAGTTTTACAATTTAATAGATGTGGCAGAAAAATCCGGTGAGAAATTCAGTTGGTTGTGATGTCCTCTTGAAAATGTCTTTCTGGAAGATATTATGTTCTGTAGAATCCTTTGGGCTTTGGGCTGAAACAGAAAAGTCACAGGTTTCTCTTTCAGTCATGGACACTAGACACCACAAAAGGCAAAAGGAAGATATTTATTTCATAAAACATCTCATGGCTAAAAGTTATATTCAGATTTCATTGCTGATGAGTGTGAATGTGTTTGGAGCCATTTCATCAGTCCAGGAAATGGTTGGTACGTACTTTTTGCAATGGCAGAGTCGATGCCTGAGGTGTCTCATCTTCCGCTAATGTAAGCCACAGAGACAGAAACAAACAGAGAAACAGAGATAACTCTTAATACCATCCAGTGTGATCTAACACATAGGAATAAGGATGGTTAAACTGTACCTGTCTGCGGTGGCACAGGATGAAAACAAGGACGAGGAGGAGGAGCACGATGACTGTGACACTGCATATGATGACCAGCATCCACACGCTCAGCTTTGGTTCTGTATACAACAGAGAAAGACAGTCATCACACAGTGTAAAGTACAGAGAACACATCATGTACGAAACAGAGTTTCTGTCGTAAAAGAAGACTGTTGCCACAAGGTCATGCCCTTGTCATATTTCCTGTCACATCTCACTTCCTGCGCTCACCGATCTTCAGAGTTATCACAGCCGACGTCAGCCGTGTGCTGCTCTGCCACAGCTCACACTTCCACTTTCCGCCATCTCCTGTACCCACTTCCGGGATGTTAAGAAGGGCGGGGTCACGGTCAGATGTCAGAGGCTGCAGGGACGACTGTTCAGGTGGGAGCAACTTCAGCTGCAGGCCAGAGGGCAGCGGACGGCCGAGGCTGCAGGTCAGGTTGAGCTGCTGGCCAGAAATCAAGTCTGTTCCTGGGGAGGGGATGACTGGAGAGAGAAAGGGCAGAAAGGCAGAACAAAGAAATAAAAATATGCATTACAACAAATATGAAATGCATTAGAACATTTGGAATTTAAAACCTCTCCTTTCCTCAACTTTTACTGTCTCTGAATCAGACTGAGTCTTTGGCTTCTGTTGCTGCAGTGTGCCAGAGAGATTTGGCAAATAAAGAATAAAAAGTTTTTATAAAAAGAAGCAGAAAAATAGCATCACATGATAGTATCAATATAAAAGCTGCAATGCTCATAGTAATAACAACAAAAAAGAAAATACACAGTGTTAGTGATACGAGTGACACTGGTTCTCAACTTTGGAGTCGAAACACCCAAGAGGGTCACAAGATAATTTCCAGGGGTCGTCTGACGGTGCGGAATATTATTTTACATGACTGTACCAGTGACATAATTTGCCTTAACCCTCTGAGACCTCAGCTATTTTTTTTTTCCTATTTTTGATTTGCCTGGTGTTTTTGTGTAATAATGCTGTTATAACTTATAACTTATATCATTTTATCAGAATATGGTTGCTGCAGTGATGTCACATGAATGTGCAAATAATTAAAATATATTTTAAAAACTTACTACCAAAACCAAAACTAACTAATTATCTAACCATTATTTGTTACCTAATATCTTCACCTTCATCAGTAGCCATTATAAGACTGTGGTCGTTAATTTCATCTAGCTGGCTTGAACTCCATTAAACAAATCAACCTTGATGTACTTTACACACTAACACTCACTCACAGCACTGTATCTGATACACAGACAATCTTTTAAGTACATGCTAAATTAAATTTAGTTTGGTGGACGGTGGTGGTTATTCCAGCGGGGGGAAGCGGGAGAGAAACAGAAAAATTGCAGAATGACTCAGAAGGAATTAGAGGGTTCAAAAGCAAAGCAGGGGACCCACATTTGCTTGATACACCCCCGCCTTGAATTAATCCATCAGGTTGTTTCTTTTTCAAAGTTCCTGGTTGAATAATAGTTCAGATAAAAATGAGAAATCTTTTACATCATAAATCCTCAGAACACAGAGTCCAATTAAAATTCATTGCGTTATCACACTCCTCTGGCAGAGGCAAGGCTCGTTATACTCTATTAAAACAAGCGCAGCTAGACAAGTGTATTAGCCTCATGTCACACCAGGGACACTTCCAAATAAACTCTGCAGCCGAGAGATGAAAACACTTGCACACTACAGCAGAGAGGTAGAAACGATTGTCTCCAACTTGTCATGAATGACAATTAGGAAGGAGCAAAGAAACTGGACATCAAAAAGATAAATGAGGACACTGTGATTATGAAAGAACAAGGAAGCAAAATTTCATATGACAGATGTGACTGTGCTTGTACGAAGCAATTTGTTTTGACTTACTTTGCAGCACGTTTACTTGCACAGTCCTGTTCAGAGTGACACCATTGCTAAATTTCATGGTGCAAACATAGTAGCCTCTGTCTTCTTCCTTCGCTTTTTTTCCGGACAACGACAGATTTCCTTTATTAAGGCTTGAGACAGGAGTCAGTCCTCGGTCTTCCTCTGCCTGCCAGCTCAGCGTACCATTCAGAGAGAGGGAGAAAAGCCTCTGTGGATCACCAGGAATGTGACTCGAGCCTGAGTTAGGCAAGTAGTACCAGTGCACTTCCTGGACGCCCTTAGCTTTGACTTGTTCCCAGGAGATGCCAGAGAGAATGGAACAAGGGATGGTGAAAGGCAGGGATTTAGAGGTATACAGAGGACGTGCAGGAGCTGGGGAGAGGTCTAAATGAAAAGGAGACGAGAAATCATAGTAAACTTATGTCGCGGATGAAAGTAAACAAATGCATGAAAGTGCATATGACTCACCCACAACCGTAACTGTGATTTTGGCTCTCTTTTCTTTATTATCATTCATCACAACACAGGTCCACTCGCCATTATGCCGGCTTGTGGCTACCACTGTGTGTTGGCCTTGGTTGCTGTTTATTCTCTCTCCCTGGGGGTTCAGCCAGCGTATCTGTGGCGGCTTCAAACTGTGAGCCCTCTCTGCATCGCAGGTCAGAGAAAGACGGTCCCCGGGCAGCAGAGGAGAAGGTGGGTTCACAGACACTGGAACAGAAATTGAGCAAGGTAAAGGAAACAGAATGGAAATGATGATGAAAACGTTTTTTTTTTTTGTTTTTTGTTTTCTTAAAGCACTATTATTTAGAAATTGGCATTTTGTGCAATTTGGCACCCTCCACAGTTTCTGAGTGCATTAAATACAAATCCCCGGTCTGTAACAATTCGTCAGACGCAGACCTTGTACACACTAATACCGATATTTTTTAAGCAGATATTTTCCCCTTCCAATTAAAAAAGTTTTTTTCTTCTTACAAAATGTCTCCGTACACACAAGAAGGCAAAAACAATTACAAACGCTGAAACTTTCTGAGCATGCAGAGTGACCTTTTTCCCATTTGGTGGTAGTGACCCTAAAACATAAACACTAGTAACTAGTTATTAATTTACTCCAAGTTATTTGGCACATATTTCCTTAACTTTAAGGACATATTGCCTTAAACAGTGTTTGTGTGTGGAAAATGTTAGTTTTGCAAAATACCCATCTTATTGTCGACATGGCAGTGATGTAGGTGCTGACTACTAACAAAACTCATTACGTCATAACGATGTTATGTGTTGAAAACTTAGTTACATAGAGCAGAAACACGTGATGGAGGACACCACTGACCCTATTACAAGACACTGTACCATCACAATGATTTTAGGGTAAAAAAGTTCAATAATGTTGCTTTAATATTCTGGATAATTCAGTATTCTGATGTCAATTCGGTTTAATAGATAGAAATGCTGCTGCAGCTTGGTAAAAAGAAAGCAGCTTTGTTTGTTTTGCTTGACAGGTTAAACCCACAGCACTCCGGCTAAAATACTTGAAAAAGAAAACATTTTAAAAATATAAAAAATACACTTATTTTGAACAATACATTGCATAAGAGCACAAACTAAATTTTAACAAAATATAACTTTCCAGAGATTATGTTGACAACTACTTAACTGACTAAACACGAATAACCCTTTCAAATGAACAGGTCATCCCACCTTATTTTTTACACTTACCTTGGAGTTTTAGAAGTCTATAGTTTATTTCAATCTTCTTCAGAGGTGGAGTCAGTTGACATGTAAAAGTCCCAAATTGTTGGATGTTTCTGATTGTCAGTGAGTTGCCAGACCAGGTCAGTATATCTTTCCATTTTTTCATTTTCTGCTCATCTTTTGGATCTGCAAGGAAAATGGTTGGTTGAAAAATCTTTAATTGCAATTTATTTTACACAATTTTATGATTTACACCTGGGTAATTTGTTGATGGTAAAAAAAAAAAAAAAAAAAAAAAAAAAACACAAGAAAGTTATATTTGTGAATAGTTCAATGCACCGTTTACCTTTATTTAGCCCCGTCCCTCCATGGGTGTTACGCCAGGCAAGTTCAAGGTCACCAAAATACCAGTACATATAATGAACTGCTGGAGAGTACATGCTTGGAGGGTCCAGGGTGACCGTCTCTCCCACCTGTGCATATATAACCTCATCTGCCCCTGAGAGAGTGACACGGACGTCATGTGTCAGTGCACAAAACCAAACTGTTCACAAGGCTAAATTAATTATTCACCTGCAATCAGTGCATCTTACCTGTTGTTGACATGAGCACGGAGAGGAGAATAAGGGCGGGCTGAATCAAGCTCCTCATCTCTGTCACAAACCTGAAAAACATTTGAGAAAAAATACATATTTATATTGATGCTGTGTGATTATAATAATATACTTTATTTGTATATAAAATTATTTGTATATAAACTTTCATACATAGAATGGAGTTCAAATTCTTTTACATGGAAATGACATTACAAAAATGTAATATAACTAGTGCTGAAACATTAAATTAGATTCTAAAAGAAACAGGGAGCTATTATAAAAAAAATAGATGTGATCTGCTCTCATTTACCCTTTTTTTGTATAAGCTGAAGTCTATTCACTGACAAGAGTATTGCAATAGTCAAGAGGAGACCAAAGCATGACTCAGTTTCTTTGTATTGGAACGTGTAAGTTATAGTCTGACTTTCTATATTTCTAAGGTGGAAAAATGCGTCCACACAGTCACTTAGCTTCTTAAGTTGAGGCATGATCTATAATGACACCCAGGCTTTTGCCTTTAATTAGACCTGTTTTGCTTTGCTTTGAGTTATAAGGCCACCTAAATCTGTCTTTTTTTACTTGAACCAAAGAAAATGTTTTCTTGTTTTGTCTCATCTAGTAACAATTAACTGTTGGTCATCCAAAATGTAAGACTTTAAGCACTCCAATGTTCAGTAATTTAGTTTGTCAGGGTTGTCGAGCACTGATGAAAATACAATAGTGTGTCATCAGCATAGCGCAGAAAATTCAAACTGGGTTGTTGTATATTGTTGCTCCTAATCTATATTTTCTAAATCATTTCTTTCTGTATTTATTTAGGAGCCTGTTGTTGTAGTACATTGCAGCTTATAAGTTGTTGGAGAGGAGAGTGAAAAACACAGCTACTACTGGGGTATCGATACTGCGAAAAATGAGTATTGAAAATGTTTCAAATATTCAGAGTAGATATTTCTGTATTTTTATATTGAACACTGGTGTAATATTTTTTTTGACAAAAACATTAAAAAAGAATTTAAAAAATAAATACATGTTTTAGGGATTTTCTTACTTCACACCATTTTGTATGTTTATCAAATTTTGCTGCAAAGAGAATACATTCAGCAGGAAGCAAAGAGGGGTTTGTGGTGGTCTCAGATTTGGAGAGATTTGAGGAGATAAAACACAAAGAGCTGAGAGAGTAGAGAGTAGGCGGCCTGTGGTGGGTTTTGGATGTGAAGACACAGACAAATGTTGGAGGGAAGAGACACAGAGCTCAGGCTGCGTTGTGGTGGGCCTTGATTTAGTTAAGGTGCAGATTCTTATCCCAATCCTCCCCCTCTGCCTCTCACACCCCCTCTCTTCCTCCCCTGTTCCACGAAAGACGGATCTCTCCACGCTTAAAAAGAGAAAAAAAAGAGACCGCAGCAGCAGCAGCACACCTAGACTGTGGTTTAAGGTAGATGTTTCTCTCTTCTCTCTCCTTGTCTCACTCCCTTATCTCTCTCTTATCTCTCTACAGTGTGTACAGTGTGTCATGATTGAGCACAAAAAACCTTTTCAAAGACTTTTATCTCTCTGCTTTTATTCAATATTGATTCAACCCATTAAAAGAAACGATAAAGGTTATGTATCAGATCTTTATTTTGAGTTTAACCCAAGAAGATAAACAATGAAGGATTGCGAGTATAGCCACACTGCCCAGATAATTTCCCATGATGGCGATAAAGCTGCTATAACTTTGAGCCGTGTTTAAAACCAAAAGTGAGCACAAGAGACAAAGATCAGAGAATAACTGGTCAAAATTTATTTGACACTGAGATCAACTAAACATCAAAATCAATGAAAAAAAGTATTAACCTTTGCCTCAAGATTGAATACATTATGCTACATGAATAGATGAGTAGACATGATGAGCACTGGCTTCACCTCAAGGATTCAACTGAAATAACAAGATTTAGCTGAGAAAAAAGGACACTATTACTTTTTTTAACATATGTAGTATCATTTCCCAATATAATGTGCTATACTACTTCTCGTTATTATCATATACCATATAATGTTTAATATCATGTGCTTTATTACACTGATTAGCAGGTGCAATATCATTTTTTTTACTACCTTTTAAAATTCACTGAGTGTCATTGCCAATGCTACTTTTTTCTATCGTAGTTCATTTTTAGTTTACTCTTGTACTTAACTAATTTTAGTTCTATTGTTATTATGCTCTAGTGTTCTTATTCTCATAAAAACTGAGCTCAAAAAATTCTCATAAAAATCTTGACCCTTACCCGGGGAACCCACTGCTTGTTACTGCTTGTTACTGGTTGTACTGTAAATCTTTGGAGCAATCTTTGGCACAGGAATTTCCTTCAAGATTAATGAAGTTCTATCTTATCTTAATTTATCCGAACAACTAACAAAGCAATACGTAAGCTCATACAAACAGGAAAATAATTTGTTGAACTAATAAACTTCCACTGGTGTGTTTTTCCTTCTTTTTCTATTACAGCAACATTTCGCAACAATGAGGGCTTTTATTAAGTTCTGACATATGTTTTTGTGGTACAACCGCGATTCCAAAAAAGTTGTGACGCTGTATAAAACATAGATAAAAACAGAATGCAATTATTTGCAAACAGACTTTCCGACAACAGTTTAAAGAAACGTTCCCGTGTCTATGCAGTGTCCTTTATACGATCATGTGTTTCACTTGGTGGTGAACCTCGCTCCTCCTTTGCTTGTCGACAACTTAGCCTTTTGAGGAAGCTCCTTTCACACCCAATCATGATACTTTCACCTGTTACCAGCGATCCTGTCTGCTTGTGAAAGCATTACACGACTTTCCCAAGTCAGTAAGAATATGTTTACAAAAAATCAATGAAGTTGATGAAGTAAGACATTAATATCTTGTCTTTGTACCGTTTAGATTAAGTATTTGTCAAAATGGATTAGCAAGTGATGCACGCTGAATGTGGACATTGTTTGAGGACTATTGGCGCAAAACTGTCGGTAGGCTTGGCCAGATTTTTGGTGTCAAGTTGGTTGCTAAACCTCAGGTTTTGTTTCTTGGTTTTCCCAGTCTTCGCCCAGCAAAGAAAGCTGTTTGATCTACTTTTACACGTTTGCTGCCCAAAAAAATATATTACTCAGACAGATTGATAATACGCCCCCTGCTATTGTTTGTTGGCACAAACGTATATTTGAGATAATACCAATGGAATATCTAATATACAGATTAAATGTAAAATGGATGATATTTTTTAAAGACTTCAGATTCACTGGTAAAAGTACAAATATTTGAAAAAAGAATGATAGATGCCAATAAAGATAGTTTCTAATAATATTTTTGGGGTACAAAGTGGGAAAGTGTTTTATTTTATTTCTAATTATTATTTATTATTTTTTTGTCTTCTCTTCAGATGTTTATTTGTCGCATCACTGTTAACTGTTATGGGATTGAGCTTTTCCATATGCGTATGTGTGGATTTTGTGATGATGCGGCCGCTGTTGTAAAGCATAACAAAATATTTTGGGGAAAAAAAGGATGTTCATGTTTTACATGGCGTCCCAACTTGTTTGTGTAAAAATATCAATATTTGAGCACCCTGGTGGTCCACGGGGTTAAAGCACCGATGCCGAACACAATGTCGTCTTTCTTTTGCGTATCATTCTTCATCGCTCTCCCCTCATTTCCTGTAATCTCTCTACTGTCAATTGTCCAGTAAATACACAAAATGCCTGAAAAATCTCTTTAAAACTCTCTTTATCTCACCTTTAGAGGCACCGATGATACACACAATAGTGAGGAAATCAGTTATAGCCCTCTACATAAAAGTATTGGGATACATTTAAAATTTATTCCAGTCCTAAAGTCATTTTTATACCCACATTAATCCCAACACATAAAATTCTCCTTAAGGTTTTAAAATCTTTTTATCCTCCGTCCGGGACCTGACTCTTTAAATATGAGAACATTGGGTTGAAAATAAAGGAAAAGCCCATAAAAAAATAAAAGGTTTTTGGTTTGTTACATAAGTCACTCTTTTACCTAAAGAACACCTTTAAAAGCTGACGTGAAGTGTGTCACGGAGAAACGTCTCAAGGCAAATGGTTTATGTATGTTTTCCGGTGTATCTATAAAAGATCAAGGACTGCAAACATGTAAATATGCAAAATATTTCAAACCTGCCGGGGAGATTTGATAGGAGAAAAACATAAAGATGCATTATTTATCGCTGAGCTCAGAGTTTGTGAGAAAAACAAGCTGAAGGGGAGATCAGAGACAGAGCGAAATTGATGATAAAGAGACGTCAAAGTCATCGCACCTGTGGAGCTTTAACCCAGAAACCAAGACGATCGTAATCTGCAGTCAGGATGGAGCTTCAACAACATGCAGAGACGGAGGGGGGAGGGGAGGGCGAGGGTCAGACACAGTGGCGATGTGAAGGAGGAGGAGAAGAGGAAAAACACAGGCAGGATTAGTTTATAATTTATTGACTTGATGTTAAATTAAATTCTTGTTTTGGGCTGAATTTATCGTCTGTCTTTTTTTTTTTTTCATTTTCCTCCTCACTAAATTGAACACAAACAAAGTTGACACAGCTTGGAAACAAAATTGCTGAACCACTTTAACACTTGGCAGAAACACAGAATTTTTATATTAGAGTTATTTTCACAACGTGTTGCTTGTTGCTGATTTATCTTCCACTGAAAACTCTGCAGCACACATACTAACGTTGATGGTATCTCAACGTATTTTGCTCAGCTTGTCATGTTATATTTTGAGGTCCACGTTAATTTGATGCATTTATATCAGCACAGAGTTTCTTAAAAAATGAATTTGACCTTTCTGACCTATAAATTGTGTGTATAGCGAGAGTACATTTTGTGCCGTCGTCGCATAAAATTAAAACATCAAATTGATTTCATGTGCACTGAGAATTTAATATACGATCCATTTTAAATGTTTAATCTTTTAGTATTTCTTTCAGTTTAATTTAAAGGACCAGTACGCGCTTTTTATTCATACGTCTTGTAGCTGTAATTCAATGAATACTCAAAACTCACTGTGACATTTCGTCCCCAGCGGGTCGGCTGAGGTCTTACAGGCTTTCGATTCAAACTTAGTGTCTGACATGAAAAAAAAATCTGACGCTGATATTTCCTGTATATGGCAGTAAGTTTTTTATATTTCAAAGTATATTGAGCTAAAAATTGTAAACAAATAACAGCATACTTACAGCTGGTGTTGAGTTCTGAGTGTCCCCTCTGTGTTCACTGATCTGGAGTCAGGTGGAAATGGTGAATATTTATCAAACAAACCTTCTTTTTAAGTGCGGTTGCACCTCCCTCGCCAACGATTGGTCTGGAAACAAAGCACACAGTCAGCGATCAAACCCAGAATCAGAATAATGACCTTTGATTGGTTGTTAGTTACAGAGGAAAAGAGCAAGATCTCATCCTTTTGCTTTTTTTTTTTTTTTAATACAATCTTAACTGTTTTAATTAATCGCCCAATTTCTGACTAAATTAGGGCAGCGTAATGTTGCCATATTTTAATCAGTCACTTCAAATGCACTCATGAGTTTCTTTGTTCCGTTTCACTTTTTAACGCGTCCAATTTTAAACAAATAAACAACTAATCTTAATTGGCTGAATTGGCTCTGTGAGTTGCTGCCTGATAACAGAAGTCCAAAAAATTTGTGAAGGGTCTCACTGGACTCATTATCTATCTTTAGCACGTTCTAAATAGCACATGGGCGGCGTACGGCCTAATTTATTGTAATTGCTCAGTTGATTTTCCCCTGGTCATAATTTTGTTCTGATTTAGATACATAATTAGTGTATCAGAATTCAAGCCATGAACTGCTGGACCAATCTTCACAAAGGCAGTTGATAAATGAAAAAATGAAAAATGCAACATTTCCTAAACAGAAACACTCTGATGCAGCGCAGAAATATCTCGCAGGGACGGCTGTTCAGAGAGACGTAATCATGTGAGTTTAACACACATACGGTATAAATCTAGAATCAGGCTTTAGAACTTAAAAAACAACCATCAACGCGGTTCATCTTCTCCCAAGATCACTTTAGACTTAATTTTTTCATTAAACTTGTCTTTGATCAATCATTTTATCAAAGGTAAAGTCTTTAGATATCTTCTAGGAAGCGGGCGAATGCCGTTGTGTGAACAACGGGAGCTACGCACATCAGTTTACTCCGTAGTCTTAAAGTTCACAACCAGATAAATGGATGTTAGAATTAGATAAAGCCTATGGGGCCATTTGTCTCCGAGCAAATAAAAAGACTTTCAGCGCCCAGATGAAGACTCTTCGGAGTCCAAACTTGTAGACTTAAAAAGGATTTTTCTTATTATTAAAGTGCCTTGGATACTTTGTCAGGCTGTCAACCGACAAGTAAGCTGGACGGTCACTCGTTCATGTCAAAGTATTTGTTACTAACTGCTCTTGTGTATGTAAAAATACTGAATCTCAACCAAAGAAACATACATATTAGCAAAAATGGCCACAATATTTTACTTTGAGTAAAACACAGAGAGGATGACTGGTTGCTGTATTTAACACAATGCGGGCAAAGATTGTGTCGGGTGCTCTTGGAGAACGGGAGAAAAGGTTGATGACAGAGGCCCTCCAAAAAAAGAAGGTTTCACAAAACGAGGAAGGAATTATTAAAGAGCCTTTATTTCAGTGGCTAAATCATTAAAAGGGTAATCATGAAAAAGCCAACATGTTTGGACCATTAGGTCTTCATCAAGACTCCGCGGGGCCCTTTTAATGATTTAGCCACTACAATAAAGGCTTTCTGATATTTCCTTTTTGATTTTTTTCTTTTTCAGAGTGTCTTGATTGCCTCTGTTATATAATATCATTTCTTTCCTTTAATGTTTGATAACCCGGCATGTATATTCTCTGTCTGTCTGCTACGGCGCTCCATTTAAGGATGCATCACACTGGTATCGAGTCAAACGTTCAGATCCCAGACACTGTTTCTTCGCTGCACCAAAGTTTACTTGCATCATTTCGATTTTCCTCGCAATTAAGCGAGTCATGTTTGAATCTTTGATGGTAAAAAGAATTTTACTCGAATCAAATGAAGGTCTTGGGGTTTGAACAAAATTCTCATCCACGCAAGCTTGTGAACGGCAGACCCGCCAAAAAGCCCCAGGAGATGGAAGAGATTACTTTTTTAACTAAATGTTTTCATCTAACCTAATTCCTGTTTTCTCTTTTGATAAACGATGAATTAGAGTTTGACGATAACGCGAGCTGATCACAGTTAACCAGGAAAATTAGAGCAGCGCAGGGATTTAACAAACAAAGCCGCGAGCAGACAGCGCAGGTTTGATCTCTGTAATAACAAACATTTGTCCCTAAACGAATTACGCTATAACTAAATTATACATATTAGATTTGAATACAGTCCTGCGCTCGCTGCCTCTTGTAGCGCTGCTTTTGATGGACCATGAACGAGTGCGACACTTGATGTTGAAAAGTGGTGTGGACAAAAGGGCTCGGATCAAAGACCTCTTCTCACGCTGTCTTCAACGTAAGTGATTTTGGGCAATGTGATGAAGGGACCGTCAGACCGTCAGAGTAGATAATTCATCAGATCAGATAATTCAGATAATAAATCTTGTATAGCGGCACATCAACAGGACACAGGACCACACAAGTAGTCATACTTCATTAACATTAGAGAAAGAGTTCACAAGCAGTCACGAGTCAGGTTCAACGAATCATTACTGAATCTAAGCGTAAGGCCTCAGGTTATTTAATCCTTGAAAGTACAGTAGTAAAAAGTGATGGGGACAAAAATCAGCCGTTATAAAAAGTGGTCCAGTGTCCCCGGTGTAAAGGACATCTTATGACTATGAACTCACTGAGGAAATAATATTTAGTTTTTTGTAAGAAGACCGGCTTTTTGCAGACGTTTATTTGCTTAGGGACAAGTACGTAGCATAAACCGATGCCACACAACAAAGCATTTATAGCCTAAGCACATTTACATTGCCCGGGCCTTTAAAATACAACACATACGCAAGAGACAGTAAAAAATACACCAACTCAACTCAGAACTCATCAAGAAAATACAGACGGAACAATACAAGACACAAACTGTAATACAGTAAAGCGCCGTGAAACAAGAAGCGCCGGATCGTTCATGGTTACACGATTGCTCCCTTTGTCAAAAAACTGTGTTTAAAATGATCCGAGTCAGGATCCAGTTTGAGTTATACGGGTCAGGAACTCCACAATCTGTTTATCCAAATGATGGTTTAGACACAGTGTGCTCCCGATGGAACACTGAGTGGAACCACGAGGTCACCGAGCACCTGCGGAGGCTGATTACACAGGCAATTATAGGTGAGTGAAAGATTAGAAAATTTGATCAAATGAACAAAAACACCCAGGATCAAATTCAGACTACACTCTGCATCGCACAGTAATTCTTGTATTTGGTAAATGTACACCTGTGAAGGAGCCAAACATCTGTTGGTGCTTATCTCCCCTCCTAACCTGCTGTAGAGTCGCGTCTGCACTCAATACGACAGTAATATCACATCTGTGCCGCTCTGTTTGTACTCTAACAGCTTATTGTGATCCTTACTGAAGTTATAAACACAACTGTTACAGGATCGCTTTACAACTGCGCCAATTCGGAGTTAAAAAATACCTTTATACTGTTAAAACCAATCGCAGGTTTTGAAAGTCGCTGAAGAGGTGAATGAAACTGTAATGGCGGCCGCAGACGGCGTGAGTCTGTCTTTGTTCGTTTCTTTTCAGCGAACCTCGACAACCACTTGAAAATCTGCTCATTAAAGCTCAAAACCACCGAAGAAAGTTAACAAACTAAAGCACTTCTGTTGATTTACCGGCATCAGCGGGTTAGAAGAAGAGAAGACAAAGTATTTATGGTGCAGAAAGTTTGACGATCATTTGAGGGGCCATTTATTCTTCTGCCGCATTAAAGCATTCATTCTTAGGCATCACAACAAAAATAACAATCCTTTTTCATACAGTATTGAGTTGATCTGTCAAAGCCTCGTCCCAAGCTAACTAATTACAGCTACAGGAATCAGTTAAGGGACCAGAAGTGCAGAAACACGCTGCCGAGGTGGTTTACAGACACGAACCACAACAAGGACAAAACAAACATCTCGCTCTCGTCTCATGTGTCTCTCTGAGGTTTGTCTGCCTGCCTCTGTACTGCCTCCATGAAGGGCTCACACCTGCTTCTGTTCCCTCTGAGCTCGAAATGAAACAAGCCTTTTTGTTCGCTCCTCAGAACAAAACCCTTCAAGTTACGGCTACCGCACAGAAATATTTACTTCTCGTGGCCCCAGCGCAAGCGAGCATCTGGGCGTCACATCTGGCGCAAAGAAGAGGTCCAAATTCTACCGTCTGTCTCCGTGGATCTGTTTTTTTTTTTTTTTTTTTGAGCCGTGATTTTGATGGAAAACACCTGAAAGTGAGGACTCCCTCATTAGTCACACACCTAACGAGGGCGAGCCTACCACATCGTGTCATTACTGAAAGAGAAAAAGACAGAAAGTGTGGGCCACAAGCAAGAATGAAGGGTGATTCACTTTTTTCACATACATCTCATCTTTCCTCATCCTCCGTTCTCTCCTACAGAGGGTTTCCCTCACAGGGCAATCTCTGTTCTCTGTTTCTGACTTTTTTTGGTGTGTGTTTTATAACCATTTCGAGTCTAACGGTGTGTGATGTAACCAAAACACTGGAGGATGTCTGAAGCACGCACAGAGAGCGGGGAGGTACCGAGTTTGCACTGTATGTTTCAGAAATAAACAAAATGTCAGTGGAAAAGAGGTTAAGAATCAGAAACGAGTGACATTCAGTGACTGAAAACAGTGTGTCTGTCATGAGGGGAACTTCATTCAAGCTTCTTTGAAACCTCACAGTTGTGAAACAGAAGATAAAGACAGAAAAGTTCTTCTCTGTCTCTCCCACTCACGGCTTCACCTCCATCAGTCGTACACAAGTTATTTCTGTGCACTACTGTATTGTTTGTGGGCTGCTGCGCGATCGTTTCATCAGAATGGAAAAATACATTCTTCTGCTCCTGTTTTGTTCCAGTCAGTCTAATTATCTTGGCTGTAAATGTCAAGTCATGTTTGCGTGTTACTCCTAAGAAATGCAAACCAAGCAGGAGGATTTGCGTGATGTGGAAACAGCATCGTGTTTGTGTTAAAACACAGCGTTACCGTAATGTTTTTTCATTAACATAGAGCTGATTTTGCTGAAGCTGAGTGGATGATGACGTTGGTTGTGCCATGGAAAAAGTGTTGTACAGTCCCACAGCGCCTACATCCGTGTGCGCAGTTTCACGTTTCTGTAGTATTCTGTAAGCAATCGATCTAAACTCATCATTCCAAAATAAGTGTCGGGGTTAGCCCTCTCTGCTGAGAGGTGAGAGGCCTGTGGTGGGTGAGGGCTGCTGAAAGAGGTCACGTTACAAAACACAGGTTGAAAAGCAAACGCAGTCGTCAACCGTACACTAAAACTCAAGAAAAAAAAAAATCCTGCAAACAAATAAAAATCCTTTTTCAACATTTATTTACTGAAGCACCACTTATATGTTAATTTTGCACAACATTAAAGGGGCATTTTACGTGTTTAAATCATTTTTATTGGCCATACGTGAGCGGATTGTAACATCACGTGAAAAATGAGACCTTCTCCGTCTCTATCATCGCCTAGACAAGCCTGTGGACGATTCATTGAAGGTATTTAAAGCTGCTGGACTGTGGATTCGCAACGGACTCGGGTTGCCGCGGTCCAAAGGATGTGACTTTATGCACGTTCTCGAGTGCCTCATCTCAGCGCCTCTCTCCGCTCCGCTGACAGACAGCACTAACGTTAGTTTGGAAATGGAGTCCACCAACACAAACTAGAACAGTTCCACAGAGCACCTTTAAGCTTTATGTTCAGTAAAATGTTAATGAAATGTTCCGCAGCAAGAACTCCAAAATGAAATGCACAAGTTTTGACATCACAAAGCATTTGTCAGACGATCCAATAAGTTTAACGGATAAGGTACGGCACATGACCACAATGTCCTTGATTCAGCTCAGCCGGAACCTTGTTTGTATGTCATAAATGTCTTCTGCTGATCACCACACCATCAACTATCAAATAAATGCAAAAATGCCCCTCAAACATGTATTTTCTCAGAGTATTTTTACTCGTCCAAGTATAAATGAAGAACGTTTCCAGCCAGTAAAACTTTATTCATCTGGGACTTCTCTAAACCCAAGTTAGAAAGTGATTTACGTCAACAACAATGTAGATTAAAGATAATGTACAAGAGAAATGACAAATACTGAGCGCAGAGCACATCAATACAAAAAATAGTCAAACGCACATACAAGGACAGCAGGAATACACACAGTCAAAGCACACCGAGGTCCATAATCACACAGAGCACGTCTCGATGTCTTAGGAGCCTTAAAAAGTGTGTTTTTGAGTCAACAGACTCGCTGATCTAACGAGAGGGGAAGACTATTCCAGAGTCTGTCTGCCAAGACCGCAAAAGAGCAGTCACCTCTGGGTTTAAGTTTTGCATGTGGAATAACCATCTGCTTCGTTGACCTAAGAGGTCGGTCGGCGATGGCAGCCAGTGCAGAAAAGCCAAAATCTGTGTAATGTGAGTTCTCCGAGCAGACCTTGTTAAGAGCCTAGCTGCTGCAAGTCGAGCCAGGGCAGTTTGATGAAAGCAAGTAAAAAAAAAAGGGAATTGAAGAAGTCGAGACGGGAAAAGATGAATGCATGAATGATACGTTCTAAGTCAGAAGCTGATGACAGTGCTCTGATTTTTGCAATTCTGCTCAACTGAAATCAGGATGAGATCAGTTCATGGTGTTAAAACTGTAGCGTTGGGTTGTCACGATTAACTTAAGTTTGAAAAAGACGACACACACACCCCTAAAGAAAGCAAAAAAAAAGTTCACTCCATCCACCCTAGAATTTTTTATTGGTCATTAACAATGAAACAAATAATAAAAAGTCATAAGCAAACTGCCGTTTGTTTTTCCTCCCTACATAAATCACAATTATTCAACTGAGTCTCACAACCTCCTTACAGCGGCTCGGTGCCCCTTAATTAATGTTGCGCTCGAACCATCACTGAAATTCTTATTCTTTTTATGCAACGTCACTACATAGACTCGAGGAAAAGGACTTGAAAAATACGCACTAAGAGAAATCATTATTTTGTGTAACCTTGTGAACGGATGTATTTCAACCCAAACTTTTTTGTAAAGTCAAAAGCTGACGGATAAATGTGGTGGAGTTTAAAAGTGTAATATTCACCTATGAGATGGGGTGGAGCAGAAATATAAAGATGCATAATGGATGCGTGGAAATAATCAAAATACCTTGAATTTGTATTTAAGAACAGTACTTGAGTTAATACGTTTTACTGTCATTCATTTCAGTGCTTAACGCAAATTGTCCGACAAACACAGGCGTTGTCATCCACCTCGCAGTGACAGCTTTAGAGCAGTTTAACCATTATATCTCATTTCCTGGTTCAGTTACCCTTTAGCCTACTGGGATCCATCTTCTTGTTTAGCAGTAAAACATTGAAGCTACAAAGCTTTCACACCCCAGCAACACTGGAGCGCTGCCATCTTGTTAGAATGACAGACTACAAAATGCATCATTTGAGTTCGAGGCTGGTCAGCGATCGATCACCATGAATGGGTTGTTTAAACACTCACTGCATGCATCAGGATCTGCTCTGACAACTGAAACCTGCGTGGAACTGATGCTACACATGAGGGGAGTTTACAGAACGGGAAACCACCTCTCAGATCATCATCATCATTTGAAATCGAAGGATTGTTAAAAAAAAAAAATTATAAAGTGCGCTGTTTCCACCTACAGTTGGAGCACAAATGGCTGACTAAAAAATGCTGCTGTTTGGCATTCAAGATAATAACCTTGT
Source organism: Lagodon rhomboides (assembly GCA_039737535.1). Classification (NCBI taxonomy): domain Eukaryota; kingdom Metazoa; phylum Chordata; class Actinopteri; order Spariformes; family Sparidae; genus Lagodon; species Lagodon rhomboides. Next base: position 22,649,278 of record CM077788.1, on the reverse strand, counting down.
TTGCTGCATTACACATTTGTACCAGGTGTTGACGTGGCTTAGCTTAAAGGGGCAATTCACTCCAAAATCAAAAATACATATTTTTCTCTTACCTGTAGTGTTATTTACCCATCTAGAGTTTTGGAGATATCAGCCGTAGAGATGTCTGCCTTTATAATATTAACTAGATGTCACTCAGTTTGTGGTGCTCAAAGCGCAATACAGAAATCATGACCTGGTTACTCAAAATAATCCACAGACCTTGTTGTGAGCAGTTTCATGGAGGAACTATGTTCTTTCTACCAAACTGCACCTGCCAACCATGTCACCATGCATAAATAGGAATCAGCGTAGCTCCACCTCTGAGGTCAAATTCAGATTTGAATTGTAAGTTCCATGAAGGGGACACCGTTAGTGTTGATATCTGGTTCAATTAAAGTCAAGAGAAGGCAGACATCTCTACAGTTGATGTCTCCAAAAGTGGACACAGTCCAGATGAATGAATAGCACCACAGGTAGGAGGGAAAATGTGTATTTTTGTCTTTGGGGCAGAACCGTCCCTGTAACCTCGACTAATATTCACCATAAGTAAACTTGCTGTGTATCATTATTGTCTCAGGTGCTGAAAATCACATTCTCTGACCTGAATTTGGCTCCTGATGATTTGCACAGATGGAATTAACACCCGAATGCAAATACAAGGGGAAAGGACACACACTGCCTCAGAAATTTCAGTTTCACTTTGAACGATTGTGTGTGTGTGCGTGCGTGTGTGTGTGTGTGCGCGCGAGTGTGTGTGTGTGTTCATTTGTGTAAGACAGACAATGAGAAGAGAGAACTGAGTAATAGCCATGAAAAGGGAATCCTATTGTCTCAAAAACACCCCCAGAGCAACAGAGATGTTATATTTTCATCGAGCACAGAGCGAGGGAAACACAGCCTGGTAATTGCCTACAGAAGAGACAGAAAAACTGCACACTGGGCCTCTAAGTATGAATGTTGACACGCTCCTCACGACCCCGAGAGGAAGAAAAGGAATACATGACTTTTTTTTTTTTCCATTACTTTTTCTTTTTCATCACATTGGCTGCGCACTCGCTCAAATAAAACAATGAGTGAGATTAAAGTGCTGACCTCCGGCTCCATCCGTGTTTGAAGATATTGAACTCGGAGCCCTTTGTTCTACGTACTCCGCTGGATTTGGGGTCCATGCGGCAGAACAGAATGTGTTTAAACAAGAAGTGTTCTACAGCCAAACGTGGTGACCAGCCAAGTCAGCCACTTGGAGTCAATACAGCTGTGTACCCATTTACAGAAGGCCGAGCTGATGGTGAAAGCGCCCGAAACGAGCAGGACATAAAGATTAATGCAGTGGCAGAGCATCACAGGTTAAACACCAAGTCAAGTCAGTGTCATTTATATAGCCCATAATCACTAATCACATTGCTTCAGGGGGCTTTACAATCAAGACAGTGAACGACACCCTCTGTCCTTCGACACTCATTCTTAGCAAGTAATAAAAAAAGGAGAGAATGGAAGGAACCTCAGGGAGAGCAGAAGAGGAGGGAGCCCTGCAATAGATGTCGCGTGTACGGAACAGACCAACACAGAACATAAAGATTACAGCGACAAAAATTCTGATACACGCAGATTATTATATTTCTGGAAGAATCTGGATCCAGGAGGACAACTGAGCAGGCAAAGGTGTCAGAAAGTGGTCGCAGATTGCAAACGTTAACGACAGACCTGCAAGCAAATGTTGACTGTTTTCAAAAATGGAATTTTAAAACTCACAAATTAAAATGAAGCATCGACTTTTGACTCTCATCGTGTAATTCCAAATCAAATGCCGGTGCAATGCCAAAATAAGCAAACCTGCCGTGGAAAGCATCCACGTGTAGATAATAACCGTGGTTAGGTTTAGGCACGAGGAGTGAAATTAGCTGGGGTTAGGGTAAGAATATCAGGGGACGACCATCGGAGGCAGTGAATGCTTTTCACGGCAGGGTTGGTTAATACGGCACAGCACCGGAGCAACGAGCCAACAAGGAAAGCAAATTAGCCATGGCGAGAAGCCCAGATACGTTGCATCAGTTTGCATTTTAATTAGATGTAGCAATGCCTCCATGGACTGTCCCCGTCAAATGAACTGATAAACAAATAACCACAACAAAAATGTATCCCCGTCCTCCTGCTCGGACGTTACCGCAAGAAACCCTGAACAAAGCAAAAATGAGCAAACAGCACAACATTGTCACAAACAAGAAGATCTCAGAAGGCCTGCGTAGGTGAGTTTTTCTCAACTGATGGCTGTTTCGACTACATCTAGTAGTAGTGAATACAGCACGGACCAACACTAACGAGGTTAGGAGATTTCTCCTGTGGCCGTTACTGCTGTTAAACAAATAGCATCAATGCACCTGGGTAACATGAGTACAGAGTGTTTGCTTTAACTATACTTTCACTTCAGTGCATTTGAACACTTAACGCGTCCCTCAGTGAGCAATTCGAGGGTTGCCGGCACAAAGCAACACAAATAATTCATTCACACACATTAAAACAATTCAAAAATACAAAGTGCGCTGATGTAAAGAAGAAGGTTTTGAATGCACAGGGTCAATGACAGCGACCAGTCTGTGGCTGACCAGGACAACATGGGAATATTAAGTCAAAATATGCTAAAGGTGCAGGTGCATTTATCAACCGTTACACAACAGAAACTGACTGTCACCGTGTCCATTCATAAAATTCTAGCTAAATCAGAGGTTTATCTCTCAGCAACTTACACAGACTGTATATTATCTACACTACAAAGACCGGTGTAGATCAGCCATTTTTTAATGTTCTGAATAACTTTTAAATTGACATTGTTTTTGTAATTTCCTGTGTTTACAGTCCTAAAGTAAAAGAACAAATCATGTGAGTTATACGGTGACAAACTGGGTTTGTTGAGGGATACATGCACCACATTTTTAATTTTCTTAAGGCTCCAGAACACCTTCGGGACTGAATTACAGCATCGTTTCGCAGAATGCCGCAAGATGATACTAAAATATGCCGGAGCATTCATTCATTTTATATCAGATTATTTGACAACCAGCGGGGAGACACAAACAAGAACCTACAAGCACAAACAAGAGATGGTCTCCAAATTAGTTTAGTTTGTCATTAGTTTAGTGTTAGACTGGATAAAAACACATGATATGTTGAATATTCTGGACGCTGTATGCCACATGACGTACTGTACGTGGATTGCAACGCACACATTACAGCACAATATACACTGCTTTACTTATGGCATGAAAGCACATTGAAAGCTATTTTGTTCTGACAACCTACTGCCGGTGTCCTCATAATGTAATGAGCAGTACGATGAACCTGTAAAGGGTCAGTTCTGGCATTGTGTTGATCTCATTTGACAAAACTAATACTGTAGGTATAAATACTGATATTTTATGTATTAATATTGGTATTATATATATATATTAGTGCCCTAAAATACAAAAACAAAACACATTATCATGACTTTTGCTCGGTTTCAAATTAGAAATCATCAACTATAATGTAAACGTTTACAACATATCTATAATTACTCTGTGCTCTTCAGAATAAAACATTATTAACAACAAATAACTTGTTATTACTACAATTCTTCTGTATAGAAGGACTAAGTATGACATTAACAGTTGCTGTCACATGCTTCTGAACATCGGTGAGTTATTTTTTATATTTTTAAAAGATAGTTGACAGATAAAAGCTGCAACAATCATTTTTCATGTTAGGCAGCAGTTTGTAGTCCACAGAGCTGAACTCCTGAGCAATATTTATAATAATATGTACATTCTCCTGGGTTAAAGCTTTTTACATTTAGGAACAGATTTCAATAAGAACACAATATTGTGTACTTCTCTGTGTACTACTTGTGTATAGCCCCCCCGTCAATGCTAACGATTGCAAAATCAACAAAATGTCATCGTTCGTTATTGCACAAGTGTTTATCTTTACACTTCAGTAAACTGAGGAACATTTTTCTATTTTTGGATTCTCTGATTTGAGATTTTGCAATCCCTCTCGGAGTCGTCATCATGAACAGCACAACACAAAGACTTGTAAAGTAAAGTCTGACAACCACAGAGGGTCAAACCCATAGACCGAGACTGATGTCATTAATATGGTGTAAGGCTATAGGGATAAAACAGAGAGCCAGTCATTCAGAACTGTGTTACTTGATCGAGCTCATCTGTGTTTTTATCAGACAAATATCACCAGGCATTCAAGATATTCTGGCTCGTCATCTTCTTGTAATTATCTGAGATCATTTGTGCCAGTTTTTGAGGCAAACTGCGAACAAGACAGATGATACCCAACCAAGGCCAGGACAAATCAATCAGCATTTGTAATGAGGCAAAGAGTTTTTTAAAAATGTGGCCTTGGACGAGACCAGATTTGAGCACTACAGCCTCGTCCCTCGGTGCCCCTTGGCTCCTGTCTACGAGAGTGGATCTCCGGCAGCGTCTGGGAGCGTTGCCAGTATTTGTAGAAACAATTCGGGCTCTCATTCACACACATATTGTCATCCTGACTTATGTGTCCTCCCTCTGTGAGAATATCCCTTAAATCAGCTAATAACAAGCACAGCACTGAGTAAATGCACAGTGTGTTTAAGAGTACTCACATGTGATGTTCTCAGTGAAGCGATGAGTTCAGCACTGACATTTGGTCGACTGTCGGCACTGCAGGTGTCGCTTTCATGCTCACGTACACACACACACACACGCACACACTCACACACACACTCACACATACACACACACAGGAAGTCAGACACAGCTATGATCCTAGCCTTTCTGTTATGTGCTAAATGGATTACATAGATCAGGATTACATTGTCTCTGTTTCTGCCTCACACACACACACACACACACACACACACACACATACACACACACACCAAGTTTTACAAAGTAGGCTACTGATGCAAAATCTAAGAATTTCTAAGCTCATATAAGAGATCAGATATCCTTCACGCTTATGTACACAAATGTATTCATTTGTATGTATGTAGTTTGTGGTCTTGTGTTACTGTGTTAAACAGGTGTTTACTGTGTGTTTCATTACATGTAGCGCTGCTCTGGTGTCAACACCTGCGTTGTCCTGCACCAGTTGTGGGGAATACAGAGTTTCTGTGCCAATGCAGGCACGGTTTAATGCATATTGTGGCATAAAAGAGTCAAGAAAATGTGTGATATTAATTTGAACAAAAGGTTAAATTTACAATCACTAATATATTTATTTTTCAAACCCTTTTTTGATACTACTGTATATATTATTATATTGTTATATATATGTCTGTCAATATAGTGTGTATCCAGTGCGTAGTTACCTGTTTATAAAGTAGTTTGTTTCTTTACTGGCAGGGTCCGCCTTTCCCGCACTGCTTTCAAACTACCGTAACACACAGGCAGTTTGAAACAATTTATTTTTTGGCTCAAATCTCTTTTTTGATACTACAATGTGTTTTTTTTTCTCTCAAAATAGCCATTCAATTTATATTCAGTCAATAATTACATCTTTAATAAATAATTTGTTTTGTTACTGGCAGGGTCCGCCTTTCCCATGTTTGAAATCTTCTTTTTTTTGTTTTCAAATCCCTTTTTTTCACACAACTTTATATAATTTTCTCTCAAAATAGCCATTCAGTGTATATCCAGTGAGTAATTAGCTGTTTATAAAGTAGTTTGTATGGTTAGTGGCGGAGTCTGCCCTCCTTGCACTGTTTTAGCATCACCTAAACGCACAGGAAATGCTGCACGCTCAGTTTTACTGTCTGTTATTTTATCTCACTGACAGAAGCTTCCCTGTTTTGTTATATGAGGACGGAAATAATTCAACAAGTCTTGCAGTTTAATATCCATATAGTTTATTGACTGCGGAGAAGAAAAAAGGACATCAAATTTTAATACAGTGCTCTAATCTTTGCATTTACAGCCCTAGAGAAATAACGTATATACGTACACATATATCAAACACACAGAGACACATGAAAATAATTGCATTTGAATCAGCTGAAATAAATTCAAGATTGAAGGGCAGCACAGAAGATGTCGACACACGCCGCATTAATGTAAAAAATAAGTACAGACGGTTGCTGTTTCTATTGCAGTGGGAGAGCCTATTTGCATTCACTTCACTGGTTGTATGTGGTGAAAAAAGCTCAAAGTGCCCACATCATTACATTTGATTTTCATTTTTGTCAAGAGCATTCAAAAGCCCATTTACATTCATGCCATATTCACACTGGGGTTCTCTTCCACTTGCGTTCTCCTTATCTCTATCTTCTCCCCTCCCTCACACTTTCTCTCTTTCTTTCTTTTTTTTGTCTGTCTCTCCTTTCTTCGATCGGCCTTTCATGTCACTCTGTTAGGAGGGGCTGCAGAGGGAGAGCTGATGGTTTCTCTCTCCGGCGTCCTTGTCGCGGTTTCTCTGCAGCTGTTGGGCTGTGATAAAGAGAGGAAAGAGGAGAAGTTTTCACACTAATTACGACACAATAATGAAGCACTTGGTAAAAGGCACAGTGAAAATGAAGGTCAAACTGTCATTAATATAAAGTGAATGGAGTCCATTAGAAAGCATCTGTAAAGTGAGCAGATTACTGGAGAGCGGATGAAGCAGTCTCTTTTACTAGATAGAAGAAAGTTAAGAGCATTTACCGGTTACACTGGCAGAACTGCTTGGGCGTGTGCAGCCGGTGGCCATTTTTCATCTTCTGCAATTTTCTCTATCGCAGAAAAAAAGGAAAATCACATTATAATTTTCAGGGGGTTTTCCTCAGTAACCCATCCTCCTCCGGCCGAACTGCTAATTCAGATCTGTTAAGCATTAAATTCCTTTGATGATTTTCTATACATACCTTCCTCCTTTTGATCCTCTTGCACAAGACAATGACAAGGACGATCAGGAGAACCACAACCAGGCAGCCAACTCCAATTACAACCCACATCCACCACCTGAGCCCCAGCGGTGGACCAGGAGGCTCGGGTTTTCGGGTGTTCTTTGGGGTTTTGGTGGAGACTGGTGGAGGTGTTGTTGTAATTACCAGCTCTGAAAGCAAAAGCACATTTTGCCTTTAACAGCGGCCACAGAGGCTGCTTTTTTATGTTAAAAGGCAAAGACTCCAGTAGAAGAGTGTCCTACTTTTAACATTGACGTCCAGGCTCTGACTGCGCGTTTCCCCACCATGGGAGAACGTGCACTCCCATTTCCCTGCATCTGAGAGGGCCACAGGTTTCAGATTAACTGTCTGCGATGACCCTCCGTGTAGACTCCCATCTGGCCTCTTCCACTGAATTGGCGGGGCCGGGCTCAGACCGTTTACCTGACACTGGAGTTCTACCTCGCTGCCCGGCTGAAGTTCACCAGAGGGCCTGGCTGAGACTGACGGAGAGGGACAACAGAGGGGGGCGAGGTCACAGCGAGAATCATAAAGAGGAAAAGATGAACAAAGGACTTCCAGATATCCAGATCATGACAGATTGTGACATGATAGGAGGAGCAACATTAAAACATAACATGGCAGTTTGGCTGGTTTTACAAACTGGAGCATCTGAATTTTAGGGATACTAAATAATCAAATAGAATTAAAGGGAAACTCCACTGTTTTCACACATAGAGCTCAGATTAAAAAATGATAAGAAGTAACAGTCATCTTGTTAAAATAGTAAAATGGCTCAGTTCTACAGTATGCGTGCAGCATTTTGTGCTGCCCTGACGTTATCTAGCTAGAGTTAGTGATATTAACATTAGCTAGCTTTAGCGGCGTTACCATCGACAACATTAGTGTTAGCAATGTTAGCAGATGATTGGAACAACAGCGGTGTGACGTGAATCACTGAAGGACGGAGATGGAATGTGGCTGAATGTTATCAGTTACACCTTTAGGTTGACAGTTACTCTGCTGACTGAATACTGCAACAGCCGGATAAAAAAAGAAAAAAACAAAGAAAAAATCGCCGTTTCTGATGATCAGATAAAGGGACATCAGTTAAACCCACAGCGTACAGTGCGTACATGTGAATATATGTAGATCTTACTTTTATTGTCTTTTTGATACTTAAATACACTCAATATCAGATACTTTAAGAGTTTTTCTCAAGTACTATTCCTATGGGTGACTTTCACTTTTACCAAAGTCATATTTTAACATATATCTTCACTCTTAATCAAGTAGCTATAAGGCAATTTGTACAACACTGATAACGATGAAATTTATGATTTGATGAAGTAGTGGTGATGATGTCATCAGTCATAGAGCCTTTACTTTAACAGGAAGTAGGGAGTTTTAAACACACAAGGAATCTACCAGGTGGTCGACTCTACCTATGTCTATTAAAAATCTATCTCTTGTGAATCCCCCAAGTTTATAAAGATTCAAGAGTAATTTGCTAAAACACCCTTTAATTGTGTGTGTGTGTGTGTGTGTGTGTGTGTGTGTGTGTGTGTGTGTGTGTGTGTGTGTGTGTGTGTGAGCATTACACAGCAAGGAATAAATAAATACATACTTCCTACTTTAATTGTTTAGTAAATGTACTGACTGAAATTCAAAAATGTGGTGTTTGAAAAAAAAATGTGCAGGAATTTCATGTAACAAAATAAATTACAAGTATCATCAAAAATCAAATATGCACTTCCTTTTCTAAAAACGTGATTGTAATGATGAGTCTCACTCAAAGCAACACTAAGACTTATTTGCAAACACATCTTTCTTGCTTCCCCTGCTTACCCGAGACCACAACCAGTGTATGTTGATGAACTTTCCCATCTGCCTTGCAAGTGAACGATCCAGCATCTGTTGGCTTCACACTGCTGATCCTCAGATTACTCTGACTCACGGTTGACCTTCCCACAATGTCAGTTTTGCCTAATGCAGAAAAAAATGTATGTAATTAACAATAAAACAACTATATTGTGCTGTAGGCTTTGTCTAAAGTCTGTTTCTACCTTTTGTGGTGTATTTCCCACAGGAAATAATCTTTTCAGTTCCATGATGCCAATCCAGAGTCTTTCTGTAGGGTTCACAATCTAAGGTGGCGTTCTCCCCTGTTTTTGTGACGATCACTCTGCCCGCAGCAGAGAGTGCACCCAGCACTGAAGAGAGAGCAACACATTCATGAGGCGCACTTCACTTTGTATGATACATTCACAGGAGGCTACCACAGATTCTGTGCATTAAGACAAGGACAAACTAATGTTATTGGAATATATTCTCATTACTTTGTATGAGGACCCATATAGAGAATATAAAGTTAAAGGCCAATTGATTTGGTTGAATTTGGGGAGTTTGTAGGCATCTGGGATGAGTAAAACAGAACTGCAGCCGTTTTCACAGGTAGATTAAAATAGTCTTGTAAACATACAACAAGGACAAACTTGGATGTATGTCACTCGTTTACGAGTCATTTACCAATTTAATGTAAAGGATTATTTACAATGAAGTATATTTACTCACCAAACCCAAACCACACAACTGTCTTCATTTTTAAACGTTGGATCTAAAAGTAAAAAAAAATGACAAACACAAATGTACATTTCCATTAAAGAAAGAAAGCTTTGCTGCAGTAGTTCATAGTGTGAATGCACATTTCCAGTTAAGAAAAGCCGCACACAGCTTCTGTTTAATGCGAGCAACATGTGATCCCTAACCACCGAGCTACCTCTCTACTTCCTTCCTCTCTCTCTCAAAAATGTAAAACTTGCTTCGTAGACTTGAATAAAAAAACCAGAACCATATGTCTCTGGGAGAATTCGAGCATATGTTTAGGCTCTTTTGTATTTAATGAAATGCTCAATAATGCATGCTGAGATGCTTTTCTGTAAATCCTCCTGTTCCAAAAGAAAATAATTGCACATCAGAAATAGGAAGTTTGTCAGGTAAAAAAGCCAATAATTCAGTTCTGCAGCTTTGTTACTTACAAGGAAACTAAATCAAAGAAGAAAAAAAAACACTTCTGACAAGTTATTCATCGCTTTTTATCTTGCTCTTTGTGTTTCATGATTCTGAAAGGTTTAGGAAATAAATTCAGAAAGCTAAAATAGTCACATCTGTTTGAACAACCTCTCATATTAAAGCCACAAATGATATCTTTGTATTTTAGTTATTTTTGAGAGCCAGAACAAATACAATCTGATCAGAAGATTAACACTTACTAGTAGATAACTATCAAAATTGATCTAAAAAAGTGTTGTTTGACATATTTTACAATAACTAAATGTATTTCACTCACTGACTGAGCAGCAGTTATAAATTTAGATCATAAAGTATATAAACCATTAAAATAGCGTTTACCTTGACATACATATCGAAGTACTGGAGACATGGTTGAGCGCATGTTTCTATTTGTTTACAATCATTTAATCAAGACTCAAAGTTTCTAAAAGATATTTTGATTACAGATGCCGGAGAGAATATAGGAAAAGCTACAAAATGTTTCGTAGTGTATTTGTTACTCATTCGTCATGGCGGTCACTTCACGCAAAGACAAGAAAAAAACTTTCACAATGTTCACATCGAATCCAATAATTTCAATTCAGCTTGATTTCATAATGTAGTTTCGAGATCTTACCTTTATTTTGCGGCAGGACAGATTTTAATGCTGTTACTGACGGCCAAAATCTGTCCTCATCCCCTCTCTGCTTCACTTCATCGAAAAACGACAGCACAAGGATGCAAAAACTGCACAAGGCGGAAGAGATCTAAAAAGAAAACCTGCAGTTTGGAAAGTTGTAGGCCAATGCAAACACCCAGCCCTCTGTGGGTTTGCTCTTCATGCCTGCGCTTTCTTGCATAGTAGGCCGGGGAGTTTGTACATGAAGGTGAAGTTCAGCAACCTAAAAACACTTACTTACAACCTCATCAACCGAAAGGATACAATCATTAACCAAATGTTAAGACAGTTTGTAGGATTGGGCCAACTCGTCATTAATTTTTAAATAATAGGTTCGGAATCATAATGTGGGTAAACCGTGAAGGGAAATGAAAGTCAGCGGAAAATCAACTCCCTCATGACTTATTGGGAAAAAACAGAACAAAGGCAGAACGACAGAAAGACAATTCTTTATTTGTCACAGCAGAAGTAACAAAGGATTTGTTTGCAAAATAAAAACATAATAAAACAAAAATCATCCAGATATCACCCTCACCAAACGTTAAAGAAAAAAAAAACAAGTTGATTTGGTGTTTTGACTTTTTTTTTTTATTTCCTTTTTGCAACACACATTTGAGCTGTTATTTTATTCGATTTACTGACAATTTCCTCTCATCGTGGATGTTGGAACTGTTTTTACTGAAAAGGGTAGAGGAGGAGGAGGAGGAGGAGTTAGCGCCGGGCTTACCGGGTGACACCAAGCTGCAACCGTCCAATTAAAGAGGAGGGGGCCGGAAGCGACATGTTTTGATCGGGAGGGGCAGTGACTACTGATGGCAGTGTAAATCAATAGCCAGGACACAGATTAACAGTGGAAGTTAAAGCATACTCTTAATAAGGAGTGAATAGACTCAACTTGAGGCCTGTTCCATGATGCAGTTTCTAAATTATCTGGACAGTAAAACTAGGGAAAGGTGTTTTAACAGGTTTCATATGTCAGCTGTCCAGGTGAAAGACTCTGCTTTTCTGAACAGGCCCATGGTGTGTAATCAATGGATAAAAAGAAAAATCCCCCCGCCCCCAACACCATATCTGTACATCTGCACCAACTTAATTAACTGTGTATATATGCAGTCTGAGAGATTTATTTACACTTTTGTCAGCAGGGAAGCGTGCCAGGGCATTTGTAAGAGTTTAGTGGGGTGTGACTATGAAGGTGTGTTTTTTGTTAGCGTCCACATTTCTCCTCCTTCACCCCAAGTGTAACGCTCCCTTCATCTCATTCAGCCACTCTCCGATAGAAGTAGAGGTATCCCAGGTCTTTGGGAGGTTTCTCAGAAGCACACACCTTCTGATCGTTGAAGATGACCCACCTGTGAAACAGAGAGATCACAAAGAGGTCAGAAAGAGCCCCTGATAACAGTTTAATTATGTATAAATAAATACAGTCTTTAGAGACTTTTAAATTAACAGGGTCTTATTTCAGCATAAAATATCCAACACTCACTGTCCCCAATGAGCAACATCATATCCGAACACAAAAGAGTCATTTTGATTTTGATTTAAGCCTAACTTTCTAAAATATTGCAGAATTTGAATGTAGCTCCAAAAATATAGGAGGCAGCTTGTCACCAGAGTATCCACCAGCTGCTGCTTTTTACTTGGCTGTTAGCCTAGCAGCCTGAGAGTGAACACGGCTAGGCACAGAAACGGGACTGAACACAGCCTCCAAGCCTGATGCTGACCAATTTAAAGACAGTACAGAGGTGATTTACAGCGGCTCTGACCAAGACAATGGCTACAGGGAATAAGAAAGACAGTAGGTGGGGGCAGGAGAGGCTTACGGCGGACAAAGAGCGAGAGAGTTGACCATGGTCACTGGTCCTGACCGTTGTGTTGATAAGCATGTTTGTTAACATAAAGAATGTCACCGACATTTTAGCCAACATGATACCAGGATAACTTGCACGGTTTTCCAAACCATTATAAGGCTTGTTTGCAGAAACAAGACATTTGATTTATTATTTTTGTTTTGAAGTTTTGTTTTATTTGTGTTTATGGATGTAGATTTTTTTTTCACATTCCACTTACAGTGTCTGAATATTAAGAATTAAAAGTTCACGGCTTCACGTTCAGCCATTTCTGGGACAATAAATCATCCAGTGAGAACTTGTTTTAATGACAGGCCTTTTAAATCCCCAGCTCTTTGAGAGGTGGATACTCTGCAGTCAGTAGCTATTTTTGCTCAGACCAGACCTGGAGTATGGTGCCCCCTGCTGAGGCTCTGTCAAAACTCAGTTACTTTATTACACAATATGATTCTATAGACATTTAATATATAAATTAACTACGTATTAGAGAACAGAAAGCATTTAATTTGTAAGACTTTAACTCATTTGGAATTTTTTTTTTGCATGAAGAAAAAAATTGTCTTTCAGGATCTGACACTTGCAGCGGTCTTTTAAATGGTTGGTCTGAACTTAAAGTGACAAGAGGCTTTAAAATATCCCTTAAAGTAGGAAACACAGGGGGGAAAAAACCCATAAACAAACAAAAACCACTTACTGCTGATCCTTCTTGATGTGACTGACGTAGTGGCCGCACATTGTGCTTGTCCCCATGTGGCTGATAAACGCAAACAGCTCATACTCTGAAAAGACAGAAACCATGAGTTAGATTTTAATTTGAAAATATATTATAAAACAATACATTTTGATGGCTGGAAGAACATAAGACTTTAAGTGCAAATGTAATATCGTGGCCGTCTACATTTCATGTTTATTAGCACATCTCTGCAGCTAATTTGTGAGGACGCGTTCGAGGTCTCGGTACTCACTTCCTGGTCCGTCTCTGACACGAGGCCCAGGCGGAGGATCTCTGCCGCCCTCACTCTCTGCAGCTGAGCGACCACCTTCAGACACGTCCATGGACTCCAGGTCATCCAGGTGGGAGAAGATCCAGTCTACTGCCCGGTCCAGGACATTACTCTGTGAAACACGGACCAGTCAAAAGAGAAAAACATTAGAGAATATCAACAAATGGAGCTTTTAGTACAAGAACAATATTTTACAAGATAGAGGGCCAAAGACAGCTGATGTCACGTCTTCGGGGGCTGGCAGTCAAAATCAAATGCTGTGCGGAAAATTAAAGTCAGTTGGCATTCACTTGTAAGCCGTTTTTTGCGTTTTGTCACCTACTCTCATTCATTAGCAGTTCTTTGTCCTGTGAGACACTGGACTCAACTCTATTTACTAACTAATGTCTGGCAGTTTCATTTGGGCATATGGATGAAAACTGTGTTAGCTAATGTAAATTATTTTGTCACTACCGCAAAAACTTCAGAGAAACCATGACTACAAATCTGAGACCTATCTCTCACCAGCATTTCTCAGCTAGCTTAGCTTAATGCAACCTTTTGTTGAGGTTTTATGGACAACACTGGTTTGAGTCTCCAGGCATGACGAAATCATGGCTGCAGCATCTGTACATGCAAAGCTCTACCTCTATACAAATGAGATAAGTACAATCTCTAACTGGATGGAGTTTGATTCTAACCGTGGCTCGAAGTGCTTTGGTTGCCTGGTCTCGGCTGAAGCCCATGGATACAATGGTGGCCAGGTGCTCCTCAGAGAGGCTCTCTGTGGGTGTGGTCCCAGCGCCAGAGCTGCAGCCAGGCAACACCAGGGGGGCCGAGAAGTCTACAGTCAATCAGAAAGAAGACAACATAAAGAGTGAGAGGAGTGCCCAGGCTGATCGAGGATTCTCTTACTGATAAATTCCCACTGCTGTGCACACCTGGGTCATCCATATGGCTCATGATCCAGTTCATGGCAGCATCGATTCCAGTGTTCCCAGTGTAGTAGACCGCTTTCCTACAGGCCTCCAGTGGGAATCCCATTTCACATAACTGGGACACAGTGGAGTCATCGAGGACTGGAGCTGAAAGGTGGATCAATGTGCCTTTTTACATTGTTTGTTTGCTGCTGAGAACACCAATTATTTGCAAAATAATAACATTGTTCTTTGTGCCCTGAACACTTTCTTAATAAATAAAAGTTTCCCAGAAAAAAAATTGACAAAATAGGCAAAATAATTAAAACAATAATTAGAACATCAACTCATATCCTTCAAAAGCAGACACCAAACAAAATTAACTTAGATATTGCCTCTTCAATTTGAAATATAACTCAAATCACTTCACATCATGCAAAAGTAAAAAAATTAAATTAAAAAAAAGGCAACGGAAGGACGCACGGAAACAGAAAAGGCTGAAAGAAAGAAAAGAAGGAAACAAGGAAGGACAAATAAGAGAGGAGGAAGGAAAAGAGCAGAAATGACAGACAGACTAACACAGCAGTGGGGAGTAGAGCGAGTCGTCCTCCTCGTTGAAATGGGAACCCAGGATACCTTTAACCTCCACGTCTGGGGTCATGAGTGGGGGCGGGGCCACCTCTGGTAGAAGCTCCTCCCCTGGCTGCTGGCCAGTAGCACGTAGCGCGCTCAAGTCCAAGGTGTCAGGAACGTCGATGCTCACGTCTGTACAGCATTCAAACACACTTTTCATTTCAAACTTTACCACCATAGTTTTATACAGCTTAGATTCTTGACATTATATTAACATTTTTCCCAGCATTCTTAGAATTTAATCATCCTCAGTTATTGTTTATTTTGTACATTAATTACCACTACTTATTGCAGGAAGCTCCGTAGAGGAGAGCTGTCATTATTTGTTTCATTATCTTTCCTCCTGTTTTTTTGTTCTTTTGTTTGTGTGAGAGTGGAAAGGGAGTTCGGGATTTAAACTTTTTTTTGGCAAAATACGGATTCCTAACTCTGTTTGGAATACACATTTTTGAGTGCAACAACAAAACATATTCATAATATCTTTGCTCACCCAGTTTCTTGGGAACCCAGTCAAGGCCAAAGGTGAACTTCTTAATCTGGATGACCAGGTGGTCGGGGAAAGAGGCAAAGCGGGTCGTTCTGACAAATGACACAAAAGCTGATATTAATAAATACATTTGAGAAATTGTTTTAATTATTACGTCACTGTCGCTCTTCATACTTGGTAGCAGTAGTCTTGGTTTGCACAGCTGAGCTCCAGAAGTCTGTGAGGATCTCTGGTTCACTGAGGGCCGCCATGCAAGCTGTGAAGGGGATTTGTGCGCGCACTGTAGGGGCTGATGTGTCCCCCTCCTCACGCCGGCGTTCTGCCTCCTGAAGCTCTTCTGTCAGAGAAATATATGCATGATTGAAAGACAGCAACTTGCACACCACTGTGTATGAGTCATAAAAACAGTAAAATGTCTATAGCTGTGGGAAACATAAAGAATCATCCCTTAGACTTAAAGAGACCTCAGCTAACCCCCTTAAAGCAGCACTCCGTGTCATGAGGGGCGCTATACAGGCTGTGAAAACCTAACTACTGTGAATCTGGAGAGCCCTGATAGCTCACCTGGTGGAGTTTGCGCTCCATGTTCAGAGGCTGAGTCCTCAGCAGCTGCCCGAGTTTGATTCCAACCCGTAGCCCTGTGCTGAGTGTCATCCCGTCTCTCTTCCTGTCAAACTCTACAAACTGTCCTATCTAAATAAAGGCTAAAAGCCTAAAATATAATCTTATTTTAACCAAGTTAACCAACCATACTGCTAACCAAGAGCAGGACTGTCTCACCTGTGTTGGTAGCCTGGTCCATCGGCACAGGCAGCTGCACGATATAATCCACCCGCTGTGTGTACTTGGCTTTCTGTGATTGCTGACACACAATCCTCTCCTCCACCAGGAACCTGAAAGCTTCAGACGGGTTGGACCCAGAGCGACAGTTCCTCTGTGGATGAAAATAAATAATATGAGGAGAAAGATTGGGACCCAGAAAAGAAGCAAAGTTAGGGGAATGCTTTACCTCCACCATGTTTATGAAGTGCAATAAAAACTCCTGAGCATCCTGTTGTCGATTGGTGGAGAACTCCGGGTGGCCCCGCCCAACAAGTGCTTTGAACATTTGTGGTGCTATGCCGATTTGGTCACCCTGCAAACAAGCATGAACAGTCTGATTTGACAACGGTGAGGACTAATAATAGGTAGACCATACTGTCACGTATTTCTGAGAGTAAATCCCACATGTGCCGTGAATATCTGCAAAATGTAAGACTTGTAAATCCACTGTGACTGATTGTTTCTTCTTACCCTGGGTTCAGATGCGCCGTTTTCATCTCCAGGGTCTGGTGCTGGTTTGGAATACTCTCCTGACAACAGACCATACCCGAGCTTGGCTCTGTGATAAACAAATCAAGCTGACATCACTCCACATCCAACAATATACCAGAGTCTCACACATGAGGAGGATTTGGATACAGGCCTAGATATATTTTTGGCTTTCAAATAGCATGGTGGAATGCCTTATCAGGGAGAAGACTTTCTCATACAGTATCTGGGGAATAAAGACCTTGCAGCAACAACAGATAGATATTGTTTGGAATTAGGCCACATACACATTAAATCTGTCAGATTTCAATTTCAAATGGAAACATTTAAAATGTTGGCGTAAAATAAGTTACTGCTCTGATCATGATAACATCTAAACTCAACACCAAAAAGTGTCAAGTCACTGTATTCAGCAAACACATGAGAAGACAATTCCAGACTTCACTTTTTCACGATAAGAAGCTTTGTCAGTTTAGATGAGTTACAGTAGAAGCAAAGCTCTCTTTTCCTTCAATCGCAAAGAGCTAAAATGACACGAGGCCAAGTGTCAGTACAGGTCTGCACTAAACCCTGCCGATATCAATAGAGCATTTGGATACCCCTAACCCATATTAAAAATACAAATCACATTTAAACACGGAACGGCCTGAAAAAGAGTCTATAATCGGCTTTGTAGATGACAGCTGGCACACTATGAGTATGCTTGTGTGTATTCGTATTGGGTTCCTTCAAGGTACATCTTCAAGACAAAATGGGAAAGAGGGTAGGATGTGTGTCAGAACGGATGTGTGTGAAAACCGTTATATGAGAAGATATATACAGAGAAAGCACTTTTGAAATGTGTAATATTTTCCTGTCATGCATTACTCCTGTACCTATGGGGGATGTTTCTGGGCATCAAATTGTAATAAATGTCCCTCTCATATATCCCTTTCACATTGGACAAAAAGCCCACTAACATCTGGCTTTTGTCTAAAATGTAATTGAGTACAATCAGCATTCACTCCCGCGTCAAATGACTGTTCATGGGTGTCAATCAGCCTCGGTCTGATTGGCTGTGATGAAAACACAACACCCTGGCCCCTTTGGTTTTTAATTATATTTGACTAAAGTCAAATATAATTAAAAAGTAACCGCTGATAGTCATTTCTGTGCTTTACAGTTGCCTGATCGATACTGCACATGTGCAACTCAACAAGGAGATGTCTCACTCCTCGGCAACTTCCACATCAAAAAAACATAATTCAAAATGTTATTGAATAAAAATGTTTTGTTCTCCATTGTTCCCTGTTTTACCGTTGGATTTGTGATGACAAACGCTAGACACAACCACATGCACACACCCAAAAAAGGGAATAGATAGACAAACTCATCTACTGGCAGAGGAAAAGGAGTCAATCGCCTATACTTAGCTATGATTAAAAAACCTGCATATACACACTAGTTTTGGTGTAAAAGTGGTAACAGAAAACAACTAGACAATAGGAGAGGACACTCACACTTGGGTTTTGAAGTCCTGGGTGGGGTCACTTGGGGCATCATCAATGATCTTGTCAATGTTAGACACATACCTGGGCAGGATGAACAAAAGGATATGAAACAAAGTCTTTACATTCAGTATGCTAATGTTAAAGCTGGACAGTGTGAAAAGTGTTACTTTTAAAAGGAATTTTCAAGAAATCAAAAATTATTATTTTACACCTATTGCTGTAATAATCAACTTGACAAGAATATTCTTACTGCAGTCTGTCATAAAATTTAATATTGTCTGTCCGCACAGGAAATGACATATTCACTTCAACAACTGGAAGAAATAGGAAGGAGGATTAGAGGGTACTGACTTGCTCTGGAAGTCTGGAACGGTGAAGAGCACTTGCATGACAGAGTTGAGGTAGCAGCTGTTCCCCAGGTTCTTCATGCCCGTCAAGCCAGGGCCAAACAGGGGCCGTAGGGTGGTCCCGGACTCCTGAATCACCTCCCACTCCCCCACACGCTGGTTCACAGCAATCTCCAGCTCTGTCATCGTCCGCTCAGTCTGAGCAGAAAAGTCAGAGGGATCAGATAACGAAGGATACAGTGTATAAGCAAATATATATATAGATATGGCAACATTCATATAATAAAGGCAACCTTTGAGAACAATGAGCCAATGAGCAAAATTAGCCAATATGCAGTAGTAATGACAGCAGTCAGATGATGAAGAAACTACAAAACACATCATCACAGCACTAAGTGCTGCACTTTGTCTTCTGCTCCAGTGTAGCACAATTCTTCCACCCCCTGTCTGCGCAACATCATTATGTGTGTGCGGCAATACATTAGCAAGACAAGAAACAACATTACAGGGCACGGTGAGAGGTAGAGATATTGACAACTGTTTAGTCTGCACTCTGCATGAGGGACAAGCAAGTGGCAAAAAAATGAAGGGCAACAAGGAATCCGAATAGAAACAGGTTAGGAGGAAAATATCTGAAACTGGGGACATTATATGGATATAATAATGTGTCTTCTATGAAAATAAGAGCACACAAGGAGAAGTATTACTGCATTATTGTAATTCATCAGTAATAATACTGTAATGATCCTTTAATAATGTTACATAAACATATGCCTAATTCATAGTCAACACAGTGCTGGCAAGAAAAAAATAAACGTGAGGGAGAACCAAGCAACAAAAAAATTCAATACTATGAATTTTCTGTGGTATTAGTTTAGTGTTGTTGGCTCTCTGAGACTGCAGCTAAAATTTCAACCATGTTATCAATAGCTTCTCTATGATGAAGAGCCAGTCATAACTGTCTGGAAAAATTCCAATATTTCTGACTTCAATCATGAAGACGAGAGTTGAACAATACTTTTTTCTACAGGAACTTGATCCAATGATAAATAGTAAACCAGTGGCCAAAATGGCAGATTTTATATTTTTAATTGTCAAAGACCAAAAAATAACAGCTTTGGCTAAAAACAACAGAAACACAGAGCTTACCTTCTCCATGGTCATCATGTCGATGCCAAAGTGAGATAGGTGCTCTGGTAACTTGGCATCCAGCACCATGTCATCCTCATCATAGGAGTACACATCTGGACATACAAAACAGTGGTGGAAGTTAAGAGCATTGAAGCACTGAAGTGCCAGACAAATGCAAATACTGTGTATAGTCCAACAGAGATCCACCATAGTCCACACATTATGCCTGCAATGCAATTTGACTTCAGTTTAACTTCAACATTTTACCACAGAATTATGGTTATGCTTACCTGCTCCATCGGGGGTAATGGTGCCGAGTTTGACAGCGAGAGGGTATCCTGTCTCCTGGAAGTGGAGAAGGGCGTGGTTGTTTCCACCGGAGCCATCAAAATACCTGCGACCACACAGCACTTTTCCGTCCGTCAGGTTCATCCAAATATTCTCTTGGAGGTCACACACCTCACACCGCCAGCCACTAGGATGTAGAGAGGACACAAACAGTATTTATGTACTAAAGCAATAATGGATTAATGGATCCTATATGCACTTCTGCAACTCAGTGAGGATCTTTAGTTTGTAGAGACAGCAGTAGAATGTACAGTTTTGCACATTCTTTCTTTAATTTTGGGCAGAATAGAAGAGAAACTTTGTTGGTAAAGTCTCTGATCTACGACAAAGTGGATGGTAGATTTATTTACAGGACAGCTGTGACCTGATGTCTCACCTGGGAGGGATCTTGACTCCGTTGTCGAGCTGTTTAAGATCAGCGGCATGCCTTGACTCCTGTCTCACCTCTCCATCCCACTGTTGAACTTGTAAGGTGTGAGACACTGAGTCGGCTGCCATGATACCCGCCATCGACAGGGACACCTTGGGGGGCGACGAATGAATTGATAGGAACAAATTACATGTGACTAACAGCTCATTGCGAAATTGAAAGTAACACAAATTGTTATTCATATGTCCCTGCATATCCCTATGGGCATGTGCCTGTATGTTCTAGTATTAAGGGAATATACTGTATGAACATTAATTTGATCTATATAGACTGTTTTTTTCTTTGCCAGAAAACACACAAGATAGCTCACCCTCTCTCTCACAACATCAGGCATGGTAGCAAGGTCCTCTGATGTCACCTCCTGCCTGTCAGGTAAAATTACCACCTTTACATCCTCCTCATACAGCTCCTGGTCCACATCAAAACCTCCTTCAATCCCTGGACAGACCACAAACAGGATGAGAGGAAGACTAGGTTAGTCTCAAAACAAGGCACCTTGTGATCTATGTTTCTGTTGTCTCATGCACTCACCTATAGCCAGTCTGGTGGGCTTTTTCTTAGGTGGGTGTCCAGAGCCAGAGTTATTGTCATCTTCCTTCTGTGACAATAACATAGGGTATCATTGGGTGTGGAGATTAGTTCACTTGACATGGAAAGAGATGGCCCTGATAGTGTATAGTAATATATTCTGGATATGTGTCAATGTCAGAAAACATAAATCAAAAAGTAGAATAAACAATCCACCTTAGCCTTGCGAGTCCGGATGATGTGCAAGTAAGCCCTCTGGCCAGACCGAGCATGGTGTCTGTCCACATACTGACTCCCAAAGCCCAGGAAACTGTTCATGCACACATACAGGCCACCTTCACTCTCCTGTGAAGAAGACACAATGTTCAGTGTTGCAACCTGTTCTTATCTCTCTCCATCCAGGCACAACACAGAGAAGTGAAACTTAGAAGCAATAATGGTAATAATAACTTAATTTATATGGCACTTATCATAAAAACGTTACAAAGTGCTTCACAGAATATATAGATGAAAATAAAATTGTCAATATGGGTGTCCTAACCATGAAACATATCAGCTACTGTATTTTAGCCTACTAGCTAAAATCAGCCTGCTAACACTTGCAATTTAAGTTTAACACTGGTTTGATGTTATCTATCCATAGGTAACTTCACCGTAACGATTGAGATATTATGTACTTAATTGTATTAGAAAGCATGGACAGTCTTGCTACAGTTGTGACCAGAAATCGTCCAGGTTTGCTTGCTAGCTACCGTTAGTTTGACAGCATACCCAATTACACTACCACAGCTAGCTAAAAAGCTAGAGCAGCTAAGTTTCCATTACAGTGCATTATTAGCTTAGCTTGAAGCTAGCTTGCTAGTTAGTTGCAACAAGAATATCTAGGAAGCCAGTGCGTCAAAGTGGGCGAGAACAGATGTTAGATAAAAACAAAAGAGAGGGGAAACGAATGGGAAATGAAACAACACTGATTGTTGGCTGACGTTTAAATTTAAAAGGGAAGATGGCTCACCGGCGAGGAAAATGACAAGGCGCATTCGTCTTTGTGGACACGGTCCCCGGGCTTCGGAACCCGAATTGTGGACAAAACCGACATCAAAACCTCCCCGACATCCGCCATGACAAGCTAGCTAGTTCCGCCTTTCAGTGGGACACTTGCTCTTCTGAGTTTGGACCCCCAGCCTCTTGATTCCCCGGCTCGGTTGAGTGTCCGTTGTCTAGCCCGTGTTCTGCTGTCTGTGTTTGGCTGAATGAATCATGAGCCGCTGCCTTGTGTTGAGGGAAGGCCGGACGAACTCAGTCGCCCGCACGCCGACGGGCTGCGGCTCGTTACCGTAATCTGTAGAACACGGCCGCCTGCCATGATTTTGCAAAGCAGTAAATTCACATTAAGATCACATCTAATTCAGATACATCACAGCGGTCACTTGTGTTTACACGCGGGGGATCGATTGACTGTGAGTGTGTGAGAAGTGATCCATATGTTCACCAGACAATTGATAGCGATTAATTTTAGTTGCGCCCATTTTATTTGTATATTTATGGTAACGTCGGTTGAACACAACCAACGGCTTCCTCTCGTGGCGACATCGAGGTACTGCAACCTAACTTGCTGTATAACAATCAGTTAACACACACACTAGCAATGACTAGTTCAAAACAACATATTTAGTTACATTTAGCTTGATTTAATTGAACGGATCCACCAGTTGGAGATGTTAAGGAGGTGCAGTTGTGAGTACATCATGTGAAATTAAAACGACAGCACCTACTTTCCTTAAACTTTCCTCCTCCGCTCCCTAAATATTTCCGTCGTCCCTCCTCCTCCTCCCCCAGCTCAGTCTCCTCCACACGGTTTGTTCCTCGGACCATGGCGCTGCAGGCTGACTGCTCCACTGTCTACGTGGCGTTTTATTTTGTTTTTATAACATTACTTAACTTTACCTCAGCAACCCCGGGCAGTGGCAGCTCTAATGTCCTGTCCCTCCTGCAGCCGTATGATTTCTTGTATTACAGTGGAGTACGTGCATATTTTGGTGGGGAGTGGGCGAAGTCTGCGGAGCTGCTGGAGAAATCCATCGTAACCAAGGAATCACTGTTTAGAGTCCGCAGACAGTGTCACGATGACTGTGTGGCAGCAGGGAGAGAAGCACTCAATAAACTGGGTAAGTTATGAGGTATCAGATATACTGTGTGTCTTCAGATGGAGGGATTTGGGTGTTCTTGCATGCAGACAGTGGTGTGCCAAATGGTCTGCTTCAAAAGCTGTTAGTAATTCCTTGAATGAATCAGATTCACACGGATGATCTAGAATCTATACACAGTCCAACATGTTAATTAAATGCAATACCTGACTTTAATTACCTCGTCATAGCCCATGACTGTGGTTCCCAAACCCTTAACCTTGTGACCCCTTTTTTGATAAAGTCATGTTTACTTGTGACCTCAGTGTGTGCATCAGCTGTCAGCACATCAGTTCAGCCAGTGAGTTACATTTTAGAGGTCTAAAGTCATTGATGGAATGTAACTAAAGTTCATTTACTCAAGTACTGTACTTAAGTAAGATTCTGAGATACATGTACTTTGCTATTGTTTACCTTTACTTTTACTTTTGATACTTAACTACATTTAATATCAGATTCGTTAAGACTTTCACTGTGCTATTAGTATGGGTGGCTTTCACTTTTGCCAAAGTAATATTATAATGCGATATCTTTACTTGTAAAGTACAACTTTTGGGTACTTTATACAACACTGCCTAAATTCAGAGGAGAAAGAAACATAATTTTGTGAAACAGAAGTTACATCTCCAAATGGCTTTTTTTGTCCATCCAGCAGGCTCTTCATTTACTATCTTAAATGATTGCTATGCTGTGCTGCTATTTTTTACTTGTAAGAAGCTGAAAACAGCAAATGTTTGAGATTTTAATGTATTTATATTATTTATTTATCTAAATAATTGGCAACAAATTTTCTTTCGATAGACTAATTGATTTATTGACTAATCGTTGCTGCTGAATTCACATAAACATTACAACATTTTTGCCTTAAGTCATCATATTTAGCTCTTAGTCCATTCAGTGGCTAATTGAATACAACAGCGATGCTGATCAAAGTGCGCAGTCCCTGTTTTCATTCACTTATTTCTGGCACCATGCCTTGCAGCTTGCCAAAACAACTGCTTTGGATGCAAGATAATTAGTGGGTTGAAACTTAACTATGAAGCCACTGGCAGCTTCCCCGATTCACAGTTTTTAAATGCGTGCTTCGAATCTGAGATTTTACCTCAATAGCAGAAGACATTGCAAAATTAAATAGTGATTTTATACTTTATAAATCACAGTTTTTATGTATGAGTGAATCTCTTATTATCACTGTATAGAATGTAGATTTAAAACACAAAAGGCTTCATATATACAAATATTGATGATGCCTAAACAATGTTCATCATTAGGACGTTATTGTCTCTTGTATGACTGACAGAGCATGGTAAATTCACGTTTTCTGCATTGCTAGACTCTGAGAAGGATCACCTGTGGGACCTCTGGGCCTTGGACTGGGTGCAGCAGAAGGCTGAATGTTTGAGGTTCTGTGTTGGACGCTCTGTCACACCTGCAGGACAGCTCCCTGTGTCTTCGGACATAGACTATGAATTCAGCAGTCGCAACCCTTACAACTTTCTGCAGGTCACATACTACAAGGTGAGCCAGCCACACAGATCTATAACGTAACAACTGTTCATTTGCCATTACTAGGCTGACATATTACACTCCTGTCTGTCTGTCTGTCCTTCTGATCAGTTGGAAAAGTTGCAGAAGGCGGCATCAGCAGCTCATACCTACTTTGTTGCCAACCCCAGTCACCTGGAGATGAGGAACAACATTGAGAAGTACAGACGAATGGAGGGAGTGAACGAGGAGGCCTTCCAGGACCGAGAGATTGAGAATGAGAAACACTGGGTGAGCAGGGAGGGTGGATGTCTTTGAGGAAGTGGAACTGCAGGAGGAATTTTGTACAGGCTAAGCAATCATGTTGTTTAATATCCAGAAACTTCACTGGTTTGCTGGTTCATTTACCAAATTATGCTAAAGGGATGGGAAGGGTAGAGACAGTACCTTTCCATAGACATTCCACTTTTTCACTACTATTTTGGAAAGGTGTAATATTTCAACTTTATTTAATCACTTTGTGTGGGCTCATGTGAAAAGACAGCCATGACTTGAGGGGCTAACTTCCTCTCTCTCACCTTCACTTTCTCTTATCCAATCATGTAGTCCAAACCTGGTTTTACTTATTGAAGACGTGCTTGTTATAACACGATGAGACTTGTTGGAATTAAGCTAAAATGGCCCGTGTAACTCTATGCACCTCTGCATCTTTATATACCTAACTATATTAATCTCTCTTTGCTCACTGTGAAACCCAGGTCCTGTATGATTCTGCAGTTCAGTCCGAAGCCTCTTCTGACTGGGTGCAAGCGGCAGAGAAGTGGAAAGCGTGCGTGAATCAAACTCTGCAGCAGACAGAGGAGTGCAGGGTGCAGTGTGAGGTGGCCTCCCAACGGCTGCCCGACGACAGGGGAGTGGACACTGTTGACGGCGCTTACGAGAAGGCCGCAGGTAAGAAACTAAAAACAAAACACAGATCACTAGACAGAAGCTTGACTTCTCTGCAGAAATAGAACAGAGCAATCACTACGTATCTTCCCGTCTAGCTCTTTCCCTCTCACTGCTCGCATGCCGACAGTCCTGCGTGACCGAGGTGGCCACAAGACCCGGACGGATTTCTGCTCAGGAGGACTTCCTGCCCTCACAGCTGGAGCATCTGCATATTGCGCAGTTTAAAGGTCAGGGTTCAGAGGTCAAACTTAACATGATTCAAAGTATATTCAGTGTTATGACACAGTCTGTGTGTATCTTCCAGTTCACCCCCAAATCAAAAGTACATATTTTTCCTCTTGCCTGTATTTGTTTTTATCCTTCTAGACTGTTTGGGTGTGAGTTTTGGAGTTTTCGTGCTCGCGTCAGGTGGCCTTATGAGTTTTTTACTCAGTGATGCTAGGTGAGCTAGCAGAATCAGTTAACTAGAAATTAAACTTTGATTTTAATTACGTGCTGATACGGTTGGCAGGGGTAGTTAGGCAGAAAGAAAATAGTCCCTTCATGAAACTGCTCACAACAGAGTTATGATTTCTGGAAAAATATATTGCTGGTGAGTTTTGTGTCATTTGAGGTGTATCCATGCAGACCTGAGCGCAATGTAGTTCCATTATCTTCAAGAGAAGGTAGATATCTCTGTGACTGATATCTCCAAAACTCAAGAACATACACCAAAACAGTCTAGATGGATAAATAGCACTACAGGTAAGAGGAAAAGTTTTTTTCAATTTTTTTGGGGGGGGGTGAACTGTCCATTTAACACCTTTATTAAATGCCAACTCTCCTTGTTTTGCTGCCTGCCTCCCCACAGCTGGTGATATTAAAGGAGCAGTGCAGACTCTTCGCTCTCTTCTCCTGTTCTACCCCTCTGACAAGGACTCCTTAGACAACCTGCAGCTCTACTCTGAGACACTAGGAGGAGACACAGAGTCACAGGGCACACAGCCAGCTCAGGTAGCACTAAAATCATCACTGTGGTCGTAAAAGTCTGACTTCCTTTTTATGTTTTTGCTTAAAGAAGTGAGGAATCACTGTCCAGTCATTTCAGACTTGAATTTTCTTTCTCACTTTCATGCTGACTTCATGCTTGTGTCTTATACAGGAGATTGTCGGATACGTCAGTCGCTCCTTGCAGGAGAAGAAGCTGCTGTATTTTGGCATGGAGAACTTTGACTTCAGTTTCATTGACCCAGTAAGTACTGAGACAAACATACGCTTCTTTTGATTCACAAAATGCATCCACAACTTTAAATTATCATTCCATTATCGCATTCCATCTAGGATCTTTGGACTCCAGAGGATGTTGTACCTGAATCACTGAGGGATATCTGGAGGTGAGAAAGACTGAAGGTGCTAGGAGCTTTAAAAAAAAAAGTGAATGTGAACTTGACTCACATTCAATTCAATGCTTTACTTTCAGAGCTGAAAAAAACAAAATGAACGAGAAAATGAAAAAGGGAGAGCAGCAGGAGGAAGTGGACGACAGTGGATTCTTTTCAGGTAAGATCATCCTCTTGTTTTAGTCAGGAGCACCTACCAGTTTCCCTTCTCATCCTTTCTTTTTCGTCCTTTCTCCAGGTGGTCCGATCCCTCAGGTGGGTGTGACCATCACCATGGACGACGAGCTTCTGAACGGGACCAATCGCGTAGTGCTCGACGGAGTCATGACTGAGAAGGAGTGTGACAGAATACTGCAGTTAGCGACAGTAAGTTCAGATTATTAAAGAGATCCTCAGATAGATCACCAACACTTTCACCTGACGTTTCATCTCCGCCCTGATAGGCTGCGGGATCCGCCGGAGATGGTTACCGGGGGCGACGGTCTCCACACACGCCTCATGAGACGTTTGAGGGCCTGACAGTTCTCAGGGCTGTGAAGGTGGGTGAGCGGGAGAGAACAGGAGCAGAACTATGACGTGTTTTCTGAGTGAACCTTAATAACCTGCACTCAAAATTAATTAACCGAAGGTGAATTGATTAAAGAACCAAGCATCAAATTATCTTGGTGCGCTGTGGGGATCTCGCGCCTGAACGTGATTTATGAAGTATTTATTTTGTTTTTTTTTCGCCAGCTGGCTCAGGAAGGCATGGTCAACCAATCGGATGCCAAGCTGCTGCATGAGCTGGGCGAGAGAGCGACAGTCCTGCTGCACTCCTACTTCAGGAGCCCCTCGGGACTCTTCATGTCTTTCTCACACCTGGTCTGCCGCAGCGCTGTCGCAGGTAACACTGACATCATCCGTATGTCTCCATATGGGGAGACTCTTATTGCTTAACACGTGGAACTCCAACTACGGGGCCTCACAGCGCTCTGTCGACTTGCATGCTGTGAACTTAAATGTGCTCCCTTGGGTTGTAAAATGGTTCGTCTGATTTTCCCTGCTCCTCAGGTGACCAGGAGGGCAGGCTGGACCTGTCTCACCCCGTCCATGTTGACAACTGTCTTCTCGAGCCGGAGACCAAGCAGTGCTGGAGGGAACCACCAGCCTTCATACACAGAGACCTCAGGTAAGCAACTTAACTCATCATTAAGGGAGAGAGCGGCAGCCACAAAGAGGTGAACACTTTCTTTTAGGGGTACACATATTATGTACTCTAGGTTGTTTAAGCAAGGGGGGATTTATAGAATCAAGCTGACACCCTACTTCTATGATTTAAAAGGTGTATTTTTTATTTCTGTACTGCTGTATATATATATATATTTCTGTGTATATATTTTCTCTCAGTGCCGTTCTCTACCTGAATGACAACTTCGATGGAGGAGAGCTGTTCTTCACTAACAGGGATGCTAAGACAGTAACAGTAAGTCACTTTTCAACCTGAGGTCACTAATTTACCGATAAATTAAACCTGCTTCATGACCTTCATTCTTCCTCTCCACATCTCCAGGCCAGAGTAAAACCCAGCTGTGGTCGACTGGTGGGTTTCTCCTCAGGTCCAGTGAATCCACACGGTGTTACCGCAGTGACCAGTGGCCGGCGGTGCGCGCTCGCCCTCTGGTTCACGAAGGAGAAGCTCTACAGGGACATGGTGAGAATCATGACGTCAGCACACAGCACTGACCTCCTCCTCAGGTGTCCTCCTGAAGTCATTTGGTTGTTGATGTCGTGACACCGGCGCTGGATAACAAGGCCGGCCGGAGTGTAATGCAAATGTGGTGGTTGTTGTCCTGTTTTGGCATTCACAGTGCCCGCTCTGATCATACCGTGGTCTTATTATTGGTATTGTTACAAAGATGAATCATTCTGTAGTTAAAGGTACAGTGAGCAGGATTGAGGGGGCTCTTTAGGTTAACATGTTATATACTATTCAGAATGATGTTTTCATTAGAGTATATTCACATTAAACTAAAAATGTATGTGTTTTTGTTACCGTTGAATGAGCCTTTTCAGCGAGACTCTTTGCCGGAGTCCGCCGTGTTGCACCGACATCTTCTCACAGTAGCCCAGAACAGACGAACCAAACGCTGAGTCTGTTTTTTGTGTGCGTGTGTGTCTGCGCCAAACGCTGACTAAAGAGTGCCATTCACATTCCCTGTAGGGGAGGGTGAGGCGAGGGGTATTCAGACTGTTGGTATGTGAAACCTCACTGCTAGATGCCACTATTTCTTACACATGGACCGATACGAGGAGCTGCTCAGAAAAGTGTCTGTTTAATATTAAGCCGAAAATGTATACCGACGCTACTTAATGTTTAAGACCACGCAGACTGCCTGACGTATCTTCACAGTGAGAAAGTGTAACTTTTAGAGGGAGAAATAAAAAGTCAAGTCAAGTTTATTATAGACAGTAACACAAAAAAATAACTGGTTCCAGAATATTCCCTCAGAAAAGTACAAGGATATAAAATCACTCTTAACAGTAATCAGTCACCAGTGGAAA
Source organism: Lagodon rhomboides (assembly GCA_039737535.1). NCBI lineage: Eukaryota > Metazoa > Chordata > Actinopteri > Spariformes > Sparidae > Lagodon > Lagodon rhomboides. The sequence goes on along the minus strand of CM077788.1, from coordinate 22,619,644 downwards.
TCAATATTTTATTCGTCATTGCTGTGCTTTTGCTTCATCCCTCAGGAGCGAGAGGAGGCAGAGGCCGTGTGGGCGGCAGACGGACAGAGTGTGGTGAAAAAGGACAAGGAGGAGGCCAAGGGCACCGCCGGACGGAACGCCCGGAGCCAAGCGCCGAAGGAGAGGAGCCGAGGGAGAGGCAGGGTGACGGGCGGCAGAGATGAGCTGTGAGAGCCAGAACGAACACGATAGACTGAACCAACCAAACAGGGAATACATACAATCTCAATTCGCCATCCCACCACAGGACCATGGACACCTTTCTGTTCAGATTTTGCAGTTTTGTCCACACATTCAGTCTTCCTCTTGCTGCCTATTTATGTACAGCTGCTTTCTTGTTTGTATACCGTGTTTATACTGTATATGATGAAGATGAATGAAGGAAAGACGGTTCTTTCCTCCCTATAATGTCAATCTGTGCTTCTGTGCGTTCTGTGTGGAAGTGAAGAGATTAAAAGACGAAATAAACGTGACTCCCTACCAGTGCCGAATGAGTACTCCGCAGTGAGGAACTGTAAGAGCATTAGAGACAAAGAGAGGAGGGAAAAGGCCAGAAAAGTGAAAGCAAGGCTGTGTAATCTATTAAGTGATCACCTCACACCCTCTGTGGCCCGCCTGCTGATTAAAAATGGAGAGAAAAAAACCTCGAGGGTTAACGCTTCTCTCAGTCTGTTCCTGTCTTTTAATAGTGGAAGCATGTGATAAGACATGCAATTAAGCAGCAGCAAAACTAAAAGTAGTTACATTAGCGTCGTACGTCAGAAACTACAGTCTGAGACGAGGGAACAGAGTGAGAGAGAGGTGCACAGGGGGGGGGGAAAAAAGGATAGAAATAGAGAGATTACTGTTAATCCCTCATAAATGAGTGCATTTGTTTATGAAGCTTAAAAAATCTCCCATTTAGAATATGGAATAGTAATCCAGCGAGAGATCATTTAATCATTCACGTCCAGCGGAGTGTCTCTCGGCCGCCCACTCCCATCCCGTTACAACCAGCGCCTCCTTGCAGCCCCCTCCTCAGCCTTCGTCCAGTGCATTAGGTTCTGAATCAAGCACTGTTTACGGCCCATATTAACACTCTCACTCCCCCCTTGTGTTATAATCCCCCCCCCCGCCGCTGCAGAATTGGGTCGGCAGGCCCGTTTAATGGAGCCTCGGTTTTAACCTTTTCCCTCCCTCACACGCTGAAACCATTCAGCACCCTAAAAGTCTGCATTAATCTTCCCTTAAGTAGGTGTTATGTCTATATAATGCATCGTAGCATCCTCACACTAAGCCGCCGTCTACTGCTCCAATTACACACTTGGTTCGAAAGTATAACATTTATAGCTGTGTGATGTCATCTTTACATTTTTTATATGATTAGCAGAAATTATGTAAGGCCTAACAGCATACTACATCCCGTTTTTTATCATTACTGAGTGCTGCGTGTAGTGAGTGGTTGAAGTAGTCACTTATCCCTTATGTTTCACCTCTACGCATTAATTATCTAGTCAGACTGTTTCAGGCCAAAACAACTCATCGGGCGTATTCCAGTGGTTTCTGGCCTCCCTTTGTGATGCCTGACATCATTTTTAGGAGTAATCCTAACATGAGAGTCACAAGAAGGCATAGTATTTATCCTATGTTCATGTTACAATAGCTGTTTGTGACTGACTGTCATTTAATCCGGTCACCCCACCCCTCTCCACCAACTTAACCCATTTACTTATTTTTTATAAAGGTTCAGTGACCCTTTCCAGGCTTTATAGACCACAACAACACTCTCCAAACAGTGGTGAAGTAAAGCAATGCTAGTTATAATAGAAGCTACAAACAGTGGTATAAAAAGATTTCATCGTAGGGATAAAGCGAGATCGAGACACCAAAATAACACTCGAAGCAACACGGAGTCCCTTTCTGTCTTTATCCCGGCCGGTGTCTGCTCGCCCGCTAACAAATCCTTTTTGGTTTTTCTCTCAGTTTTACGCTCCATCTCACGGGCAGCAGTGCACCGACTCCCATTTCTCCAAATCCAGGGTGAGCGCAGCCAGCAGCTCAGTCAGTCTGCTTCTGTCATCACCGTGCTCGAGTGAGCAGAGGTCAACACTTTTAAACTACTGAACTGTGTTTATCCACGCTGGATCACAGAATAAAGCCAGGAAGCAAGCAACACACACAGACAAAACACAAGCCTTTTGTAGTGTCGTGTGTGTGTGTGTGTGTGTGTGTGTGTGTAAGCATACCCTGTTAGAGTCACAATGATGATGTTTAATCATCTGAATCTTTTTCCTCAAGGCTTTCCACAGAAAGTAACGATGTGATCCTTGTAGGGAACTTTACTTCTGCCTCTCTTCCACTGGGAGGTCAAAGGTCACGAGCAGCAGCATCAGCACTAGTGGGCACATGTGAGAATTTGTGAGACCTTTTTTCACCTCAATTGAATGTGTCCTCGGTTTCTACATAAAATGTGGCGTCTGTGTCACATGTGTCCACTTGGAAATCAGGAGGCAGAATAAACTCCAGAATACCAAAGAACTGCAAATATCAGCAATGTGCGTCATCTGACATGTATAAAACAATAATTTACAGCTGCTGTCCATGAGCAGAATACAAATACAAATACAATTAAGTTATAAAAATATTAGATTTGGTAAACTGTGCTTTTTAGTACAGCTGGATGGACAAATGTATTGACACTATTAAAATATTCTTAGCTTCTCTCATCATGCTTGTTCACAGCAAATAACTCATGTGTATTCAGGACACAATGCCAGTTATAGCGAAAGAGGTAACCCTTTATGTTAAGGTCCTTCTAATAAGTGTTAATTAATAGGTACCTAGGTCCAAATAAGTCCTCTTAAGATGCTTATTCACATTTTTATGTCTTAATAATAGTATAATTAACACATTTGTTTTTAGATTAAAAAACAGTTTAAAGACTGCTCGAAAGCATTATTAAAAGCCTTATGAGTTTCTTAGAATTGTTTATAATTGCCTAACAAACACATTTATTGAGTTTAACTAACTTACCTGTGATGTCTGAAAACATTGCTTAGATTAAAACATACTTAATTACGCACTCATTATCCGCTAACTGTACTTTTTGTAGCCACCAGATCTAAAGTGAGAACGACGCCTTCTGAACGACGCCTTCTGAAGGTAAATTTGGTAACACTTGGTGTTTATGTTAGGTTTTCAGTTATTTCACTGTAAACAAACAATAAATTATTTTATAAACCAACCACTGAACTTGGTTTAGCGCCACAAAATAAAAAAACAAGAAGGCGCATTGCCTCAAAGATTGAACTTGTAAAGCTTTCTAAAGATCAGATGCAGCTTTATAATGACTATCCATATGATGTTTATAGACGAACGACACAGTATTCATTAGCCATTTACAAAGTTCTATAGACATCAGTTGCAACTTTAAAATAAACAATTGCTTAATGAGTGGTTTATAAAGCATTTTATGGTATTTTAGGTGAAAAAAAATGATTAACTCATGTTTAACTATGTTTCTTGATATTGGTTGTCTTGCTATGTTTTGAGACAAGTGAAATCACCCGGCTTTCCATCGGCATGAGCGCGAGTAGATAATGACTAAACTCTCATTTTTAGGGTGAACTTATCCTTTAGGGGAAACGCAGATGGGCACTTCCCATGATCACCCAGCTGGGGCACCATGAAAGGCAAGTCAAACTTAACCAATGAGAACTCACCCTCTCTCTGGCCTGAAAGCGCCAACTCATGACGGAGGGAGCAGGCTGGGCTGTTTCATAACGAATACAGGTGATTTACTTTGTTAGATAATTTGCAGCGGCGGTGACGTGCGCAGTGCTAAAGGTCAGAAATTAAAAGAGGAACCTCTAAGTTTAGATGCCTCGATTTGTAGCAGATGGTATTTGAGCCAAACATGGAGAGCCTTTGGTGTGACATCAGGCCATAAATTATTTAAAAATGAGAGAGAAAGTGTTTTATTTGACACCCAGAACAAAGAAGACAGATATTGTGGTGCAAAAGACAGTAAGAATAGAACATATCTGTACACTGTTAGTAACTGTCCATGTCTGGTGGTCATGTTTGTGTTGTAAGAATGAACCACAAAGAGCTCCCTCCTGAATCCCACGGTTATTCTCTATATCACCACTCGGCCCTGTCTGATCTCTGCCATTCTCCCTCTCTGCCTATAAACCTTCTAATATTAGCTTCACCTCGGGTTTACAAAACACAAACCCTCCTGCCAGTCATACATCTTTTACCTCAGCACCATAAAAAGCCATGTTCCCAGGTCCTCTATTTATCTTCTTTGCCCTCCCCTCCACTGTTTCCATGTCTTAGTTCTTGATTCGGATTCACCCCGGCTCAAGTCTTATGACCCCATGATCGCGCTCTGCACCTTGTTTGGTTTCCCCCACTGTCTCCTCTTCCCTTTCTGTCCCTTTTTTTTTTTTTACCCCCACCGCACACCACTAACCCCCACCCCCATCCCCCCTCCACCCCTCTTTCTGTCCATCCCAGGGTTTATCCCCTCATCACTGATCTCCCTTCATCCCTCCAATCCTCATCTGTTCCTCATAGGAGCAGTGGAGAGAGTGAGTGACGGAGGAATATCCTGCTGTGTGTGACACCAAAAGTGAATGAGCGGGAGAAAGTGTGGTAACAGGCGGGCTGAACTTATGACAACGACCAGAGGGCTACCGCTGGAGGAAGACTGACTGAAGATCTGCCAGAACATCTCGAGAGGAGTCTCCTTATTGGTGAGTGGACGGACAGATGTTGTTGTTTACATTTTTTGCTCTTGGCAGCCGTGAAGTTGCACCACGCTGCTCAGATGATGGATCAGAATCAAAGAGTCGGATAAAAAATTGTGTTGAAGGCCGAGAGGACATTAATCAACTTTGATAATTTGACAAAATCCTGAAATTTGAAGTGATATTTTTCACTGTCACGATGATTTAACCTTTAACTTCAAATTCATCCCTGAATTTAGAAGCAACACTATGTAGGACGTTGTTAGATATCAGATCTGTAGATGCCGTTCGGTATCCACACGCATTTAATTTACTTACATGTCCTTTATCTCGTGTTTATGGAACACACAGCCGCGGGATTTACATGGGATCAGCAAACAGGGCTGGTTTTGTCATGTGGATTGATAATCTGGCAAAAAACAAATTCCTTTTGTCGTCTGACTCGTAATGCTGTGAGACATAATCTGCACTATAAAACAGCGTGAAGTTGTGGACCCAAAGTGGTGACATTTTACTTTGAAATGACTGACTGTATTTTTTTTATTATTGGTTTATGTATACGATCACAGAGGAATCTCTACTGAGAAAGTGATGAAGGATAAAATAACATGATGGTTTTGTCTGTGGTTTGAACACATGAGAGAAAACGGTGCATCATGACATTGAGTGCGAAAATAATCAGAGATCCAATATTACCATTAATCGACCCTGATCATTGATTTACGACATCCCAAACGGCTAAACAAATTCATTGTATTTAACCATAGATACTGTCACATCGTCCAACTCTCGCACAGCATGTTTAGTCTTCTAGGAAATATAAGCAGCTACAACCAGCTACATCTTTTTTTGGCCTTTATATGGCTTTATTCACAGAACAGCTTAAGATATGACAGGAAACAGGATGAGAGAGAAGTGGAATGACATGCAGCAAAGGGTCCAAGGCCGGGACTCGAACCCGGGGCCGCTGCAGCGAGGACAAAGCCTCTGTACATGGAACGCCTGGTCTACAAACTGAGCAAAAAGGTGCCCCAACCAGCTACATTTTAATCAAATAAACGAGAGCCATAGTCTTAGAGCAAGTTGGACCATGAATACAAGACTTTCAGTTGTAGCCGGTCAGGGGTTTTCGTCAGCGCTCAGACTCAAGTTCACAGGCCCAGTCTCGCTGCAAACACTCTCTGCGTCCCGTCCCACCTCCTCCATCTCCCCCCTCCCTCATTCTCATCCCACTATCCACCCCCCCCTCCCCTCCGCATCCATCCCTTTCTCTATCTCTTATCCAGATGCAAAGAGCAGTCAGTAATCGGATGAGAGCAGATTTGATTCAAAAGGCTTCCCTTAAAATCTCAGCCAGTAGGATTTAAAACTCACTCTCCTGCCTAGCCTCTTACCCTCCACCCTCCATCACCCTCCCCTCCCCTCTCTCCTCTCTGACTGTGTTAATGCACTTCAACATCCAGCAACCCCCTCGCAGTCATTTAATCACATGGAACAATGGCAGGGTCCCGGGGACAGAATGGCAAAAGGGTAATAGCACGACTAAAACACTCAAGCATTCATTACGGCAATCATTATCAAAGCAATTTCCCATCTGGAACAAAGGCCTAAAATCCCCTGGTAGCAACTTCAGCGTGCTCAGTGTGCTCATCAGCGGTTTAAGGCAGGACACCCAAAGTGTTGATGCTGAGGTGTTTGAAGCACCACACCACATTAAAAAAGGCCACAACTTTAACACATTTTGGGCCAAACTTCCATTCACTTTAAGCACTAGAGATGGATAAAGGATCAGGGCCAGTGGCTCACAATTAAAGCAAATCTCTTTCTTTTACAGAGTCACTCCCTCCTTCACTCCCTTCCTCTCCTTTTCACTTCAAACAAATTAGAGGCAAATCCACTAGGTCATGTGTTTTGACAGGGGCAGTCATTCAAATAGTGACACAGAGAGAGAGAGAGAGAGAGAGAGAGAGAGAGAGATTGCCGCAGGGACACATGAGATAAGATCAACGAGCGTATTCCCTGCTGTCAGTTTTCAAGGTAAGATAAAGGAAATCATGACACGAGAAAGAAAAAGTCTTTTTTAATATCTGTACTAGTAGAAGGAGGAGGATGTTGTGGACGTTGTGCTGCTTCACTGTGAAGTTAGGGTCATGTGTTGTGTCTCTCTGGACTCTGTCAAATCAGCTGGAGATCGTGACTCTGCCTTTTCGCTTGTGCCTTGATTACATTTGTCACACCGTGTGAGTTTGTCCATTAGGTGATTGAGTTACTGCTAAACAATGCTCCCTTAATCACGACATTAGCAAATTCAATAGCCATCAACATTAGGCGAGTGTTCACCGGAGTGTTAATGGCACAAACCACCTGTCAGTGTTGTGAATTTGTTGAGCTGATACACTGATGACATTGTTACAGGACATACTGGTTTCTGTGTACTTTCAGGGTGAGGATGTGTGTTCTCTACAAGTGTCACATCTCCCGAAGAGCAAACACTTTCTCTGTTAATGTCATGAATGAATATTCATACAGTCTGCTTGCATTTGTGTGTGTGTGTGTGTGTGTGTGTGTGTGTGTGTGTGTGTGTGTGTGTGTGTGTGTGTGTGTGTGTGTGTGTGCGTGCGTGCGTGTGCATTCGTAGGTGTGTTCTGTGGAACTGTGCGCACTCCTGCGTGTTTATGAAAGTTTGCAAAGTAGATGAGGGCCAGTTTGACTTGCAAAATAGCACTTACTTGGAGACTGGAGCTAGGGAGGATTTAAAACTCTCAGGTAGGTTCAGGTTAAATATAAGTATTAGTCCAGTTAACGCTTTTATTGGAAAATAAACATTCTATTTACAAGCTCTGCTTTTCTTCTGCTTTTTTTCAGGATTATCAGCTTTCCTGCCATCTCTCCCTGTCTCCACTGGTGACGGTGCCTAACAAACATCGCCATGGGTGAAATGGAGGAATTGCGAAAGGAGGCGGACAGCCTCAAAGACCAGATCACTGTCAGTAGGCTCATCCATATCACCTTTAATTGACAGAGTAAAAAAATGGGTTATCCAAAGTTTTGCAAAGTTGGGAAAATGCTTAATTTTTAACCATTACGTTTTTAAGGTTAGGAATTGCTTGTATTTGAATGTACTCTTTGAAATATGCATAATAGGGTTATCACTTTGATATATTTAAATTTGAAATTCTGTTGCTGAATTTAGCTGGAATTAAAGAAGGAATTTTTATTTCAAACGTTCACAATTTGTCAACACAATGGGAAGAAATATCAGTTTTGATCATATCTCAAAGGTGTTTGTATTGTGTCGCAGGAATATCTATTGAAGTTGTGTGCTAACCAGCTAACACTTGTAGCCACATTGTACCTCAAGAGGTTCAATAGTAAACCAAAGTGTGGGCAGAGTCAGCGAATGTGACCACAAGCTACATGGTTAAAGGTGCAATATGTAAGAATTTTAGTTGAAAACATAGAAAAATTTACTGAAATTAACACAATATGAAGAAATAACGATGTTGGCGTTCTGTCAAAGACGTCTATGTACTGTGTTGCAGAGATATCTACTGAAGTTTGCATGCTAACCAGCTAGCCATGGGCCTGAAAAATCTCTTTCTCCCAGCGATCCAGCGGTGCTAGCACCTACACTCCCCCAAAAGTCTGGCTAGCTGCATGGCTAACTGAGCTAACAGGCTATCAGTAGCTACAGTCGTAGATGTATAAACAGGAAATGGTTAGCAGCAGTTTGAAACGAATTTGTTTGAATCAGACAGGTGGCTGATTCTTACACCTTTAAATAATCTGAATCAAAGCAAGTGACAATATACATTGATTGCTGTGGCTTTAAAGCAATTCTGTCATATTTATTTTTTGGGTATATTATGGTAAAATGATGATAAAGACTTTGAGCTTGTGCTTAAAAATGTCCTTCTATAAACCGTTCACAGCTACATCTTAGCTCAGCACAGGCAGGAACGTGACTTCCCGTGTTTGTCTCTGCTCCTCAGGCGGCTCGTAAGGCGGTGCAGGACACCACGCTGCAGGAAGCAACAGGCAGTATCACCGTGATGGGCCGAGTCCAGCTGAAGACCAGGAAAACACTAAGGGGTCACCTTGCCAAGATCTACGCTATGCACTGGGGCACTGATACTAAGTAAATAAACAGCATATTGGACACAAATTGAATGAACACCTGCCATTTTAATTCACAGCCAAGGTTTTTATTACATTTAGCACAAAACTGGAGTGAGGTGAGCCAATAGCAGCATGATCGGGGAATTAGATTTGTGAAGTACACTTTACTTTCGACCGGATGATTAATAGGAACACATGCTTGATGTTGATTTTACAGCTTTCATGTCTCCTCCTTTCTGTGTCATTCAGCCTTTTTAATTACCCTCTGTTGTTTCACCACCAGGCTGTGTGTCAGCGCCTCACAAGATGGAAAACTCATAGTGTGGGACAGCATCACAACCAACAAGGTAGGAGAGGAACAGAGTGGTGCATCCAGATGACAGTTATGGTAGATGAGGGCAAATGTACACAATATGAAGCCATGAAGGTGCTTTCCCAGCTCAAACTAGGGCCAAAACATTGCAGTTTACATCCACACTCATTATCCTAAACATAACATGGCATTACACCTTAATCTCAATTATTGAAATTTGACTTAAGCAGAAGTCAGAGTCTAAAAAGTTTAACACTCAAAATTTCATTATATCAGATCTGATCTGACGGACCAAATGGGACCAAACAGTCATTCCAATGTTGCTAAATCCTGATTGGTACATTGAAGTTCAGTGACATCACCTGTTTTGACAGTGTCCTCCTTACACAGAGTTTTTTTTTTTTTTTTTTTAAAACAGACATTTTTAACCTTTTATGGCTCCAGAGGAAGCTGCATGCAATCAGATAAATTGCCTCCAGTGATTTCACTCATAGCCCACATTGCGTTGTGGGTAATGTAGGTGCTAGGTTTTGAAAAGCAGTCCACTGGACTTCATTTTCGAAACCTGCTGCCTACATTATCCACAATGCAACTTATCTGCTGAGTGACATCACTGGGGGACATTTATCAGATTGCATGCAGCTTCCTCTGGGGCCACAAAAGGCTTTATACTACTTTTTGGTGGTGTGACCCTTCGAGTGTTTCAATAATTGAAGTGTGTGTAATTTTAGTGGTCAAAGACATGAGTCTCATCTGTCTTCTGTGTGTCCCCAGGTGAATGCCATCCCTCTCAAGTCATCGTGGGTGATGACTTGTGCTTATGCACCGTCGGGGAACCTCGTGGCTTGTGGCGGTCTGGACAACATGTGCTCCATCTACAACCTGAAGGGCAAGGACGGGAACGTCAAGGTCATGCGTGAGCTGGCAGCACACACAGGTAGGATGCGTCATGGACGCTCTAATGTTGGACTTGACTGAGTTGGGTTTGCTTTGTCTTGAAGTTCCTCAATTGATGTTTCATTCGTTGGCCAGGCTACCTGTCCTGCTGTCGTTTCATCAGTGACAGTGAGATCATCACCAGCTCTGGAGACTGCACTTGGTAAGATTATTGTCTGATTGAATGAGCTAAAAAGTATGTTTCAACTGCATTCTAAACATCGTCTTTGTCCGTCTCCTTCTAGTGTACTATGGGACATTGAGACAGGGACCCAAAAGACCATCTTTGCAGGACATCAGGGAGACTGCATGTCCCTTGCTGTATCCCCCGACTTCAAGTTTTTCATCTCAGGGGCCTGCGACTTCACGGCCAAGCTGTGGGACATCAGAGAGGCCGCATGCAGACAGACCTTTGGAGGCCATGAGAGTGACATCAATGCAATCGGGGTGAGGATCACTCTCATTTCTGACTTGTTTCGCTCAAAGGAGGCCAAGGTTTCTGATCTCCTCTCTTTTTTTTTCAGTTCTTCCCCAACGGTAACGCAGTGATAACAGGGTCTGACGATGCCACCTGTAAGCTGTACGACCTGCGAGCCGACCAGGAGCTCATCACCTACCAGGACTCTGGCATCATGTGCGGGGTGACCTCCCTGGCCCCATCCCTGTCCGGACGCCTGATACTGGCAGGCTACGATGACTTTAATGTCAACATCTGGGACACACTTAAAGCAGAGAGAGTGGGTGAGTACAAGTGGAGAACAGAGAAGGGAACGTTGATATTAAAGCGTCTACAACCTCCAGTGTGTTGCTTACATCATGTTTTTTCTTCTGTGTCGTGGTCCAGGAGTGCTGGCCGGTCACGACAACAGGGTGAGCTGTATCGGAGTGTCCTCAGACGGCATGGCGTGTTGCACAGGGTCCTGGGACAGCTTCCTCAAGATATGGAACTGAGGCTGTTCCTGAACAGAAAGAGAGCAGTAAACGTCTGCCTGGGAGAAAGTGGAGGAAGATTTAAAAAAAAAGAAAAAAGAAATTGGAGTTTGAGGGAGGGACGAGGGACGAGGAGCCACATAGGTTGAGAAGAGGGTATTTTAATTGTGCCAAGTCCTATCTATTGTTGGAGAGGGGTTGTAATGTGAAGATTTTCTCCTCTCTCTGTCACATCGCGCTCTCACCTTTCTTCTCACGTTATGGGGGAATTTGGGGCGGGACAAGGGGTAGAGGGTCTCAGAAAAAAGATCATTCCTCTTAATAGTTATATTGCGGTTCAATATATGCACATTTATCGCAGCAATTCAGAGATCACCCGATGAGAACAGTTGCCAAATGGAAATGGTAGCACACTGGATGAGATAGAATTGAATATGTGTCAAGTTGCAGCCTGTGTAGGTTTCACACTAGCTATGCTGTGTTTCATATCAAAGCATAAGTTATGTCATATGAATAATATGAGCATTATTGTTTAAGACCGTTGTTTGTTCCTAGTTTTGGTAGATTTCCCTACATGCTTACATTTAATTTCTTTTTTTCATTTTCTTATTTAAATTCAAATGGAGTTCTAGTTTGCAGATGTCTACATTTAGTGTTTGACTTGTTTTGTATGTGATTGATGGACAATATTTACCAGGATTTGGGGTGTCATCATTTTGGCCTAAGCCCCCCCCTCCCTCCCCCGGTAGCTAGACCTGAAAAGTGCTTTGGGTAAACTGTTGGACTGACAGATGGGATAATAAAATGTTTTTCATGCTTCACTAAGCACTTACAAAAAAAGATGACCCATTTGTCTCAGGACAGGAGGACTTTTGTATGAGTGTTATATGGATGATAACGTCTATTGTGCGCAAATGAGCAATACACCTGAATCTGTATATGACTGCTTAACTTTTCCTCTGCAAAGAAAAACTTGAAGGACAGTTTGTGTACATACAGAAAGATAAAAACTCTGAGTTCTGACTAGAATTTGGACTGCCTCTTTTCCAACACTGGATTCACACAATGTGCAAAGTAAAGCAATACTATCTTTCTTAAAGACTGTCTAATAAACATGGGATTCTGCATTACACTAGTCTTCGGTGTTCATTTCTGACGGGTTGACTCAGTTATAATGTCCAAAATTAAAAGGTGTAACATGCAAGAAATGGCTGTCAAATTCAAACAAACCACTAACTGCTGCTGCTCTTAGACAGTTAGCTCTGCAGCAAGCGGTCGTATTAGCCCAGTCTGGGAGCTTAGAGCACCAGGGGAGTGTTGGTGCCGTTTACTATCAGACTATCAACACTTGAGGTACAAAGCACCTAGGGGCTAGCTGACTAGCATGCTAATTTCACAACATACCCCTGGAGCACACAACACACATGCCACTGACATATCATAACAGTTACTCCTTCAGATTCTGCTGATAATTGCAGTTAATTTTTGATTAAAAAAAAAAAAAAAAAAACTTACATATTGTACCTTCTGTACTTCTGCTGAATTTGAATATAAAGGCATGACATATGCATGGAAAATGCTCTTATGTACTTTCAGTCCTTGGAAAAACTGATTGGATAGAAACATAAAAACATAGCAACATTTTGTGGATTAACTTTAAATGTCATGTTTTTTTCACCGGCTCCCTCTAGTGTTTATTACAGATGCTACAATACAAACTCAAATGAGGGAAGGAAAAACAAAAACTAGTGCAGCTGCATGACACACAAGATCTGCAAAATGAACAAATATTTATTCTTGAGCTTTTATTCTCTTTGTGCACAAATAAAAGACTAGAAATGTTACAATCTAGGTGTGGAAGAAATTCAGTTATAAAAACCTCAAAAGTATCTAAAAAAACATGAGAAAACTTGAGAAACAATAGTTATCAATCACTACAACGATTTAAAATTTAGGTGTATATGCAAATAATTTTATTTATATTTACAAGATGACAAAAATAGGACAGAAAACTGCTGGAAGTGGAAGTAAAAAGTAATATACACACAGAAAAAAGGAAGCTGTACAGATAAAAGCTTGTTTTAAGAGATATACAAGTGGCAGGATTCTGTACACATGGCTGCAGCCGATCATCTGTTCTCCTTATCCAGAGACACTGCCAGCACCCTGCGGTCCATCTGTCCCAGTCTCTGCTTATCTGGGGTGGACACCTTCAGCTTCATCTGGGAAAGTCGGGAGCAAACGTTACCTCAGCTGACACCAAATTACTCAATAACACCATACAAAAAAAACAAAGCAGTATACTGTAGTCCAAATTAGGATTCGGTGAATAGGAATGCTTGTATATGGTACCTGAGAACGTTTGTCCCTGGGCGAGTTTGTTTCCTTAAGGATCTGCAGTGGGGAGCGGCCTTCAGTACCTTGAAAAGAAAAGGAAAAATGTCAAACAAAAACATCCTGCCATCATAGATCACAAGACGCCACAAACTCCCTACACACCTTTCTGCTTCCGTTTTCCGGACTGGCCTTTGTTTTCATTGGTTACTTTCTTCACGGCCACGCGGACAGCAAGAGGAGAGGAGCCTCCTCTAGTTTTCAGCCCAGTGGCGCCAAAACCTTTTCCCAACCACTGGGGCTTGAACACCACCTGACTGGGGCTCTTGGGGTCGATGGTGGGGCAGCGGATGCCAGCGTGGAGCTGTGGCTGCTCTGACTTGGGGACAGTCGGTGGCTCTGGAGCTGGCGCGGATGGCAAAGACGATTCTTTAACAAGCTCCTTTGTTTCCTCAGAAGATGGGGTTTGCTCCGCTTCCTCTGGCTGTGCTGTGGACACCTGAACTGGGGAATCATCTGTATCAGCAGGCAGGGAAGGCTCAACAGGGGTCTCAGTTTCAACAGTGATAGAAGGAAGGCCATAAGAATGATCCACACCATTCTTGAGTGACTCCATCACCACACTAGGCACTGGGGATGTAGCACAGTCATGGTGCACCTCAGCAAAGATCTGTGTTGAAGTTGCTCCATCATGACAGGTTATCAGGCTCATGCTCAGCCTCTTATGAAGAGGAGACTCCTTTGCCTCTTCTGCCTCCTCCAGGCTAAAGTCTCCCTCAGTTTCCAGCTCCACCTCCACTTGGGGCTGGTCAAGAAGCACAAATGGGCTTGAGCTACCCTCACTTTGCAGAGGGGGCATAACAGGGGTGGCCAGAAGGTCAGCGTGCTCAGCCAGGGAGCCAAAGTTGCGAATAGACTGAGGAGTCAGGAGGGGCTTAGTTGAAGCAAGCTCTTCATCCTTTAAGGCCTCCTCCTCCACGACATCACTGAAGCGTTTCTCGGGGGCTTTGCCTTCAGTCTCGTTATGGAAAATAATGCCCAGGCGGCGAGCAAAGGACCCAACTGTTGCTGTTAAGAACAGAAAGAACATCACGTTACAGGATATTATGGAGGTCAGAAGGGTCAAGGTGAAAGTTATTCTTTAACAAATAATTACCTCTCATGACTTCTCTGACAGGGGTGCGGCTAATACCGACAGTAGGCGAGCGGGGATCAGTGAATGCCAGTGGCAACTCACTTTTCAGCACACCAACCTAGGAAACATTATTTGGAATGGTTCAGCTATTTTACATATTCCCCTTCCCCCGCAGCTTACAGTATGATGGGTAACCTACCTGAATGGGTGTACGGTCAACTCCTGTTGAAGGAGAGCGTGGATCCGTCAGCTCACTGACCCGACTGTTTTTGATGGCCGGCTCTGGTTTAACTGGTGCACATGCAGCCATCTTGCTCTCACCGGATCCCATGATGCTTATTAAACGTGAACTTGCTCACAGGAAAAATAAAACAGAATAGTTTTCAAACCGAGAAAAAACATAAAAGATCACAAAATACACACAAAAACATCATCCAGGTATAAAACAGCACACTAGTGGAAAATTTATAGATAAGATACTAAAGGATTTTCTTGTCATTTGTGAATAAAATCCAACCAGAACATTTCCAAACAATGAAAACTTACATACAATAACGTACAAACAAGTTAGTTATTTAAACAAAACACTGTTGAGCAATATGTGTGGGCGTTTTTAATAACTTAACTTAGCGTTAAATTACTGCCTGTAACGTTAAACCTATAAGTTATTATGATACATAACTAATGTAAAAACTAAATTCACCTCTTACACGTGGATAAAAAACATAAATTAAAATGTTTACATACTTGTAATCATACGTAAGTTACATACATACATACATACATACATAAACAAATAATATACAAGCTAACAGCTAACGTTAACCTTAACCTACAAGAGCTGTTAGCTAGTCAACAACAAGCTAATTTAGCGTTAGCTTGGCTGAACCCAGCCTCTCACTTTCTGTCTTAAACTCAAAACAAGATGCATCATTGTCATAGTAACATTGACCGTCATGAGTTTTACACGTATTTGAGTTCAGACTACTTTAACTTTAACTTTAACACCAGTGTACAGTTTAAAACATATTCTCTGGCTTACCTTTTACGAAGACAAAACGTGATGTTGTACCTCTTTTCTCTTACTCCACACTGGTGTTAAACGGAGAAACACACACGACTTTTAAAACATTTAAATGGCGGGGCTGCGTGCGTGCTATTTTTGAATGAGCCAATCAGCGTGCGCGACCTCTCCGGCTCCTCGGCGGTGATTGGCTCAGAGGGTAGCGTCCTAGAAAGGGGCGTGGTGCGCTGCTGATAACACATTTTGAAAGCTGCAGCTCTGTGAGTGAATGCTTTGTTTATCACATCTGTCTGTCTGAGGCAGGAACATGAAATGTTAGGTTTGAACAGAGCCCCTCCCTGACCAAACTGCCTGAAGACAGACAGAAGATAGATGAACGGACACAAAGAAGAGTCACATCAAGAATATTATTATTATCAACATATATTTTCTACATTATTTGTGGAAAAGCATATTGCAAATATATTTCTTTTGAACACCATCTTGACTGAAATATGGTGGTTAAGTTGTGCCGGAATAGACCTTTATTGCATAGAATTACCCTACTCAAAATTAGTCAGGGATATTGGGATATTTTTATGTTTCACTTGATTATTATTGACCTGGATGAATGAGAATATTCACAGGCGAGTAGAGTAGTAGAAACAAGAGACAGAGAGAGACATGTAATTCTATTTATCGATCATATTTTATCACAATTAATTTAATATTTAACCCTTAAAATTAGGATAGGAAAAACAACGTTGTATATTTTAACTAGATTAAGCACGAATACATTTAGTTAGATATTAATCAAAATAATTTAATACAGCTTTTTTAAACTAATTTGAACCCCACAAGATAACAGTTGGAATAATAATCTCTCTCTCTCTCTCTCTCTCTCTCTCTCTCTCTCTCTCTCTCTCTCTCTATACACTATATATATATATATATATATATATATATATATATATATATATATATATATATATATATATATATTTATATATAAAAAATATGTAACAGTCAAATACATCATCAGAAACACCACAACTCAGTATTTTGCAGCACAATTTAACAGCACCACAAACTGTCCTGTGTGCCCAACTTTAAGTCCAACTTACACAGCAGCAATCTAATAATTAATAATCATAATAATAAATAAAAATGTAAAAGCCTTTTAAAATGTATTTATTGAAATTAAATTCTACTAATTAACTGGTGACACACACCAGGATTCATATACACAGTCATACTAAAAATAATTCATTTAAACAGTCAAAACACTGCAGCTGTAACTAATAATCCTATTATATAATTGTCATAATTCAAAACAAGCTAGTTTTGACTTACATTCTTATTACAAGTGTTTCCAACTTTAAACGTCATCTGCCATCACATCTGTTATTTGTTATCAGATTTGTTAAAGAGGTCTCTGTTCAGCGCTCCATACTTTTTTTGTCACTCGAGCCAGGCTGTTTTGTTTACAGATTGAAAAACGAAAAAATCACCAACAGATGTCTGGAATCAAAGCTTTATTGCTGAATATTATATTAAACATTGCAGTCAGGATTTAACTAGCCTGAAAACAATTATAGTGCAACAATTATGTTACAATACACAATATGGCATTTAGCATTATTTTACAATGAAGCAAAATTGTTTTACAAGAGCGATATGAAAAAAAAGAGAGGGAGGAGCCCAGAGAGATCATTCTCAATGATATTACAATTATATGATCTTATCATCCGTTACACGATTATTATCCCCCACCCAACCCGAAAGACACACACACATACTGTACACAGACACACACCTTTTCATAACAGTAACAGTCCCGCTGGTTGTCAGTTCATCATCCTGGTTGATATTTGATTACTAAAAAATTAAATAAAGTATAAAAAATGAAAGCTGCTGTAGCACTTCTGTTTAGTGTCTGATCTCTGGACCGGCCTAATCCTTCTCTACGGAGCACTTCTACTCTAGTCAATGTTACAGCCATACTGTACCTTTAATCTACATAACCGTACTGAGTATAAAGTTTAACGTACAACCTGCTGTTGAGAAAGACTGTGAGAGCACTGAATGTCATGACAAACATAACAGTCCACATGGCTGAATACAGAATTGATTCACTCATTCTACATCATCACTTTCTTCACTGAGAACAAATTTCAAATCATTGTGATGTTTTATGAAACGCAGTTCTCCAGATCAACAGAGTAGGAGGAAATGTGAGGACTGTCAAACATGTAAAATACAGCGACATGACTGTATTGCCGCTGGCTGCGTCCTCCTGGTAGAGACTAATACTGCAATACTTGATAAAATTCCTGTAAGTGCACACGAGCACAAGATGATGTCTCTGGGATGTTGGATAATTCACAGTGTCTTCCTCCTCCATTTCTTTGAAACCGTTACCTCTCTGATTCCACTTCATTCAGTCACCCAAACATTTACCGCCCAGCAAAACACACTCACACTCAATAAACCCCCTCCCCCGGGCTGGTCCTCATTCAGTCCCACCTTCCACCTCTCTCTGGCAGAAGTGAGCCAGCAACGTGTCCAAGTCCCGGCGGTCAGCAGCAGCGTACAGAGAGCTCTCTCCCATCATGCTGAGAGCCATGCGCAGGGTGGACCAGATGTTGTCAGACATCATGGTGGCTGCGGCACCTCCAGGCCCCCTCGCAGCTCTCGCTCCGTCCCCGGCGGCCTGGCGCTGAAGAGACAGAGCTTCGAGGAAGTGCTCCACTGCCTCTCTGAGGAGACGGGAGAAAGAGAACAGGGCAGGATGAACAACAGATAATCATGACTACATTTAAATAGTTTCTGATATTAATTAAAATAAATTAATACAGTTTAAGTGTATTTCACAAAACTGTTGATGCCATCTAGTGGAAGTAAAAGCTATTGCACTGCACCAGGGTTTGTTAGGTTCCAATATATCAGCAATATATAATAATTTGTGATTTTAGTCTTTAATGCAAAAAGAAAAGCTTGATCTAAGCAGCTTTACATTCATCAAGTGATCAATCTCACTTCAAACTTTTCTGTCAACTTGCATAGGGCAAATATAATGTTCATTACACCTAATATGTACACATGGGTATGAAATAAGTCACATCGCAACAACCTAAGCTTTACCAGGCCACTTAGTAATTATAACACTATAACAGAAATGGGTGATAACACTTTCATACCATAGTAAAGTAGTGTCATACTTTTATCCAATGTTTTTCTTTTGGTCTAAAAGGGGTGTAAATTATTCATGGAATCCATCTAATTAATGCAAATATGGTAACTGCATCCAGACACATCCCTTTTAAAGCTAAAACCTGATACAAATAGGAGTATGCAAACACATCCAAACCATTAAAGGTCTGGAGCTGGGTCCAAAGTGAGCTGCTCTTCAGACTGATGAGTAGCAGTAGTGCTCGAAACGTCACTACTTTGGTGCATTCAATATGTGGATATTGGAGTCTGGCAGTGTGGGGGGGCATTTGTTTATTTCAACCCTTTTTCAGACAAAACACACATCTACAGACCAAAGACTTCCTCACCTGTGTGCTCCTAGGTTGACACAGCTGATTCCCAAGTTGTAGCGACTGCGTACAAAACCGGGCTGCAGTTCCAGAGCTCTCCTGTAGGCAGCTACCGCCTCCTCTGAGCGGCTTCCATTGGCGAGTGTAGCACCCAATTTATTCCACAGCAGGTAGTCCTGATGGAGACAAAAGAAAAGAAGAGAGTGCTCAGAAACAAACAGCAGGCAGTTTGCAGACAGATGATAAGATCCCAGCGCTTCTACACCAACCTGTGGTGTGACAGAGAGAGCGGCGCTGAAACAGTCCACCGCCTTGTCGTACTCCCCACTGAGGTTGAAGAGAACTCCAAGACCACACTGCAGCTGAGGGTCCACCTGGGCAGGGTCAGAGTTAGCTGCATGCAGGTACAGAGTCTGGACATCAGTGAACAAAGATCTGTGCAGGTGAAACGAAAAGAGAAACACAAAGAGAGGTAGAAGATATTTCATTTTGTTACAAAACATCGGAGGATCACTGGATGCTGGATCTCTGTGTTTCCTTTTAAACCCAAAATCATTCTGAATCCCACATGTGTGTGTGATACTCACTCTGGCAGTAGTGACCCGAATCTCTCCCTCTCCTTGTCCCTTTCTCTGGCGCCATCCTGTTGGCGTTCGCGCTCAGTCTGCTCCCACACAGAACGGTATTTAGGGTTGTGCTTCAGCCAGTCCTGAAGAGTCTCACAGGCCTGCCTGTGCAGTGATTCGTTAGTGAAACTGACAGCCAGCGCCATCAGAGCTGTTAGGTTGTCGTTCTTCAGCTCTATACATCTAGTGAAAGAAGAGGAGGCGATGTGAAGAGAGAAATAGTCACAGGGAACAACATTATCTTGTGGTATCCTTACTATATATTAGATTTTGTCTCCAAATTTTACCACACACAATGTCTGTTTTGCATCTGGATGGTTTAAGATAGCTTTTGCAATTCTGATTTCCTACCTGCGGAGGGCGCTGATGGCAGCAAATTCTTGCTCATTCTCTGCCTGACAGGTACCCAGATATTGCCAAGCCTGCAATTTCATGAGAAGAAATGTACGCACACACACACACACACAACAGCGTCATTACAACGTCATTCTGTGGGGAAACAAACGTGAGTAAATTCAAGAGTAAGGAGACTTTTAGGGGCCTTTCTTACATTTATAATTTATGATATATGATTTAGGATGATCAAAGAATTGGAAAAGAAAATGTAAATGAAACCGCAGGCTCACCAGCTGGTTGTCTGGTTCTCTCTGTACGGCACTTTCAAAGAATCGCACGGCGCCTGGGATGTCCCCTGCCTCCATCCTCTTCACTCCCTCTGACAAAGGGTCCGGGTGGGATAAGTAGGGGTTTTCCTCCTCAAACTGATAGCCCTGGGGCAAACACAGGAAAACATGCAGGCCGCTCAGAACTTTTACACATCAAATCCTCAAACATGTAAACAGATTTCTTAGCAGATGTCTGATCTGAGCAGGTTGACAGCTACCTTGTCATAAGAAGAGCTGAGTAGCTGATCGAAGTCAGACAGCCAGGGATGGCTCTCTGCATCCCTCTTAGCCATCTCCTCCCACTCCTGCTGCAGCTTCTCCCAGAAATCCACATCACTCTGACAACATGACAGATATACATCATTACTTCAGTCTCCTCACATTATATATCATCCTGTATTATAGACATATTTGACCTTTACTTTTCCAAGGGAATGAAAGTGTACTGATGGAGTTTTGTAGCATAAGTCAAGAGAGAAAAAACAATGGTTGCTTATTTTTCAAAGAGGATAAAGTTACTTTATCAAGGGCTCCTTAATAGACAATTTGTGTTTAAGCAAGTTTCCCGATTTTCCAAACATTTATCTTCCAGGACACCGGTGTGCTTCATCTACAGATATCACCGCACTTCAGTTTTGGCTCACTGATTCTCGCCTCACCTCCACAGCAGCTTTAGCTTCTTGGAAATCTGGTCCTGATGTGGCAAACTCATCCACCCAGGCTTCAGCCGATTCCTCTGACACCTGAATAGCAATGAAGAGCAGTAACAGTGACTGACTTGAGTCAGCAGTTGCTGGGGATGAAAACTGTTATTTGAGCTGAGGATGTGGACAATAAAACAGGAAAAATATAGAGGGAAGTGAATGAAAAGGAGGAAAAAATGAAAGAAGAAATAACACAGAAAAGCTTATTTTCTCCTACTCCTTTCTTACATTTCTTCCTAATTAACTCCTGATTGTCATTCACTTAGAAGATGCAATCAACAGCAACAAATTAATTAAATGTTGCTGATATTTTAAGGTTTATGTTGCTTAAACTTAAATATAGCAGTAATTGCAGCTAAAAATAAAATACCTATCGCTGTCACGACCACAGAGGTCCTACCTGCCTGATGACCTTGGCCCACTGCTCTGCTTGTTTAGCTTTAACTTTCTCAATCTTCTGATTCCTCTCTGGGGGTTCCAGGGGAAGACTCCCTCCCCCTGTCTCCGTCAGGAACTATGGCAGGAGGGGATGGCAGTGGGGAATGGGGCAATGTTTTGAGGAGGAGGAGGGAGTTGGCAGTTGGTGAGGAGGTTTTTTTTGGAAGGGTTGGGTGGAGTAGGAGTAATTTTAGTAGGAGGAGGAGTAGATGAATGGTGGTTTTTAATTGCGGGAATGGCAAGCCGAGAGTTCGGAGGTCAAAAAAATGGAAAAGCACATGTCAAAGTTAGAGGGCAATAAAGTACAATGGAGCCATGGAGAACAGATATTCATCAAGAACAGGACTGAGAACTACACATAAATAGTATAATATGGCAGCCCATTTCTGCCAAGATGAGAAAAAGAAAATACATAAAAAGTTGGACATGATAAAAAATTTAAGTCAAAGTTTTCAGATTAGGGGTTTCTGGCACAACTTCACCGACTTCAGAGGGTCAGGGAGAACAGAAAAAAATCTAGAGAGGTCAAATCTCCAGCAACACTTGTAGTTATCAGCCAATATTGGCCTATCACAGATATATCTGTATTGGCGCTCATACAAAAACTATTTTTTCATTAAATAGCTCCTATGTCAGAGGGTGTTTCATGGCAACATTTGAGGGATCATTGAAAAAAATGTGTGTATATCGGCCCATATACAAAATCAAGTATCAGTCAGGCTTTAATTCTATATACTGCAAGTGTTGCTGGGGTTTTTTAACCTCTTTAGACTATTTTATAGATAACAAGGACCAATTATGACTATTCTGATACAAAATCACAATCGAAGTTACTTTAAATTACTTAGTAGGTTAAAATTGTGACTTATTGTGTTAAAATATAACACTTATTGAAAGTACTGAAATATATCTTTAGATCATCTAACCTTTGATCTATTTTTTTCTTTTCTTGGCAGAAATGGGCTTCCATATATACATATGGCAACAGCCTTTTTCTGCTTGATCTGAATGAGGTCAAAGTAATCACTTACAACCCCAGTAAAACAAAAAACTGAAGGAAAACTGAGTCAGCTCGACTGTACACATTAAAAACTGAATGCATAAGAAGAAAAGCAGAGTCGTCTGTTTGCTGAACAAATTCCATCAGCAATGCTGTGCAGCCATGAGCTTCATATTACAGAGAGCTGAGTGGCTGCTTTTGGTTAGATTTTTGGAAAATGTTACTCTGCATTAGATACTGGGGTGATGAGTCACAGGCGTTGCCTATACTGTGCAGAAGTGAACCAATGTGCTTCCCCAATGTATTCCCAGTTGCAACCATCCCCTCCTCAGTGGGCAGAGACTCGTACCTGGTTGAGGTTGGAGGCCCAGTTCTGAGCCTCCTCGGCCTGAGCTTTATCTGTGAGCTGTTTGTCTGTTCTGCTCTCCACTGTCACACTGCCCTCGCCAATCTGCCTAATGAATCGCAGGAACTACACAACAACGAAAAAAACATGACAGCAAAAACAAAAAAGCATGTACCATTAACCATTACTAATTGGTCAGGTTTATACCAACATACTGCTAGTTTCTTTCCAAACCAACAAGTTGCTCCCAGGGAACTACTATACTAAAATGTTAAAGAAAAAGAGAAAGGATATGGAGATAGATATGTAAAAAGGAATGACACATGGTTTAAAGAGGATCCAACAGCTGTCAGGTAAACATTAAGTCGTTGCTCACCTCTGTGTTTTGTAATTTAGGGTCATCAACCTTTGAGACAAGCTCATTGGCTGTCTGCCTCAGCTCCTCTCCTGGCTGATACTCCTTTGTCCTGTCAGATTAACAACAAAGAACTGGTAATATTATACTGTAAGGACATCTGAGATAATGTCATGTAATGTCTTCACTTTTTGTTAAGTTGTTGAGTTAATGGGCTCTTGTGTGATTTCCTTTCGTGTTTGTATATGACATCAAGCTGTCAGGGATTGCAGATGAAAATTAGTGTGAATGGCTTAATCTGGAACATTTACATGATGGACCAAAGTGCTTCTAATAAATGTACACCATGCTCTCTTAAATTACATAAATACAAGGAGAGACACTATTTATTCTGCATATGCAGACCAGAACTAATCAATTCAGGCTGAAGGCTGTACTTTGCATTTTTGAGGTCAGTGCACTATGCTGATGATTAGACATCTCGAAGGCTCTTATTCTATACAACAAATTTCAGCTCTGGTTCAGACAGCATTTTTTAAACATTGTCACAGACAGGGATGAATTGTCTGAAAAATTTAAATTCAACAGAAACATCTGTCTGACAAGAAGACAATAACATTAACAATGTTCGGACATGCATTCAAATCTGCTATCCTTTGTCTGCCTCTGCTACTGTCCTCTCTCACTAACTACAGTATACTACATATTTATTGTAGTGTGACCGATGTAGCCAATTATACAAAACTGAGTCTTCAACAGTTACTGCAGGGGTGCAGCCAAAATATTGTTTGATGGAAGAACGCTGTTATGATAAAGCACAATATTTTGACACCAGTCTTGTTAATATAGCCACCTTCAATCAAAAATATGTCTGATAAAAGTTGCAGATGGCACTGGCAAAGAGGCCGAAGTGAAAAATGAGGAGAAACATCACTAAGGGTTGAAGTCATAGATATTACAGCAACATGCTCCTAAGCCTTCCCCTTTATTTTGGTCCACTGATTAGTTAAGTGGAACAGCCAATCAGACTGATTTCTCTGGCCACAGATACTCACGATAGCCCCGACATTGGCCGACGGCCAACCATTTGCCTGGTGTGATAGGGTCCTAATACACCGACTTGTTTATATATAGGACTATAGGCCGCCCTACATGTTATTGTAAGCCCAGTTTAATATACAACAGAATTTTATACAATATACTGTATACAATATATGTAATAGAGGATCCCTCTTCTGTCTCATTATCAGCTAAGGCTAAGCTAAGGGCTTGAAAAAGACCCCTGATAAAAGCTATTTTTCATCTGCGTACTATCAACACTTTCTATCCATGTCCTCCATTCTCTGTTCTAACCATTCGTTCTCCTTGTCTCCCAGATCTCCCAGCCACAACTTCTCCTCCGACTGCTCCAGATACTCCTCTGCCCAGCGTCCAGGATCTGGAGCAGAGGGAAAAAACACACAGATAGGCAGATTGTAAAATGTACGTACAAGGCAAAAATCAAAGGATTTATCCAAGGCCTATTTACTCTGATCTCAGTAGAAAGTGATGACACGTGACTGATGATGACATGCACATCAAGCAAAGTGTGTGTTTCCAGAGTGAAACACAGGCTAGCAACAAAGAGCAACTAAAGGAAACTCAAGCTACCTGCAGCCTCAGCGATAAATTCTCTCGTCCAATCAGCGTCTGCTGCATCACCAAGAGCAGTGAGCCCCGGTGCGGAGGCAGCATCAGGACCTGAGAGGAACTCGGCCGTCCAGTCACCAGAGAGGGCCAACGCCGCCACATCTGGAGCTATGGCATAGAAATACGTGGTGTTTAAAATGCTGAAAGCAGTCATACAAACACTAAAGAAAGTACCTGAAATGTGAGAATCCAGAAATACATGCCTCTCTGTGGAGCTTGTCTGTAGCTCTGTTGGTCAATCTGCTGCATTTCCTCCAACAGCTGACCCATGTCAAACGTGTGTGGGGGTCGTGGGGGCGCCTGAAGGAACTCATTCACCAGCTGGAGCCAAAATAAAAGCACATTAAAACAGCTAACAAAGATTATTGTACTTTTTATGACTATATGAAGAAAAGGGCATCCAGTATAAACAGAGAAACGGCTACAATACAGTATTGTAGTCAACAAAATACACTGAATATGGAAAGGAACAGAAGCACTGACCTCTTCTTCAGTTGCAATTTCTATAGCAGCGGGGGGAATCTGTGAGAAAATATGGCAAAAAACATGTCTGTCGTCAAGCAAGACTCAAATATTTACACTTTGTAATACAGACATTTAAATGGATAACTACAAATTACTCACTGTAGGTGTTGAGCGGTGCCGCCATGCCCCCCCTTCCTTGGTCATGTGACTGGTCAACTTCATGAGGGGATTGGCTCCCCCACATTCTGCCTCCACCAACTCCCGCATCGCCATGGCAACACAAGGACGAGGCAAACCCAATCAGACCACCTGAGAACTGAGAAGAGAATAAGCAGATGCATTTCTCAATTTCTGTTTTGGATGATTGTGCAACATCCAATTTGTGTTCAAGACGGACATTCACAGTCACAGTTGCACAGCATCGGATCGGTCAACAGCGTGATAAACTTGAGAAAATCCAACAGGTGAACTGCACAGTGTTCTGTTGTGGTTGCTACAGGGATGCCCCGGCCTACAAATCATGTTCTCCAGATGTAAGGGAATGTGTAGATCCTCACAACTTCATCATTGTCATCCTTTCAGTGAAAATTAAATGCAAAAATTAGCATTCCAACTACAGCCGTGACTCTCATCGCAGTGGCAATATCTCTATCTCTAATATAATCACAAGGTTTTGCCCTACATGTAATCCGTTGTATTGTAATATACTATGTAAAATCCCCCATTAAAACATATGTGATTGTTTCTGGCCTCTTTAAGAGCTGACAGGCCAAGCAAGGTGAAATCTTGAGTGTGTTCACACTGAACAGATAAGCTCATGTCACGTAACCAAATTCAAGCTCCATCTGCTGTTTTTCGGTTCATTTCCTGGCTGAGGGTGAACCATTAATAATGTGGATGTGATGGGCCGGCAGGCACAGGCATTCACTGCAAATTACACTCTGACTGCACTCCAGCCTTTTTCTGTGAGAACAAGCACATTCACATCTCCATATTGTTATTACTAAAAACAAGACTATAATTATTATCATGCAGGGCTGGCTATTGAACTTCAACTCATCTTTGGTACGGCCAACAAAATATGCTCATAGCAGTGAGTATCAAAAAAACTGTAATTCAAAGTCTGGGCATGTTGTTATCTTGTTCTTAATGAGATATTTCTTAATTCAAATAACATTTTTGACAATTTCTTTTTGACTATATTATTTAGGCAACATCTACTCATTTTTTTGAAACAAAATCTACCATTGGCTTATTTTGTTAAATGACATAAAGGGTATTGTAGAAAAACCTCTTAATCTTTCCAAGTCACAAATGGCTTGAAATTTCAGTAGCAATAGTAAAATCCTTTTCATTCCTATAAGGATAATAACTGTATATCATATACCCTAATACCTTGAAACTGTGATATTTTCTTTGAGGGTTCTGTAACGTGAATATTTCTTAGCGTTGCAAACCTACTTGTAACTTAAGTTATCAAATAAATTCAGAGGAGTAGAAGCAGAAAATGGAGTTAAGTACCTTAAAACTGAACTTAGGTACAGTACTTGAGTAAATTGTACTTAGTTACACACCATCACTGTTTATTCTAGTTTTTAACAATATGATTTTTATTTTTCCTGCAAATGTAAACTGATGTCCTTGATTACTAATAATTGATATTAGCTCTAAAAATGCATTTTTTTCCCCTAGTCTGTACCAAACAAGCATGTTGTCTAACAATCGGAGAACAGGATTTGTAGGTCGGGGCATCTCTGCAACACTCCCGTACTTAATTATAATGCTGTTTTGTCACAGGTTTTACCTTAATCAAAAAAATTGCAGCTGCTACGATTTGGACCCAAGGCCATATTACAATTTTGATAATGCTTTTACGATTATCTGCATAACCATACACCCAAAACTGTCATAATTACACAGCACCAATATTATATTGTCATTATGTCCTATCTGGTCCTCATTTATCTGATGATCACTCACCTGATCTTCCAGGCGTAAAACAAGAACAAAAGAAAAATCCTTATGACAGTGATGTAGTTCCTAGCTGCATTACTGACAATAACTATATGTTGTCCATGATAAAACCCTGCTGCTCAAATCACTGACCCACATCCTGGCCCAGAGATGAACAGCTGACAAACGGCTGTACATGCTGGCCTACTCAACTTCTCTAACCCCTCTGGAGGGATACGTAATAGCAACAATTTCCATAATGAACTGTCAGGAATAGAGATTTAATTCCTTGTCCACCCCACTCAACTGTGGACTACTCTAGCACCACAAAACATCATAAAAGGGTCCAAGCCACAGGTGGGCTCTTATGGTTTAGTACACAGATAAAATAATATTTCATTCCTACTGACTCAAACAGCTGCTGTATGATGATTAGGGTCAAAGTAAGAGGATTAGACACAGATATTAATACGCACACTATGACAGATAGACAGGCCACTGTGACACCTGTTTACTTGCTCACTTCAACGTCACAAACCTCCCAACACATCACCTTTGGAGGAAGGTATGCTTTTGCCACTGCACGTTCACACATATACTACTTTTATTGAGTGAGTAGAAGTATCTCACTGTGCACACCTGAAGGCAACTCCCTGCCAGCTCTCTCTCTCACGCACACACAGGTTTTTAAACTGTCAGACTGCTGTCATGTGTCAAAGCAGTTAACCAGACTGGGAGCAATGGTAGCTTTGTTTTGCACGAAGCTAACTGTGGCTTCAGCCATAAGCAGCAACATTAGCTTGGTAAACCGTTCTCTACGTAACGTGTATTTCCTTATGCAGCTCGTTAAACAGCGAGATAAAGGAAGACGATTCTAAGAAATAACGACCCTTACAACAATAGTGTAGCTAGTGTTAGCATACAGCGCTAGCTAGCTACTGTAGGGCTAAGTGCAGATATCATTCCTGTAGTATGAAGCCACAGAGGCATGAATAGACGGGTAGCATGATGTTCATCTCACCGCCGACAGCCGCTGCTGTAGCCGAACCGACAGTCCCTCCTCTCCGCTCTGCTTGTCTGTCTCCCTCCGTCTGTTTCTTTACCACCGAATCACAGCAAAAGTTGCCGCAGTGTCAAATCTCCCGGTAACCGTCCAAAAGCAGCCGCTGCGTGTCACAAGCGCTTCTCTTTTTATTTACCTTCCTCCTCCATGACCCACAAAACCCCTCACCGTTCGCTCGGAGTGTCTCGTAACCGTACGCTGGTTTCGTATTCGTGAACGTGCGTACGTAAGAAGATGTCGTAGTGAAACAGACGCAGACTGATCTACGTAAAAAAAAATACAAAAGATATTGCGCAGGCGATCAAAGTCCAAGAAATCAGGAGTGCAGTTGCCAGGTGCCAAACCAGAAACCCCCGTAATGACATAAATCATGTTTTTTAAATAAAACGTCTTATTATTCTTTGCGTAACAGAAGATATTCAACGATGTACAAATGAGTAATTGTCAGTAAAAGTCCTGAATGCAAAAATCTGAACAGGCTACACTCCTCCCCATTTGACACATTGGACCTCTGGGCCATCGATGACCCTGGGCCCCTGACCCACTTATAGTTACAGTGGGATAGAAACAAAGGTTAAGTTGAAAAGAAAATAAAGTTAACCCAGGGGTAAATATTGGCTGGGTACTTATTGCTGTGAAAAGACAAATGGCAAACCTTTAAAACAGATTGCAACACTGGTGTATTTTATTATGTCATCACCCTGATTTTAAAAAAGTGAGAAAAAAAAGTGACTGAGGAGGGTATAATTGCAAGTATTATAGCATGAAACAGAGACTTAATAACTAGCTAGTAGCTGGGGGCCAAACAAGTGAAAAAAAATATAAAATGGCTCCATGCAGCTCATCTAGCACAATCCAAGCCTGTGGAAGCCCCGAGATCCCAAATTTAATTGAAAAAATGTTATTAACATCCTATTTTTGAGACGAAATCTTCATGTTAGAGAGCACCCTGTCTGAAGTTGGGGCACAAGCTCAAGAGCGTGTCAAGGGTGTAAATAATGTTTTTAAATTACTTTGGGATCTTGGGGCTTAATGAAAATAAAACTAACAAATGAGATTGAATTAATTGTGATACACCATTATGCAGTTTTTAACTGCTTTAATTATTTACTCTGACCTGCTATCTCCTCATTACATTGCCTAAAAAGGCCACACATTTCTTTTATCAAACCCTGTTCCCACTGCTTTTCAACATTGTGGCCCCTTTGTCTACCGTGCTGGGTTAGAGTAGTGAATGTGAACATCTGTGTGAATTATTTGAAATATTTTGCCCATCAAAAGTGCTTGAACAGTCCTTGAATTGTATCATTTCATAAGAGTACTACTAACCCTGCTTATATTGAAACATAACTCGTGACAAGTGTTTCTAACTACTGTAGATTGTCAATAGCCTTATCTTAGCCCTCATGTCGCCACCGCTCTTCAACACAAGTGTCACCTTTAGGTATTCATATAATCTGGTAGCTGTTGTTACCTTTAGTTCAACTGCTAACATAAGCACCATTTTATTGCTCAACCTAGTGGAGTTTGTTTTAAGTACTTCATATACATCTCGTCATATAGAAACTTCTAACTCCGGCTGTTAGTAAAACGTACAATATTTCCTTCTGAAATGTTAGTGGATGTATTGAGTAGCAAAAATGAAAATACCTGAGTAAACTACAAGTACCTCAAAATTCTACATATATGCATATATGAGCTGCATTCTGCTACTGTAGTCATTTTGTACTCCATATACTGAAATATAATAAAGTTTCTTGACATTTGTTATGGGTCTAATCATACCTGATATCAAGATATTGTAGATTTAAAAAAATATGTGACCTTCTAAGTTACTTTTCACATATGCCCTCAGTTTTAGATGCTTAGTGTAATTTCAGTGAGAACCCTCCTCTGACAAGAAAGCTCTCTCGTGGAGACGTCATATAGTGTTTTTATTATGAATTTTGTAATGTTTTCTGACAGTTCTCAATAACAATTAGTCAGCATAATCCATGTCATCATCGTATCAATAATTACAGGTAATGTTCCGATAGTAACATAGTAATAATATAAGTTATTAATCAATGCAATGTTTATTCCTTCTTAACATCACACTCAAAAACGACAGGCTTTATTTACTGACAGGTTTAGCACTGCACATTGATAGGCTACACAGACAGACAGCAAGAGACACGGAGGGAGAGGTGAAGGAAAGAGGCGGGAGGCAGGAGGGGAAGGTGAGGAGAAGCACACAGTTGTACATTCATTGAACCGAAGATAATTTATGGAGGGAATAAAAAGAAGAAAAAGAAAAGGTTTTGAGATGTCAAAACAATGACCTGGAAGCGTGAGAGATAAAAATGAGTGAGACGTATCTAAGCATCACAACAATGTGCCCTCCTTTTTCTGTGATTCAGATATTGACAAGTTCTTAAATTACAACAATATTACACACAAATTAAGAGACACTCATCAAGCCAGGGATTATCATCCTTATCACTACTACTATTATTATTATTATTATACTGTTTTCTGGTGCTGTAAAGGTGATTTACTCAAATGGGGGAGAAAAAAAAAATCAGAATCTGCTCCCTCGCAAAGTGTGCAGATAAAAGAGTGGCTGCAATAATAATAGTAATAACAATAATATCATAATATTCATCGTTGTATGTACAGAAAAATTCATTACAATCAATACAATCAAAACTGCCCAAGCTGAGCTGACATTCTGGAAACAGCAGGGGTAGCGTCATGGAGTGTGTTTGTGTGTGTGTTTCCGTGTGTGTGTCTGCAATGTGACGTCTTGTAGTTACTGTAAGAGCAGTGTGCAGTGAGTGAAACAGTGCAGTGAGAGTCACATTCCAGCGGTCACTGTGAGGGGAGGGAGTCAGAGGTCGGGTTTTATTGTAGATGGGTGATGTTTTGTCATTTAGTGGCACGAGCTGAAATGCTGCAAAGACTCCGATTTTGGCTCAACACCTGGAGGCTTTTATTCTCTTTCAACTTGTGTAAATTATGAGGTGTATGGTTGATAGTCCTCAGATCCTCTCATCTTATCATCAGCCCCACGTAAAGTATAGTCAGGAGCTGAAGCGCTAAAGTAGACACAATACCAAAAAAAATACCTGCAAGCATAGTGGATTTTAGTTTTTTTTTTATGAGTGGCCGTGATGTCTGACCTCACTGTCTTCACTCTGGTTGAGGAATATGCGGCGAGAGGATGCAAAGACGGAGGGAAGAGCTTGTGCACAGACTTCTCGAGTCAGTCTTATAAGGGAGCGCGGAGACGTGTCGGGATCAAGGCTTTGTGTCTTTGCCTACGGATCTGTTCAAGGCCGGCATGTTGCGGATTGTTTTCATTTTGTAAAGTTTTCATTCTGTGTTCAATAACAAAAGATAGAATACAATCTTTTTTCTCTTTTTTTTTTTAAACAAAAGTAGTCTCATTCAACCAGTATTACACTATACAGACACATTACCATCTCGTGATTTAGAACTGGTGCACCACAAACAATTTTGGTGGGGTTTGCTCAGGCGATTAAATTACATTAACTGTATACATTGTGCCATTGAACATTTAGGTGGAGAACAACAGCCCATTGTTGGCTATAGGTCACATATGGCGTTGAGTGTCAAGAGTATTACAGTGACTGTGTTGTGCGTAGTGTTTGTAAGCATACATTCCTTATACTAGTGGTGTCAGCAGTCGTTGATATTAGAAGTGTTGGAGTGTGTGACTGGTGATCCGGTTTGTGGTTTCCATGAGAACTGGTGCAGAGACACGTGTGGCTCAGTAGCGACGGGCATTGCCGTCCCTCCCCTCCTTCTTGATGATGATTCGCTGGTCGTCGCTGGCGTCGTCAGGTGACTCCGCTACCTCCTCGTCCTCCTCCCCCTCCCCCTCCGTGTCAGCAGAGATGCCCATGCGAGATTCATAGGACTGTGAGGAAAGAGAGACGTGTGGATGAAAACAGGAGGTTAAAGACTAATTCTGGCATTTTTGAACATATTTTAGGGTCTAAATGATTAAATGCTGCAGCTGGAAGCCAGCACTCGGAAGTGATAGCTATCGTTGTTTGAACACCAAAGTCACACAATAACACAAAACTATCTAACCGATTGGGGAAGCAGTAGAGCAGCAACTCCTGTCTCCTGTGATGTAAAATGACTGTCTTTGTCAATGGAGTTGGGTAGCTTTGAACACAGCGATATACTGTAACAGCTGTTTTCTGATTGCATACAGATTGTTATTCTATAGAAAGAATCGTTACAGAGATAGTCTTTGGCAATGAGTAAGATCCTTTATGTAACCAGAAACAGAAGTCGGATCCCTCTGATCAAGGCCACCAGACTACATTGACAAAAACAGCCATTGTACAGAACAGAACAATCCGTTGTGTTATTGTTTGACTTTGTTGTTTAAAACACCAACAAACTAACCAACCGAGGCAGTGATGGACGAGCAACTATTGTGTTCTGCGAGGTAGAGTTACTGATGTTGTCAATGGAGTTTGGAGGCTTTGAACAAAGTGATACAAAAGCCGTTTTTTTTTGGTAACAAAAAGATTGTTTTTCTATCGAAATAATCCCTACAGAGACAGGCCGATTTGTTAAAGAGTAAGATCCTTTTTGTAACCAGAGACAGCCGTTGGATCGCTCTGTTCAAGGCCACCAGACTCAAAACAAAAACAGCAATATTACCTTACCAAGATGTTACCTTACAGAACATCTAAATCTGTTGTGTGGCTTTGGTGTTTAAAACAACAACTCTCCGCAAGGGTGAAATAACTGTTTTTGTCAATGGAGTTTGGCGGCCTTGAACAGAGCGATATAACAGCTATTTTCTGGTCGCTAAAAGTATCTTACTTTTTAACGAATATGCTGAGCTCTTTAAGAAGCCATAATACTATCTGACATTTGGAGTAACAATCTGAACCAACCAGTGCCACCACCAATAATAAGCACTTAAGTGGACGTTCTTTGATGGGTGCATTTGCCCCAAAGGATTACATTTGCAGGATTTGCAGCCATTGCAGCCCATTACGCAGCAGCTGGCTGAAGCAATCTACTGCACCAATTCCAAAACCTTTTAAATAACTATTACTCAAACAGACCCCAAAATATGTAAATAAGTAAATGAATAAATGATAAGGCCCAGGTGTGGTGATTTATTACGATCATGTCATTTTCAGGTTTATAACTCATCTGTTTTTTGTTTTTTTTACCTCCATGGGGTTGACGATGATGGTGAGGGCAGAGTCGTCCCACTGGCTGCTACCCTCCTTAGCCCCGCCCCTGGCACCCTCGCCACGGCGATGGATTGAGCGAATTCGGAACACACCAAGGATCACCATGACAACCAGGAAACCCACACACACCATGATGATGACGGTGGCTGCTCCTGGCACCACTGCACAAAAAAACAACAAGAACACAGTGATTATTAATGTCATAAAACAATCTCGATCTAACGGGTAAATCTGATTATATTCTATATTATTCTTATTGTTGACAAATTAAAATAACAAAACCAACAATGTATTGACCCTACAAGTATTGTCTGGACAGTGAAAGCCTGATGTAGTTTATTCCTCTGTTGCTCTGAGCTCCGTTGTTTTTCAACAAACATTAAATACACAAGTGAGCCACATCACTGAACTTGGTGAGAGTTACTTTATAACAACCAACTCAAGAACTGCAGTTTACTTTAGCAAATCCTACACACACACATCTTCTGTGGTAAACACTAGAGGACCAACTATGTTTTAATCCACAGCTAGTCCTAAACAAACACAATATTTAGTTCTTGAGTGATCACTCAGCCTTGAAATGTATATACACTTATGACCAGTTTGTTTCCCTCAGTTGTCTCCCCCCAGTCAAACATATTTTTTTTACAGTTGAATGTTTGAGCTTCACTGTGTATATTGATTCATCGCTGAGTACATTTTCTCTACGCTCATTAAAAATCAAACTTTATGGGGTGAGCACGCATTTTGACATCACAAATAGTTTGGCAGCAAATCCTGGGACGATATTCTGTGTACACATGTGTGATGTGGAAACTTAAAGCCTCTGGTGCTCACAAGGTGAAGTACAGGAGGAGACATCTTGTGTCCGGCAGGGAAACTTGGGAAATGAAAAATAATTATATATACTGGAATTTTTAATGAGAGAAGGAGTAGGTGCCATTTTGAGGATTATCATGTGGCAATTATACTTTTTCACTAAAGAAAAAATAAGTCTGGCACGAATGAGAGAATATCTATGTTTGCCTTAATACATGTATGGAGGAGGTCTTTAAGGATTAACAGCATGAAGTGGGTTTGGGGCTGAGTGACACTGACAGGGCAGGGAAGTCACATTTTTGTTCAGTAAAATTCTCCCTAATTTTCCTTCATATCAGTTGGGAATCCATCCCTCATGAGTTAATTAGAAGCTCTGCTAAAAAAAATGCCCGAGTCTAAGTATTAATGTATGAAAAATTGCACAATTATCTGAACTAACCAGCTGTTTAAGGGCACATTTTGAATCTAGCATTTGCTGTTAGACTTTGAGGGCAACATTATTCAACCTGATAATCTTATCAGCTGCGTAGCTGCAGTTATTGCACATATGAAACACCAGAGGTGTCGCAGGACATTGCACAACTATTGATATCACTGCATTAAAGTTCTGCTGCAGCCATTTATCACCAGAAGGTCTCTGTGGTCTTTTGATCTGGGTTTGATGGTTGTTCTTTGCCCAAGGCATCAAACTGAAGAAGACATTAAATCTGAGGTTACAGCTCCCGATCTCTGAACCTTCCCTTTGGACACCAGAGTTTTCTTGCAAACAGACATCAAAGTTTTGTTTCACTGTGGGTGTGTTGATCTAACAAATGTGTCAAAGCTGGTTCTGTAAGTATTTTATATCCTGAACTGTTCACTGGCGTGCAGGCTTCTGGTGCATTGCAGCATATCATTGCCTGTTACTGCCACCTGTTGATCAGTGGAATAGTGTTACATCATTGGTAGGACCGTGTATCACAGCACATGTGTGCATGAGATAAACACCCACTCGTAGAAAAACAGCTCCATGTCGATCTTTGAGGTCTAAAACTCCACAGGGAAGCTTTAATAACGCATAAAACAGGACTTACCTACTTATTTATTTTCATTTCTATCAATCCCTCTTTTTTTAAGATAATCTTTTTGGCATTTTTGCCTTTATTTGATAGTCAGGGTTCAGCGAGAGACAGGACACAAGGCGAGAGGCATTGCATAAAGGTCTCTGGTTGCAGCCATGTGGTACGGGCCCCAACCATTAGGCTACCCTAACCCATCACTCTAACATTGTGACTGTATTTTACATCTTTCTTTTGTGTTTTACTGTGACATCTGTTCTAGGGAGGTGCTGTAATAACAAATGTAACCGGTCAGGTAAAGCTGATGAGAGGGAAATGTCACCTGAGTTGCGGTGTGGATTGGGCAGGGTGTGTCCACTCAGCTCTCCAGCGTGGTGGGATGGATGGAGAAACTGCTGCTGGGAGGCCAGCAGGTGGGAGGGATGGTACAGACTGTCCAGAGAGTGCAGGAAGTTCACCTTAAAACAGAAAGGGGGTAAGAGTGACCTCACTGGGTTTGTTGCTTGAAGAATATGGTGCCTAAATAATCCAAGGTCATGCATATTCTGTTCCTAAAAGTCAAGAACGTCCATGCTCAAATTTAAAGGATATGTCTATCTTTCTGTCAGTCCCAGAGGTGTTACGTGAATGATGAGTCCTCTCACCTCCAGAGTCAACTCATTGCTGGTGTATCTGCCATTCATCTCGGAGCAGGACAGGCGGAACCGCCTCTCAAAGCGGGCTGAGCCTTTGGCCAGTCGGTAGCGTACTGAGCGAAGGACGTCCTCGTACACGGAGATGGATTCAGCACCTGAAGGAGCACAGAAACAAAATAGAACAGAATAAAAAAGGAGACAGGGAGTCAATACTGAGATGAAAACTGTGGACACAAGGAGGAGGAGGGAAAATGAGTCTGCAGCTACTTATTGACAGCTGGGAGTGTCTGTTCAGGATGGATCACATCACATTTTGAGGTTATTGGGAATCTATCATGACTTTTAAAGAACTGAGTGAAGAAGTTTTAAAGGCCTTGAAAACCTAGTTTCAAACAGTTTCAGTTATTGTAAAAAGAATTTTGCCTTTTTGTGCTTCCCTCACTGTTTTTAATTGGACACGACTCATCAGAAAAAGGCGATGTCACCTATTGAGATATATTTGAATTTAATGTGATGACATTCGTGGGGCTGTTTGCTTCTGTCTGTTAATCAGTTCTGATAAAACCACATCAACACGCTCCCGATCAAGCAAAGTTTGAGTGATTGTTAAACTAAAATGTTTTTCTGACCTTTAGCTCTCATTGTCGCTCATCAAGTTATGAATATTTCATGTTATAGAGATACTTCAGGGGCTTCATAAAGAAGAGACACAAACAAACAACAGCAAATGATTAAGTCCAGATTCTTCAGACATATTTTGTGGCATCTGTTTTGTGTTGTTTATCTGCAACTCATTGTTATTGCTGCCTGTCTGGGCCAGGACAAGCTGACGATGCTTTCTTAGTTAGAAAAAGGAGCAGTTTTCGATGACAGTTTTTAAATGTGCAGAACGTCTTCATGCAGAGTACCTGTGATGGCGATATAAGCTGTGGTATTGATGATTTCCAGTCCCCTCTCTCGCACAACATCCATGTCCACCAGAAGCTCCTCCCTCTCTGGGTTTAGTTCCTCCCCCAGCGGCTGGACCTCGCAGCCGTCCAAAGTGTGAGCGACGGCATCGGACATCAGAGCTAAGAGGAAGTGAAAAGAGACAAAATAGGACTTGATTACCCCGATTTAAGGAGCAGAGGAGGCAGACCACAGGTGGTCTCTCATTTCCTTATACAGAAAGTGGTAAGAGCAGGGGGTATGAGAAAAAAACCTCTTAAATTAGCTCTTAGATGAAGCACCAGGGTTACTTAATGCCCGACTCACCTCCACCCTCCATCCCCTGTGCAGCCGTGTTGACAGCATGAGACAAGGAGCAGACGATCCGGAGCTCAGGGAAAAGGGGGACACCACGGGGGCCTTCAAACTCAGGGGCAGGCCGGGCCAGATGAGGGCCGACCCCAGACAGAGAGATCTGAGGGGCGTCAGGCTGGAGGACCACCAGGTATCCTTCCAGCTGCTTGAGGGACAGGCAGCTCTCCTCGTTGAAACATCTGACAGGGAGGAAGGAAGTGCGTGTTGTCAGAAAGACAAAGGAGATGTGAAAAATGTCGGTTTCGTCACTCGGCTGTCTGCGGTGTCTGTCGGAGCAACTTTGCACTATTTCTGCCACGCAAGCCATCTGGCTCTTAAGATTGGTCTACCACTTTGGTAAAGACTAAAATAACTAGAAGCTATTAAATGGATTGCCATGAAGTTTGCATAAACATTCACAGCACTTAGATGAGTTTTACTGACTTTGGTGATCGCCTGGGTTTTTCCTCCAGCGCCATCTTGAGGTTGGCAATTTTGTTTTCTAGTGATTTAGAGACATTATAGCCATTCCTCAGGGTGAATTAAACACCTTTGGTAATCCTTCATATATTTTTCTTACTGATTAGCATTGCACCTCTACAACATCGTCAGACTCATGAAGGACAGTTTAAAAAAATCTACCATGCATTCTTCTTCCTTATCATAACCCTGTCGACCTCCAAACTGTTCGGCTAGACATTCGGGTGAGTTAATTTATCAGACTCTGCTCAGCTTTATCTGCAGCTAAGAAAGACTTTTATGCAACTCTTTTTCACATACACGGTAATCCCAAGTATAAGCCACTGGTGAAAACGGCAGCCATTGTTTGGCATTACAGCGTCTCCATTTGGTTTTCTGGAGCCCCTAGTGACCATATTTGGACAAGAGATTGGAGCTGGGGAAGATTTCCTGATAGGATCTGACTGTGGTAGCAAATTGTAGATCACAGCGCTAAAGCCCACCCTGCTTTATCGTCTATTTTACTCTAAACTGACCCCCTGCATCCTTTATACTTTGAGTTCCAGATGCTTCCATCAGGGCGGAGGTTTAGCTTCCCTAAAGGCAGCATGGGCAGATACAGATTATCTTTTACTCCGGCTATTGGCTTTTTAAACAAACTATAATCTCCATGATCTATGGTGATAGTGCAAGTGATGTGGATCTTGTTTATGTGGTTTATGTATAATGTATGTGTATGTGACGACTGTCTGTATAGCAAATTGTCCCACTGGGACATTAAAGTTTTACTCTACTCTAAATAATTTAAAAAAATAACATCATGCTGTACTGAAGAAGACTTGGAATTAGTGATTGAGACTATAAAGTCATCAGGAAACTGTGTACTGATGTGACAAATCAAGTTAAAAGTACGGTCATTTTCTCATAAGCTTACATAGAGTCAGGCTACTTTTTTGCAACCAGTATGAGTCGCCCCCTGCTGACCATTATTAGCTGTCTATGGGTAATCCCAATAATCTGTAACCAGACTTTGAAATGGAAAACTGGTACAGTTCCCCTTTTCACTTGTCATCTAGCGCCATCATCTGGTCAAACAGCAGCCTCAGCTGCACCATGCATGTTACCAAAACATCAT
Organism: Lagodon rhomboides; assembly: GCA_039737535.1. Taxonomy (NCBI): domain Eukaryota; kingdom Metazoa; phylum Chordata; class Actinopteri; order Spariformes; family Sparidae; genus Lagodon; species Lagodon rhomboides. The sequence continues at coordinate 22,580,638 of CM077788.1, read as the reverse complement.
AAATGCTGAACACCATCATTCTCAGTGTTAGCATCCTGATGTGAGCATTTAACTCAAAGCACCACTTGCATGCCTTTAGCCTCTCAAATCAGCAACACTGTGGCTGAGTGACGTGAGGAAAGTTGGCACGACGATCGGGTACAAAAAGCTCTAAATCCAGTGCAGTGTTTTTCTCAATGTAATTCCCTAATTTCACCATAACTGTGGCGAACATCGCCACCGTTGCGACACTGAAAATAGCAAACGTCAAACCACAGTAGCTCCGCTGTTACAAATTTAATTTTCCTGCCAGAAAAGGAGGAGCAAATCAGATTGATGACAGGCTGCTTACATATATTTATTCATCTGCACTATAATTCAGCATCACATTTGAGAGGGGATTAAGCAAAGTGTGTGCAAGTGTGTTGTGCGTGTGTGTGTATGCATTTGTGTGTTACATTTCCACTATCAGAGTGAGCAGCTGCTTCTATCGGCCTCTCCAGAAGGGCCTGCTGTTCAGCCATCTGGGTAACTCCTGGCCTCAAATCAGTCTAATCTTCACACACGCAATAAAACACGCTGGAGGAAAAAAAAAAAAAAAAACTCTGGTGCACTTGAGCTGAAACCAAGGAAAAAAAAAATCTGTCCATGACCTTGAATTGCTGGGAACTTGAAAAAAAAACATGTAGGTGGGAAAAAAAACCCTCCAGCACCGACTTGTGGCCTGGTAATCATTTTACTCTTATAACCATGCGACAAAAAACAACAGCCCCTAAAGACAAAGACAAGAATATCTGCACAGCCCGAGAGTTTGACGAGATATGATTTGTCATCATGCAGCTAGTTTAGGTATAAATACACAATATAGCACGTAGTATATGCGCTCGCTGTGCTTCCCAGGGTGAATTAATATTTCATCAGCTAAAAGTGACTGCTAAAGCCAGAGAGCCAGCTCGCAGTTGTTAAGCATGGTTGAGCACTGACCCGGAAACAGAGCCTGTGTGCTTTTTATTTTCACGGCCATGTGATTCAGTGTGATGCAGACAGAAGCAGGGAGTCAGGGATTGTTTGGGAGCTGAACAGCCTGGTGCTGTCAGTCTGTCCGGCACCATTAAGGATACAGAAAGAACATCTTCGCAGGAAGAGTATTTTTTTTTTTTTTTCAGGTGAAGGTGAAGCGAGTAACACGATGTTGACAGATGATGGCAGCGAAACAGCTTCTCGAAGTTAATCCCTCAACAACCTCGGTTACTATAAAACCCGGCTGATTGAATTTTTCACCTCTGTCTTGCTGACTTGAATGAGCAAGAGATAAGATATTCCTTGTTATCTCTTGCTTTGACATATTCTCTATATAATCATCTCTTTCATGCCGCACCAGCTTTTATCACCGCTGAGGCAAGGTCCATGTTTGATGAGTTCAAGAGGAGGCGTCAGAGGGGTGAGCGGCGGAAGAGAGCGAGGCCTGATTTGACTGCCGCAGACTCTCAGATTCTGAGCAAACTGTTAGCAAGTGTCTGATGGATGATTTGTGACTTACAGTGTGCTCATTTACATTTAATTAAGTCTGCTTAAGTTAGTTTCCTGCATTTCACAGAAAGACTTTCAATCAACATAAATTAGTTACTGTGAATCCGCGTCTCCGCCTCTTCTGTAGCTGATTTTTATGTGAATAAAGAGCTCATATCTATTCGTGTTTATATAAGCGCGTGTTTGTTGTACCTGAGCGAGGTGGTCAGTTTGAGGGGTCGGACTCCGGGTGTGGCGAAGCGTAGGGAGTTCCTGTAGGTGACCTGCTGCACGGCACGGTTAAAGCTCTCAATGTCGTCACCCTCCAGCACCAAAACCGACTGGCTGGGGTTCACATGGACCTGCAAAGACATGGAAGAAGCTTGAAGTTCACATTCATTTACATAAACACATCATGTTACCAAGGCTCCAAAATATAAGAGAATAAAAATAGAAAGGGAAACTTAGGAAAGGAGAGAGTCTCCTTGAATCAACAGCAAAGAAATGATAGCTTTAGCTGAGACATTATTAATGTAAGTCACCGCGAGAGGAGGTTTGAAACACGTTTGGCAACAAAACAATCTGAATTTTATCTCAGTGAAGGCGATGACTATGTTGATGGTAATGACACAGTGACAATAATGCTGTTTTTGTTTTTTTTAATTGAGCTGCAGTTTAAAAAATTTTATAGCGTTGGACTGTTCTCGATTACATCACACAATTGCTATCAGTAATATCGACAATTCTCAACTGTGCATAGGTGTACGCCACCCTGTGCATGTGTTTATGTCAACTGATGCATGTCTCTATTTAATATAGTATGTTTTTATGCTTGTGTGTGTGTGTGTGTGTGTGTGTGTGTGTGTGTGTGTGTGTTCACAGGTCCTCTTTGTAAGAAAAGCTGATTTTGGAGCCTCATTCCCAACTCGTCAAAAACGGACCTGCCCTACGATCCCAGAGAGTATTTGACGCGTTGGGAATGAGACTCAAAAATCTAATTTCTAACATATTTTGACCTTTAAGCTTGCTGAAGCACAAGTTGCTCACTTCAGACAAATGCGAAGCGACTTGACTTTTAAAATAACAAAACACTGTGAACTGTGACTTCAAAGCTGCTCGCAGATATGGAACAAGCGATGATGTGTACACTGTATGATTAAAATTGAGATTTCAATTTACAGGGGTTCTTATTACGGGGATGTTTGCATTTGGACTTCTAAGACTTAAACTCTGCAGTAATACAGATTTAAGCCCAGTAGGGGGTTTGGTATAATCATCCAGATTGTTTAAGGGTTATCCATAAGTATTAAGAATAAAAAAGAATTGAAAACACAGTGATGAGTTTGAAAAATGAGGTTAAAGTAGTTCAGAATTTGTGCATTGGATGAAAAAATTAACATTCAACTATCTTATTCATTAATAGTTTTTTTTTAATTATGAAATGTTATCCCGTCTCCACATTGGTAGTGACAATATCATTTTCTTTGGTGAAGGCCTGACCTTGTTAGAATAATACAAAAATTAATATAGACACACACATTGGTCATACAAATATGAATTTTCACGCAAATGTTCACATTATTCGTATCACACTGTTGCTATGCTATATTACTTGATTTAAGTCACTAAGGTCTTTGGGTGAATTCTATAGTTATAATATTGTATGTTTTGTATTTACAGTTACCTTCACCAAGTAGGTTATGATTTCTCCCATCTCCGTTTGTTTGTTGGTTTGTCAGCAGGATTACACAAAAACTACTGAACGGTTTTCCATGAAACTTGGATGGGGGATGAGTCTCAGCCCAGAATAGAGCCCATTAACTTTTGATGTGGATCCGGATAAAGGAAAGGATCCAGGATTTTTTTTTTCTCTTCTTATATATATATAGAGAGAGATAGATAGATAGATAGATAGATAGATAGATAGATAGATAGATAGATAGATAGATAGATAGATATATAGATAGATAGATAGATAGATAGATAGATAGATAGATAGATAGATAGATATACACCGATCAGCCACAAGATTAAAACCACTGACAGGTGACGTGAATAACATTGATCATCTCATCACAATGCGATGTTCTGCTGGGAAACTTTGGGTGCTGGCATTCATGTGAATGCCACTTGACACGCACCACCCATCCAAACACTGTTGTGGACCAAGTACACCCCTCATCACAACAACACTACCCGATGGCAGTGGCCCCCCAGCAGGACAATGTGCCCTGACACACCGCAAACACTGCTCAGGGACAGCTCGAGGAACACAATAAAGGGCCCAAGGTGTTGACCGGGCCTCCAAATTCCCCAGATCCCAATCTGATTGAGCATCTGTAAGACGTGCTGGTCTGATCCATGGAGGCCCCACCCCCCAACAACAAGGACCAGAGGATCCACTATAAAACGCCCTGGTGCCAGACACCACAGGACACCCTCAGAGGTCTGAAGTCCATGTAATGACAGGTCAGAGCTGTTTTGGCTGCATAAGGGGAACCTTCACAATATTAGGCAGGTGGTCATAATGTTATGCCTAGAAATTAATTTGGTTTTGAAGACGGCTCAAAATGTTTGGTAAATAAAGCATGATGTACTAGAGAAGAGTCGTGCAACACGGTTTAATTTTGAATGTCTGAGACAAATGTTCATGCCAGTGACTCATTACACATCCTCCCTCTATAGTGAGGCTGCCTTTAGTTCTCTGAGGCGTTACCTTCATGCCAGAGCCCAGAGTCTCCAGGTCTCCGAAGTCTAGGCCCTCCCTGCAGGCGTACAGACACTCCACCACACTGTGAGGCTCCACGCTGCCTGGACGCACCGTCACCCCGGACAACAGGCCGTGGTAACCGCCCACATACTTCACTAAAGACCAGAGACAGTCCAGCATGAATACCACAGCAATATTTGAATATGCACATACTGGGAACAATGACACAGCAACATCAACTGCTGCCGCCGACAACAGCATGAAAACAGGGAGGTCACCTGAGTCTTTACCCTCTGGGATGGTGTTGTTTAGTATCTCCTTCTGTTTCTCCTCGGGCTCTGCGGGGAAAAGGGGAACAGACGAAGAGAAAACAGTGAGGCACACTGAGGAAAATGTACTGAGGTAAGAAAAGAAAGTGCGAGAAAGTGCCAGAGATTGACAGGAGTAATGAAATATATAATAATAGCACCAGCAGGCACGAGTGAGAAAATGCAAGCAAGGAAAAACTGTGGATGTTATTCAAAAACGCACCATCTCCTCATTATCCAGCAGCAGCTGTTGCCAAGCAGGCAGGAGAGCGACTTCCACTGTGGAGTGAAAGGCTGTAAATGTGTGTGTGTGTGTGTGTGTGTGTGTGCGTGTTTCACTGCTAATTGGCAGCCAGAGTTTCCCAGTTTAACCAGCGGTCTGGGTATAAGTGGCTGATAGCTGTCTGGCCCTCGTGTTGTTCTGCTGCCCTGAATAATTGATAAGTCAGTTATATTATTAGCCCTCAAAGACAAAATGCATCAGGAAAATTATAAGAAGCGGAGCGAGGGAGCGAAGGGCGAGACGTCTCGGACGGCTGTCTTAAGGTGCCTTGTGAGGGTTTATGAGTTGCTGGTGCTCATGCCAGAAAATGTCAGCCCGCTATCTTTGTTGATGTGCGTCTCTGCTCCGCTCGCATTCATTTCTGTCAAAAATCCATCATTAAGCTGGAATAAAAAATGGATGTCGGTCGTGGATTCACTGAACATGCATTTCTTTACCCCAGCAGGCGCCGATGAACATCCTCTGGCGGGGGGCGGGGTTGGGGATGGCTCCGTTGTCATGGATGAGGGCAGGGTCGAAGGTCACGCCATCGACATACAGGGTCACCGAGGGGAACTGGACGCTGAGTGAAAGATGATGCCACTCACTGTCACACACCTGTTTGATGGAGATAAGATGAGGTCAGCATGAGACTGAAGAAAGGAAATGTCGGTGGTCAGTATTCAGGGCTCAAGACAAGTACCAGTGGCACCAGTGCGACCAAGGAACATGTGGAGGTGCACAGGTTTTTGGGCGCATGTGCAAACAAAAGAGTCGCACCCTGGAGCTCTGGTATTAGAAGAGGTATTTAGATCTTTTACTTAAAAATGCAAAGACAACAATGTGAAAATACTCAAACAATCCAAATCCTGCATTCACACTCGGGCTGGACGATGTGGCCGTAAATTAATATCACAATGTTTTCAAGCTATGGCGCAACACAAGATATAGATCTCAATATTTTGAAATTGCCTCAAAAGAATCTCATTATTGGTGAGACTGGCCGACAAAATCAAATATCAGGATATCCTTCACCAAATACCTCGATGTTGATACTGCGGCAATTTTGTAGGGACGACAATTGGCACAAAATATTCACACAATTGGACCTTGAGCAAGTATTTAAATGAAACCAACTGAGAAGTTAAAAGAGGAAATGTCTCTTTGGTGGAGACTTCTGACAGCTCATAGTCACATCCAAAGTTTTGTTTTGGAGCCACAAGTTTAGTCTTTTATAATATGTTGTATTTTACAAACTGATCTTTCTGTGTTTCTTATGCAACATCTTAACTGCACAGACCATTTCAACACAGACCTTTTTTCCTCACAGCTTTTTAACACAAAGAGAAGCCCATGGTATAAAGTATCATAAAATAGAAATACTCATGTAAAACACAGGTATTTCAAAACCTCACTAAAGTCAATTCCACTTAAGTTGAATTCCACTATCAGTGTTAATTCCAGCACACGTTTGTTTGAGCTTTCTCTACAGATATCAGAAGGAATGCAAAGAGGAAAGATGGGGGAGTTAATCTGACAGAGGGGCAGAAGAGGAGGACCGGGGTAATAAGATATCGCGGTTCAGACAGACGGATTTGACAAATCTTCTCTGTATCAGCTCAGCATCCTTTAATCCGTGCTGCCTCAATATGTCTGGGACCAGCGGCTTCAGCCAAAACAAGCCCCCGTCAACACCAAACCCCCCCAAAGAATACCCACAACAAACAACGCACACACATGCAGGTATGTAACTTTGCCACGTGAGCAATATTCAAAATAGGTCACTTGGAACCATTTTACGTATGCTTCTTGTATTCTGCACCGCTGCATGCATGAATCACTGTTAACCTTTACGTACACGTTTCGGATGACAAAAAACGAATATGAGGCTGAGAACTGTGTTTTATATTATTCATGTAAGAAGCATCTTAATGTGCTCAGATGAGACATTGACACAGTCTGAATTATAAAGACAATTAGTCCTGTCACATCTAATTTGTTTATTGTTGTCCTTCTTCCTGGGAACTAAATATCACTGAATTTAGTAAGAGAAGAAGCCCTTCATCAGGATAAAATAAAAGTTTTCCCGATAAATATATAATTTGAAAGTAGATGAAAGCACTTATAATGCTGCAATTGATGCTCTTTTGTTGTTCCCATGTTTTTGTTTTACTGGACGATGTTGCCTCGCCTCCGTTTCAGCTTAATTTCAAGGTACAAATACAGCAGAAACAAGTGCAAGTGTGAGAACATCAAAGCTCAGAGTTGCAGCTCCCCCAGTACCTGCTCCAGTTTCCACAAGAACTTGACGGGCCGTGCGGCGGAGACGTCGGGCCAGTAGAAGAGAGAGAGGCGGCAGCCGTGGACGGAGAGGGAATAGTGGGAGAACGAGTCGTCTGCAGAGCAAAAGGAACAGAAAAATAATTGGTGGGTCAGTGCGGTCTTGTCAAATCGTCTCAACTTCTGCAGGCATTTCCTCAGAGAGTAACCACAGTGAGAAATAAAATGAGTTTAATGCAGATTTTAATCTTTGTTTTATCTCTCTCACCTGTGAATTCTGTTGCCGTTTTTACCGAGGGAAGCTCTGCAACCGACAAAGTCAAACAGTTGAGAACGTGCATGTGATACACGCGATATTCTGCCTGGCACAATTACAGTGTTTTACTGTTCTTCTGCGGTCCACTTGGCTGCTCAAGTGGAGCAGCTGGGTTTAAGTATCTCTCTCAAGAGCACCTTGATGCTATTGTAGTTCTTAAAACTAAAAACTTTTTTCCCTCCTGCAGTGCTGAGGATTTGAGGGGTGGGGGGGTAATCTTCTGGGAGTTTAATGTCCGCTGTGAGATGGAAAAAGTTCACATTTGAACAAGTTTGAGATTTTAGGATATTTTGTTGTCAGGCTGGTGGAAAGAAAATGTTCAAAATACACATTCATGTGTCTATTTTAGCTCATATTTCTTTTCTGGGAATTTATGTAAGTAAATGACTTTTCAATCATATTGCCAAATCATTTAAAAACAAAATATCAGAAATTTTGTGGTACCAAAAATCATCGCCTCACTGTTACACAGTCACATCAACAAATTACATTTTTTACCCTGTTGTTGAATTTTACGAAACGTATCTTTAAAGGCTGTTTTCTAAAAATGTGTTATTTTTCGGAGACATGGTCCCCACTTCAGTAACATTTGGGGCTGTACCGAAGACCATTTATTTTTTTGGCTCTGGAGCTTCAGTCGTAATCAAAAGCCAATATTCAAATTTCTGGTGGGAGACTCAAGAAGGACTTAGCCAGACATTTCTCTGTTCTCCACCAAGATGCTGTCTTTCAGTTTAATTAAAGGCATTAATTGTGAATGATTCCTACAGTATTGTTGTTACCAGTGTTATTTGTTAACGAATAAAAATACAATTTCCAAAAGGTTTGGTGTGTTTTACTCACGTCTGTAATCCCGAGCGGTTTGGTTTTAACAAGGCATGATAACAGCTATTTTGTATTTTGCCCTTTATTTAACTGCACATCTACCCACAGAACAAATATCCAAACAGTCAAATATTTGGGCTGAGCCCTCCTATTGTTTACATCCACCAAACTTTTAAAGTTGTATTCCTATCTATATTCTGGAGAGGTTTGTTCATACATCATTTATAGCCTGATTAATATTACATTGTATACCTGAAAACATGGCAAACATTGATTCTTTGAGGCTGTTGACAATATTCTCTGGTTTAAAAATTTATAAAAAGAGATATCAAATTCTGTCTGTGAGAACTTTTGACTCTTATATGCAGAGCCTGACCGATAAATCGGTTTGCCAGTCACAGACATGTCGGTATCTGCATATATGTTATACGTATATAGATATTCACCCATATACATTTTTTTCAGTCATTTTAGAAAAAAATTCTGTCTCCATTATGTACATATCTTTTTATATCAATATCTGAATCTTTTTGCTTCCCATTATCGGTATTAACATCGGCCCCAAAAATCCAGTATTGGTCGGGCTTGTAATACAAAAAATACTTGTCTGAATGTCAGTAATAAACTGGGCAAGTTTCATGATAATATCTATCATCACATACCGTTCTTGACGGTGCTGCACACAATCGTCTCCTCCTCTTTGCGATTCCCTCGGGTCTGAGTGGTCGAAGGCTGGATGTTGGCTCCACCCCTTCGCATCCACAGCTGCAGGGTGAAGTGGTCGCCCGATAGCGCTGAGACGACCGAGTCCGGCACCACGGCGACGTGGTTGGACCCATTGAAGGAGAAGACCAGGGATGAATCAGAGGAAGGCAGAGTGGGCAGAGCGGAGGTCCAGTTGGCGGCGGGTGACGGAGGTGGGAGGAGGTCTACCTCACCTCTGACAGCACCTGAAGGAAACAGAGGGAGGACGTTCATAAGAAAAAGATCCTGCGCGCTGAATGTTCACGTTTTCATCTATAAAACAGAACTCACCACACAGACGCCGCACAGATCTGTCAGAGTAGCTGTCTCTGTCGCAGCCCTTCCCGATGTGGCCGGTCTGGAGCTCTACGGTGGCCTGGATGTTCCACACCGTCTCTTCACAGGTCTCCAGGTGCAGGCTGGGGAACAGGGGGATGCTCCCTGACCCTGGAGTGTACTCCACACGCTTGGTCCATCCTGAAAAAATGTCATATGACACAATCACAATCGTAACCTGACAACATTTGGATTTAAAAGATGATGGAAGCTCTCTGACATGGGGCATAGAGTGCACAAACAAAGGCTTCAGAAGACCACATTTATGAAGTACGGGAGTCCCGTTACTGCGATGAGGTTATTCAATTAATCTGATATCAGCATATTAGTGTTATTCTAATAACATCATGATTAGTGTTGCTCCAGGACCATCATTTCAACTGAGATAAAAGCCACAAAGTACTCATTAGGAGTATGATGTTGTGGCGATGATGTTGGTCTCATTGTGTGTGTGTGTGTTTTATAGGTGTTTTCTGGTTTTGTGTCGTCTTTTGCCCTTTCCCCAGGTGTCTGTCCTCACCCGTCTGCTCTCCCTCCACACCTGCTCTGCATCTCCCTCTTTAGCCTTTCCCTCCTCTCACCTGTGTTTCTCCGCCTCACTCCACCTGCACCTCATCCCCTCCTTAGCTCTGCCTGTCTTTAAGCCTGTGTGCTCCACTCTGTCTTTGTCAGTTCGTCCTGTGTGTCTCACCTGAGCCTGTTCCCTCCAGTGTTCTCCAGCATCACCCAGTTTTGCCGGAGTTGTACTTTGCGTTGGTATTTTGTTTTAGCTTTTGTTTTTCTACTTTGTATTTTTGAGATTTACGCTTCTTGGTTTATGTTCTTTTCTTTTGGTTCACTCAGCTTTTTCTTTTAATAAAGCTCGGCTTTTGTTCTCTAACCTGCCCCCCCTCCTTGGTGTTTTGCACTCGGGTCCTCACAACCTTTTACTAAACTGTAACACTACATTCACTTTCGTTTTTGTCTTCAGTTTACTGTCGTAATTTGGTTGGGTTTACGCAACTAAAATACTCCCCAAGCTGCAAAGCTTTGACGTTATAAAAACCTGATTAGTCAGCTGCAATGACGGTCCTGGAGCAACATTAATTTTGATGTAGAAACAAAACCCACATGGCAACATCAGATTATGTGAAGTTATTCAGTCAGTCTCATACTAAAACAATTGACCTGACATACATTCAAACAGTCTCTCGTTCTCTAAGAACTGACACTTTAGGAAAAGAAAATGTCTTCTTAAAGACATAATTTATCAAAGAACGCTCCCGAGCAACACGAAAATGTTAACTATGAGAAGCTTTGCTCTCTATCAGCACCTTCATTTCTAACTGGCTGCTGCTGATTCTGGTGTGAAATTATGACAAAATGAATCAGACAACATGTCCAGCAAAACTGTTTTTGTGCATTAGATAATAAATGTGATCAACACATACTGTTAAATCACAACGTAATACACTGGATGGACCGATCAGACAGATAGCAGGCTGGCTAGAATCGTCTGAGGTTTGCAGACATATTAAAGCTGCTGTAAGTGATATCATTTTGTTAAAATGAGTGTGAAATAGCTCTATATCCCAACAGTAATCAGTGTTACAGGGTGTCACTTTATCCAATTAGGAAGGACTCCGTAAAGAGGCGGTCCTGTCTGAATGTGCAGAGAGCGGGATCGTCCTGTTTGCTGCTGCGTCTGGCGATCAGCACTGCCAGTTCATGTGGTGACGTAAAGAGGAAGGACAGGGTTGCTGACTGCAAAACAGACAGGAAGTTAGCTAAGACGACGCTTCCAGCAGCTTTTTAGGCTGAAGTGTAGCTTGATCTAGAAGTTTCTAATGTCTCCTCCTTTTTTTTCTCCTCTACATCACCTTGTCCAAAATCAGATATGTCAATTATTTTCATTTTAGCACTTAATATGTTCTCACCACTTTTCTACAAAATAACACCCTTGAGGAAAAGAAGATCTTTTGTTAATCCCCCCAGATGAAATGTCAAAGCATCTTGTCGCTGACATATTAAAAGGTAAGTAAGAAAAAAAAAAAAAGATCCGGATCCACAAACCAGAAAGGCTGCCAATAAACGCTGCCTGCTCATCCTGCAGAGGAATCTGGTGTCAGGGGAGGTGTAGCAGTCGTATGTATGCTTATGTATAAATACATTATCACAGTTTAATTAATTGCCTCCCCTTGATGTAACTTAGTGGCATGGCTACCGCTTTAAAACTCAGCTCTTGATATAAACACGCAAAGGTGAATCATCCAAGCGGCAGCCCACGCACATTCCAGCTAAAAGTGATAGTTGAAAGGAAAAACAACAGATAAGAGACTAAAACACATCTCCTGAAGCCCCGTGAGAGTTATCTATATGTACATAACACTGTTTACCCATCCAGCCGGGTTTGCAGGACGGCTTGACCGTGACGACAACCTGGGCATCAGCCTGAGCACGGTTCTTTCCGCAGTCGAAGGCTGTCACCCAGAAGGTGTGAACACGCTGACGCTTCGAATCCAATGGCTCTGTGTTCTTAATGTTACCTAGGAGACAGAGAGAGGCAAAGAAAGAAAAGACGAGAAAAAAAAATGAAACAACGAGTAAAAGGGAAACAGAAATAGATGGCGTTAGTCATCAACAACACGCTTACGTAATTGAAAGCCCAGAACAAATGAAGATCATTGATAAAGCGCCTCACGCCGCACGAACGCATTAAAGAAACCCCGCTATCCTGCTCGGTGCGCTATGTTCAGGATTAGAAAGAGATAAAGCCAAAGACAGTGGGAGATGAATTGTGCAGAACAAGACGAAAACTGAAGGGCTTCTCCTGTTTTAAAGAGATAAAGGTAACAGCGAGTAACTGTGATAGGCTGACAGCGCTCAGCATGCCAGCTGTCAAACAATAGGTAAGACAGAAGACGCTGTGACATGGCGAGAGGAGAAACAGAGGGATGAAAGAGACGGAGGCAGCAGCAGAAAAGACAACGTATGGAGAAAAAGAAAATAGACAATGACAAGCCCACAGCATCTGAACACGGTTGGAACAAAAGGTCTCTGTGCTTCTGTGCCAGCCTGACCCAAAAAACAGAAAGGAGCTGCTCATCCTCAACCCGCCAAACCCTCCCAAGTCCAAACGGGGCGATTCTGCGGAGTCATCCTAAAACAGGGACCCCCTCCGCTGCTGTGTCACATCACAATTGATCTCCTACTAGCCAGTCAATGAACGCAACAACGACAAGGGAGAAGTTAGGGAATCTACGAGCAGGTAGGAACAAAAGGACGCTATATTAAACCAAACAGCTGCTGCAGTGTTTATGCAGAGGCAGAACAAAGGTCCGCCCACACCAAGTCTATTTTAACATCTTTTGGTTTCTACCTGTGAGAGGAATTAAACACTCACTCCGTCTCAATGCAGACATCAATATCTCAGCAGCGTCTACTGTGTGTGTGTGTGTATTTTGTATAGAGGACATCCGCCGCTGAATACTGAACTGAATATTGAATTTAGTGATTCTACGGAGAGCTGATAGCACAGACGGCATAAAAGGAAAAAGTAAGCTGTGACTGGTGGGGTTATTGTATTTCTGTAGCACAGAGAGGGAAATATTAATAGGTCTGCGACTCCCAACACCCGCTGATTTACTGCTACAAGATAAAACATATCTCACCATCGTTGTCAATAGCGAAGGGCACATTGGGAGTGATGATGTCGTAGAAGCAAATCTGGCTGTACTGCGGGGAGCAGTCGGCATCCAGAGCCTCCACGCGCACGATTCGGTCAAACAGGCGCCCTTCTGGGACCGAAGCCTCGTAGCGACGCTCGACGAACACGGGGGAGAACTCATTGACGTCGTTCACACGCACATGAACGGTGGCCCTGAGGGGGAGGAGGAGTGGGAGGCAAAACAAAAGCAGAGGGGGAGAGAGAGAGACGGATGATTGTCACAACAGGAAGTAGAGATGGCCGGATGGTCTTTGCAGCGCACAGCCAGAGGAACCTCAGACAGAAACTGTAATTATTGTTTCAAGCATTAAGTATCTTCGGAGGACGGGGACGGGACTGACTTGTGGGATTTCTTGCTGTTGACTCCATCAGGTCCCTCTCCGCAGTCGTAGGCCTGGATGGTGAAGCTGTGCTCCCGCTGGCTCTCGCAGTCCAGCGGCTCCTTGGAGCGGACCAGACCCTCGCCGGTAGAGCGGTCCAGAACCACGGCTTCAAACTGGACCGATCCTGAACCAGAGGGGCCATTATGGACCCGGAAGCCACAGATTTCACCTGGAAGACGATGTGCGGGAGGAAATGTCAACACCATGACTCCAAGTTCGATAATATTGTAGTTTTAAATAAAGAAATGGTCTAAAATATCTGGTTTAATAATATAACTTTCGATTAACTTCCTTAAGTTCAATGATGGAAAGTAGCAAAAGTATATTCACTCAAGTACTGTACCTTAGCACAAGTTTAAGGTACTTGAGCACTGATTCAGATAATTCTGATAATAAATATGCTGGATATTCGACCTGATTATCGTTCAAGCATATCGAACATTACGTGTGTGCAAAAACGTTGAGTGCTTTTAAGACTCATGGAGTTTTCGTAAGGTTAACTTTCACTTTTACTAATATTTACTAATACTTTGAGTATAAATTCTGGGTTTCGGGTTTACTCTGCGCTCCCAGGATCAAAACCAAGTAACGTGAAGCAACCAGAGAAGCAATCTCCCTGAACGCCTGAGGTCTGCAAAAGCTATTGGCTCATTTAAATCGGAGCTTAAAAAATACTGTTTACTGTGGCCTTCCAGTAATAAGACTCATAACTTCTTTTAAATCCGTAACTTTTAATTGGCCTACTTTTGTTTTTATTGTCTTCTAAATGCAATTTCTACCATTTATCTGCTTATTTTTGCTCATTGTTTTGTCCTCGTATTGTCTCTCAATACGCTCAATGCCCCTGTTAAGCGCTTTGAGTTGCTTTGTGTCTGAATGATGCTATATAAATAAACTCGCTCGCCTATTCTTTTTATTTTCCTTTGAATTGATTATTGTAACTCAAGACGCAAAGCCTGCCTGGGAGAGATTATACAACCCTATTTGCGATGGCTTCCCGTTGGCTTGCGAATGGATTTCTTTTTACGTTTTCCTCATTATTTTTAAAGCACTCTGGATCCAGCAAACATTTCTGAGTTTGTGCCCAAACATACCTGCACTCAACCTTAGATCCTGCTGCAAAAACTCTGCAGTCTAGACACAAACATTTCCTGTCGGCGCCTCCTAGACTTTGGAACTTCCTATTAAAATTCATCTCGCTGCCTCAGTTATTCCTTGAAAAATCCCTGAAATGTGCCCTGAAATTTCCTCTTTTTACTGTCCCAATCATTGTGTTTTTTCAACCTAACTTTCACATTTTCTCTGTGAAGAAGAGTGCTCTACAAATAAAGGTTATTGTCATTATTATAACAGCTACAACAACCAGTGACATATCACCAGACATTCAATCAGGCAATCAGCCCACAGTCACAGACGTCAATCATCATTGAACTTCTCGTGACAATTTATTCTTACATTCAGTAGATTTAAAGTCACATCATCCTCCTCAGGATACCAGAGGAGTGCAGACAGATATCTAGAGGGTTCCTTTATGTGGCAATTACAATAAGAAAATAAGAAAATAGATTGCATTTGAGATTCAAAATAAAACCCTCAGTATAGCCCCTTATCTTCCCCGGCTGACATATAGGTTGAAGGTAAGGAAAGTTCTTTGCTCAAACACCTAATTTTCTACTTCCTTCTTGACACGAGCCCAATAAATTTCAGGGAGCGCTTGAGTAATTCTGGTTGATCTATTATAATTTGACTGAACACGGTTATTTCCAGGAGCACGAAGGCGATAACCTTATTTCATCAGGCTGCAGAGGCAAGAGCGCTGCTGAGATGAAGGGTTGAATTACACTATGATGGTCTAAAAATAGTGGACTCTGTGACTGAATACATTGCCTTTTTTAATATTTAGACCGTCTGTTGGGAAATATGGCCGCAAATGGCAGCAGTCTGATAGCTCCGAACTTCTCTCATGTTTACTATTAAAGCCCGAGCGCGGCCTGGTGAGATAATTTTCAATTTTGGCTCGGCGAGCGCTCGGTTTGACCTATTTTTCACGGTTCTCTGGATGTTCACGGAATAGGTCAAATATTTGTGAGCATGTTTCTTGCCAGCCCTCCCGTCCTATATCCTCCCAATGCCGTGTGGTGCTGTTGGTGTTACCAGCGTAGTGCAGTGGAGCATCTTTGTCCAGGGCAAAGAGAGGGGGGTTGAGCAGCACGGTGTTGTCGTTCTCCATGACAATCCCCTGGTACTCTGTCTCGATCCATGGCTTGTGCTTATTGGCTGAACGGCACAGAGAAGAGACCAAAGAGGCTTCGGGTTAAATGGAGCAATTAGAAGGAACCAACGTGTCTATTTTTAACACTCCATTATGGGAGAGGACGTGGCGAGAGTGTGCATGAGTGGGAGAAAAAAAAAAACACAATGTGTGCGTGTGTGTGACCACAAAGACACAGTTTAATCCCATTCGCACCCTCACTGAATCTCCCTCTTACTTCCTTTTTCTCCATGTCAAACGCAACTCTGCACACCTCCCTGGTTGGCAGCGTAATTAAAGCCAGTCAGATTTCACCTTATCACACACACAGAGGGGTATATTGCTCGTATCAATCATGCAAACTGACCTGCCACCGGCGCCGCACAATAGGAACACAGCCGAGTCAAAAGCAAATGCCTGAGGTTTGCTGTGAATTTAACCTTTAATTGCGGATTAATTATTCATCCTTGTGCTGAATGTTCTGTGCTGAATGATCAAAGGCCAAGTTAATGAGCCAGAAGGATGACGATTTTACACTCCAGCAAAGAGCAAAAACAAAAGCCCGAGTGCCTCCCTTCTGTTGTCCTCAATCTCCGAGCGCTGAAGCTACAGAGTTTGAAATCAGACAGCGGCACAAGACTTGTGTTAAGCAATTGCTTTGTTGTCTACACAGTGAATTTTCCAGAAAATCAGACCGGAACTAATTTCAGCGTCTCGTCTGCGAGGAGGAGAGTCAACAGAGGAAAATACTGCGAGTTGTGAATCTGATCGAACTTTTATCTCTTCAAAGACGGGGCTGGGTATCGCTTGAATTGTTACAATTACGGAGTCAATACAATACTTTTTTATGATGCCTCTGCTTACGGCTGCACAGTAAATGGAAATATAACTGCAATACGACCCGGTGCAATATCCAAATCACAAGCAATTTTAGATTAATGTAAAATGTAACACAAAATATCATCATAATGAGGGACTGTAGAGCTGCAGAGACGTCCAAACCCCAACTAATGTTGAATCATATCGCAATTAAATTATTTGTCAAAATAATCACAATATGAGTTTTTGATGATCTTGTGCGGCCCTATCACAGCTTTATGCCTTTAATACCTGTGTCATACTGGTACAACTACTAAAGTATTGCATTTAAGCGCAATTTGGAGGTATTTTACTTGAGTATTCTATTCCATCGCATTGCAGAAGAACATATTGTACTTTGTACTCTACAGCATTTATTTGACCAATATAGCTGTTAAATTAGCTTAATTCAAACCTTACACAGTAACAATCAGTAACAGTAATCTAACAGTGTAATAATGTAATGTGGCTCTCTGAGTGAGGCCATTCTGCTGCAAAACGAGCGCTAGTTGAATCTAAAATGGGCTGTTAAGTTGCTCTTTAAGCAAATATTGCTGTTAAGACTAAAAATGTAAAACTTTCGATGAAGGACTTTTACTTGTAATGTTTTTTTTTTACATTTAGGTTTTGCCAGTTTTCAAATAGATGATTGATGGAGAAGGTTTGACAGAAGATTATACCTCATGGTTTTAATCATTTATGTAAGTTGATTCTCTTCAGAAGTGAAGATTTGCTGCTTTTATTCATCTTTTGTGATAATTCAGTAAACGTCTCCGTTTTTTTGTACATTTGGTCGTTGAGGACATTAACCTCTATTTTGGTTGCAAATCCATCATGTGTGACCAAACATTGTCATTGGTCGACCCGGTGCACCTGATGTTCAGCAAGTCAGATTACAAAACGTATAAAAATACTTTTGTTACTGTTTATTTCTTGTTGCGCGCGCTGTGATTTAAATCTCTGAACATTTATTCTTGTTGACAATCAAACCAAATTGACATAATTTGTCAAGAAATGTAATTAAAATGTTATCCGATGCACCAAAGGTTCATCTGCAACCCTGTGAACTGGTCCATCTGAAGCTCTAACAGGCATTTTTCAGTATTTTGTGACTTGTTATAAATCAAATCATTAATATAGAAAATATAGAACATAAACAGAATGTAAAGAATGACTAAACTTCTTTCCACAAAAAGCACATTTTTAATTCAATAAAAGGAGCTCAAATTATAATTTTGTCGAGCGCGCAGACACAAGCAGCTGTGCGAGAACTCGGCCTGAATAAAACGCTCTGAAATTGGCAAAAGCAAATCATGATCACAGAACTAGTAAATCAAAACTGACCACGCTCTTCATGTTTTTGATGAACGGACAAATTATTGTTGCTATCAAAAAGTGGTTGAGGGTCGATACCCAGCCCTAATCAGAGGTATTCATCGTCTGCTCTCAAGGTCTAGCCTGACACCGTCTCCTCCTCCTCCTCCTCTATTACCACAGTCCACTGCCATGTCTCTTTTTTGGTCATTTATCTCCCGCTCTCCGTCCCCTCGGATGATCTCCTCCCCCCTCCCCTCCCTCCCTCCCTCCCCTGCTCTGCTATATAGCATTAATCTGAGCATCAGGCCCGTGGATTACATCCGGGATTACAGATTGAGAGGCATCCCGTTCCATCTCTGTCTGTCTCTCCTGGCACTCTTCCTCTCTCTGTCACTCTATCGCTCCCCCACCCCTCCTCTTCACACAGACACATATGTGTCCACACACATATGCTCCGGTATCTCCTGCTTTTTCCATTTTCTCTCATGTCACCTGATCTCACGTACCACCACCTCTCCACCACCACCACCACCACCTCCTCCTCCTCCTCCTCCTCCTCCCTCCTTATCAGCCTGCGTCTTTTCGGCCACGTCCTCTCCTGTCACAGCTCCTTCTCCTCTGTCTCTCTCTCTCCCTCCCTCCTCTCTCTGACACCCCATCTCTCCTTCAATCTCCTCGTCCTCCTCTACCTTCCTCCTCTGACATTCTCCCTCCACGCTTGTCTGTCTCGGCATCCTTCGCCCGGCATGATAATCATTGGAACAATGATGTTGAATCAGAGTCACGGTTATCCTGGATGATAAATCTGCTACGGAGGAGGAAACAGATTTATCATCCTCTCAGAGTCACAGCACTGGCGAAACAGGCACCATGCACACACGCCGGGTCACGCAACAGAAGATGTGGAAACATACATGTGATCATGAGGGACGGAAACACAGTCGTCAGGAGCATTTCAGGGCAAAGCAGCCAGGTCTGCGTGCTCCCATGGCAATCTGAACCATCATCTCAACACCTTTCACAAATAACAGTCGAAAAAGGATGAGGAACTGACCTTTGTTGCCATTTGCAACCGAAGTCAAGCAAAGGAGGAAGAAGGAGAGAAAATTCATTCTGTCCATCTGAGGGAGGAAAGGGAAGGAAAAGGTAGAAGGGTGGGGTGAGGAAGAAGGGGGGAGGAACACAGTACATGCATCAACAACTGATCAGGTACAAAACAGAGAGACAGAAACAGATCAGGCCTATTAGATGGTGCACAGAGCTTCTTCTTCTTCTTTTTTTTTTTTTACCTTGCTGTCTGCACTAAAAAAAAAAACACATGTGACACATGTGAGCACCCTACACAGGTAACAGAGGGCCTGTAATGAAATTTTTGCAGCTGCAGATTCAATCAGCATAATCCATAATTGTCCCCGCTCTGTGGATTTCTGTCAGGCTTCCAAGAGCCTTGGATATACGGAGCATGCTAGAGTAGGTTCTGCATGTGGCTGTGTGGGTGTTTTCCCATGTTTTAATTGTGGTTTGTAAAGAAAAAGAAAAAGAAAAATGCAGCTGCTGTCTGGTGGCAGTGGCCACAGCTGAAGAATGAATCCTAAGGGTTTTTTTTTTTTTTTTTCAGCTCTCATTGACATAACAAGCCTCTACGTTTTTTTCCCCCAGTCCTTGATGAGGCTACAGGGAAGAATACATGGGGAAAGAAAAAAAAAATACACATCACAGGAGATTCATCTGTGCACAGGTTGTTCAGGCCACACACAGAAACATGCTATGCGACAATAATCAGCCCGTTGGTACTGACACACGTTAACCCAGCTCCCTCCATGAAAGCCATGTCGAGAGCTGGTACCAAAGTCGGGAGAGGACATGTCGCAGAGAAACTGAAGGTTAGCCGGAGCAGGAAGCCTGACATTTTGTCTCTCTGATGTTCACATTACCGTGGTGAGTGCGGTGATGCTCCTGGTTGGTACCCTGCCTTCTACGCTCGCAGCATCCGCCTCACACGCCCCTGCCGCTCGGCTCGGCAATCCCCCCCGCGGGCTGAAAACAAAACCTCCAGGTGGAGAGGAGAGGACACACGGACACTCCTAAAGACGGAGGGTCGGAGGAGGGCGAGAGAGAGAGAGAGGGAGGTGGTGTCGCTGCGTTTTTCAGCCCCGGCGTTGAGACGTGAGGAAGGTCTGAGAGACGCGATGGATGCCCTTGTTTTCTCGGCTCTACGGAGGAGAGAGGAGAAAAACGGTGGGAATATTACGCTGGCGTCCCCTCCCTCTCGGCGTTTCTTAACCCGCCCACACTGCGTCCTTCTCCCGCTCTATCTCTCTCTCTCCCCCGGCCCCCACCAGCTCAGCACCAGACTGCTGCTCTGGCTGTTTTTTTTATTTTTTTTTTCTGTTTTTTTTTTTTATTACTTGCTGCACATTCAGAGTGACTCAGACCTCAACACAGCAATTCATCTCATCACGTTGCTGTACAGCTCCGGGCCTGATGGACGAGTGACACATATCACACCTTTTTTTTTTCGTTGCCCTTCCTAAATATTAATTTTCTCTACTTCCTCGCGCTCAGGCTTTCTCCGTAATCAACCAGACTGCAAAATGACGTCATATCACCCCCTTTCTTTTTTTCTTTTTTTTTTTTGCCCCGTGCTCCTGTCAGGCACATGAACGCACCGGGACGGGCAGCTCGTGAAAGCGGCGGAGAGATGTAACGTGGAGGGGGCTCGTGCACATCTGCACGATTCCCACAATCATTTCCGTGACGCCGAGCACGACGTGAACACCGGAGATCCGTGTCCTGGATCGTGAGTCCTAAAGGTCACATTTGATCAATATTAACGGAGGTTATAACAGTCAGTGATTGGCAAGTTACTTTAATGCAATATATTACATATTACTGGTTGCCTTCATTTTAAAGTAATGTATTACGTTACAATATTACTGTCTGCATAAATAATGATATACTTATTACACTACTATTTAGCGAAACAAGCCCAAATAATCTATTTAGAACAATTAAATAGCCGAGATCTTTTGAAATAAACAAATGGCCTTGGACTCAGGGATGAGCAGGCAGGATCAAAGTCTGATGTATTATGAGATGGGAATAAATATGTTTAATTGTAGGCCCAGTCATATGAAACACAACAGACCTATAACTTCTATAACGTAGCCTATAATGACATGACAAGACAAAAATCTCTTCTTCTTTGCCCTTTTCTTATAGTCCACAGAACAAGGAGTGCATATGTGATTCAAGAGTGTAAAGTGGCATCAGAGGATTAGGCTTCATCATTAGGCCTACGAATTACAGCTCATTTCAGTCACACAGAGACTGAACAAAGAACTCATGGGCTCGGCTATATAGAACACACGCACAGCCGATGTTAATATGGTCATGTTGGTGTGGATGGATTCTTCAAAACAACAACAATAAATGCTTCACTTCGGTCAGTAACGTGGTTTGTACCGCGTTCCCTGACATTGCTATACTGAAATATTATTTGTGACGCGTTATATTGCTCCGTTACCACTAAAAGTACTATATTACTGTAACACGTTGCTTTTGTAACACATTACCCCCAACACTGGTTATAGAAAATCCTGCAGATTAAAAGCAATGTGTAAGATCTTTTGATCAAAACATTCAAAAACTCATTAAGGACACATGTCCACACCTGCACTCTCTTGGGTCGTTGACCCAACCGTCCTTCACGTGGGTTGCTAGGGCTAGGTGAGCCCAGGTGTGAATGGTTGTTCAGCTGTCTGGGGAGGGAACTCAGTTCTGCACTGTAGGTGGGTGATAAGTAATGTCGTAGGTCACCTCCACTCCCACACAGAGTTTAAAAGTCTGCAACTCCCCTCCAGTTAGTTAGAACTGGAGAAGCCTCTTGGATGAGAGGTGAAACTGAAACACGTCCACTTGCCACAGGCTTAAGATACTTACATGTTATCACATCATTAAATGGTCCCACCATTTAAAGTGACTACGAGGAACTTTTTGTTTTTGTTGATTCTAGCGGCCCCTTTTGACAAAAGCAGTACGACAGCAGCGCCTATGTGATTTTATATGTGATATATGTGATCAGACTCGAGCATAGGCATTAATAATAATTATATATGATAGCAGTCTTTTCGCTGATCTCGTTTACTGTTACAGATCATTTATAATCATCAGAGGAATCACGAGACTGTTCTATAAACACTTAAAAGTTCTTCGTAGTCACCTTCATTATAAAGCACCTGAGTGTCTTAGAGGTTGCTAACAAGTAGCTAAATGAGACTACAGATGTTGTCATGGACATTAAATGTCTCCTTAGCATAATATATATTTTTTATATTTTATTCTTATTTGGTCTTTGTGTCTACATGTTACTGTGTTTTTAGTACGTGTGCAAGGCAAGTTGTCCCTGGTGGGATTAAAGAAGTTGTCTGAATCTGAATATATTCAGCCGACAACTAATCAATGGGGCCTAATCGTTGCAGATGTATTAATTGTAGGAGCTCGGAGCACTGGGGGAGTGTTAGTGCTGTTTACTATCGGACTATCACCAAAGCCCTAATAGGCAACTCTCCACTCGGCAGCCATTTTAGCAACAGCCCCGGGCTGTTATTACAAGCTAACAAGACCAGGACCCAATCTAAAAGACTGGGGAGAGAGCCAGAACGTCACTTTAATGATCACAGAGACAGAATCACTCATCAAATCTAATTAAATATTACTATAAAGGTTTAGAAACATTTTAAATGCCTTTTCCTCCAGGTTCTACCTCTACTGCAACGTGGTTTCACAACACAAACTTCTCAGTATAGAGTGCCGCAACATGATGTCGTCAGGTCATCCCGACAGAGCACTTGAACAAATGCAAGTTTTTCTGGAATAAAGGTGTGATATTTATACATTTTAGTTTGAAACATTCAGAAATTAACTAACATTATTGACAGAATGTGACCAAAGAACAGCGTTGACATCATCTCAAAGAGGTTTGTACTGTGTTGCAGGGATATCTGTTGAAGTTGGCATGCTAACCAGGTAGCCACGTTGGTACCTCAAGAGGTGATAGTACGACAGTAGATGACACCAACAGTCGGCTAATGAAAACGCTAGCTACATGGTTTATGGAGCTTATTAGCTAACGCAACAGCAGTTAGCGGTTACCCTGGTGATATACTACCACTTGTCTTTTTGAATTTGACAGGTGGCCAACTTCTCACATACGGCACCTTTACTTTAAATTTCTTACATTTGCTCCTTTAAGTGCTTTTGTTGCCTGAACCTCATCACAGACTGGATGTCCCGTGTCCCGACCTCGGACTTTGAACATCCGCGATCCACATCGATGTCCTCCCCCCGATGCAAACATGGTTCGTAAACACAGCATTTCATTCAGTCAAAGAAACATGATGCAGACGAAAAACACAACCATGGTGAACGTCACAAGGAGAATTCAGAAATAGTGGTGTACATAAATCCTGTAGATAATGTTTCATGCCAGCTGTCCACACACACAGTAACACCACAGGGTACTTTGCTTGAAATGCAGCATTTTAATGAACATTATAAAATTGTATTTGAAAATCACCCCCCACCCTCCCTCCCTTCTCCTCCTTAATCCCAGGTCTTCTTTTGTACATTTGGTAGGAATAAGGCAAAAAAGTAGTCTCTTGAAATAGCAATTCACATCAATTAATAATCACCATGTCATGTATAAATATTACTAAAATTTAGGCTGTTGCTACAGTGAGGTTCGTCCTCTCCATGTGTGTGTTAGTCAGCGAGAGGACGGCAGCAGCAGCAGCAGTGCTGGGCCTTCCTCCAGCATGTCATGGATCAGGTAATCCAGCCCCCTAAAAAAATGTAAATAAACAAATAAAGAGGCATCCCCGCAGTTGGATGAGATGCTTCTTCTCCACACTCCTTTTAATATCCACCTGCTGTTAGAACAGGCCATAGGTGAAATAAAAAGTGGACTTGTTTGTTTGCTTCCAGTTCAAAATGAGACAGTTCCTTGCTTCAAAAAGTATTCATGAAGATCAGAGTGACTAAAGGATGAACCAAAATGATTGGATGTAGTGACTGTATGGTTGGGCAGTGTGCAAGTCTCTTTCTAAAGGGCCGGTCTTGAATCAAGGCCGACGGAGGACTGAACAGAGGGAGAAGAGGAGACACGGCAAGAAAATAAACAGCAACGTCAAACCGGGAAAGTCAGGAGAACAATGCAAATTCTTTCCATGAAATCTTATCCAAAGCTACAAAATTTTCTTTTTTCATAAAAGCTGCTAAAACTCTATAAAATCAAGTCTTTTTTCCAGCACAAATCAAATTAAAACCCAAACAAATGTAATTGTAAAAACATTCATTAATACAAGGCCATTTTGAGTTGGGGGTTAGTGTCGAGTGTGTGATTTACGGTGCTTGTATAACCACTGGCAGCCATTTTCAAGAAACAACCCCCCTGATTATTATTATTAGTATTATTGTTATTATTGTTATCATTATTATCACCTGTCTTTTTGCAGAAATCTGTATGCATTTTGTATCGTTACATTAGAGTGCCACATACGTTGGTTCTGTGCTTAAACCTCCAGTGAAGTCTGGCTGCTGCCGCTAAATGTGGGTGATAGACGTGAGACAGAGAAATGAAAAAAAAAAACACATCACATCAGAGCCAATGACAAACTCTGAATCTGTGACTGGTGAGTGCAATTCTGTGTCGACAGCATGTAAAGTCTCTCAAGTTCTACAAGTCCAACATTTCTTTAAAAAAAAAAAAAGATTGAGAAAAACAAAAAAGAAAAAACAGGAAATCGCCCCTGATTGGCTCACAATTACCCCATGTGGCACGATGGTCATTTCCTGTAAACATTTCTCTGAATGTTTATAAAAACACCCTCCCATTTAAAACACAAAAATATATAGAAATTTATTTTTACATGGACATATATATATATATAGATATATATATTACTAAAGGCCTTAAAATATTTTCCTTTCTGCTCCTTGAAAGTCACAGTTCCCTTCAGTGGATATACAGCCTTAGACGGACCTGGAAGGAAAACACAGAGATATTTAAACACTAAAAACATTTATTCACAGCTCATCGTTCGTCCTTGCAACCACTTTATTGACTGCTTACCATGCCAAGTCTGAGTACCAAGTTTTAATCCTGCTTTATCTGGCTCCGTTCTTTCCTAGGCACCAGCGCCTTACGGAGGTATGGTATGATTAAAAAGGCTACGAGGAAGAATACATGTCCACAGAAATAGATGGACGAATACACCTGAAAAACAAAAAGGTGACAAAGGGTCAAATTAAAATCCTCACTGAAACATCCCGGCAACAAATTACATCAACTTGAATACTGTTGAATAAAATGTTCAAGTATCTCTATGAAGGTTCTCATTACTTATTACTGTGAAGCATAGTGTTGAAGACAGCGGATACATTTTTTTTTCTTTTCTAATGCAACTGGTTATACACTGCATTCATCACAGGAGAAAAAACAATCACAGTCACCGACTCCTACGCCTGTCAGTCAAGTTCAGAGTGTTTGCTGCATTTAATTTGAACTTGATGATGACTAATGATGCCAATGGCAGATGAAGATGACGATTCCTCACAACTAGAGCGCCCATGCCCATATCTGAAGTGTTTGAGATTTTGAAATGACAAAAGATTCATATTTGTTCAAATGTCTGCTCCGTTTACGGCACAAAAAAAAACTTAGCAGCCTACAAGAATTCACCGTCCCACCGTCTAGGAAAGCATGTTGAGGTGTGTAATCATTTGTTTAATTCCAGATAAACATTTTAAACAGAGATATCTGTGTTTGTTGTAGTCACACTATGTAAGATATGGGTGGTTACATTTTTTTTTTATGGATGTGCCAAACAAGTTTTTCGCGTGGGCTCCTGTCTGAATCCCTTGCCGACTGTCTCCACCCCACCTGTCCACCATCAGTTGCCATCAGAGACTTTCCTGCCTATGTCAATCCCCTGACACAGCTTCTCATTCACATCTGTCCCTCATTCCCTTGTCAGGTCACACAGGTTCCTCAGCAAGCCTCGGTGTGTAAATACCAGCCACTTTCCCACTCTGGTCATCTACAGTAGCTCACAACACACATTGTTCCACCCATTCCTGTTCCAGTTCCTGAGAAGCTGCCTGTTATATTTTGTCCATGCTGAAGACTCCCTTCTTGTTTCTGTTTCTTGCAAGCTAACTTTAACCGTGTTCCAAAAGACAAAAGCTTTGCATGAAAAAAAACGCAGCCCCCTCATTGTTTTCACTGAACACAACAGAGTGTTGCAACAAAACAAAAAAAACAAGGCCCTGTTGTCCAATCAAATGCCTGCAAGTGCACAATCCTGGTAGATTGCTTTGTAACATGAACACCGTACTTATGATGTTGACTGCACCTGGTGAAATACATGCTTGTAATTAAGTAGTGATTGTAGTGATTTCACTGTCAGTATTTGAGTTGATTTTATACACATGACACTGTGGTATGTCTGGAAGGAGGATGCCTTGCCTGTTGCTCTTCCTGAGTTGTCTTCCATCACAAGTGTTTTTTGGTCATTGCCGTAAGCTCTATGGTTTGTAAAACCCCGAGGCAACTATGCAATTTGGGGTTATGTAAATAAAATTGACTTGACCTGATCGGTCATGACGAAATATAAAATCATTGTTGAGTTGTAAAATCCTCCCTCATATTATAAACAGCTCTGCAGTTTTTTTGCTGTCTGATAAGCCTTTTAACTCAGGCATCTATTACTCGAACTCACTGAAGCACCACTTACACTCAGCTCACAAATGGTGGCAACATCCTGTTTCACAAATGATTGTCGCTCACAAACCACAGGAACGTTAATGATTCCTAAAACGCCGCTCTGTGCGAAGCAAGCACAGTGTTTGTTTTAGACTGGTTGAACAAATCAAAATGATCTCATATTACAAATCAAAGCTTGCATTTTTTGTAAATTTGACTAAATAGGCCCTCGGATTGTATTTCAACACACCCCAACCTCTGGATATTATCTTATCACAGGGTCCTCTTCCCTGATGTGTCAACCTGGACTCTGATACCAAAAGCTTATGAGTGAGAGGAACCATATTTATACCATATTTACCTTGAGCCATTTGTCATAGGTGAAGAGGCAGAATGGCACCAGAGGGTAGCCCATGAAGAGCCAGTGGAAAAACTGCTGGACTACATAGATGAGGGGGTAGAGCGGGCTGTTGGCCAGCTTCGTCAGCAAGGGACTGTCCCTCACTAGTGCCAGGGCCTGTCACACACAAACACAGAAAGTTATCCCATAGTGGTTTCAGTAATACAATAAAAAAATGGTGATATAATAAACTGATGCCAGATTGGGACTGCAGTCAATATTTAATTACAGGTACACTCAGCAGTGAGGTGCATTTGATCAATAGTGATATGATATTTAATAACAAGAGACTGTCTTCTCAAAAAGTGAACAATGGGTTTATATGATGCAGACAGAAGAAAAGAAAATTAATGCAATTACAGGTTTACCACCTACTGAAATAAACACCCAGATGGTTTGAGCTTCCTAAACATAATTATCTTTAGACAACTCAGCCCCACATTCTGCTCTGCATCTGTAGCTTACCTGTCTCTCTACAGTGATGATGAAGAACTCCATGGAGAAACACAGGATGTATCCGGAGTGAAGGCCATGCCAGATCGTTAGAAAGAGGAGTGTGGCCACATGGGAGAGGGTCTTGTTGCCCAGGAACTTCAATCGCTTGAAGACATTTCTTTAAAAATAAAAAAGAGCGAGAAGAGAGAAAAACAAGCCCAGAGTTATGCTCCTCTCTTTTTGACTCACAATCTAGATAATGGCAGTCAGAAATGCTCAATGCATCAGCTATCACTGCCAACAAGGCAAGCACTCACTTACCTGGGAGTTGTTGTTGCATAGCAACTGAGGTTATATTAAAACATTTCAACAACTTCGCATCCTCTACGAGGGTACTCATCAAGTCAGGGCTGGCCCTAACTTTCTGTTGTGATATCTTATACAAGAGAACACACACATTATATTTTCAATCCATAAAACTGTTTTTTTTTGTTTTGTTTTTCTAACAGCTAACGGCTGACAAGCTGCAGCATTAACTCCAGAAAGCAGGGTCAGACAAATCCGTGCATGAAGTACTACTGTTTAAAAGCTCTGAGCGGCTGACAAACCTCTCTTAATGCAGCAGCTGGCCAGGTGCTGAGGTGCGAAAGTGTGCAGAATTTGAACCTCTCAGCTCCCTTCTTTCATGCTTCACACAACTACTACTGCCAATTTTCGAGTGTACAACTGATGACAGCACGGTGAATGCCTTTGAGTAGAGACTGTTGATTATACAATTCATTGCTGAGCACTGACTTTCACCTGACCAAGTGGCCACTGGGAACAGCTCTAAATGGTATTACAGACAAAACTATTGTGTTTAGGCATACTGAAACCTTCAAGGGTAACTCCAGTAAAGTTTTGGAATTGGTCCAGTAGATCTCCTCAGCCGGCAGCCACATTTTAGTCACAGACAGGCACAGATTGTTTGCAGATTGAAGTGTCTGACAACATTATACAAACAATCCCTACAGAGATAGAGCTTTTTGTTAAAAACTTAGATCATATTAATTCAATTTGTTCAAATACTCTGTTGAACACCACCAGACTCCAAAGACAAAAACAGTAATTTTACCTTACAGAACATTGTGTGACTTTTGAGTTTTAAACACCAAAGTCACACAATAACACACCAACTGATCGAGGCAGATCAGCAAATCCTGTGTCCTGCGAGCTCAAATCACTCGAGTAATATATCGTTTGTGTCTGGTTATACAAAAAGGTCTCTCTCTATAGGGATCCTTTCCATAACATTGTCAGACACTTAGAAAACAGTCTCAGCCTATCAGTGGCACAGACACTTGGAGTGGACATACTTTGACAGGCACAGGTACCCTCACGGGTTACTTTGCAGCTGCTCTACCAATTTCCAAAAATAAGGGCCAGGTTTGAAAATACTGGAATTACCCCACCTCTTATGGAGCGTCTCCACATATCCAACATCATCTTTATCATACTAATTTGTCAGACCTCTCTGATTCCCACTGGCTTCTGCCTTACTGTATGTCTTATGAATTTAAATGCCTCATAAAAAGCTTGCATTTTTATCATTCTTTCCAACCAGGCTTCCAGAGAAGGGAGGCTTAGAAAAATATAAAATCTAACTTAACCCATTTAATGCTAAACTGCTTAAATGTGTGCTGAGAGAATAACAACTCCAATGTGGCACATATGTGACTATAAATAGTTTTTTTTGTAGGTCATACAATTGGAGCATTTTAAGTGTCAAGTCTGTGTTTTATCTAGTAAGAGCATGACAGCTTTACAATATAAAATATAAGCTCTTATTAGTTACTTGAGAGAATTTTAGCTCCATTTTGGAAAGGCATCACTCCCCTCCTCCACTCCCCACATCTCATGCAGTTTCGGATAATAGAAAGCAAAAGTGAGCTTAGGTAGCTAATGCATTCAACTGAAATGGACCATGTAATAAACTGTATGTTCAATAAATTGCTTTGCTCACTGTAGTCATCATAAAAATGGAGTCACATGCTCCTACTGGAAAACTTTAATTGCCTGAAAAGTTAAAACTTTTAAACCCTTCTGTGGATGTCTGCTCCCTCCCCTGGGGTGATTCCTGTGGTGTGAAAACAAACCGTGAAGCGAGGCCTTGCCGTGTGCGATTCCAGGCTACCCCTCCCTTTCGAGGACACATATGCATATTGGATTGAACTGTCATAGCCCTCTACTTCACGGTTATCATCTGAGTAAATATTTAACCATTACAGCCCCTCTTTTAATACAAGCCAGAGAGCGTCACAGATTTCCGGCTCGACACTGACCTGGCAGCCCATGCGTTTGTGTTGATGTTGAAGGAAGAAATGGTTCCTCCAAAAAGTGGCGTGGTTTCAAACAGCCACACCTTCATGTTGGCGCAGGCGTCCCACTGAGGCTTTCCATCCACGATACCATTGTAGCCTAATCCAGTTAGTATACATACACCCTCCTGTAACACACAAAAAACAAATCAGTCTCATCCTTTGTACAAGTCACAACATGAAGCACAAGATCCTGAATAACTGGGACCGTAACCATTACATGTGTGATGAGTGTATGCAAAGGTATGCAAAGGGTGGTGTTTCATTGTTAACACAGCTTCCTTTGTATGAGGCTGTTTACTGTTTGTGATCAAGGCACACCTCCACTTTTTCAACACATTTCATGCATATATTTGCAGATCGAGAGGCTACTTACCGCTATAACCCAACAGCTGACATATTTATACAAAATGACTTTAGCCCAAAGCAGAATAAACACACAGCGATACCAGAAGGGCTGAGCCTGTGAAGAGGACACAGATTTACATTTTAGACAAATAAAGTAAGCATACACAGATTATCTTTGAGCATACTGTCGTTCTCACCTCATACTCATCTGTTAAGTAGTAGCTGTCTGGATAATAGGGGCTAAATATTGCATATATCACTAGGCAGAGAAAACCTAGAGCAAACCTCTTCATAGCCGGTATAACACTGGAAGAAAAAGGAACAAGATGAGAGAGGGGAAGGTAATAATGTTAAGGGCAGAGACACTGGACAGAAGTATAATAACGATAGTCTTTCAACTCATTTTTCGTTCCATCATTTTACCTATTAGGAGGCTCTCCAGGGCAGTCAGTCAGCTCCCCTGCCACCAGCTTCTGGTAGCTGCGCAGTGTAAACTGGGGCCCCACCAGGAAGCCTCCATAGAAGTAGGAAAAGCCGTACACCTCGAGCAGTGAGGGCACAGACGGCAGGGCTGCTTTCTTCTGCTCTGAACTTAGCTGGGACTGGAGTGTACGGAAATGAGAAGCAAAGAAGACATTAAAAGAAAAGAGAGAAGAAGAGCAATATGAAAGATGGATGGAGGGAGTGGAGTCATTTCAAAAGCATGTTGATGAACTCTAGTTACAAAGGACTCTTTTAGAATTTGACCATAATCCTAACATGACTGCACTAAATACTGGAATTTAGCTGCAGGCTGTAAACTGTGTGCTAAAGAGTGACCCTTCAGATACAGTGATAATGTTAACCAGATCTATATGTCTTTAACCAGATAAAGATAAAACAGACAGAAAAGCACAGTACAAACACTCATTAGAATAAAAATGAAATAAAGCACCCGATGGGAAAATTAACAGCTGTCACACATACACTTGCTATACTAGAGAAGAACCAAGCATATTGTAGATGAGCTGAGTGAAAGAATGGGAAAAAGGAAAAGCTGTTCAACAGACAGAGTTATTATTCTAACAAAATGAGCTATGTTAGTGTTGGAGTTCTTTGCTCTTTGAAATAAAGCATTGTTTAGAGAAGGACTTTTAATATTTTACAGAGCCGTTTCAGTCAAAGTCTGCTCCCACACACTGTCAATTTATGCTAATAGCTATGTTTCCATGCCAACATAGCAATTTATTTATTCTCCTACACACCTTTTGATATTTTTTTAACCAACAATATCCAACTTCTGATAATTTTCAGCTGCTTTTTTTCCAATAGTAAACGTAATCTTTGAGCTGTGAAACAGCAGTCAGACAAAACATACAAAATACTTATGCAGTAAGTGACGTATTTCACAAGTAATTAAATACTGACTGTACTTGCTGTGCAATTGTACATAGTGATCTATTTATCAGTGGTGAAAACTTTTGAATATTCCTTCAATCAAAGAACTCCTCAACCTCCCTTTCACACATGACAGAATGAAAAAACAAGCAAAAAATGGCGATCAGAGAAACCAACAGAGATGAACAAATAAACATTGAGTGAAAATCAAACAAGCAACAACCCAAGACTGACGACATCAACATATTGACAGATGATCATGCAGGCAAAAGCAAAGAGAGATCAACCAACTCACTGGTTCCTTCCCGCCGTCAAAGTAATCAAATGACAAACCTGTAATCAGAAAATGCAACTGGTGTCAGAAACTATGTTAGGGTGACTAACGCTGTCATGATCACTTGAATGAACACATTAAAGCATGCTAAAGGTCATGTGAGCAGTATATCAGTGTGTTAATCGTTCTCTACAGTACAAAGGGAAATTGCAACAACGGCAAATCAAACAAAATGAGGAAACATCAGAGGAGCACAAGGGGAGCTGCAGTCAACTCACCAACAAGTTTGAGTGTGAGGACACAATGAGGCATAGTCCATTTGATGTCATACTCCTCGGTCGCTGTGTAGTAATAACCTGCCAGCAGGTATATCTACAGGAAGACGGAACGAGAGTATTAAAATACATCCAATAAACAAAACTATGCGTTATCAGATGTTTCGAAACAGCTCTACGTGGCAGAAAACCTTAGGAGAAAAGAATCAAAACAAGGAAATTACAAAAACAAACCACAGGAAGTGTGCCGTTATCAGGGGAATCTCAAGTGGGCATATTTCTTGTTTCATTTCTGTACTTCTTAAAGCGTAAGCAATAAATACATGCAAAAATAACGTCTCCAGCATTCTCACAGAAGGCATGTGACTACATCATTACATTTCTGGCCTTCGTTATATGTGGCCTCTTTCAGTATATGAGACAAACAGTGTGCAGGCTTTGACAAGGCAATTATAGAAAATCCCAGAATGAAGATGCAGAAATCAGATATTAGACTGTGCAGACAAACCGGCGGGCGGCAGCTGCACCACTGCAGTAAAAGTCTGACGAAAGGGAACTAAGGCTATAAAGTAAGCCTGGATGCAATGAGAGGGGAAACACCAGCACTCCTCACCATTTGAAAGGTAAAGCTGCATAGGACAGTTGTTACCGTCCTTCCCATGAGCCTCAGCATCAGGAATTGGACAAGGATGCATACTGCGGAGTGACAGAGCTGAGAGCCTGGGAGAGAGACGGACAGAAGGGGGGGTGGGGATGATGGTGAGTGCAGTCAAGTGTGACCTGTAGGAGTGGACATGACAACAGCATTTTTCCTGCACAGTTCAGTATGTATCAGCAGAGATGGAGACAGGACAACAAGGCAAATCCACGATACGCATGCGACCTGAAAATGAGCTTTCAAAGAGGGAGGACAAAATAAGTATTCCACCAGGAGAAAGATAAAGCAACAGACCTGCTGTAAAATCCAAGTGCAGCCATAACAGAACAAAGGAAAGAGAGAGATCAGTGTTAGCGGTTTGTGTTTACTCCAGCATGCCATGGGGAAGCTCCATTCATTCATCCCATCCATTGTTTTCACTTTGGCAAATAGAAGTGTACTCTAATGAAGCGATTAGTCATCACAGCCGTTTGCATGAAAACTATTTTGACAATAAATGTCATTTTTAAGTGGCTTCAGCTTTTCAAATGCGAATATTTGCTGTCCTCTATGACGGTAAATTGAATTGAATGCAGGGGTGCAACTAATGATTTAGCTTGACAATGAAAAGCAGAATAACCCATTCAATGTTTTGTCTATGAAACACAAGAAAACGGTGAAATATGCCTGTTATTATTATTAATGAAAGCTGATGGAGATCTATTCAGAATGTGCTTGTTTTATTCCGCCAACAGTCGAAAACCCACAGATATCCATTCTGCTATAACATGAGGCAAGACAACCAGGAGGAAGAAAAAGAAAGGAGACGGAACAAGCAAACGTTTGGCATTTTCTTCTTGAGAAAGTTATTCATTAATCTTCGCAGCGCTAATTTAAAAATTTTCGTTTTTCAGACTGTTGGTTGGACAAAACAGGAAATCGGGAAAGATCATACACATCATATCACACTGCCTTCAAAACAGGAAGAGTCTGGGCAACATGCAAACAAACATTTTTATGTCAATTGTCAAAGCTGCTAGGGTAGTTTGTCAAAGAGCAGCACATTCACTTCCCGAAAATGATTCAACAATGATGATGATGATGATGATTCATCCAAGTGAAACAGACTTCTCTCAGCCATTTATGATCCAAAATAAATGATTCAAAGGGCTTCCTGTTGAAGTCCAGCATTTCTTTAACACAGTTTGTCATTAAATATGTAACTTGAAAATATATCACATATCCTTCACTTATCAACCCAAAGCAATCCACGAACAATGATTCAAAACAAAAAAGTCTATGCATTAATAAAAATAAGTTTGGATAACTGGTGGCGCTTTAAGTAAAATTTAAAAAAAGATTTACTCAGCTGTAGCAATGTATTCATGCTGCAATTAATATCAGTAGGATGTATTTGATATCCTCCCGAGGCCCAAACTGTGCAGAGAATTGTTCATTTTCCTAAGCAAATATATCGTTTGAGTTGATCTGATAGGCTTTCAATCATGTTTTGCGAGCAGCAGGGGAAAGTGTTTTGGCAGTGAAGACCAGCACACAAAGAGAAGACGAAACTTTGGTTATCACATTTTCGAATCGGAAGACAAACTTCAGCTCAGAAATGACAAAGCTCGTTTAAAAAGTATTCTTTAAATTTATCGTACAGATTGGTGAAGTTTAGGGAGTCGGGCCTTCATAGCCATAGTCATAGCCTAACTTGCACAACAATGACTTTATCCCATTTCTGGAAGGCAAAGCTCCCGAGCTTCAGAGTGTGTAGCTGGTATATGACCTTTAAATTAAAGGCCGTCTGGAGTTTCTGACTGCTCGTATTGTTATTGCTCCATAGGTTTTTAATGAGTGGTTACCCATTTTGTTTGCCTCATGCACACACATGAGAAATGCAGCAATGCACCACAAAGCAGAATTCAAAATGTTAAAGAAAACTCGACTTTATAGATGCTTCATGAGGAAGGAACTGATACACACAATGCATTTTTTTTTATAAGTAACTGTGAATTTGAACAGAACTTTTGTTAGTTTGCAAGACAATTCAACAGGGTAGCTTTAAAGAAGGCTGATACATACATTTAAGTCAAGGAATAAATACTAAGGGATAATCATCTCTTTGTTTTTCACAGCTGAATAGTAACACACGCCCTTAATCTCCCTCTTCATCTCACCAAAGTTGAATGCTGCTAGTGCCAGTCCAGAGAACGCGTGGAACAAGTGTATAACTGTGGCAGGCTGGTAAAACAAGTACCGCCGGTACACCAGAGCAAAGGGATACCCTGCAGAGTAGAAAAAGAGAGAGACAGAGAGAGAACAAAAATGTTAATGGAGCCACAGCATGTGTCTTCATATCAGGTATGTGAGCCATTGTTGACACCTCCTGATACTAACAACACTGACCTTGTGGTAGAAACCTATTGTCACAGTCACACATTAGCACATTAGCACCACTGGTACGTGCGTGCTGCTGTACATCTGGCATCTCAAGGAGAAAGATAACTATTGTAAGAAGGATTGTGGAAAGGGCAAACGCTCACCGGTGATCACAGTGAAAGTTCTTTTCACAGGGGGTCAGCCAGTTCAGTCTGACTCACATTTTGACTCATCATAATGTAATTACTTTTTTGAATACATTCTTCAAACTCCATCTTCTTCTACTGGGGTTAGCTTAACAGGATAAGGCTTGCCATTTTCTATTATTTTTCTTACGGGCGACAAATCTCATGAAATCCCAAAACACACAACGAACTGATCCGACGAGTAGCGTTACTGAGCCAGAGCCTGATATAGGCTCCTTATTCCTCTTTGCCATAAACCTCGTTTGCTTTCCAAACACTGAACCCATATCAATGGGTCACACCACTGCACTGGATGACGTGTCCTCTCACTTCAATGAAAGAGGGCACTGTAGTTCATGTTACGTCAAACCACGTGCACCATCCTGCTGAGATAAATATTCCCTAATGCATATTAATATTAGTGTATAAAAATTCAGCTGTGAATAAACCACTTACTCCTGCTTGAATGATGTTAGCGTGCAGTGATCTGCTACTTGAGGAGATGCCTTTTTAAAAAATGAAACTACATACTGTATTTATGATCTGTTTTTGGGCGAATGCCAATGGCAGGGCAGGGAAGTCTAAAATTAACAAGAGACAGATTCAAAGATCAACTCACACATAAGTTAGGGGAAGTTTTGTAGATGTAGTTTCATATACAAAACATTTCCGGAGCTTCACAGCTAACAGTGTTGCAGCAGTCTCCTAAACAAATGTCTAAAAAGATAAAATGGCTCCAAATAAGCCTTGAGATCCCAAATTGTTTTGAAAAGACTTTTTTATGCCAGTTTTAAAGCTGAAATCTTCACTGTAGCTGCTAAACAAAAAGTATAAACGCACACTCTATCTGAAGTGGAAACACAAGGTGAACCTCATATCAAAGGTGTAGGTAACATCTTTTAAAATCAATTTCAGACTTAGATTACACCAGATAAACTGCTGTACGGAGCCATTTCAAGGTTTTTTAGTTGTATTTTTTTCTGTTTTAAAACAAATCCCATCTACTTCAGTTGTTTTGGAGAATGCTGCAACACCGTTTTGCCGTAAAGATCCAGAAATGTTTTGAGGACTACAAGCTTTGCCAGACTTTCCATCATGGGGTTGGAGTAGATAATGACTGAATTTTCCTTGTTGGGGGAACTAATACTTTAACCCAATGTTGCTTGTCATGGGATTTGTGGACATTAGAGAAATACAGAATTAAACCGGTCTTATCCTGTAAAAACTTTTGCAATCCAATTAGCCAAGTACAGAGTCGCTTCAGGGCTAATCATCTGAGTGACTTGGATGCAGAGTTTAGCAAGATTCTTTTAAAACTGATTGGTGGCTATAGTGGTTAATTTTCAGCCAATTATAGGGCCGGCATTCAGCATGTTTCCGATTATTGGTCTCTGTGATTTTTCTGTCAGATTGTCGAATTTTTGACACAATACGCTTCCTTTCTACCACATATGAATATCGGCCCCGAATATCGGTTTTGAGTCTCCTTAATTTCTAATAACCTGTATGAGTGTAAGCCCTGAAGATGCCAAATCGGTTGACCCCTAATCTAAATACATAGTACAGGAGCTATGGATCTAGTAATAAATATCAAGGTCCACACACAGCATTACGATGTAGTGGCTCTTGCAAAGCAGTTGCAAACCAGATCCTATTTATAGCAGAGGAAACACTTAAAACCCCCTGATATTTTGGCCCCAACTGGCAGTTGCTATACGAGTGTAATATTGTGTAAGACACATTGGGCAACACTGGGATAAGTTGCATGCAACAGGGCTGACCCAAGAGTTTTTTCAGAAATTAGTGAACCAAAGTCTGATTAGAATGGCTACGCTCAGTGTGTTGTATTGTGAGTGTGAGAAGACGTGTCCATGTGTCAGAACAAAGTTCAGAGAGGACAGCATGGAGGACGCCCTCCCCCACCACACACATCCACACCGCTGACTCCCTCCAAGTAGTCCTCACATAATACTACATGTCACAGCCCACAATAAAACAACAGAGCGCCAAGCTTAACCTTGGTACATTTTCATAAAAACTCAATGCAAATTGTGGCCTTTTCTCCCCCAAACATTTTTAACCCTGTCAGAGTGTGTCACCCCCTCTGCCCAACTGAGTGGAAAATGGAGGGGTTGGGGGACATGTTTTGGCAGCCTGTCCTCATTCACCCTGTCAGGGAGTCTCCCTCCCCCAACAACATTGG
Organism: Lagodon rhomboides; assembly: GCA_039737535.1. Lineage (NCBI taxonomy): Eukaryota > Metazoa > Chordata > Actinopteri > Spariformes > Sparidae > Lagodon > Lagodon rhomboides. The sequence continues at coordinate 22,543,217 of CM077788.1, read as the reverse complement.
AGCTATTATTTTCACCAACACCAGTCTCATACAATTATGCTAACCTTAATCCTACAGCCCACGAACTATTTCACCAAAATGCAGGAGGGCGTGTTGTGCTAGTCTGCATTTTGTAACTGCCAGGCTCACTTGACCCAATAGCCCCTTTTCTTTACACAAACACCAACATGCAGGAGATTAATCTAAAATGAGGGGATAATGGCAGTTGTGGCTGACACGACACCATACCTAGCCACATCCCGTTATCATGACAGTTAACAACCACAAGTTAGCCGTTGGTGGTGATGTTTTGCAGGAAGCACAATCTTAGCCGTCTAAAGGTGAGTGGCGTTATAGTCACAAGCTCTCTGGAAATCAATATGCTAGTTCAGGGAAGCCCGCCATTGATTTATGGAGGTAGTCGTTGAGCTAGCTACACAGTAGTGGACCAGAACAACTGGTTTGCAGCCTGTAGCTGTGTCACAGTGAGTACCTGACTGAGCGTTATGTTAGCAGTGAGTGTAACACTTACACACAGCTATGACAGCGGTTCAGTACTCAAACGTGTCACCGGGGACACATGTCACGTCAGCTAGCTAGAAGAACAACCCGTAAATGATTCGTGAGGCGAAACTCACCGATTAAGATAGATAAAATGAGTCGAACCGCTGGTTCCGGGGAACCTAAGGACTCCGACAGACCCTCCAGTAAGGGAGCCGCCATCTTTCTTGTGGGCGGAAACGTCTCCTCGCGACGGTTCAGTGAACTCTCCTGATTCACGGCAGACACACATACACGCTCACAGACGCACACACATCCAGGCTACACTCCTCTTTTTAAAGGCCTTCCGCGGTTCAACCTCCTTCCAAAGTTACACCGTGTGATTCTCCTCCCACCTCACCTCCCCTCCCGCCTGTCTCCGGCCCACTGCACCACACTTTGATCGGTATTTGTGGCTAAAGATTAGACCTGTGGGCTGACAGGTAGGCTATCTGTAGCAGCACAGCCACCATGATACAGCTAGCAAAACACTTAACTAGTGCGAGATAATGTGTGAAGATTAACCCTGTATTCAGCATATATGTGATATAGTTAGTGGTGTGAGTGTGCCTCCATGTGGCTTGTTGCGGGAACAACATTAGTTAAAGGTCCTCTCTGTAAGACGAGTTGTTTTTAAGTCTCATTCCCAGCCCCTCAAATTATTGACGCTGTGGAATGGTGACCTACAATCAACTTATCTTACTAACAGCACTTTTAAAATTTAATTTTAGGAATCAGAAGAGAAATATCTTCACTGAATGATATGTATATGCCCATACAAACTCTCTTTGTTTTCATGACTGATTAAACTGAATAAAGAAACTGACCTTAAAGGATAGCAAAGTTCCATACTGTTTTATTTTGTTAAATGTGGCGGGCCCTGCCAGATTTCTAGCTTTAAACGGTGTTCTGGGTACCTTATTTTCCTCTGAGAAACAGCTTGTTTATTCACTTACATAAAAAAATATATTTCTGAGTTTATATCATTACCTCATTGATATTGTATATATTAAAAATCTGAGTTTAGATTTCTTCTCCAAAACTACATAATGCTCCTTTAACACTAATGTTACATCCAACAGGTGGTAGGCTACTTACACATTTTTAAAAAATACAAAAACTTGAATAAACTTTACATTAAAAGGGATGCAATTATATAATTTATTTTAAGCTTTATGATTCTCGTGTTTTATCAATAGTTCTGGATTATATGTTTTTATGGATAAAATATCATCTCATGGAGGTAAGAACATCCATAATAAAACATATTTCATGTCAGAAACACAGTCAAAATCAGAATTGCTTTAAGTTTACACATATGAGGAATTTGCTGTGGTCTGTAGGTGCAAAACAAAAAACAATACTAAAAGTACTAAGAAGACATAATAAAAACTGTTTGCTTGATAATGAAAATAGAAGACTTATAAAGAGAGATAATTGTACTTTACTTTGAGTATTTTTATATTGTACTTATACTCTACTACATTTCAAGAGGATATGTTGTTGGTTAGTATAGTTGATTTTTATTTGACAGAGAACGTTTTTACATATAATGCATACTATCACCTAACATCATACAATGGATGTTGATTTACACATAGAGCTTGTGTCTGTTTTTTCAGTATATACATTTTTTGTGTTTGTTGACTGTTGTATTGGGAGATCTGTAATGTAACAGTCAATTCATGTAGTCCTTGAAATTTTGGTTGATTAACGTTGAATACAACGTATTTAGAATTAAGATAAGTTTGATTTTCAACAGATATGTGGGGCTTCTCATTAAGAGAAACCTGCTAGAGAAATATCTAAAAAGAGCAATTATTCCTGACGTGTTTTAGGTGCAATGACAGTTATAGTATATGGAATGTACAACTCTCTGTCATGGTGTTGCGTTGTGTTTCTTTAACAAAGCGGACGAAATGACAACAATATGAACGAAACTTAATGAATACTTTTGCCAAACGTCACCTCAAACTCCTCAAAATGTAACTTTATCTGTATGTTAAACCGACATTTTTACCGCAGTGCATTATGGGTATGCAAAGCTCGGCTGAATTTCATCGAATCCGAAAGCGTCATACTGGGTCAGGAAAAAGGGGGCGGGATGCATTTCGTTTCAGCCAATCAAACCGTGCATCATTGAGGCTTTCGCATCGAACCATGGATCACAATCGCATTTGTAACATTGAGATTTGATAAACTAATGTCAAAAGAGTTATATTCCAAAATATTACGGGTAAAATTATACAATATCCCCGTGGCAGGGAGTGTTGAGTAGTATTACATTAACTTGATTACTGTCCCTTGAGGTCACTTGATAACCAAAGGTTACATCACAACAATCAGACATTTGCTGCAGAACAGGCTTACATTCATTTAAAAATATTCCCTGTGGCTTCTTATTTATAGAAACTCTTAACATGCCATTTTAATTGTCTTTTGTAGGTCTATCAAATCATGACAAAACAGCAAGAATGTTAATTTAATATGAGCAACAAATCCAGCACTGTTAATCAACGATGCAGAAACACCATAACAAAGACAGTTTGTGTTGTCTAGGCTTTATGCCAGACTTTGTCATCTCGGCCATTCAGAGAAAGCAGACCCAGCTGGCAGGAGGCCACTTCTACACACCAACTGTACGGTTTTGTTGTAGGCCGTTCCTATTGAATATGAGAATTTGAGATCATCGTCATAATATAATATAACATGCACAATTACAATACTATATAATAGAATACTATTTTAATGTTTGAAAGCAAAAATACTTGCATATACCCTCCTCATTCACATTTTCTCCATGACATTTTCATGAATCCTTTGTGCTTTTGCTACTACATGTTTAATTATTTTTTTTAATCCTTCCTTTGACATTATAATGAAAATAAGATTTGCATGTTTTCCATTAATAATAATAATACATTAACACTAGACTTTTGACCTTTAAATATTTTGAGTGTCACTGGCCTAGTATAGATACTTCAGGTAAAATCAAAGTGAGGGACATAATAGAAGCTGTTTTATACACTGGTGATGTATTTTGTTTTGAAGTCTGTGTTAATTGATAATAAAAAAGGAATTAAGTATGTCATTTGTCTTTTAACAGCAATGAATACCCAGCTAACATTGGTCATTCCTTTTCAGCGGGGTCAGATTCACACCAGGAAACTGCCCAGAACTTTGACCACAGTTGGCAGTTGGGGTTAAGGGCCTTACACAATGAGGATGGAGCAAGCCCTGCATTTCACTTTCCCCACCCAGATTTTTCCTGCTGGTCCAGGGGTTGGAACCGGTGACCCTACAGTTACAATCCTGTTTACCTAGTCTTTAGGCCCACACTGCCCAAACTTGTCATGCTCAAATAATACTGTCCACTGTTTTACAGCCTCTTTTTCATATTATAAGCTTATGGGAAAAACTCTTTTTGGGCCCCAGTGCATCATGTGACAGTAAGCAGCAGTTAGTGATTATTCTGGTGATATGCTGTAGGTGATAGTGCACGTTTAAGTGCATCCACTTAAGTATTGAATGTAATTAGGCACAATTTTAAGGTACTTTTCTGACGCACTTTCATTTTCTGCTACTTTAAACTTCTGCTCCACAACATTTCAGAGGCAAACATTGAATTCTGAATTTTTATTGTATGTTTTGTGAATATTTGTGAGTAAAATAATGCAACACATTCCTTTTGACTTTCATTGCATATCCATGCTCATGCATATATGCACCCATATCCCAATATCCATAACACATTTTGTGTAGTGTAGATACTAGTTACTTTGCACATATAAAAAAAAACTTCAGATGGAAAAGATACAGACTCTAATAAACAATAATACAACTTTATTTATATAACACCTTTAAAAGTTTACAAAGTGCTTTGACAAACCGGCAAAAGCAGGAAACTCAAGAAAATATTACTGAATAAGCACTCAACAGTCAAGCCAAAGATGAGTCAGTCTAGTCTAACATGAGTTAGAACAACAAGACAGAACAGAAAATGACATATACACAAAAAGTCAGTAAAGTCAATATGATTAACTACAAGTAAAAGGAATAAACCTGATAAAACAGGCATAAAACTGTTTTTTCTTTCAGCCCCCTACTACCGACAGGTTAATCCATCTGTGGGAGAAGCTTTACACAGAGCACCTGAACGCAGCATGACATTTTGCTCTTCCCCTTCCTCAAAAGGGGGAGATACGTGTGCGGGCGTGCCGCCATAAACCAATGGAGCCGAGCGAGAGGAGGGGTCATCTCTCCCGTGATCATAAATACTCTGAGCTGCTCTCTCACGTCCGCTCTCTTACCCAAGACGAAGTGCACCCTGGCCGGCCATCGGTACCGTTTAAATTCTTAGCAAAACCAGCAAAAAAAACCTCACCGCAATCATGAGCAGGAAATTCTTCGTTGGTGGAAACTGGAAGTTGAACGGCGACAAGAAAAGCCTTGGGGAGCTCATGCAGACCATGAACGCAGCCAAGGTGGACCCCAATGTCGGTACGTGGATTTCTGACAACCGCCTCACCAAACCTCCTTTAGAAAACTCACAATTTTAGCCACCTGTTTTCTGATTATCTTAATCACATTGTTAGGTGCTACAGCCACTCCTCCTCTTTTTGATTCCTCTTTTTTCTTTTTTTTTTATCAAAACCGATTTTCCATCCAGACTCAAAATGGCTCGGTCATTCAATAAATCAATATCACCATTAGCATCATACATTTGACATCTTCTCCATTTTATACCCTCGTGAAGTTGCATTCAGTGTCGGCTCTGTTGTGTTTTTTGATTTTGCACCGAGCTAAGACATTGTAGAGGCACAAACCCGGGACAGACAGAAATGTATGAATACAAATGACGGGTTTTCAGTCATGGTGGTGCGGGTGGGTGTGCGTTTCCAGCGGCACGTAGTCCAGCAGCCAGCTCAGCCTCTGCTGTGAGAGTGTAGGGTGCATTCAAGGGAGGCTCCTCGCTAACAGCTCCGGCTGATGACACACAGCCTGTTGTTAGCTTCTTGGGAAATTTGGATTCCTAGCCGTGTAACTTTAGAATGTCATGGTCACAGAAATGTTGAACCATTCTGAAGGCCGCAGAAAAAAAACCAGATGAATCTATTGTTTAGTTGTTCTTTTGTTCCGTCTACGATTTTCCAGCGCTACCTGAATGCAGCAGGGGACATTTGCCCTGTTGCTGTCTGCTTCCTCCAGACTGGAGACTACACACACTCCTGCTGCTGTTTCTCCTTTATTTCGGGCTGTTCTTTCATTCAGTGCATGATACTGTGCAGGAAGTTAACCTGGACAGGCAGGCATTGAATGTGTCCTGGCCTGTTTGTTCCTGTGTGCTCCTCCTGCAAGCTGGTGTTATGCAACCATAATGTTGTGCATGCACACCAGTGACAGGTCTGATCTGCTCACTATCCTTGGACCTTGCTCTGTTAATGAATCCACCCCCTTACAGTGCCACCAGTGTGAAACTCAAGCAGACTTTTCCCACTGGCTTCTCCGTGCAGCTTTTAAAGTCAAAGTTCAGCTGTTTCCTCCCCAGACTCTCTTTCTGCACATGTTCCTTTTATTTGACCCTTTTTAAACGCAGTCTCATGACTTTCCTCCGACCTCTGCAGAATGCAGACATGTAGGCGACCTTTGGGAGGCTGAACTCAGACCTTTTAGTGCAGGGAGGATTGAGTGTGGCCGGAGAGGTATGACCTTTGCCAAACCAATAATAACAGGAGGTCTTTTAATATAGACTCTCGTGACCCCAAGATATAGTTTCATTTTGAATGTCAGTGTCTTGACTGTACTGTACACTGCTTGACCCATGCAGACTGTACTGCTGTTGAAATCTGCACACGAGGGCAAACATTTTGTAACTGTTGACACTACGATACACATCAGCAGAAATGGAATATGATACAATGTGTTCACTCATTACAGTACTTCAGAATAATTTTGAGTACATTTATTGCCAGGAAAATTACTTCTACAACTTAAAGTACATTTATTATCAGATACTTTAAGAATTTTACTTTGAGTGCAATTTGTATTTGTGACAACACAAGATCTTTTATTTTTACTCAAGTAGGACTTTGGGGTGCTTACAACTTACAACACTGCATAGCGGTTTTAAAAAGTTATACCGTCAACTTTGAGGTTCAAAACACAATTCGTCATTTAAGTTGGAGCTGTGTCTTGACAAATTTGGCTGGAAGTACAAATGTGGTGCTTTTGTCTTATATTTAGTGCTGCTGATGTGAAGAAGCCTCTAACAGCATCTGAAAACACAAATCACTTCGAGCTGGACAGCTTCTTCAAGTCACTGATGTGAAGATATTCACGATTATCCCGATTCACCACAGTTAAATAATCCTGAGTGTATTTTTATTGCAATCCATGATAAAGTCTTATATTGTCCCATCCCTGGAAAAGACTGAACCGAATTTGTCCCCTTTAGTCCCCCTGGTGTTGTCATACTGTGGGAACAAGTTCATATTCAGTCTTGTACTTGGCAGCAGCTCAGGGTGGTTGTCCGATGTTTATACAGGCTGTCATTTGAACTGAGAGGTCGGTGTTGAATCACACATTTTGCATCTGAATGACACTGAAAGTAAATCCCAAACTACTGTCACATCATTGATATTAAAGACGTTGGTCAAAATGTCTTCATATTTGGTTTTTATGACTAATATCGCTACTTTGTTTCATTGCTTTCTTCTTCTGTGTTTACAGAGGTGGTGTGCGGTGCTCCTGCAATCTACCTGGACTTTGCCAGGACCAAGCTTGACGCCAAGTTCGGCGTGGCCGCTCAGAACTGCTACAAAGTTGCCAAGGGTGCCTTCACTGGGGAGATCAGGTGCGTTTTTTTTTTCCCTTTTGAAGGAAAATAACAAGATAATGAGCAGATGAAGACGGATCGATGAGATAAATTCATCATATAGCAGCTTAAAAGACTCAGACTTATTAGGTTAAATCACACGTATGAAATCTTGTTAATATTTGATATCATAGTATTAAAACTGTTTGATTATTTTGTGTTTATTGTTTGAATGTAATCTGTCTGCAGCCCTGCGATGATCAAGGACTGTGGTGTGAACTGGGTGATCCTGGGACACTCTGAGAGGCGCCACGTCTTCGGCGAGAGCGATGAGGTAATTCTGGACGATATTATCTTTTATCACCTCGTCGTTGTTTTTGCTGACGCAAGAGTGCCGAATGAGTGAGAAACGCATCAAATCACATCACTCTTCTTTTGTGTCGCGTTAGCTCATTGGTCAGAAGACAGCCCACGCTCTGGAGTCCGGCCTCGGTGTCATCGCCTGCATCGGTGAGAAGCTGGACGAGAGGGAGGGCGGCATCACCGAGAAGGTCGTCTTCGATCAGACCAAGGTCATCGCAGGTACGTGACACCTAACAACCCCATGTTCACGCGCGAGTCTGAATGTTCACTTGAGGGAAAGTTTGTGCAAGCGATAGTGTGGTGGAAATCAGACATGTTGGGAAATTCAAGTCTTATCACGCGTCTCTTTCACAGACAATGTAAAGGACTGGAGCAAGGTCGTGCTCGCCTATGAGCCTGTGTGGGCCATTGGCACCGGCAAGACCGCCTCCCCGCAGCAGGTAGATATAAGAAACCACTGGAAATGATAATAAAAAAAATCTTTTCTTATAAACCATCATAATGTGTATTTTCTGTGTGGAATTCCAGGCACAGGAGGTTCATGAGAAACTGAGGGGCTGGCTGAAGAAGAACGTGTCTGAGGCTGTTGCCAACTCCGTGAGGATCATCTATGGAGGTCAGTCAGCGCGATGAGATAAAGTTGTGTTTTCCTGGTTTTCTTGTTCCACATCAAATTTTATGACGGCTTTTTTTTTTGTTAGGCTCTGTGACCGGTGGTACCTGCAAGGAGCTCGCCTCCCAGAAGGACGTCGACGGTTTCCTCGTGGGCGGAGCGTCTCTCAAGCCAGAGTTCATCGAAATCATCAACGCCAAGGCATAAAAACTCCCGGCAGCTGCAGCGAGACGAGATCAGAGGCCGGCTCCATTCATCCCTCACACTCAGCACTTAGTCCTCTTCCCCTTTTTATTCAAAGTATTCGTGTAATGACGTCATTCCCTCCGTTTCCTTTTGTTTTTCTTGGGTATATTTTGTCATGAAGAAAAGGGACAGGTTGACACATACACTGTACTGCACTGAAAAGAGTTAAGTCCACTGAGAAATAGCCCCGTGTGCGTACTAACTTCCACACCAAGTGCTCAAGCTGCAAAGACTGACAACTACACCTTGAGGTGGACAGCCAGTCCGCGCCTTTACTTGAAAAGTTTACGAACTTTTTTTGTAAGCAGTGTCACAGCTCATGTCAATCAGATATATTTTGTCTTTTTAATATCTGTGCGTCTCTCTCTTGTGTGATTATGATGTTCTGTGGCTTTTACCTCCCTGTAGACGTGCATGATCCGCTTTTCTGATTGGCTGTTGCCGAGAAGGGAAGTGTCCATTACATGTTAATCATATTGGCCGAAGGGTTGAAGGGTGGGAAGGCTGTAAGGAAACATTATAATAAACAGTTTAGAGACTGATGTAGTGTCTTGTTTTTGCTTTTGTCTTGATGAGTTTTGTCCCGTGACCTTCTACAAAAACTCTCCCATATTCCTAATATTCCTAAGAACTTTATTTGTCTATAACTTTTTAAGGACAATTTACAAAAGAGGTTTACAAAGACATAAAAAGATGAGAAAAGTTAACTTCTATGTGGGATTTTAAAGAAGAATCTGGTGCAAAAAACCAGCCCTTATTAATAGAAATACCTACCATTAACTGCTCTTCAGGCTGCTCTGTGCTCGCACACAGATGATGGTAATCCCTGTGGTATTCTCAGGACGGTGGGGAGAGAGTGTCTCGTTACAGTAGTGAACTCCTGTTAAGACAATGCCATGCAGAGAAGCGTTTGAGTGCTATTTTTATCTCGTCTCCGAACTCAAACAGACTCGCAGCAGCAGGGAAAGATTCTTGTATCGGGGAACTTGTAGCTCGGCTAATTACAAACTTGCACACAGAAACTAATGTTTATTAGTCTGTAGCATAAACCCAGAGAGCATGCTGAGCATATTAGTCACCACATCCTGCGTTTGTTGTAACACAGTTTTATTCCCACTTCAGAAGTGTTATTAGGTCTAAATGTATTGGGATCTTAGATTGATCCAGCAAAAACAGTCTTTCCCATTTGTTCTCCTAAAGCATCGACCAGTTGGTGAGTTCAGGCCAAGCTGAGGTCACAGTCTCATTTATGATTTCCTTCACAGTCTGCACGTCTGTCTTCAGCAAACACTTGGTTTTAACCAAATATTAGTCCGTCCCAGTGTCTTTGTCTTCTTTTAAATTCTTACTGTGTTGAAACAGCCACAGGACTAAACCTCCTCTAGTGACCACAGTGCTGCAGGCACGTACAGGAGGGGGACAATGTAATACCAGTACTTCTATGATGTGATGTAATTCAATGCAATAGCCCTTTGGAAAATAATGTACAATGTCTCGTACTTTACACAAATAATTGGGAAAAGAAGAAGAAGAAGGGAACAAAAAGTCCTTGAGTCCTGCTGCATCTATTTTTAGACAAAGGAGTGTTGAGGGTGAGTTCAGGAGTCTCACGGCCTCGGGGGTGAAGCTGCTCGATTGTCTGGTGGCAGATACTTCAGTTTCTTTCGTCAGACGGCAGCAGGGTGAACAGACTGTGGCTGGGTGGGTGTTGTCTCTTTCTTGTCCTTTGGGCTCTGTGCAGACATCTCACTTCATCGATGTCCCTGATGCTGTAGATGTGTACAGATCAGTAAAGGCACAGGGTAGCTGCATGTGTCCGCGGATTTTAAATTAATTAGTTATTAATTTGTTATTATCACTACAGTCTCTGAGTTAGATTTTGACACTAGGCCCTTCTATAATACAAGACAAAGCCTCAAGTATTAGATTGGATCCTTATCAATACCTTACCATATAGCCAATGTGGCAACCTAGCTACTTCAGGATATATATCACTGGAAGACTGTTTCAACCCGTAATGTCACACCTACAATTCCAACCTTGTGGATGCCACAAAGCAGTGACACTTTTCATTTGGGGAACCTCATTTATAAACAGTGGCCCTTCAAATATGTCAAAAAATTATTATCTTAATGTAATAAACTTCACTTCTCAAAATTATTTGGGATATTGTTGCATGTATGCATGAGCATGGATATGCAATAAGTGATCAAATGAATGACACAATCAAATGAGACAAAACACAAGATAAAAATTCAGAGAATATTTAAGAATATTTTGATAATTATCTAGAAAACAAGGCTAGGACAATGGTGACATGTCATTTTTATATTGTAACATGCCTAATCTCTTCAAACACAATGTTTAAAGGCTCAATCCGAACTCTAAATGTAAAGAAAAGTCAGAACACACGGCCTGGAAACTGCCATCGCTCTCAAATAGATAGACAGACCTTAAACTTACATCAATGTGCAACGTTTAATCAAAGTTATTTGTGTTTTCAGATGCTTCTTCACATCAGCAGCACTAAAAAGAAGACAAAAGCACCAGATTTGTACTTGTGCAGTCAAATATGTCACGACACAGCTCCAACTCAAATGACGAATTGTTTTATGAACCTCATGAACCTATGAATTTTCCAGCCAAATAAAATGTACTTAAACTTTAAAACATCCCTGACTAACTTCGATGAGTGTATATTATAGACCTGTTCTATCATGTGTGAGGTGTTTCTGTTATTTTGTCCCTCTGCAGCCTGAACACCACCGAAGAAGAAGGGTTGTCGCGTTGCACGCCGGTCCGGCAGGGGGCGGTGCTGCCTCGCGCTGCCCTCCTCAGTGTGGCTCCGTCCCATGTCCGTGTTTACAAGTGAAGCGTGACGTTCACGGAGCCGCAAGAATACGTCTCCTCGCGCGGCCAAAAGCGATTAATACTCATCAGAAAACGCGCAGACATGCTTTCACTGAGAGCCTTCCTCACCGACAGACTGACGGCAGCGGCGGAGGAGATCTTCGGAGCCGTGGAGAAGACGATAGTCGAGTACAAAGAGGAGCTTTCTCGGTCGAAAGACGTGGAAATCGGTCGTCTCAGGATGCAGCTGAAGCTTCTCAAGTCAGGTTGGTTTGAATGGAATCTGCTTGTAAAACCAAACCTCGTGCAGATGTGTGTTGGTTTGTAGTTAAATGGCCTGATTGTGATGTGTCTTCCTCAGAGCCCAGGTTGGATAGATGCCTTGGAGCCCAGCTGCAGCAGCACACCCATCACCACCATCACCATCCTCCTCCTCCTCCACCACCTCCTCCTCCTCCTCCCCCTCAGCAGCACCATCAGTCAGTCCCTGCAGTGGAGGCTCCTGAGGAGGAGGAGGAAGAGGAAGGGGGAGGCAGCAGCATGGAGCAGGAGCACCCAGAGGCCTCCCAGGTGAAGAAGGAGCAGCAGCAGCAGAAGAGCCACAGGGACTTCTGGATGGGTCACGACGACGCCGCAGAGCAGCTGGAGAGCCTCGAATCAGACATTAAAGACTTCATCTCGTCCCCCTCCGGTCTGAGAGGCAGCCTGCAGGACCACGCCTTGCCCTTCCACTCCAACCACCACAGCCACCACCACCACCACCACAACAACAACAACAGCAGCAGCAGCGGCGAGGAGAGCCGAGAGAAGCCCTACTGCTGCTCGGTGTGCGAGAAGCGCTTCAGTAACTGCTCACACCTCGCGGCCCACATCAGGACTCACACGGGAGAGAGGCCCTACAGGTGTGAGATCTGCAGGAAGACCTTCATCACCACCAGCGCTCTGAACAGACACCAGACGATCCACACCGAGGGGAAACACTTCATCTGCAATTACTGCGGGAAGTCCTTCAAATGGATGGAGTCTCTCGGCAGGCACATGAGAAGTGTGCACAAGAGGGACAATATCCCTGTATGACTCTCAGTGAAGACACTCTGACGTCCAGTAGAGCTGTGACTCATTTCTGCAATGTCATTTGATCTATAAATACATATATTGGTCTATAAAAATGTCAGAATCATTGTTCGCCATACCCCCAAAAATGACGCCTTCAAATGTCTTCTTTTGTCCACAACCCAAAGATGTTCAGTTTACTGTCACAGAGGAGAAAAGAAACCAGGAAATATTCACGTTTAAGTAGCTGGAAGCAATTTTCTCCCCTTAAGAAATGACTCCGAATGATTAATCGATTATCAAAACAGTTGCCGATTAATCGATTCACCCGTCGCAGCTCTAAAGTCCAGCACGTTAATGTCGTAACTGTATGTTAGTCCTTTATCATTTCAGTTTAAGCGAACAAAGAATGTAACGTCTGTTTCTTCTATGTTTTGTCGTGTGGGTACATGTGCATGGACCTCATCGAGCCTTGTGTACACAGAACACCAGCTCCAAGGAAACGATGTGAAAATGAACGAAAGAGTACATTTTATAAGACATTACGTTAAATGTTTTCTTACAAAATAAAAATGCCAACAAGACTCGGAAACGCTCAGTTTGGTGTTGTGCGATGTGCTCGGCTTGCTGCTGCAGAGACAAGAGGGAGGGGGAGCAGCACAGTCGTCCAGTAGGTGGCAGTGGCAGCATTTCATTCACAATTTTACATCAATCTTGAGGTGCTTGTCAGTGTACAGACTGTAGTGTCGAATGTACTGAGCCTGTACTGGGGACTGAGAGTACACTCGGGTAGTGGTCATATTACAGTAATAGTAAAATAGCATAGTAAAAACATGAGGGCATTACCAAAGTACTGTACTTTACACGTTTGAGGTATATTTTCTACTAGCTAATACTGCGTTTCCACTACAGCTAAGAGACAAATATTGTTTTAGTTTCTGCTCCACTACATTTGTCTGACAGCTCTGTTTACTTTACAGATTCATCTTATCAACACAAAATATAATCAACAGATACATAATCATGAATTATTTCAGATTACGCAGCACTGGGAGAAGATTTCAGTTAAAATTTTCAGGTACTTTATCTGAGTATTTTCCATTTTCTGCTACATTACACTTCCTCTCCGCAACATTTATTTGACACATTTAGTTACTAGTTACTGTGCAGATTCAGATTATTCAGCGTTTACAGGCTATTAATTGTGATGTGTTACCAATCAGATGTTGTTGTGGGCGGGACGTTGTGTGAGAGGATGTTGCATCAGAGCCACAGCAGCACATTTTTTTAATTAGTTTTTATTATCGGCAGTCTGACAGAAAAATCACTGATACAGATAATCAGAAAATGCTGAATATCAGCCCCGATAGCTGACCGGGGCTGATAATCGGTCTACCCCTAGTTTGGAGGGTGACTTTTAACATGTATTCTGATACAGTTACTAATAACCTGTTAAAAGATGTAGTTAGTAATGTAATACAAGCATCACAATATTAAAGTCATCTAACTTGATTACTTTCTGTTACCTTTGGATTACCTCAGTAAATCCCAAATTCAATACGAGAGAAAATAAATATCAATTAGACGACTTTTATTTAATCTTAATATCGACTGTGTTTCTGTAAGAATACACACTTGTGCCTGGTTACAGACATGTACACCATACTTTATTTTAAAATTGTAATCCTGTTAGTAGTCTCCTAATCTAATAAACATCCTTTTTCCTGTAACTTCAGCAGAATACAGTTACCTTTTTTTGTAATCTAATTATGCCATCCTTTTACATGTATTTGAAGTAGTAATAATAGTTAATACTAGCTCCCCCGTATGAGCTGCAACACTTACTTTTTGACAACGTGACTCTTACTTTCTAAACTGCTTTATTATGACTTTTGCTTAGTAAAAGATCAGAGTACTTCCTCCTACCTCATTGTCTGATAAAGCTGAACAATCAGTGGACCAAATCTAAATGTATTTATGTAAAAGATCACTTTCAGATCATCACCATCAGTTTGCGTGATCACAAATCGCAGCAAAGACTTAATTATCTTCATTTAATGGAAATATTCTCAATGTCTTGTGCAGAATTCTGAACACATTTTCCTAAAATTCAGCCTGAGACCAGTGGGGGTGACATCTTTAATTTGATCTCCACTAGAATTTAATATAAAGTCCTGTGGCTTTGAACAATATTTGAGTTTGTGATGGAGGATCCACCTGTGGCTCGGGAGCATTTTGAGAGTTTGAACCATTTTTGTGTGACTAAAATCAATACCACTAAAAAGCATTTTCCACAGCAGGCATGTTGACTTGTCATAGTAAGTAAGGCACAACTATCAACATTAACAGTGGCTGTGTTCTGTTCAAGTGTCCCAGCAGGCATAACAGCGTGACAGTGAACCCACCACCCTCGGAAGGTCTCGGTGGCGGATGGACTGAAGGGAGAGCCAGCAGCGGTGTCTCTTCTGCTGAGAGGCTCACATCAGACACCATTCCGAGTTATGAGCTAACGAGTTTGGGCAGGCAGTGAAACAGGTGGTTGAAGCAGCGCAGTCGTATTAATTAGTATGAATTAATTTTAACTTGGCAGCTTCTGGGAGGTGGGTTGGAAGCAGCTCTCTGTTTGTCCTGGCTGATGGTTCGTGCAGTCACGTCCAAACTCTCTGGCACACTTGGCCGACACTCTCGCGACCGGTGAACGTCTAATTTTTTTCTCCTTAAAGTCGCGGCTCTTGACTGGCTCACACTCTGAGTTTGTGTAGGTGTTTTTAACAGGAGATATTTTCGACATGGAACACAGGAGGAAAAGCAACAAGTGTGAATGATAGAATGAATCATGATTAATCCCATTTAGCAGCTTTAGTTTAAGAGTCCTGGTTCTGAGCACGCCGGCTCACCGTCATGCTGCTGCTCCCTGGAAGACTTAAATACAACAAACCGTTGCTGATGATATTAGTAACATGTAATCAAAAAACTTAAAGTCACTGTTTTAGGCAAATTAATTTCAGATAGATGCTGTGAAGTAACAAGTACAACATTTCCCTCTGAAATGTAAAGGAGTAGAAAATACTAAAGTAAACAACAAGTACCTCAAATTGGAAGTACTCGAGTTACTCTCCATCACTGGGAATAAAAGGTTAACACACTCATATACGCAGCAGCAGAAGTGGAAGGGATGAATGTTTAGTGGTGTAAATGATAAATACACGTCTTTAATAATCTCATTTGCAGGTAAAAGTATCAAATTGTTGTTAAGATGTTCAGCATACAGAGCCAGTACACACATTTCAACAGCTCACACACTCCTTTGTCACGTTAGCCAGTCGAAGTCTTGAGATGCGGATAATGAACCGTGGTAAGTGGCCAGCGCTTACACTCCATTCACATCTCACAGTGTTGTAGGACATCTTGTTGAACCGGATTATTATTTCAGGGTACACTCACTCGTCGGAGAGAGACTTTCTGAGAGCTCTCATGTCGTACCTGCAGGTGCTCCGTGCAGTAAACCACTCACCACAAGTGTGCAGAATTAAAACGATGGCACGATAACTGGATTAAAATAAAGACGAATTGTGTGCTGCAGACCGAGGACAGGAGTGTCGCTCACCTCTGGCTGTATGGAGACACGGAGAGGTCAAGTGTCCTTCAAGCGGAGATGACCGTAATGTATAATTTCACAAACCAGTCTGAAGCTTCTGCTGTTTGGTGGAATGATTCAGAAAATACCAGAGACAGACTTTACATCAAGTCTCCAAAAGAGCAATGTGCTTCCCATTAACTCTGTGGCCAAGAGGCTCCTTCGCTCTGTGTTCCTATTAAATGGGTACAGAACGTTCAGGTATCTGAGGAAACAAATATTGCGGCTGTAAACATCCTAAAATCATGTGGAAAAAAGCAAAGATGGCTTGAATGGATGGTCTCAATTTTCTAATATTCGTCTACATTCATTCTTAAACACTTTCTTTTACCAGTTTCTTCAAGCTTTTGCCTCATAAATATACTTTTGACCTTAGCTTTGTGATTGTTTGAATCGTCCAGCCTTTACTTTGCACGTAAAATGAACGAGACAGGGCTCATCAGAAACGATTGTGAATGGATTCATCAGCTTTAAAACCCTTCTTCACCTTCCGATGTGTTGCTATCATCTTCAGCACAAATCCAGAAGCACATCAGGATAAAATATTCACTCGGTTTCATCCGTTTTTCATTTCCGACTTCACTGTCTCAAACAACTTTCCACCACAGGCACAAAAAACACTTGGTTAGGGTTTTGTTTAAAAAATATCTGGTTTTGTTGCCCAAAAGATGGCTGCAAAATATTCCAACCGGTCACTAAAATTCCCCTGTTGAGGTGGTCTTGATGATTGTCTCTTCTCTTGCATGGCAGCCATCTCGCCATGCCGCTACGACACCACCATCTCCTCCTCCTGATGCAAATGTCAGTTCACATTAACACAATAACGATACATATTGTAGAAATGTTGCTTTGATATGTATGAAGCGTACACATTTAACATATCTTCAGTTTGCAGAATCGCACAGTGACAACCTTTTTTTCTGGCGACCGGACTGGGAGATTCCCACCGAAGATATCCGTTCTTCTTTGTTATTGTAGATGCTGTGTTGCAAGAACATCCACCCACCCTTCTCTACACTTGGGGGGCCTCTTCTAACTTGCTAGCCTAGCTTAGCTTAGTTTACTCTGTGCCTTGGACACCAGAGAAGACAAAGAGAAAACTTACAAGAGAGAACAACAGGGCAAGGGAATTTAAAGTGGGATCTTCTACACAGGGCAGACGAGTATGAAACAGATACCATGACTTGTTTCAAACCGTAGTCATCACCTCTTTGTGTAAAGGAGCTGCTGTACGCAGGTTATTTGTGTAACCACCCTGACGTCAGCCACTGGTTTGTGGACTACCATTTTAAAGTTGCGGGCAGAGAGTTCGGCTCACATATGTTGACTACAACCACTTCAAAATGCTCAGCCATGCTCCCCGTGACGATCCTGCGAGATCGTCTTCTCCGGGCTGAGTGAGCAGGAGGTCAGAGGAGATTGATTGTGCGGGTGAGAGGAGGTGAAACGAGGCAACGGACTCCGTTCTCAGCGGGCACTTGAGCCACTTTGCAGTTTGTCTGTTGATGGGAGATTTGCTCAAGACGACATTTCACCGTCCAGAGAAAGAATCCCTCAAAGACAACATTCTGGATCTGAGCGAACGAAACAAACAGAAGAGCTCAGATGTAAACAATAAAATGAGAGATGACAGGCTGAGAGGAGTGGAGCGGCTACTTGTGTCAGCCGGGCTAAAATGGACCACAGGAGAAGCAGAGCAGCAGCTACAGTCGGCGCTCAAGAGCAGTACAAGGTTAGCGGTGGTTATAGGGCAAACTTTATGAAGTATGACAGCTCCTGCAGGAGGAGAGAGACGGGTGTAGAACAAATGCGTTCGCTGGAAGAGGCAGCAAAGTGTGTGAAACTCTCCGAGGCCAAACAGAGCTTGAAGGAAAAGGGGAAGTGTAGAGAGGAAGATGTTTTTGCTGGAGGGAGCTGTGGGACAGGGACTGAGCTAAATGAATCACCGTTTGTGAAAGGTACGCTTTGCTAGCATCAAACCCAAACATAAGTTATGGTGTCTGTAGGAGGAGGTGATTCCACAAGAGGAAAGCTGAATCCCGTTGGCTTCTTATTAACTTGTTTTGTACACGTCCCAACAATTTAACACAAATGTGAGGGCGTTCTGCTGTTATTTTTTGTTTTGACTTGAAATTTATTTGGAACAGCTTGCCGGAGCTTTCATACAGTTATCAGCAGCTATGAAGGGCACATGAAGGATAAGCAGACACATAATGCATCAACATGCTAATGGTTTGGGCATGTTTAAACTAGCAAAGGTACCATCAGCTTGCAAACAGACCATGAGAAAACCTCAAGCACAACCCATTAACACCAGACAAGAACATACAGTCAGGAAATAACGCGCACGTCCCACTCTTGTCCAGCGGACCACCAGGGCCGCTACATCTAGCGATTTAGTTTCCGCTTCGAAAATCCCAAAAGTGGTGTTCATCTGTGAAGATTGTCTTGCTGAACGAAACGTGTAAGTATCATGAACTGTGTTTGTCACAAAGATCATTTTCAGCAATAATCCAAAATCCAATTCGAAGATCCCACAGGTTTTTTGTTGAGGAAACCAGCGCGATGCTAACTTCCAGATTAGCCAACAAAAATATGTCATCCCTACAACACTACTGACCACATCCCAGATGTCGGACTTCATCCATCTATCTTCACATATGGCAACCTGTAGTGTTCACAATCAGCTCGGGGTCTGTCACCAGTGACATACAATTAATTACACATTATTTCATAAACCACAGGGGTGTACCACGAGGTCTTGTGATTCAAAGTTTGACACTGTGCTTTATTCAGATGCAGTAAACCATTCATATGTAGGTCAAAATGAAAGAAATAAGAATTATTTGCAGACATTTGTCCCAGATTAGAAAATAACAGCTGCTAATAATAACCTTTATTTTACATTTTCCACCAAAATTGCCCCAAAAAGAAAAGGCTGCGGTGGAATGCAGTGTTCAGATGTCTTTCATCTTTCATCCACACCTTTCACAACATCCTGAGGAAGGACTGATGAGGTGCTAAGAATATCCCCCAGATGTGATGTCACCAGAGGGGGAAATCAGATTTGTCCTGCTGAAAGATACTTTACATTATGTTGACACACTTATTCAAGGTGACTTTTAATGACACCCAACCTACATACCAACTCAAAGGCCTGCCCTGTGCAGTATATATTTCACATACTGAAGCACGTCTAATATCACCATCCCGACTGAGACGGTTCGTACGGATTGGTCTATCAATCAACGCCACTTCTGTGTGAGGAGCTTTCATTACAAGAAAAGGGATAGAGACTTGAGGCACCCTGTGAGATAATTTAAACAGACAAAGTGTGACATTAAAAACAATAAATAAAAGCTGCATTATTGTGAAGTTTGTTAATCCAGATCGACGTGTCCCCAAATGTGCCAAATGTACGAGCCAGCAGTGATTCTGTCTTGCAACGCGAAGGCCGTAATCACTGATCCGTGTCCGTTTGAAGGAGATTCCTCCAGCCGGACACGGTGAGAACACACACAGCCCTGAGCCTTCAGCAGCCTCCGTAAATCACATTCTCACAGCTCCTCCTCTCTTTCTCCTTTTCATTTCTCTCTTTATATTTTTTTTTCCTCGTTTCTTTTCATTTTTACAGTGCGGTGAGGAATGCTCGCTCTACAGGGTGGCTGGTGCTCAGTGGAGCGACTCAACTCCCATGTCTCACACTCATCCCATGTGTCTCCTATTAGCTACACTCAGCAAAGAGAGGAGGAGGAGGAGGAGGAGGAGGAGGGACGGAGAGAAAGAGGGGGAGTCAGAAAGAGAGAAGAGAGAGGGGGGAGGGGGAGGAGAGTGAGGAATTTGATATGCTTTGTGCATGAGTGACTTGTATAAAACAAAGAAAGGGCAAATAGTATGAATGTATGTGAGAGAACGGGGAAAAAATAGTATGAATACGCAAGAGACTAGCAAAAAAAGATTATAATTTATTTCCAGATTTTTTTGCCTTCATTTGCATCTTGTTTCACAAGGTAAATTGAAAATAAAAAATAAAAATAAAAACCGACTGCCATACCATGAAAATGTAAAAAAATAATACAAATAATATGTACTGTATATATAATTATATCATTATCAACAAACAGACGACATTAATCATAATAACAATACTATTGATCATAAACATAACACTAAATTGCTGGTCTCATGCATATAGAACGCCCCTCAGATACAAAAGAGGGGGGAATTACTAAAAATAGAACCAAAAGTTCCACCAGTTCAGAATAAGCGCCTAGCTACATGCAATGACATAAAAGAGACTCATTTACACATTCCTTCTGGCATCAAGTATTTTACACATACTTCACTATTGCCGCCCCCAATCTAATATACTGTACAGTGCACGATACAAAACAGGACTGGAGTTTTGAGAACATGATGCAGGGAAGCGCTGGAGCCTGGACCATCGACGTGGTGCAGTTAGCAGGGACTGTGTGCGACGTTTTCACGCCCTCCTCCCTCTTCTGTTAAATCCTTTAAAATCTTCTTGTTTTCCCTTCAGTCTGTTCCCTTGTCCATTAGTCCAGCTTTTGTTTTTGAGTCTCTGTTCCTTCATTGTTTTTCAGTGCTTCTGTTGTATTCATTTTTGCACACATTCTCCCTCGGTTTTCTCCATGCTGCTCTTTGTCGTGCCCCTCCCTCACAGGGTCTTGTCACTTTCCTTCTTCAGGTGACTGGAGGAGGGGGTCAGAGGAGAAACAATGTTAGAGTGCAATTTAAAGTTTGGGACACACTTTGAAAGCTTTTATTTGAATCCATAGATTGCCTTATACAGGACTCAAATACGTACAGAAGTTAATTTCATTTTGGGACAATTAAAAGCTAGAGAAAACATCCCATGTGCCACTTGAAATCCATCACAAGTTTGCCAGCTAACTACAGGGTTCGTAGTGCTTTTTATGAATACAATTTAAGCACTTTCAAGGTACCCAAAATAAAACTTCCAGACTTTTGAAGCTTTTAATGTCACATGTGACAATGTGACTCGTTTATGGTCAACGCTTACACTTACGGATACCAACAGAGCCTTCTGCGTTTATTTCGGAGCAGTACCTTCGGTAGTCGTGGGGGGCAGTGTAGCAGTGTAGCCCGTATTAAAGTCAGACAGGACCACAGGACAAGAGGAAGGCGTTTTTTTAAAAGTTGTGAGTCGTGAGATGTTTTAAAAAAAAACTTACAACAGAACAGATGAGTGGAGATTGGGCGGTGGCGAAGGAAAAATGGAGGCAACTCTAGTCACGCCCTCTAGTGGTTGTATTGATTAACATCCATGCCAACGTGAAGGGATGCATGGAAGTACAGTATTTGGGCAGTGATGGCTTTATCTTTCGAACGTGATGTTTCTCTTTTCATACGTAAGGGAGCCCAAATGAGCCGTAATTGTTGTTATAAATACAATTGTGAGAAATAATGCTTACGGAATTCCATAATACCCACAGTGATGAATGAATGATGCAGCTTGGTTTATTTTACCAGATTTTCTTATTAACTTTGGTTGTTTGCTTATTTAATTTTTGCAAACTTCGATGGAAGGAGATGACAAATTCGATCATTTCATTTCAAATATAAACAGAATTTTTTTGTTTTTTTGAGTGACTGTGTAGATGAAACACCATATTATGTTAACAATCAAGCATTTTTCAAGGAGTATATTCAACTTTGAGTGTGTTCCTAACCTTGAGACATAAATTACGCAATCTTTCAAGATTTGTACGAACCCTGAAACGACTTTTTTCTGCAAAATGTCACAATTGTTAGTGGAAATCTCTACTGCAAAAACAGCGGCAGTTACACAAACACACAGAGCAACTGTACCTGTAATACTCGTCCTGGGTGAGGGAGTGGTGGTGATGGTGATGGATCCACTGTTGTTCCAGGGCCAGTCTCTGGATCTGCAGCTCTGCGCTCTGGGCCTGCTGCATGGCCTGGAGCTGATGGGCTGCTGACATTGGACCAGTGAGGGAGGACGGCTGGGGCAGGTCACGGAAAGGAGCGCCTGTGAAAAAAAAAGAAAAAAGAGAGGAAAGAGGAGGAGAAGGTGGGGAAACAAAAAGAAAGCGACACCGAGGTCAGTCATCATCATCGTATTCAAAAAGTCTGTTCAGAAACTTTTTTAGCACTGTGGAGTTTTTAGAGAAAAAAACTGAACAAGTACATGGACGAGGAGCCTTCTCCTCACCGAACAGCTGTTGGCGGAGCACCTCGCTGTCAGTGAGGGGGTGAGCCAGGATGGGGGTGCCTAGTGTGGCTCCTGGGTAAGGGAGGCGTGCCAAAGGAGACCCCGACGCCAACGGGTCCATCAGGGGGTGAACCCCGCCCGTCGCTGGATGCCAATGATGTAATAGGAAATACAGGATATATTCAATAAGAGTCAAAGCAGTGAAATTCAAAACAACGATGATTAACACGGCATGAAAAGACTTTAACGCTGCATTTAATTGATGTCAGATTCTTGCTGACACATTAACATCTTAAACAGTTGAACAGTCACAGAAGTCTGGATTCAGTTTTCTAAAGAGGACCACAAGTGTCATGTAAATAGCGATAAAAGCATTTTATTAATTATTAACTTAGTGTGCAATAAAAACAGCGATAAATTACAAAGTTATTCGTTATTTAATGTTTTAATGGACAATAAAAAGAAACCTCGGGAGGGATTTACAAAAACAACACACAACAGCCAATAAGTGCATCATTTTAAAATACATGAAAAAAATTCATAAATAAATAATCAGCACTTGAAAACTTTTTTGGATAACTGGATTCACAAACTGAATTAAGACTACAGATTTTAATTAGGGACTTAAAAGGGCAATTTCCCTGTCCCATTTGTGTTTCCTTCCTACAATTACTGCTTTATAACTATTTTCATGTCATTCTTGGTCCTCCATTGAATGTAACATCAATATTTATATGCTTATATTGAGTTCGATCAAAGAAACAAAAAGCTTCTCTTATTTGTCAGACATATTCTGTTGATTGATGTTAGCAAACTGAGATCTGAGTTAACAAACATCTATAGATAGATATATGCGATAAAACGAGTGAAATTAAACAAATGGTTAAACTCTAAATTATAAATCAAAATATCTCTAAAAATCATATAATTTCTTCAATATTGAACTGGATTAACACACACATTATTTCAGTAAAAGGATAAGGCTGCATTTCCTCTTTGATTTTCTTCTTCTTCTCTTCAGGTTAAGAAGTCTCTTCTAAAAATGTACTTTTACTGGAAAACATATCCTGATAATTTGCCTCCTTTTTTATCATATGTTGTTTTATTTAAGATTTTTGCTCTTCTTTTCGTTTTGTTTTTAAATGTAAAGCACTTTGTACTTTGAGTTGATAAGTGCTCTGACATTTAGTGTGTTATTATTTATATTTATCCCTCCAGTCCACAACACCGATCACAAAGAAAGAGGCTGCTGTTGAGTAGTCAAAAATATTTGTCTTTTCCTAAACAATTTTCCTTGACTTTGACGTTACAAGGTCCTGGAAGTATGTGAAGGCGAATTCATAATAAGGAAGAGACAATTGTGGTGCAACGCTAATATGACTGCACTTACAGTAAGGCTACAAGGAATTGTAGGACAGCATTACCGCCTCTTCTTTCATAAAGGCTGATCAATACCAGTCCGATATCAATACCTTGACTTCGATACCAGTTCCTAAGCAATACTTTTTTCAACACCAGTCTTATGAAATCCCTTTATCCCAAAAGATTACATTACGCAAACACGTGGTGAGCCACATCTCTGGGCATAACTGAGTGTCTTCCCTGCATGCTTTGAGAGAGCCAATCACCAGCACTATTAGATCCTGGCACAACAAGCATGCTGGGTGCTTACTGGCTCACTGTCGCTGATGAGATTATCTCCATAGGTGTTGAAATTTAGTACCGAATGACAAGACATTTTCCGATAATCAATAGTATCAAAGCATTTCAGTCGGTGCCATAAAAGTATCGAAGCTTGACGCCCAGCCCAAGACAGGTGTGATCCTGGCTAAAGGACATAATTAAGGAAGTATTTAAGCACCTTTCCTTTGCATTTGCATTTATCATGGCTGCCACCAAGATGATGCCTGGGCTAAAAAGACTATTTGACTGCAGTCTAAAACCATCAGTGTGTTAGTTTGTCTCTCAATACTTTTCTACTCCTGTGGCAAACCCCAATCCCACTGAAGGTGTAAATGGGTAAAAAATGTGTCATAAGTCTAGTAAGATGCTAAAACAGCTGGGCATTTTAGTTTTAAGCAGATATTACTCGAAGAGGAATAAATATTGCATTTTTTGGGGATTATTTTCAGATGCAGATATGGACACATTTGGTGTATCAATCCAACGTACATGGCAACACAGAATGGGCAAAGAAGGAAGATGTCATCCAGTGCAACGTTATGGCTCTGAGACTTTTTTTGAATAGATTTTTAACTATAGCGAAGGTCTATAGTATGTAGAATATCGCTAACCTTATCCTTTAACTTTTAGTACACAATACAAGGCAGTTGATAGTGACAAGGATAGCATTGTTAGTAGCAGTGGGTACCTGTGTCTTGCTGGTGCAGGTGAAGATGTGAGTGGATGTGTGAATGCTGGTGATGATGAGGTGTCACGTTTAACATCTGGAGACGTCCCAGATTCTCTCCTCCACCTCCTCCACTTGATCCTCCTCCACTTCCCCTCCTCCTCCTCCTCCTCCTCCTCCTCCTCCTCCTCCACCACTTCCCCCCCTTTCTCTCTCTCTCTCCCTTTCTCTTTCTCGCTCTCTGTCACCAAAGGCCGGCAAAGTTGCTCTGTCTCTCTCCCTCTCCCGCTCCCTCTCTCCACTTCTTTCTCGCTCATAAGAGGCAGGAGAGCGAGTGGGAGTGGGGTAGGTCTCAGGGGGAGCGGCTGGGGCAGGGGCGGGTGGCAGATGAGAGGACAGGGAGCTGGGAAAAGAAGAATGGGGGACTGGGTGATGGAGTGAGGCGGCGTTGGAGGTCGGTGGAGCAGGTGGAGGTGGAGGTGGAGCTGGCGGAGGAGCAGTGGGGCCTGCCGGGGCTGGAGGGGCAGCCGGGGGTGCAGATGATGGGTGAGACGGGAGAGAGGGTGGGAGGAGAGATGAAGGGGGTGGATTGGACAGGGACTGAGGGGCAGGAGGGTTGGGAGGTCGAGTTACTGGTGCCAGAGCTGGGTTCTGGAGGTGAGGGGGGCCAGCAGGAGCAGGGGGAGGAGGAGTGCCATAGAGTGATACCTCATTAGCTCCTGCTGCACCTCCTGCAAGGAGCAGTGAGTGTGCATGCGCTTGAGCATTGGCATGGGCATGATGAGAATGAGAGTGAGCGAGGGCAAGAGCTGCAGGATCAGGTATGGACCCTGGTGGGTAAACCCGCTCATCACTCTTAAATTCAAACCCCTGCTTTATTCGCTCTCGATGTGCAGCCATTGCATGCGGAAAGCCGACTCCTCCTAACCCTGCACCCCCAATCCCTCCAGGTATTGGGCCTCCTGCTACACCCGCATGGCCTCCAACACCTGGACCACCTTCAAGGCTGCCACCATACAAAAAACCCAAGATGGCTGCAGCTGTAGCTGCATCAGTAGGCAGGTGGTGCGGGTGGCCTAAAGCGTGGTTCTGGAACTGAGGAAGGAAGAATGAGGGGTGGACATGGGGGTGGCCGTGGTGTACTTGTTGGTGATGTGCTTGGGCACGGCTTGCTGCCCCCAGTGGAGACATAGCATGAGGGCGGGCATACTCGCTCAGGGTTCTCAGCGCTGGGGTGTCAGGGCCCAGATATGGACCTCCTATACCTATTCCTAGTGCCCCCTGAGGGCCAACCACTGTTGTTGCCCCACCCATGGATGGCAGGAGGAGGGAGTGGGGGATGGAGTGAGCGAGGGAGGGGTGGATATGGTGTGCTGGAGGAAGGTGAGCATGCGGATGTGAGGGATGATGCTGGGGGTGAATGGAAGGGTGGGAGTTCCCCGA
This sequence comes from Lagodon rhomboides, assembly GCA_039737535.1. Classification (NCBI taxonomy): domain Eukaryota; kingdom Metazoa; phylum Chordata; class Actinopteri; order Spariformes; family Sparidae; genus Lagodon; species Lagodon rhomboides. The sequence goes on along the minus strand of CM077788.1, from coordinate 22,517,112 downwards.
AGAAGACGAGGAAGAAGATGAAGGGTCAAGGATGATTGAAGACGAGGAGGGGAAGAAGAGAGAGGAGCCCTGGCGACACCCTGCAGCGGCATTGACATCCTTCTGCTGCTGCAGAGAAAACAGTAAAAGACAGTAAATCACATCTGCCCTGATCTGCGTTACTCCCCATCCATTAAAATGATCAATTTAATCTACATCAAATCCATTCAATCTGACACGCTAGATAATTATCACGCTCAAATGTGCACACCTGTAGATGTCGTTCCAGTTCCCTCTCACGCTCACGCTCCCTCTCTCGTTCCCTCTCTTTTTCTCTTAAATCTCTGGCCCGCTGCTCGACCTCCCTGCGCGCCCTCTCAATCACCTCATTCCTCTTTTTCCACAGTTTTGAGCCATCCAGTGGGACAAAGAGGACATCACTGCGGGCACACGAATTCCCACTGCCACGGTCAAGGACCTTGTGAAACCTAGACAAGAGTGACACAGCAATTAGTGGATCATTACTACAACCATCAGGAATCAGAATCACCGTCATAACAGTTACCATTACTGCTAATTACATCTGATCACATAAAGAAGGGCCGAACAAAGAATCAAGAGGTAATTTGGACTTTACCGTGCTGATTGGCTGGCGTGGATGGGAATGTCTACAAGTTTGGGTTCAGGGGAAGGGCTTCTCAGCACGGGTGGTGGGCTTTCACTCTCTTCCCTTTCTTCTATTGGTTCCTCTTTGATAACAGGTGTTGGAGGTGGGCCTGAATCCGAATGTCCATCTCCACCAGGGAGTGAAGAACTAGAGCCAGGGGTCGAAATGCTGTTGTTGTTGACTGAGTTACTAAGAGGTGGAGGTCCTTTGGAGACATTCTGAGGCGAGAGCGATTGTGAGTTGGTATTGCTGCTATTGGGCGCGCTGCTGTTGCTATTGCTGTTAGCCATGTTACCGCTATTCCCATTGGAGTGGTACGTCCCACTGAATGGAGGGTGGTTGTTCAAAGTGCCATGGAAAGGGGGAGGGCGACATCCAGGTGAACAGCTGGATGACACACCTGGTCCAGGAAGTGGCATGTTGGGTCCAGAGGAGGAGCCAGGGGGGAAAGATGAGAAGCCTCCCATCTGATTTGTGGATGGGCTGGGCAATGGAGAGAGAGGTGTTGGAGGAGTCTGGTTGGAGGACTGGTAATGTGGGGGACGTACATTGGGTGCCACACCTGATGGAGGTGGCTGGGTGTGGGAGGTCTGAGGTGGCGGTAGAGGAGCTTGAGGTGGCGGAGGGGGATAAGGAGCATTTGGAGGGTGTCCATGATGGCTGGAAGAGGAGGAAGGAGAGAGTGCAGGAGGTTGATTTGGGCCTCCGCGGTTTTGGTACAGTGCAGACTCTCGCAGGTTTGAGTCTCTCTCTGTGTCTCTGGGCCTGGACTGGTAGTGGGGGTGAGGTGGGTGGGGGTGATGGGCTCCTCCAGGCCCTGAATATTCTCGTCCCAGGTTCGGAGTCACCCCAGGGGGACTGAGGTACTCTCGATTTGTGCCAGTGGAAGGAGGCGCCCCAGCAGGAAAATCTTTCCCTCCAGTGGATGGATATTCTCTGTGAAAGTGGTCCGCTCCAGAGGAGGGGGTTTGTGCCTGGTCCATGGGAGGAGGGAAGTCTCGGTTGGATGAGTTTGGGGGATGTGGGTGGGGGTGTGGGGGCAGGGAGGAATGGGAAGGGTGACTAGGGTTGTTTTGGGGTGATGCAGGTGGGTCTCGGTTCAGCATGGGGGTGACAGGTAGTCCGCTGGTTGAACTTGGGGGGTTTCCCTGGGGGATGGAGTTGTTGTTTGGGTTACTGTTGCCTACATCTCTTGTTTGGCCCCCAAACTCAACCCATCTGCCTCCATCTTTGTCTCTGGGATGCCCCCCTCCAGTTCCATTGGGGCCAAAGTCTCTACTCTGGTTTTGGTTTGGCAGAGGAAACTCCCTCCCTGCATCTCGGTCCCGTTCCCTTTCTCGCTCTCTATCTCTGAAAGCTGGACCAAAGTCTCTTCTCTCAGGACCCAAGGTAGGTCCATCTCTCCCAGAACCTTGAAACTCCCGGTTCTGACCCACTGAAATTCCCCCAAACTCCCTCCCTTGGATGCTGTTGGACCCAGCCATCCCACCACAGTTGCTATTACTATTACCCCCACTACTACTGTTGCTGCTGTTGCCAATGGGAGCAGAGAACTCCCTGTTGATCTCCCTCCCCCCACACTCCCCCCTCCCTCCCCTTTCCCTCTCCCCTGTAGCACCCCTCTCTCTGTCCCCTCCCCCTCCAGCGTACCTGGGAAGGTACTCCCTGTGGGGGTGAGGGTGAGGATGGGGGAGGTAAGAGGGGTGGGAGGAGGAGTGGCGAGAGGACGGAGGGTTGTACACAGAGGGGAGTTGCTGCTGCTGCACTGGGGGCTGGTGCTGTGGTTGGTGTGGGTGGTGGTTTCCAGTGTAACGGCTGTAGCCCCAGCTCCCCTGGCAACCAGTGGCTGTGCCACCCTGCCAGCCGGTGGAGCTATAGTGGTGAGGAGGGTGGGTGGAGGGTTGGGTCTGAGGCTGGGATTGTGGCGGCGGTCCGGTCTGCGGCAACAGGGAAGGAGGAGTGGACTGAGACTTGTCCATGAGCTTGTCTGCCTTTTCTATTTTGTCTCTTTCCGTCTTAACCTCAGCAGGCAGGTTTTGTCCACCAAGCTCCAAGGGCTTCAGTGCAGGTGGAGGAGGAAGAGGAGGGGGTAAAGAGTGGGGAAGGTTAGGGCTGTTATGGGAAAAATCTCCTCCAGAGATAGTTGTCTTGGTCACACACTGCGTGTTGGCTTTGGAATTCATTCTGTTGACACCAAGTGCACTGTCAACTCCAGCCGGTCCACCATACTCGACTTTACACATCAATTTGGAGTCCAGGGAGAAATAAGACTTCCTCCCACTATTGCTGTCATTTGATGAATCCCCTGCTCCACGGAGAGAGGGAGTCAGACCAGAGGAAGAGCATGGAGTGGAGGGGGGCTTAAGAGACGGACAGTCTTCAATTCGTACATCCACTTCCCGCTTTTCTCCGTCTCCACAGGACTCCTCCCCTCTCCCCTCTCGTAGTGCCCTCCTATCCTCTCCCGTCACCTTCCCCACTCCTCCCTCCTTCCCTTTCTCCCTCTCTCCTTGCTTTGGTGAGTCGGGGCCATCAGAATCAGAGTCCAGGCTACCCAGAGGGGATGCAGAGAGACTTGGGGATGAGGAACGATTGTCCTGGTCTATATCTCGCCCACTGCTCAGACTACTGCTGCTATTGGCCAGGCTCCCTACAACTGAGCTTCTGCTGCCCTGGGATTGGCCATCTTCATTGTCACTCTCACGGGATTGGCTGGCAACTGAGGTTGGCGGTGGGACAGTGGAAGGAGCCGAGCTTTCAGTCGAGTGTGTTGATGTTGGAGGGTTTGGGGTAGAGGCTGAATCCTGAGGATGAGGTAAAAATGTATATTTTGTGAATGTGCTATCATTGGCTGTTTCTGTATTTGTAGAAACAAAGAATATAACAATTAACTGGGACTTTTGGATGATTTAGCTGAATCAAAGCTTCATAATTAGTCTTTATATAACAGGTTGATGAAATGTAACACAAACCTGAACTTTCTGCCTCTTTGGAGGAGACACAAGTTCCTCCCCCTCACTCTCTGATGAATCATGCCCTTGTGATCTGCGACTGAAGCGATTTCCAGCCAATTCCTCACCAGCACCTCTTTGCTAAAACAACACAAGACTTTTTAATTCTGTAGTGATGCCTTTGAATACCTAACAGGCCTATGACTGTTTTTAGAACAAAGCCACACACACACATGCAAAACATCATTGTCAAACATAAAACATTTCAAAGTGCTAAGCTGTAAAACACACTATCGAACAATACTGACACTGCAAGGGTATGTCTGTGGCAATCATACTGATGACTCATACGACAGCACACACACACACACACACACACACAAAATTCAATACACAGAAGTAGCTCTTTATTCTAAATGATTGCTGGACTTGCATGCACACACTTATCCTGTAAACTTAAGGCCAAAGCAACGACAGGAGAGAAAAGAGACAAAAGAGGAAGGCGCTAACCGTCTGCCTATCGTTGCGTTCAGGGCGAGTGGGGCTGGGGTGAGGGCGTCTACCCCTTCTCTCCTCGCTTGCCCCCCGCCGTCGCCCACTGCGCATGGGCATCTGCAGAACCCAGAGTCCAGCAAGGGAGGAAGATATGGAAGGGAGGGAAATAGCATTAAATGTTAAAACCGAGTAGAGTTAGAAAGAAATGTGAAAATAGAGTTAACACATGCCAAAGAATGTCACATTCGTTAAATTGAAGGCAGAATGTAGCAGCGGCAACAACAAGTGAGGAGCAAGAATAAAAAAGGGAGGGAGGTGAAAAGAAGAACAGGCCATAATAGAAAGAAGGCAGAAGGACAGAGAGGGGAGGGAGAAAGAGCAAAATATGAACCTGGAATCTCAAAACCAAATAAATTACATCTTAGTCATCCCAGTCATTATGAAATACTATCACATATTGAACTAATTACGATGCAGCCATACTCCCATATGCACGACATAAAGTACAAGAATGAAGCAGGTACACTCCCTGACATCATTGTGAGAAAAAAAAAAGGACTTAGGCCTTGTTCATACCGATTCTTTGTGTGTCCGTGTTTTCATTATGTCTTCTTTAAAACATCCATTTTACAACACAAGCCATTGCCGGGACTGAACTGGTTCCGTTTGCTGACTGACTGGGATGTGTGTTACACCATGAGAGCTAGCAAAACCTGTAAAGAAGCATAAACAAAGAAGGCATTAATAAATAAAAAGGGGCTCTATGTAACAATTTCTAGAAATCTACATGTAGTAATCACTTTTTTTTATTGATCACATGTGAGTGGATTGTAACGCCACGTAAAAAATTAGACCTTCCTCGTCTCTCTCGGTTGCGGACGAGGCACGTTCTTGAGTGCCTCGTCTCAGTGCCTCTCTCCACTCCGCTAACAGAAAGCAACAGTAGCTAACGTTAGTTTAAAAAAGGAAGTCCACTGACATAATAAAGAATAGTCCAAAATAATTGTTTTGGTCTGTCAGCCAATAGAATAATGCAGTTGGAGTCATGTGGTATCCGTGTTTTGTCAGCATCAAGAGTCTTGGTAGTTGCCAGTTTGTGGGGGAAAAAGTATAAAAAAGGCTCCACAGTCTGCACCTAACATACTGTACTGCCCTAACGTTAGATAGCTAGCGTAAGCGATGTTAACATCAGCTAGCGTTAGTAAAGTTAGGTAGTGTAGTGGAAGGATGCAGCAATAAACATTATCTGCATCGAGCAGGGATAGGAAAATAAAAGATTTTATCTTGGAACGCAATAAAAAACCCTCACAGCAGGTTGATCAATAATTGTGAATATGCTCACGAGTGACTTGCAAAGCAATCTAGCTCACTGACAGTGTACAGTACAGTCCTATATTGGTTTCATGATTTATTTTGAATTGCCTAAGCCTGTCACAGTGGTTGAAGGCATATATGTAAATATTAGATTCCAAATTAAATAGCGACAGGGAGATGAGGTGACCACCATTTATCTTCTATTTGCACAGGAAGATCTATGATTATTTATTTAAGATTATTTGATTGTTTGTTTTTCACTGTGTATATCCAGGGGTTCCGCACTTTTCCCACTAGTAGCACTGGTGCTCTCTACTGAAAATTTTAGGAGCACCAGCACAAAATTCAGAAGCACCACTCAAATCGTCATGCAACATAAAATATTCTCTGCCATCTTAACTGGATAACTGATAAATGCTTTGGTAATAAATAGACAATTTCCAGAAATGACAATGTTCTTCTTTATTTTAGAGGGTGAATTCACAAAGTAAAGTAGCTCCGGGCAGCAACATACTAACAGACTATGTATTGATGACTGTATACTGACTGATCAGGAAATCTTTTGTTTTCTTTTGTGATTTTAAAAATAATGTATAAATGTGGTGGCCATGGTAAAACATCAAAAGCAGAAACACTGCTGTTTCACACGATATACGAGAATCACAGGGGGCATACATGCAAGTGCCCCAAGTGCACTGGTGTTCCTAGTTATAAAATGTATTGCACTGTCCTAAAAAATGGTAACAACATGAGACAAAATGGTCGTAGTCCTGAACCCTGGTGTCCTATCTGTGATGTAATACAAATAAAATGAATTAAACGTAAGGTTAAAGTGATTCCAGTGTGTTTTGTTAGTTTTAAGAATATTTTGATGATTATCTGGATGATATCGTGAACTGCAGTAATGTTGGACAGGTTAATTTGCGATGTCAAAATTTCATTTTGTCTCACGCTGAGCACCGCGTGTAGCATTCAAGAATTTGTGACACTATAAAAAAGATCAGAGTTTAAAACTGCAAAAGCACTGTTACAATATTCAAAATCCCAGCATGCTTCACACTGTATTGGCACGACTGCACTCAAGACAGTTTCCTCTCTGCCTCCTGTCTTCACTGACAGGCACAAAAGGTTAGCCACTCACAGTAAGAGAATGCACTGGTTTGGGTGGTATGACATTGAAACAACAGATAGAGAAAAGGTGCTGATTGGTGGACTGCATTTTGGTTGGCAGTCTGCAGAAGACTCCTGCAAACATCTTGGGAACATGCTGCCACACCCCCCTCCTTCCTTCCACCTTCACCACAACAGCCCAAACCCACAGCCACTTGTGGTTAACCCACATGACCTGGTTATGGCCGCCAGAATCACATGCTTATTTACCCAGCCAGCCGACCATTAGGGAAATGCACAATGTCAAGATCCATTATCCATTTGGGTGTGCCATGCTGACAACATAGGTGGACTACTTTTGCGAGGCCTCGTCTAATCCGTTCATTCATGGACCACTATGATGAAAAAATGGCTCATGTATATTGAATGAGGATATAAATAGTGCACACCACTGGATGAAAAAAGGATATATTTAGTGAGCTGATGCACACTCTATAGTAGCGACACACAGATTTTTGCAGACAGGCTCCCTGCTCCACTACACATGGCTATGCATTAATTATTAGTGCATGCTGCAGTGACTGATTCAATCAGTCTTAAGAGCAGAACCTTAACTGTCACAATCACTGCTCACACTTCATATGCATGGAAGACGGGCACATGTCCTCACAGGCGATGATGATGCAGCGGCTTTAATGAGTAGAAAACAGTCAGAGCCCTGGTGGGTTACTGTGCACATCATGCATCTCAGTTACAGGTGGCAGCTACTGGCCTGTCTGTGGTTGTCTGTGGTCAGTAAACAACACGCACACACCAGCCCTACACTGCACATGCATTATCAACAAATTGACCACCGCATGTGATGCAAAGCAGCAGCATGCAGTTGCTGTGCTTACATCACCAGCGAGCGGGCACTGCAACGACTCTTTCTTCTTTCTTCTGCCTGCGAATGTTATTGATACACATGCAGAGGAGACCGGCCGAGGCTGCTGCTGCTGCTGCTGCACAGCCTCGGCGGAACACGGTCCACCTACGACGGGGGGAGAGTCGTGTTCGGCAGCACATACATGTTCACGATCAGAATGGATGCCTCTGCAGGGCTGTTTCTTTCCAGACCCTAAAAAAAGAAAGATGATATGGAATGGCGAATCCCCCTCTCTCTCTCTCTCCCTCTCTCTCTCTCTTTCTCTGTGTCTCTCTCTCCCTTTTTTTGCTCGCAGGAATGTGGGTGCGCGTCGTGCACTCTATTAGCATTAATTCACCGGGACATAATCTCGCCATAACGCAGGAGTATGCTGATAATTAACGCACAAAGGAAAAGGAAAAAAAAAAAAAAGAAAAAAAAAAACATGGGAGGGAGAGCACAAACGTGGCCAGCAGGAATAAGCGACCCAAAACACAAGAGTATAAGCATCCATTTTTTCTCCCCACCGTCTCCTTACCTATGGTATCCAGCGATGCGTGCTCTCACTCTCACTCTGCTTTCCTTCTCCCTTTTTTCCTTTCTCTCCCTCTGTTTGGTCGTTTTATGTTGCACGCTGACACGCACACCTCACAGCCCAGGCGTCTGTCAACAGAGGCTCGGGCTGGCTCATATTGCAACGGGCTCCGATCATAACAATAATGCAGAAGAAGAAGAAGAAGAAGGAGAAGAAGAAAGAGAAGAAGGAGAAGAGGGAGAAGAAGAAAATCTCTTTCTATTCGTTGCAGGGAGAAAACTGGGGTGCCAACTGAAGACTACAAATTGATGCGTACCCTCGCCTCTTCCCCACCCCCTTTCGCCCCCTTTTTTCTTTTTTTTTTGTTGCCCCCCCTCCCCTCTCTCCCACCCTACCTACTCCCCCTCTTCTTCCTCTAAGACGACTTGCACTTTTTTTTTTTTTTTTTTTTACAGGCTACCCCTCTCCGGTCTTACAGTCACAAAAAAAAAAATTTTAACGGAGGGGGTGAGCCGGAGAGAGGGATGCACGTCGGGTGAGAGAAAGGGAGAGAGGAGAGGGCGTGATTTGCATGAGGAGAGAGAGAGAGTGAGAGAGAGAGAGAGGGGGAGGCTTGAAGAGGAGGAGGAGGAGGAGGAAGGAGGAAGAGAGGCGCAGAGAGAGGGCCAAAACTCTGAAGAGGGAGGGGATCAAGAGGGAGGGTCTCTGTGTGTGTGTGTGTGTGTGTGTGTGTGTGTGTGTGTGTGTGTGTGTATGTGTGTGTGGCCTGGTCCCTCCAGAGTCACCTTTACTGTGTGGAGAGGGCTCCGGCTTCACGCTGAATATGTGGCTTTTCTCGCGATGAGAAGGAAGAAAATGTCCTGGAGGGTCTTTGTTCTCACAGGCCTCACCGCCCAAAACGAGCTGAAACAGAAAATATTAAGCTGAGTGTGTGAGCGTTTTTAATGACTTAACAAAGACAGCTCCAACTCGTTTGGGATAATTCATGAATTAACGAACAGACAATTAAACCGTGGTGTGTCTGTCTGTCTGTCTGTCTGTCTGTTTGTCTGTCTGTCTGCATGTCTGTCTGGTAAAAGCTTGCAGCGGTGTGTCCAGTCAAGCGGCTCTGCAGACCTCCTCCTCCTCCTCCTCCTCCCCTCCGCTCCGCTGCTGTCGTTCTCTCCCTCTCTCCCCCTCGCGCAGCCCCCTGTCCCGTCTCCTATTGTGTGGTAACCACGGCAACCCGGCCGGAGACTGTACCCGGTGCGCATGCGCGGCTCCAGTCTTCCTTCATCATCATCAGCAGCAGCCCGGCACGAGACAGGAACAGACGAGAGGGCCTCGTTGCGCTCGCGCTCCCCCCGCTGGTCAGAGGGCGTCACGACCGGCGCGTGCAGGCAAGCCCGATGATCGATCTGCAGCCGCGCGACGTTTCAGTACAGCTGATGTGATGCCGTTAGGGTCGAGTGTGAGCTCAGGATCCAATTATTACGAGTCACAATACTTTAAATATATTACAATTAAAATGAATACATGTAATGAAATATATTATTTTTTGTACAGAACGATGCACTTATCGATCTTCTACTGCACGAGAGAGTGGTGCAGCTATAAACCCACCTGATATTTATTTATTTATTTTAGACAGAAAGCGATAGAGCACTGTCTTTCTCTTGCCTCATAAATAAATAATTCAAAATAGAATGAAAGAGTTTCTATTCAAAATTGTACATATACTATCCTGTAAAAGACAATATTTGTCGTGTTTTCCCTGATGTCAACAACAGATGCTCTTTTTGTGATTGTGGGTGAGAAACCACTGAACAGGTTTTTACAGATTGTTTCCATACTACTGCCTTTTGGCTTGATTTACAGAAATACCTTCCAGAAATGCTTGAAAAAGATGTCACTCTAACAGATATTGATATTTTACTAATCTTTAACAAGTCATACGTCTCCCCAGATGAAATGTATATAATTCATTTGATTATTATTTTAGCAAAATTTTACATTCATAAAATGAAATGACTTGAAAGATTGCCCTCCTGTCACACTTTTTTAAAGTTACAGATTTTAAATCATATTTGACTTCCATTAAAAATTTAAATCTAAAAAAACAGACTATTTAGACATTTCAGATGTACTCCTTTAAGTCAGCAGACCTCTAAACTACTTAATTGTAAACCACTTATGTGTCTAAAAAAGGAGCTAACTAGTGGATAAGAGACCACAGAGGTCAGGGACATTAAACGTCAGCTGAACACAGACCCATCTACTCACTAGTCCGTCTCTACAGGCCGACTTTAGCTACAAGCTATTCTAACTCGAACTTTACAACTTGTAGATACATCACTTTTTAGCGGTGGTGACATTTAAGTCCTAACATTAGCTTTTTACTGCTAGCTATTTAATTTACGTTACGATAATAACAAAAGTGAGGTTCATCCGTGAAGATTATCCTTCTGAACAAAACTTGTTCGCCACAGTGTTTGTTTTAGGTGATATTCAAAAATCCCATGTCGAGAAAACCAGGGCGATGCTACGAGCTGAGTTAGCCTAGAAAAATACGTCATCTCTACTCTACGCCTTTCTGTTGCTTTCACTTTTAGAAGAAACACACATATCTATGGACAATTTATAGGTGTACTACATAACTTTAGGGAGACATTTTAATCAGAATAGAAAGATCTTTACTGACTGATTTTTGTCCGCTTAAACAAACTAAATACACAAACTCTTTGTTTTCTTGACTGAGTAAACTGAATAAAGCAAACTGACCTTTAAAGTAAACACGATTTCATACTGTTTTACTTTGTTCATATGTGGCGGACCCTGCCACCTTTCTAGTTTCAAACAGTGTTCTGGGGACCTTATTTTCCTCATTGTTTATTCAGTCATGGAAAAGATAAATATGTCTGAGTTTGTATTTTTTACCTCATTAATATTGTAAATATAAAAAATCTGAGTTAAAATTTCTCCTCTAAAAGTACTTAGTGCACCTTTAATGTGTTATTATTTATATCGGCTATAATAAGCAGGAATTATTATAAGAATGCCAATATTTTTAATAGCGTTTCCTTCCTTCCACCATGTCAAATCCTCAAGAAAAAGCTTTTTATATCACTGAAGAAAATTCAGACGGTACTTCCTGAGTTCCTGCAGGATTCTTACTCAATTCTCGTTGGCTCTCTTCTAAATTCCCAAAGGATTCCTTCATGATTCTTAAAATATTCTGCAGGATTCCTGTAAGTCCAATTTTTTTTTGTAAGCCATGTCAAACAGCTACTGTGACTTCAATATTTAATGTGCAGTGAAGAAGTGCAACATGCTTGAATGTTTCTACTTTGTAGGGAACATTGCAGCGGTGGTTTCCTGGTTTTCAGCCATATTTTATTCAGGGATTATTTACATTTAGCAAGCTTTTTACTTAATTTGACATTTAGCTGAGAAGCGAGGAATAAATGACACACAGCTCTTCTCATGTCTTTATTTTGTGTCTCCTCTTCCCTTCCCTTCCATCCTCCTTCCTGTGACCTACAAATTGATGTCAGTGCACCATCTTGAAAGGTGTTTCGATTCCTAAAATGCATCTCGAGGAGAGAGGAGGCTTGCCGGAGGAGCTATGAGCGAGGATGCACAGCTGTATCCTTTGCGGAACATCTTTGGGCAAAGCTGGACTATGCAAACCATTGTGAGAGAGGGTTCTGCAATTGTTCCTGTGTATTCAGAGGATGTGAAAACGATGCTCCGAAACACACACATCTCAGTTAGTTAAATGTTTGTTGCCTCGACTCCTCTCTCCTCAGGTCTCTGAGGCGAGGAAAGGAATCAAGGATGTACAAACCGAGAGAGGAGAAAAGGGGAGAGCAGACCCTCCTCTTTGAACAAACACACAGACATCTTTGCTGGAGTTGACATGTATCCATCTCTTTATTAAGCGTAACCTCAACCGACAACGTAACAGACACAACTGCGTGGCAAGCTGCTGAGTGTTCACATCAAAAACAACATGAGGAAACAGGAGGAAGTGGAAACGACAGGGCACGAAAGATCAAAACACTTCTGCTATGAGTCAGAAGGAGACAGCCAGAGGGATCAGGAAGGAGAAAGTGCTCGTCTGCTGAGAGGTGAAACACTGATTTTTTTCTCTCCAGGCTTTGCTGCAGCCGGCTGTAGTCAATTAAGTCAATCACTTACTGAAGCGTGAGGTCAACATACTGTAGCCACAGTGCATTATCTGTACGTTTTTTGAAAACTAATTAGTCTCAATGCTTTAAAGTGTGTTTGAAGTGTTATTATGTAATAACTATGCGTGTGTCAGGGAAGTATAGCATGATTTGTATGTATGCAGGCTTTTCTTGTTTGCCACTGATAATGACACTGGCACTCAGAGGGCGCTGGGGTTGCGGAAGTTGTGCCCAGCGTAACGGGCCTGCTCACCCAGCTCCTCCTCAATCCTGAGAGGAAGAGGAAGTGAGGGAAGGCAGGTTGTGAAACAGCAGATGACACGTAGAGGGAAAGAAGAGGAGAGAAGTCAAAGTGGCGTTAGTGTTATAAGAGATGTTAAAGATCGACTCTACGTACACACACGTGCTAATCAAGTTATGAATACACACCTCATGAGCTGATTGTACTTGGCCAGACGTTCTGATCGGCAGGGAGCTCCAGTCTTGATCTGAAGGGAGACAAAAAATACCAAGGATCAGAGAGAGGCTGCATTATTACCAACACTTCATATTTGGACAGCGACTTTTCACTATCAAGAGATCTTTCGGTTGCTTTTTTAGATGAATCATGTGGTCTGAAAAATGTCAAAAATAAATGGCGCCTACTCCTAAATTTTCTACGACTGATAAACAGCCGCCATACCAAAAGCACTCACATATTTTGGAACTTGTTACTTAAATTTTACATTTTTTTTTTTCACAGAAGAAAACACCCCCTCACATACAACCCCATAATTATATAGTTTTGTTGGTTATGGAATCCTGAAATAAAAATGGCTCTTTGGATAGTAAACGTTGCCAACCATGTCCTACTTAAACACCTAGATAAAGTATTCACATTTCATAGAGAAGCAAGCGTCTGTAATAGTATATTTTGAAGCTGTAATCAGCAAATGTTTGAGTTTTTCCTTGAAGTTATTTAGTAATATGACTGATATTGCGAAAACTGCAATATTTGCCTTCCCTATTTATTACATGACCTTATACTTGAGCAACTTTTGCACAGTGTCATGAAGTATTACTGTTGTTTTGTATTGTTTTGTTTCCAGACTGTTGCAGTGAAATCTTGCTGCAGTGTTGCAGCAAGATTCTCTCCACTCAGCTAACGTTAGTGAGTCCACTAACCTAAACCGACGAGTGGCTTACAGCACAACACACAGTTCCACTTTAAATTAAGGACTTGAGATTGGGCGACCCTCCTCATTGTGTTGTGTGCTGATGTGTTACCTGTCCAGTGCAGAGTCCGACCACCAGGTCGGCTATAAAGGTGTCCTCTGTTTCTCCTGAGCGGTGGCTCACCATCACACCCCAGCCGTTCCCCTGGGCCAGCTTACACCTGAGAGAAAGAGGCAGTTTAACATCGCTCTCACATGGAGGCACGTACAATGTCCATGCATCAAATGCACACAAAACCCAACTCACGCCTTGATGGCCTCTGTAACGGAGCCGATCTGATTGACTTTAAGCAGCAGGCAGTTGCAGGCCTTGTCGTCCACGGCTCGTTGTATCCTGCGTGGGTTAGTGACCGTCAGATCGTCTCCAACCACCTGCACAGTTTATACAACACAGTTACAGACAGACTGAAGTGCATTTTGTAGATTTAACACTGAAGACATCTACAACTGCAGTGAAATGAAATTCAACAACTCCGTCAACCAATTACCAATTTGAAAGACAAAAACACTATGTAAAGCTACCAGAATATCACAGAAACTGTGTGTATATAAAGAATTAAAGGTAAAAAAAAAAATACAATAATTAACAAAGAAGACAAGTAAAAAAAATTGCAGTGTGCAACCATTATGCAGTTAATGGTATCAAGTCTACAGGAAGAATACACTTTGTTGTCCTCTTACCTATCATTGATATTAAAGGGGAGCTCCACTGATTTTAGATGTGATTTAGAAGATCAACGGACATTACAAACATGTGAGTTTGGTGGAGTGGGCATTTACCAGGCATATACACACGGCGGCCATTTTCCTCTGACGTCTAGCTCAGGGTGGGAAGCTCGAAATCTGGTAATTCTGATATTGTTGTGCTGCTGTGTTCGAGATTGCAAGTCGTAAAACGCAGGGAATCTGACAAACTTCTCATTTCACCCCTTCCTAAGTAATCAAACACTGAAAAGATAACTGATGGAGAAAATTATTAAAAATCTATTGAAAAACTATTAGCTAACATTAGCATCCAACCACATACTTGCTAACTTGAATTAACGTTTGATTACATCCAGTGCGTCGAATAAATGTGCATCAATATTAACATTAGCTGCTGACTAATGTTAGCTAATGGGTTATCAAATGTGTCGTTTTACTTTTAAATTTGGCCCGACGTCCTTCCTGATTATCACTCTCTGTTGTGTTTTCAGTTGAGGGATAAATCTGGAAGCAGTGAAATGATAATGATTTGTCACAGCAGTGTGACACTTGAGTGTCCCACCCTGAGAGGGACGTCAGAGGAAAATGGCCGCCGTGTGAGTAGGGTCCATTTGGTTTCATTATGGACGTTGCCATTTTGCAGCCACACCAGCAACTAAAAATCAGGATTTCAAGTTCAACACTCAAAACCCTTTAAGGACCATCTGAACTAATTAACTTCCACATAACAAGGACAGAGTGTGATGTCATACCTGGATGCCCACTGAGGCTGTGAACTGTGACCAGGCAGGCCAGTCGTCCTGGTCAAAAGGATCTTCAATAGACACCACTGGAGGAGAAGAGCGGTGATTATTTATGTGCACAAGTCTAATGTTACCACCCGCCTTGAGAAGCCCTCATTTTTTTCTCTGACTCACCTACAAGTCAGAGTGCCAGTGGCGCTGCCTTTAAAGGTTCTAATGGGAGTAATGTCTTAAAACGCACTCACATTTCACATAAACACACACTTGCCCACACAGGCAGGAAGCACACCATTGACAGGGTAAAGAGCCACATCAGAGTAGGTCCCTGCTGGCCAAATGTGCACTGTAGCGCATAATTAAAACCTCTTTAACAGGCCCAAATGTCAGGAGGAGAGAGGAGGCTGTGGAGACATTACGCACTCTTGTTCTCCTCGTTTATCTGTTAAGAGGTGATGAAAGAAATATGGGAATTGTAGAAATATGAAAATTACGCTGGTGTGTCCAGTTTCTGATAGAAATTCAATCAGATATTAACCCTGACGGTATCTTTCCATGAGCATGTGGAAATCAGTGCGTTTATCTTATTCTAAAGGAACAGTTCACCCCAAAATGAAAATACATATTTATCTATTTATCCATTTAGATTGTTTTGGTGTGAGTTGATGAGTTTTGGAGATATCAGCCGTAAAGATGTCTGCCTTTGCACGAACATAATAGAACTAGATTGCACTGGGCTTGTGGTGCTCAAAGCGCCAAACAAAGAACAACAGCATTGTCTCCTTTTACTAGAAATAATTTCCTGGTTATTCAAGATAATCCACGGACCTTGTTGTGAGCAGTTTTATGAAATAACTATTTTATTTGTACTGAACTACACCCACAATCATACCATTGCGCACGACGAAGTGTGCATCTACTCATGGACGAGAGGCTTGTGCTTGTGACCCGTAACGTTAGTGGTGTCGTCCTCAGGCTGAGCCGTAATGTTTGCTTTCTTAGGTAGCTAGCCTCTCATTCACGAGAAGATGCACGCGTCCTTCTGTGCAGTGATGTGTTTGCATTCTGGTGTCATTTAAAGAAAATAACAAAATAATAAGTGAAATACAACAGCATTTTTATGTCAAATCATTTAAATGTTACTTTTAATTCTCAAAAAACAACACAGAATAATTCACCCTTCAGCATAGAATTGCATAAATCAGTCATTCATTCATGTTTTGCCCTGGACCCTGAGAAAGTTTGTGCACCCCACTGCCCTATATTACCAGCCTTGTTGGGAATTGATGCAGTGCTACAACCATGATTGTCAGAAAAATTGTAGTAACAGGGTTTTGCAGCCCCTTTCCTTTAAAACCGTCTGCGATAAACAGAAATTCTTCTCTCAAGGGCCTCTCCTGAGAGATGTACAGTGGCAGAAACAGGTTATGATAACTAGAAGGGGGAAAAGTGTGAAAGGCTGTCATATATCGGGAGAAATGCAAGAGAATTGTGTCCCTGGGAGGAAACCCAATGAAAAAGGGGAGTCTCCGGTTTGGCAAGTATGCTCCATGGCCGGTATCTCCAGAAGTTGGCAACTCACACCAAAGCATTCTATATGGATAAAGAGCCCTACAGCTAAGAGGAAATATGTGTATTTTAGGTTTTGGGGTAAACTGTCCCTTTACAGGCCCATAATGAATCACACTTCATTTTTTCTGACATGTATTTGACCCGTTTCTGGGCTGAAATCCGACACACAGACTCACACACATCACCTCACACACCTGGGTAGTTGTTGATGAAGCCCTGGTAGATGCTGGCCAGCTCGTCAGCGCTGATGTTGCGGGCGGCGTTGGGCGGGGACTTAAAGTCCAGGTCGTACTTGCCCTCAATGAAAAACTCTGAAGCGGCAACATCCATCCCTATCACCACTTTGTCTGTGAAGCCAGCTTTCTCTATGGCCGTCTTTATCAGCTCCAGGGCTGATGGAGAGAAACAGAGAGATGGAGGTGAAAATCACAGGAAATCTAGAGGGGGACTACTTTACATCATGGCTCTGCTTACCTTCACTGTTCTCTTGTATATTCGGAGCAAACCCTCCCTCATCTCCCACATTTGTAGCATCCTGACCATATTTCTCCTTGATGACACCTCTCAGAGTCTGGTAGAGCTCCGCCCCCATGCGCAGAGCATCACGAAAAGACTCTGCCCCTACAGGAAGTACCATGAACTCCTGCATCGCCAGCCTGTTACCAGCATGGGAGCCCCCGTTGATCACATTAAAAGCCTGAGCCAGGGAACAGAGAGGGAAGATTAGATTGTGTTTTGGGGCTTTTGTGTTTTTGAATAAGTACATTTTTGCACAAGGACTCACAGGAACTGGGAGCACCAGGTCACCGTTTCCTGCTAGATCAGCAATGTGACGGTACAGGGGGACACCTTTCTCTGCTGCGCCAGCTTTGCATATGGCCAGCGACACTCCAAGAATAGAATTGGCTCCAAACTTAGCTGGGAGGACGACACGAGGACGCAGTCAGTGGTGCGGAAACATGTCATAGCTCATATATAAGGCATCATGTTCATGAGATGTGAGTGAGGCTTACATTTGTTGTCAGTGCCGTCCATTTCAATCATCGTGTTGTCCAGCTTGTCCTGCTCCAACACACTGATTCCCTGATGGAAAAACACAACATCACTCAGAGCAGTTCTCAATCTTCACTATATTGATTAAAATGGATCAAATTCTGCACTGCTACTCACAGACTTTATGAGGGCAGGTCCAAGGGTGTCATTAATGTGATTAACAGCTTTGGTTACACCTTAGCAGCAGGACAGAGGGAGAAGGAAAACGAATGCTGTCAGGCCACATGAAAACAGCCTCAAAGCAAAAGCAGACACACCAGCAAGAGACAAGACACAGAAGCACAGACAATACACCTCGTTATGAGTGTTCACCTTTGCCCTTGTAGCGAGTCTTGTCTCCATCACGGAGCTCCAGAGCCTCATAGATGCCAGTGGATGCACCGCTGGGCACAGCAGCCCTGAACACACCTGGCATGGAGAGAAAAGGAATTGGTGGGTGAGGAGAGAGGTTTTCATCCGATACTGATAACTGATAATTAGCACACACAGCCTCCTGCTTTATCGGTGGGTAGATAGTGTGCTTGTAAAGTCAATGAAGGCTTTTCTGACTTGGTATTATTGGCTCCATTTATTGACTATTATTTCACAGATAACGATCAATAGCAGATAATATAATATTTCCAATATCGGTCCGATACGTATCATGCATCACTATTAAAATCACCAATGGCACCTCAAGTGTATATTCACACTCAGCAGCTCTGTTTTGTGCCAATTCAAGTAGTGCAAAGATATAAAGAATAATACTAGATAAATATGTGTACATGGGGTATGTAGGGTTAGATTAGACACGGTAAACTGTGGAGCACATTATCATACAAAAAGTGATGCTTTTGTTTATGTGTAACCACCAATTTTACACATTAAAGTGTGTTTACAGCTCCAGAGGAGGCTGCACGTAATCTGATGAATTGCTTCCAGTGATGTCACTCCATGCTAAGGGCATTCTGGGTAATGTAGGCGCCAGGTTTTGAAAAAGCAGTCCACTGGTCTAGCAGTGCACTCCTATAACACTGTTGGACTCATTATGGAAGGTTTAATGATCAAAATAAATGCAGGAGAACCAGAGATATCACCTTCTTTTTTCCCCGCATTCCTCTTTCTTTTCAAAACCTGGCGCCTACATTACCCACAATCCCTATAAGCCACTGAGTGACATCACTGGAGGCAGTTTATCTACTGACATGCAGCTTCCTTTGGAGCTACAAAAGGCTTCATACTGATTTTTTCCACATTTGTAGTAGTCCTCGCCGAGACCCTTAAACACACTTTAATATGTAAAACTGGTGGAGTTAGCCTTTAAATTATTTATTTTTTTAACCTTTGCCAGTATGCAGATCCACTTCCACAGTTGGGTTTCCCCTGGAGTCCAGGATCTCCCTGGCAACAATATTCACTATGGACATCCTGTAAAAAAAAAAACAACAACAACAAGAAAACAGCTTTATGTAACCATTAGCAGAGCACACAACAACACAGTGCGCACACACAACATGTTGCAATCGTTCCATCTCTTTAGGCTTTTTAAGAGGATGAGGGTGAAAAAGGGAGACGGACGCATATGAAAAATATCAGACAAATATCACATTTCATCACAGCTAACAGTGGTGTTGAGGTGCCCTAATTCTGCATTATTCCCGAGGACTTCACACCCCTCTTCCTCTACCTCACATAGACACACAGTGTGATGATAGTGACGCTGCCTCAGGGATGGATAGCTGTGGAGAAGATGCTCCCTAGGAAGATGCTGGCACGCACACCCACATATACACATACACACCTATATATACAGAGAGAAGGAAACATAAATCAAAAGCTAATAAAGCATACCTATTTATGGATCTACTGTCAACCTGTTCCGGACCACAAGCCAGTTCAATTTTCTGTGCTGTTTCAGTCAGTGAATATGAATATGAACCAATGAAGAGAGAGCAGACGGCGAGAAAACACAGAGCAGGAGGAGGGGGAGGAGAGGGATGGAGGAGGCTCAGAAGGATGGAGGGTATGAAGAAATAGATCAATCTTTTTAAACGTTACCTGCAGCGTGTTTGAAGCCTGCTGGTGGAGAAAGTGAGCGAATGTGGGCGAATGAGAGGGAGAGATAGAGGGAGGGGGAGGTGGGAGGAGAGGGGGTGAAAGCATATGACACGCAGGGGGGAGGGGGAGCGTGTGAGTCATTGGAAGATGCAGAGAGGAGGGGAGGGGACGAAACTGGGAAAGGAGGAAAAAAGGATAGAGTGGCAAGAGTTGCATGTTCCAGTGAAGATGCAGGAACATAAGTCGGAGAAAAAGCAAGACGTGCACTGAAATCTTTCAGTTTTTGCGTTCAAAAATTGTCTTCCTGACTTCTTAAGAGCCCTCTGATTCGTTTGGCACTCCTTGCTGTGCATACATCTGCTCATCTGCTAACTCACAACAGCAGCACTCGAGACATGTGTGCAAATATTGTCTCAGCAAGCTGCTAGCATCAAAGGGTAACATGCCGCCAAATCCAGACGGTGTTGTCACTGCTAGCTGAAAAGTAAAGGTTGGCTGGAAATAATGGAAATAAACATCTGTATATTTAGACGTGGCTGACAGGAATAAAGGAGGAAACATCTAAGCGAAGGCTGATGCACAAAATGAGCTGCCTTGTTGGAGAACTTTAGAGATCTAATGATGGGGATTAAAGGAGACAGGAAGACAGGTGACAACAGCAGTGCATGCTGGAGGGGAGGAAGTGCATTTAAAAATAGTTGAGGTGGATGTAATTAAAGATACAGCGAGCACAGACGGAGGCAGGCAGGGAGCCTGCTATGGGAGTGATTTGTCAAAAGAGAGAATGGTTTTCATTGGCTGCTCCACTTGTGTGCTCCATCTGGATGTCACATGACCTGCAGACATGGTGGCACTGGGAAGAGGAAACATACGGATGGAGGAACATGCAGTTCAAGGGGGAACAGCAGCAGCAGAGTAAGAGATTTGCACACTGAACAGCTGCAGGAAAACCAACGACTGTAAATACAATAACAGAGAAGCAAAAAAGAACCGTATCTTGACAGATTTTGTTGCATATATTCATTGTTTTCAAACTCAATTCGGTTTTCTAAAACACACATTCAAGACATCGGATCTCAAACAACCACAACAGAGACACCTTTTGTAATTATCTAACAATGTTTAATGAACTTTTATTTAGTTAGATTAATTAGTTAACAGTATACAATTCAATTCACTGACACACTAGTGTCTTCACAAACATAAAATGGACTGTACAGCAGATGTACTGTATACTGTAGCACTTTAGTGCAGTGGGCAAAAACACATGTCAAGTTTTGAGAATGAGTATATATAAAGTGAGTGTAGTTAGACCCATGTTTACACAGGGGTGCCACTGTGTGTGTGTGTGTGTGTGTGTGTGTGTGTGTGCAGTGTAACAGTGGAGAAGAAGAGCTGGAAATGTAACGAGCAATTGTGTGGGGTTTTGTTATGTATGTGTGCATGGGTGTGTGTGTTTATGTTGTTCATGTAAAGACAGTCCAGTCATATCAAACATTTACGACGGGCAGTTGTGACGATCATCAACTTCCGTCTTCAGCGTGGTTCACAGCATCGGGGAAATCTTCCCTCCACTCCTTACGTCTGGTCGCTCACCTGGGACACCTGCGGGGACAGTCAGCAGAGACCACAGTGATTAATATGACAGGTTGCATCAAAATTAATAATTCTAGCTCTGCTTCCGAGATCCTGCTGCCAATGCCCTGGTGCCAGATGCTACAGGACAGCCCCAGAGGTCCTGTGTCCACGGTGGGGCCTTCATGGAAGGATAGACTGCCATCGAGGGTGTGGCATTGCCATGAGCAGTATCGGGGGTTAGGCGTTACACAGTAAATACTCATTACCTTTTATGATGTGACGAGAAAGGTAAGCGATAGTTTTCAAGTAATCCATTATGTAGTTATGTTTTTAGATAAATAATCTGTTATTTCACCGCAATTTTTGCATATTTCTTTGTCCATTTTGTTGCTACAGAAAACAAAAAAAGAAAATCCCTGACGCATTTGCATTTTTTCTGATTCATTTGTACTTCTTGGTAGGCAGGACGTGGCCTCTTGCGGACGTGTAAGTGTGGCTGTGTTGTGTTGGTGCGCCGGTCAGCTGGCAAGGCGGCCAGAGCAGAGAGTGGGCAGCCGTTACTTTGTGGAGGTATTCGCATTATATTGAATTTGTGGAGGAAAGAGACAAGAGCATCACAGTAAAATGCAAAAGTGTGCCTGGTTGATAAGCCATAAGGCTGTGCAGCTAATACCGGTCAGGAACCCTCCATTTATGTCTACTGTCATGTAGCCTACTGCAAAAACTTGCAACTTTTTCATTGCAGATGAATTGCAAAAAAAATAGTTATGTTAAATGTTGATAGAACTTGCTAGGCTTTAATATGCGCCCCCTGTACAGACTGATTTTACATAATCAAACATGAAGTGATTAATCAGGAGTTGTGAATGGGATATTGCGTCATTCCTGTTATTATTAGCTTATGATTATGATATCCAATGTCGGTAGAGTCAATAGATTCAAAGGAAGATGTGCATCCTCTGGGCAATATAGGCAGCAACACATGCAATGAATCACAGAGGGGTTTTCATTTTTGGTAAGGCAAAAGTACTCTAACAAGTAACTTTTCTCTGTCTGCAACACTGTTATGTAACTAGTTACTTTCAAAAGCAAGTCTATCCAACACTGGCCGTGAGGAGGTGTACTTTGTCTGCGACTATGTTTATGTGGGTGCTGCATGTCAAGTGCTACATGAATGTCAAGACTCAAAACAATGCATTGTAATGACATGATCAATGTTTTTCACTTCACCTGTTAGTAAAATTAGAACCAGATCCCTGGGCTGAAGTTGACTGATCCCAGCCTGAGAACCAAACCTGTAAATACTCTTTGCTCTCTCTTACCTCTCACCAGTCGTAACGTGGACGGGTTTGAGGCTGACGGTGTCTGGGGGACTCGTGCCGATGGCCTGGTGGGGACGATGAGCTGGGAGGGGCAGTGAGGGCCAGCTGCTGTCCTCCCCGTCGATCTCGGCCATAATCCAACGCCCGGACATTCGGGTTACCGTATCTACCTGCCTCCCTCCTCCACTCCTCATCAAACGCGTCAGCTTCACCTATTGGGGGCGGTGGGCAGGTTATTAAGTGACACAAATAACATATCTTCTCACTGCAGCAATGTCAATTATATAACATTACTCCCTTGTGTCAAAGTGTTTTATTACCATGGAGTTAGCCTAGAACGTACCCTCATCAAGGTTAATAAAGTCTTGGCGCTCCTCGCGGTCTCCGGTGCGGCGATTTCGTGAACGCTCCATGATGTGTGCACGCTCCCCAATGTGGTGACCGATGGCAAGACGTTCGAGGCCACTCTCACTGTCTCTCATGGACTGCCTTGTCTCACGGATCTGAGGTGTGAAGTGATGACAGGTCAGTTTACTAAAACTTGCAGGATGTTCTGTACTCTGGATGAACTCGGACTGAAATGTTTGTATGACAACTATGATATTTATACTGTACATGATCTATTTATTGTCACTACAATTACAGCTGATTTCTTTTGTTAATGAGGCCAGAAGGAAACAGTCATGCCTTGACTAACAAAGCATGAAGGCCACATGTTCTGTCAGTTATTGGAGGTTAAGGAAAGTAAGTATGCGCTGTAATAAATTTAAAAAACTGCAAGTTATTCTCACCCCTCCAGGGCCGGTTCTCGTTTGACTGGTCTGCTGATAAACTTCAGGAGGCCCTGAGTCTGAAGAGGAGTAAGAGATCACTGTTGAAGAGGAAAATGTCTGACAGTTCGGTGAACCGGAGACTCTTTCCTAAAAAAAGAAAATAATACAAATCAAAGATGTTCTGTTCAGACACAGGTTTCACTCGTGAGGGTAAATACTTTCTGCTAATTTGAAATTGCTTGACAGAACTTACCATGTTTCCCATTATTTCTCCCATCATGCCAAACATATCCATGAACCCTCCTCCACCCTGCAGAAATAAATTCATGGAGAGCTTTTAGATTTTTGTTTGATTAAACATCAAGTTTAAACTTGATAAGAGCAGCGCTCATTGTCAGTTCAGTGCCACTGGGGTCATTCTTTGAGCTCTGCAACCACATTTTCAGAACAAAAAAGTTGCATTCAACACACCTTTCATATAGCAAAGAAACCGTTCATGTAATCTTATTCTTGATGACAAAAACAAAGCAAACATGGTTGGTTGTTGGTCCAGTCATTAGTGGTAATGCTGTTAATAATTTTCTCAATTCATTGTCCACTGGCTTTTGACCAAGGTGTATGCCTGTGTACTGCCTTTCACACAACGCTGCTTTGTACCTTAGCTCTGCTAAGTAGTGCTGTTGTACTCGAGATCAGTTTTGGTCTTGAGACTGGTCTCCAGACTATTTTTTAAAGGTGGATGGTAAAAGCACAGATAAGGAAGGTTAAAATCAATAACATTAAGTTGATTTTTGCTCCTTTGTGCTCGTTAAAGTCTTGGTCTTGTCTCAATATCGGTACAGTCTGGTCTAGGTCATGACTTTGTCTCCATTTACGAAGTCTCAACTACAACACTGCTTCTGATAGAACAAGTGTAATCTAATATCAGGAGATACTTTTAAAACATATATTTTCTATTTTTGCAGGTATGGAAGGAGGTCTTAAGATGAGCTACTCACCATTCCCATCATGCCAAACGGGGCCAGTGGACCAGCCTGGAAGAAAATGCACACATTAAACTCAAAAATACAATTTAGCAAATGAGATTTCCAAATCAGTGAGACACACAAAACATATGAAAACAGTCCATCAACATAGACAGTTACCTGTCTGCGTGGTGCACGGGGTGGCTGTATCTGGGGGGCAAGGGCAAAGGGGTCCATGCCAAATGGTCCAAACATGGCCCTCATCTGCTGCCTATGAGCTGCAAATGGATCCCTAGAAGAAATAACAGATTACGCTAAAAAATGTTTTACTTCTTAAGAGTTTCTGTGAATTGACTGAGGGTAGCTGGGTGGCCAGACTCATGTACAGAATGTGAGTGCAAGCTGAAAATAATATACAGAGGGAGGCTTGTTAAAGTTACGAGTAGGACGTGACGGATCACTCGGGAAAGAGTGAATGTGTCCATATTACAGAAAACCTTGGAGTACTGAACACTGGCATAGAGTCTAATCTTGTTTATCAATTCTTTTATCAGATTTGGCTTCATTGGCCAAGCATGTATAAAAAAAACTAGGAACAAGGACTCCGGTTTACATTACCCTGTGTACTCTGTGTACTGCACAGAAACAGACATAGAACAAACAAGGACAACTAATAAACTGAGCAAAGAGGTAATAAGATGATAAATAATAAATAATAGGAATTGTGAATGTTCAGGACTGTACTGTAGCAACAGCATGTGAAGAAAATAGTTGTGTGTACAGTATATTAAAAAACACCATGGCGACCCCATGAATGTATACGACATAAGTCTGTCCACAAGTCAAACATTCTGTACAAAGTACAAATACTGCAAAGAAGCAATAAAGGCAGTGCACAGAAATATGAAATAAACATTGGTTAAAATATGTTTACATTTGCACACACATTATCAAACGCTGATGGATTTCAATCCTTATTTGCACCATTTATGGATTGTATTTCATCTATTAAATAGCTTTTATGACTGTGTTGTAATTTAATTGAGAATGCCTTTTTTAAAAGGAAACACAGGTTTTGTAAAACAAACATGTCTATTTTTGTCAAAGTAAGGTGTCACTTTGGAATCAGCACCACACTCCAGATTTGTATCTGTCTCAGTTTTAAAAATGTTAGAATGATAGTTCACTCTACGTATTAACAGTTGTTTAAAGTTCTTAAAGTTCTTGCTGACCTTGCTGCTAGTAATCAAATCACACCAATGTCCCTTTTCCCCCAGTAATTTTGACTTTAGTTGCTCTTGTTAAGCTGCTTAGTTCCTACTTAACCCTACTTGAGTCTTATATGTATTTCTTACTATTTATTTTGTTTGAGTTTCTCTATTTATTTTTACTGATAATTGTCCTGTTGCTGCTGTGACAACCAAATTTCCCCTCTGGAGATAAATAAAGACTTATCATATGAAGCAACTAACACCTATTTTTAATTTTGGTCAATCATTTATTATCTTTCTACAAAGTGTTAAAAATGAAAAATGTCCAAAACAAGTTCCCAGAGCCTGAGATCTTTATCTTACAATAATATTAAACCGACAAAACCACAGGTCCTCACATTTAAGAGGCATTTCCACTTAAAAGTCATAATTGTTGCCAATTAATTTTCTGTCAATTTACTAATTAATTACGTGTCAAACAGATCAACTACAAATCAAGTCATACATTTGAGCATGATTTCCTACTTTTGTTTTACTTTCAAGAGCATGGAAGGAGTTTTTTTTAAAAAGACTTCAATACACAATCAACGGAAAATTGTTGGACAACTACTAATAATTGAATAATAGTTTTAAAACAAATGAAACAAACTTGCTCAAATGTGAAAATTTGACACTTTTCTTGTCATACATGATAGTAAACAGGAGATTTTGGGGTTTTGGACTGTCAAACAAAATAAGACATTAGTAAACATCACATTGGGCTGTGGGGAAAGTTAATATTCTTAACATTTAAAAGACACAATAGTTAATTGAGAAAACACTTTACAGTGATGGTAATATATTTCTGACCCTCAGTGGCTTTTATCTTGTGCTGTTACTAATGGACAGTGATAGAGTGACAGGTGAGGAACATGCTGGAAGGAAACTAAAACAGAGCCACCTAAGTTTCAGTAGAAGTGCATTATTCAACAGTACTGATAAAGCATGTCTGTACATGGATCCAGATTTACTCGACCCTTTCAAATCCGTCTGTTGTGAGTGCTAATAAATATACATTTTATTTGCAGCAATGTTAAGCATCCCGTGCACTTGGCATCATGTAGGAAACACTCTTTAGGTGTTATGTAAGGGGAGAAGATCATCCACCATCTGACCCTAATTAGCTAAATCTAAATCTCAAAGTTATGTTGGAAAACAACGTTAAGGTTTACGTGATGATAATCTGATATTTCAGCTTCTGATTGGTTAACGGAGTCCTGTTGAGCTTTGACAGCTTTTTTTTGTTATTGTCTATCCAATATGGTGGACCACTGTAGGCCCCCACAGCTGGCTACAGTAACGTTAGGTACCTGCTGAAGACACAGAAAAAAATGACCTAGCGTGCCAATATGCACATTTTTCACCTCCTGCAAAACGCACAGTGATAACAGTGTCTTAACTAAATGGAATTAAGGTCAATACTTACATCATGAAGGGGTCGTCATCAACGTCATTCAAGAACCGAAACATGCTAGGTGATTTAACTCAGCTGGCTGATGCTAGCCAGCTAGCTAGGTAAACAGTCGTGTTTTTCAACGATGAAATAAGATGACGGACGTTTACTAGGGCTAGGTTGAAATTAAGGACCTTTTATCAGCTCCGTCACGAAAGCCCCAAATCACTGCTACTGTTTATCAAAGTGACAGACAGCTCAGTCTCACAAGACAGCAAATTCCAGAAACCTGGACCAAACATGAAAACGGAAGTCGGTCCTCTGACAAAGAGAAGCAACTCTGCTGTGAAGTTAGCATCAGCGCTAACAACAACCACTTCCGGTTGCTATATTTTTCAAAATAAAGTATTTCCGTAGAGGCTTTGTTGAAATAATATATTATAAAATGAAAGTAATTGTTCTAATATATATACACGACTCAAAATCAGTTAGGGATATTGGGATATTTCAGTGTTCCACTTGTTCATTCTGTGACATATCTGCAATTTTATATTACGTTTTTTTTTTTGGTCCCCAAAGATAATGAGGCACATTTCATTTGACTTTTATTGCATATCCATGCACATGCATATATGCACCCACATCCCAATATCCCTAATTAATTTGGAGTAGCTAGCTGTAAATATAAATATATGAGGGGTAGACGATATTCAGCATTTTCCGATCATTGCTATCACTGATTTTTCTGTCAGATTGCTGATAAAATAAACTAATTTAATGTTCTACTTTGGCTCTGATGCAGCATCCTCTCACACAATGTCCCGCTTTCAGCAATATCTGATTTTGACCCAAAGACTCCCAAAAATCGTTTTTTAGCATACTTGATTTCTAATAATCAGTATTCGTATTGACCCTGAAAAAGTCACATCAATCCCTAAAATATAATTTTGGGTGTGAAATATTGTGAACTAAATTATTACGAGAATATTTAATTAATAAAGAATGTAATAATTGACTCATAATTTGGAGTTAATTCTATAGAAGTTGAGTTTATACCAACAGATGCCAAAAGAACGGTATACTATTAGATTTAGAAAACATTTTGACTGGGAAAAGCACTGGTTACACTAAACGTGGCTCATGTACTCATGTACAGTGAGCAGGTGAGCAACTCTGAGACAATTAAATGCCACCATAATTAAATTTATCATTTACACCTGTATTTTTTCCTACTGTGACACATCAAACTTCCTCCATGAAATGGCTTATTAAGGAGGACCAAGACTGCAGGTTCAGCTGTGACAATGTCATAGTTTGATGATTTCAAATGTCTTTATTTAGCCTATATTTTTGAGTCATTGCAGCATATTGTTCTCAGAATCAACTTTAGTGGCCAAGAATGTTGAATTAATCCGGTTGTCAGGAAGGAATGATGGAATATGATATTGGTTATCATTCTTTACACAGAGATGGTTTTGTGCGCTTATATTGAAAACACATAAGAAATATACAGTCTACTTGGACCTGTATATGACAATGAAAGGATATTATGTCTATGCTATTGTACAATGTCTTTTGCACTATTATGTACATGATTTAGTTCAGCAGTGTTATTTCATAGGAATTGTTGAATTGTTAATAGCGGAAGTTAATGGAGAAAATCAGCAATAAATCAGTTATCAATATATGACAGATATACCCAGGACTCAACTTCTGTTTTGGTGATAGGAACGTCATACATGTGAATATACTACTGAAACATGAATGCATCAGTAACAATAATGCATTAATGCAGTATATATTAATAAAACTCTGACATGGGCCTGTTTTTCTACGTGATGAGTGCTCTTACTTTGATACTTTAGCAGGGCTACACTTAATTTAAGATTACAGACAGACAGACAGACAGACAGACAGACAGACAGACAGATATCTGGCGTGTGCGGTTCTGTCCAGCAGGCGGCGGTGTTTCGATTCTGCAGCATCGACCGTGGCTCGTTTGTTCTGCGCCTGCGCAAAAAGTAATTCGACCCTCAAACCCGGATGTAACCAACGCCTAACCTGTCTGAGGAAAAACGGTGAGTAGAGTTAGAAAAACAGCCTCAAAAAACTATTTATGCTTTATTAAGCTGCGGGACACATGTAGCAGTGTCCCTTTGACTATATACAATTTCTACCGAGAGGGAAAGCTTGTTTATTGTTTTATTTTTCATTAAATTCGCGGTGTGTTAAAGTTTCGTGGCCATCAGGTTAATTTAGTGTTGGCTAACATCGATCTAGTTAATGAAGTTGTCATAATCACTACCGCTGGTTGAGCGATTAGTTTCTTGTGTTTGTCGTTAAACATTGAGCTTTTCCTAGTATATGTATGTATGTATGTATGTACGCTAACTGAGGTAACACTGACAGTTGACAGACTGTCTCTCTTTATCAATCTCAGCTAATACAATCACTTATTAACTAAAGCCACAATCAGGCTCAGCTACAGCTGGTGGTTTCGTGTTGGTTATTGCCTCTAAATGTCACGTTTCAGCACTTTTCAGCTCTCAGTTTGTCCGATGAACTGCTCATTTAGCGGAAGTGTGGGGCAGTATCCGCTTCTAAATTAGCTTCATTGGGCTAATAGGCCATGGGTGTGTTTTTTTTCTTTAACATCTCTGGTATGTAGCCTATGCGGAAGTGATTCACCATCATCAATAATCTTTGGCATGCACATGTAATAACAAGTACAGCACGACTGACGTGAAGACTTCTTCTTTTATCCTTCCCTACCCTCAGCCACTGAGAACTCTTTTTACCTTCCATCCAAAATAATACAAAATAGGAATAATAGCATTACACCTTTAAACTGTGTAAAGTTGTCAGCTAATTCAGAAATTATACTTATTAAACTATACTTTTTCCTTTATTATGGAGGCCTAGTTACTCACCTGTAGTAGACAAACTATATTATTTTACAGTTGACTCTACCTCTGTCTGTGTGCTTACAGCTCACAGAAAGAAGATTTCAATCTTTCTTCAAATCTTTCCTGAACACTCAAGTAAACATACAGTCTACTGTCTCGTTCACCCCAATTCTATAATTTAAGGCTAAAAAAACACCTCTATGTAAAATGTAATACAGTTCAACAGTGAATCAACATCCCTCCACAGTTTCAACAAAAACTGAACATTATCATGAAGGTACGATCCAGTAGATAAAGAAATTATAATATTTAACATTTAACATTTAAGGAACATTCACTGTTGTGGCTGGTCTAGGTGGAGCCATGTTAAGTAATTAATAGTCTACATAGTCCATGAAAAAAAAGTAAATGTAAGTATTATTGGCAAAACACAGTATCAAAAGTAAAAGTACTCTGCAAAAAACAGGCGGTGTAAGTGTTATTCTACTATGTACTTTTTTATCAAATTCACGCATAATTATGTGGACAAGTTATCGAGCCGACACCCACAACAATATCTGATTGGTAACACATCACAGTTCATAGCCTATAAACACTGAATAGTCTGAATATGCAAAGTAACTAGTAACTAAATAGATGATAAAGTAACCAAAAGTACTCATACCTCAAAATTGTATGTTACACTTAACATTGCCTGTCCTGTTGATGTTAATATGTTGCCATATTTCACATTTTTCCACTCGTATATGAGGCCATATATATCATGTTTTCTTTGTGGAGATGATATTTAGACTTGTTGTGCATAACTTCCTCTCTCAGTGTGTGGCTAAATGTGTGGTATACTGTATTCGTCAAAACAGTCTTTTGATGTTTCCTGTTTTGTCTTTGTCCCTGTAGATGCAGACTATAAAATGTGTAGTGGTAGGGGACGGTGCAGTAGGAAAGACCTGCTTACTGATCTCCTACACAACCAACAAATTCCCCTCGGAATATGTGCCCACGGTAAGAAGGTTTAATATAGATCAAGTATTGTTAAAAAAAGTACTCTATGTTGAGGCACAACCACACTTTCCTTTTAATACTTCTTCATGACTGAAATATAATGGAATCACACAAGCTGCATTTTGTTTTTGTCAAATTATTTGTCCTCTTTTCAAAGGTTTTTGACAACTATGCAGTGACAGTGATGATTGGGGGAGAGCCCTATACACTTGGCCTATTTGATACAGCAGGTAACACCAATGTCTTTGCAAGTCTCTCTTTATATCTCTAAACTGTGTTACTCTGAAACAAAAAGAAAAACATTTCTCTTGTGATTGTTGTTCTCAGGTCAGGAGGATTACGACCGGCTGCGTCCACTCAGCTATCCACAGACAGATGTATTCCTTGTATGTTTCTCCGTTGTCTCACCCTCATCATTTGAAAACGTCAAAGAAAAGGTCAGTTTTTAGGTCATTTTTTTGACTATGACTTTTGTTGTGAAATCTACTGATGCATCATTTGTTTGACAGACACGTAGAAGTAGGATTCCTTTCATTATCGATTGTTCAGCAGATTATTTTCATAACTGTTTGATTATAGAAAATGTAAGAAAAATAGTGAAAAATATAAATCTAAATTTCGTTGTTTCTTATGATGGCGTCACATCAAAAGGCAGAGGATTGAGCAGTACAATACAATACCCGAGTTATGGCACTGATATTAAAAAGACAATTTGTAGGATTCCTGACACTGAGAAATGAACTTTTATTTTCATTTAGAGGTGTAAGTGATAACATTCACCCACTAAATGTGGCACTCCATTTCTCCCCTCCCATTGCATTCACGTTACAACACCGCTGTTGTTCAAATCATCTGCCCCCTTAAGTTTTTTCCAGTTTGTGCACTAGCTTACGTTGCTCATGCTAGCTAGTTAACATTAGGGCATTACAGTATGTCCGGTTCATACTGTCGAACTCCTGATAAACATTGGAACTGGACTGCACTGGAACCAACTGTTCACACAGACAGAAACAGAACAATCATTTTGGACCCGAAAAACATTTTAAAATTATTAATTCAAAGTCATAATATTTTTTAAGGAAAAGAGATACTTTTATTCACCTCCCTTGAACAAGCTCTGGTAATATATTATTTTTGTCAAATGATTTGTCTAGATAAAAATGTTATCAATATGACCTTTAACAAAAAAGCAGTGCAAAAAGTTCATAAATATTAAATGTTCTCTCAAAATAAACTGAAGAAGAACGTTCTTATGTACAGACAATTTTCTGAAATTTGCACAATGTTGATTTAAATGAGGAACAATCTGATCAAAGAATAAGATCAAGACTAGGAATACGACCAGAAATTCAATGCTAGCTTCAGACATATTTTACAGATATTTTGTGAAGGAAGGAAGAAAAAGTTTATTTAATCTTGATATCTTCTTTTCCCCAGTGGGTTCCTGAGATTTCTCACCACTGCCCACGCACACCCTTCCTGTTAGTGGGCACACAAGTGGACTTGCGGGAAGACAGCAACACGATCGAGAAGCTGGCAAAGAACAAACAGCGCCCCCTATATCCTGAGGCCGGAGAGAAGCTGGCTCGTGAGCTGAAGGCTGTCAAATACGTGGAGTGCTCTGCTCTGACACAGGTACGTGTGTGACCGTTGTTGCATTGTCATGACACGGTCGAACTGAAATCAGCAGAGTTTAATTTTTGCTCTGCGTCCTGTTTTCTGTTCTTTTCAAACAGCGAGGGCTTAAGAACGTGTTTGACGAGGCCATCCTGGCGGCCTTGGAGCCTCCTGAGACCAAAACCAAGAGAAAGTGCATTCTGCTATAGATGAACAACGACAGTGAGAGGTGTGACAGTATAAGAAATCGGCTGGGTGAATCAAAGCGTCAGAAAGATCAATGGCCATTATGAAAAAAAAAAGGACGAAGCAAAAGGCGAAGGGAGGTACAATGCCATTGAGACTTATCCTAATACAACTGTACACTGATTGTGCCTTCAAAATAAACTTTGAAAGAGGCTGAGGAAGCAAAACTTCAGCTAGCAGTCAATGCAGCAAGTGTCACCTATCTCTTTTTCTGAAAGCTTTTAAAAATTGCAGTGTTCTCTCTACAATTACTCAGGTGGGGCGGGCCCCCCCTGCCTGTCTCTGTCGCTCCACTTAACAGAAAAGAGATTCTTTTATTTAGTCGCCTTCGGCCTCGTCTGTGTTTGACTTTTTATGGCTTATTAGCGCTTTTAAAACCCAGTGATGGGAAATAACAATGGGAAACACTTTAAACATTGAGTTTTTTTAATGAACTTCGGTTAGTACATTTAAAGGGGCAACTTAATGTTTAGTGGTACTCTATTTGCTTTCTTTTCTGACCCTTATGGATTGAATAATGAAAGCACAAGAGGTTTATCGTCACTCCAAACTAAGGCAAATGTCTGTAATGCTTCCTTTCTTCCAATTCCCTGAGACTTCTGTGGAGGCCAAGAGCTTTTTCACCTTCAATTTCCCTTCTTCAGTTGACTCACGAATTTCTATTTTATTCTTCTTTTGTGTATATTGTATTAATTCTGTGACTCTGTTTTGGGAAATTTTGTTAGCAGTTATTCACTTTGAAACTTGAGTTTTTATTTTATCAAGATTTTTTTTTATTGCTAAACAACCAACTTTGAGCGATGGATAATATAACAAATTAAGTTGTAATATTGTAATATTTTGAATAGATCTTAATCTTGACAGAGATTGAGATGATAACCTTTGCTAGTAAAATTCTGGGTGTTTGTAATCACAGGATATTTTTAATAAAAACAGTTTAATGACATGGGGAGTAGCCTTTGTTTTGTGTGTTTGAACGAATGCTGCATGTACATCAAATCGTAAGAGATAAAAACCATGGTAAGGGTGTTGTGTGGTGTGAACAAACAGCTGTGTATACATGGTTATTGTCACTAAGCACGTTGTGTATCCTTGAGGCCTAACAAACGTGTTAAATTCATTTCCTCATTTCCAGAATTTGAATATTTTGAAACCTCAGCAGGCAGTCCTCTTTCTTGCCTTTTGCTGGTACATTTAAAGTCAATCGGTCTAAACTTCAATCTGTCTTTCACAGCATGCATGCACAATGTTTTTTGCGTTTGTTTTTTTTAAAAACTTTTTTGTATTCAGGGTTGGTTCACTGAGAGCAATGCCTTCTTTTCCAGGAACACCCTGATCATGTTCACACATGTACACATTCACATCTGGAAGCTGCTCGGTGCTACACAGCAGAACTACTGGCCACTGAGCAGTTCCACTGAAGTGGTTGGGGTTAAGCTGCCTTTCACTTTCCCCACTCAGATTTATCCTGCTGGTCTGGGGATTCTAACTGGTGACCCCTTGCATGGTAATGAAAAAATATCATATAAAAATCTGCACATATGTGGACACAGCTCATGAACATTTCCAAACTGAAAATGAGCACTTTCCATCCTTAAGGCCGGAGATACACTTGCTTTTAACAATGCATTAGGACGTGCATGAGGGCTGGCCTACGTATCCTTTGCTGATTGGAGCGTTGGTTGTGCACGTCCTCTGAAAAATTAACACTATGCGTCCGCAAGATGCAAGATGCACATGAGTGGTATGAGCAGTGCCAGTAGGAGGATGTGACAGGGTCATATTTTTGATTCTGATTTGGGGCATATACATAGAGTATATCTCTCAAAACATTGCTCCATACTGCCTCCAGTGGCCAAAAACTCCACAGTGACTCTTTAACTTTGCAGCTTGCCTTCGTGCCTCAGTGAGAAATTTGACTCGTGACAATATGTTACACACGTCCAGTCAATAAAACAAACTCAAGAAACGCATATTTTGGATAAAACTACTGTATTTATTAGATTTTTTTTGAACAGACCTAAAAGCACTGCTTGTACAGGAACATACAGAAGAGTTTCACATGGAGGTGAGGGACAAAAAAAACACTGATGTAAGTAGAAGTTATTCTTGCTATTTAAGATACTGCTGCTGGAGGCTGAAGTGAAGCAAAGACTCAGATATATAAATAAATAAACCAGAATAGAGAAGAAGACATAAATACAGTCAATGTTCAAAGACCTGCTAGTCTATGACACAACGTGAATAGTTTGCATAAAATCAAAATAGTGCTGCTGTGTTTCCCTGTTAGTTCTGGTTACGTTCAGCTTTAAAAGCTTTGTCAGTTCAATGTGAGATTAACTGTTGAGTGTGCTTGTGTGTGTTTGTGTAAATGCCCACCTGTCGGTCTCTGAAGGTGATCTTTGTTTCTACTTCTCTCTCACTATTGTTGAAAATGCTCTCAGCCAGACAAATAATTTGGAGCTAAAAGTGTGAAGTAATTACTGTGAAAAATTATTGCTCTTATCTCGCGTTTGTGTCTGTCTAGTGGTTTGTTCATGTCTTTCTGCTCAGGCGGTTTGGTCTCGTCTGGGTCCTCTCAGACTCGGCAGGTGTGAATGGTGACTGTGTTCTTGCACTGCTGGCAGCGGACTGAGCAGCACCAGGAAAACTTGCAGGAGCAGCGCTGCACCACCTCGGCCCGGCCCGCTCTGTACCCCGGCCCGCAGCACACCAGCTCACAGCCATCTGGTGCCAGCCGAGAGGTTCCTGGGTTTGTTTCAGAAGAGAGCGACATCAGTTTCTGTATTATTATTTTTTTGAATAATGCGTTGCATGTTCTCAGTTCCTTTCCTGTGAGATGGTCTTGCTCTTACCATTACATCTCCTACCGGCAGT
Source organism: Lagodon rhomboides (assembly GCA_039737535.1). NCBI lineage: Eukaryota > Metazoa > Chordata > Actinopteri > Spariformes > Sparidae > Lagodon > Lagodon rhomboides. The sequence continues at coordinate 22,481,738 of CM077788.1, read as the reverse complement.
CCCAGGGATACCGTTGTCAGGGTCAAGATGGCAGAAATCCGGGGAGGGCGCAAGGTACAGAAGGTCTCTGGCAGCAGGAGGTTTGACCTGGGGGTCACGGGGGAGCAGGGCTGTCCTGGATCCTATGCGGGTCAGGCGAACCTAAGAGGAGGAGGTGTTGAGAGAGTTAGAAAGACTGTGAAACTCCAAAGTTTCACAGGAGGTTGTGGTGTTCTCTGATACCTCTGTGGCTCCATCAAAGCGTTCCTTGAGCACGACGCCAACACGCCTGAAAGGGGGCATGACCTTCCAGCAGGTCCTCAACTCACAGGAGCCAGAGACGCCATGACACTTACACTCCACCTGCATGTTGTGAAGGATGGCCTGAGGATGAGAGGATATGGAATATAATTGTGGCTGCTGGGCTTTTAGGTAACTCCCAAAAACAAGACCACATTACCTCTATCCTTCCCTCTCTTCATCTGTTGCCACTTTTAGAAATTGATTTTAAGATTTAGAGTTTTCAAGCTCTGCAGGAGTCGGTAACCTCAGACCCTCAGCTGTGTCCTCCCTGTCCATTCCTAAGTCCTGCCTTGACACAAAATGTGACCTTTGCAGTAAAGGCCCCTCGCTTATGGACTCACTACCTGAGAATCTACGGCGAGCAACTTCAGTGTCCTGTTTTTATATAATATTACTATTTATAGTGTACATTCAATTATTTGTTTTTATGATTGATGTACTTTTAGCTATTTTTGCTATTATCATTTATTAGTTTGCTTGTACTTGTTTCTTTTTATTTCTATGTAAATACTACATTACTCTGCCTTTTATTATTATTATTATTATTATTATTATTATTATTATTATAAGGGAATCAGATGGCATCATTGGAGATGAACTGAGAAGCTGTCGAACACCCCTTTGGAGAACTTGGTGGTTAGCAGACGTAACTAATGAATGGGCTAATACGCTGATCACAGGAACAGAACGAGGCTGTTCAAGTGCAGCATACATCCCACAGACCGCCAGTTAAATAGGTCTCTTCTACGAGAAGACAATGGAGTGGAAGCGCTGCTATTTCTGGTGATCACATACAGGTGACTCCTGGTGTACTCTACTTATTTCATCTTGTGAGGGGCTTATGCATGGGTTAAATATAATCTTTATAAAAAATATAACGTGGTAAGCTCCTTCAAAAAGCTTTCCAAGGCACGCTGTCGGATTTGTGTCAAATTAAAATGCGTTGGTCTGTTCTACATGTTGCTGTGCATTGTTTAACGCCCTCCACTGATGACACATCCTTTACAGCAATGGCTGTGCTCAAAAGTGGTGGACATGTGGGCTGGTCCGCTAGACAGCGCCGAGGTTCCGAGAGCTTTGAACAGAGCTGGTTCAAGAAGATTTGTTAAAGGACAGCTACCACCAACCTTTCGACCAGCCTCGTTGTTATGGAGGTTCATGAGTGGTCGCCCCGCTGACAGCCCTTTGGCGCGTTCTGGTTCATCCACAAATGTTTGGGAGAAAGCCACGCCATAGGACAGGTTGTCACTGCACCCTGACCACTGGAAACCTGTGGAGAGAGAGTGTGGAGGATCATTTCACCCTTGAAACAAATGCACATTTAAATTTAAAGCTGAAAAAGATGGATTGTAACTCAGCTCAGGCGTAGTACCTGTGACAGCTGATGGGAAAATACCTGCTGTGACATCACTTCGAGGGACAAGGACATTAGAGCTTCATACTTTAAAGTTTTAACCCAACAGAAAACAGTGTAGCAGCAGTGCTTATGGTCTCCGTGTGACTCAGTGTGGATTTTTCTGTTACATTTTCATGCAAGCTCACCCTCGGGGCTGACCCCCCTGACCTTCCTGTCACAGCCACACCTCTCCAGCTCCCCGCGGGTGCAGGCCCGGGTCACAGCCACTGCCACGGCTGCTGAGGACAGAGCATGCACAAAGGCCGCCTCACGAGTCCCTGCATCCAAAATAGAGATGCAGAAATTCTTATTCTGAAGTGCACATGAGAGTTGCCAAATGTGTGGTAATTCTCCGTGACACATTTTCAATTTACCTTGGTTCATGACTCTGCCAAATACATTGATCCCACGTGGGGTGGTGGAACAGTTCCAGCGGCGATTCCTGAACTGGTGCTGGCACTGAGTTAGACAGTAACATGCAAAGCAGTGAGATCGGGGGCTCTCATGTAAAATTCATCAGGCCAACACACACTAATAATGCTGATAATGATAGCGTTGTGAAATTAGTCTGGGCTTTGGGGCAAACGCAGGTCATGACCCTGAGACTTAGTGCCCTCTGACCATACCTCTTCTATGACCATCTCGGCTGCCTTGCGTACCGACTCCATGACCTCCCCTCGCGCCCTGCACACCCCCACCTGCCCTGGGGTCAGCCCCCTCAGCCGCGCACATGGGGCAGCACCGGACACGGGCCTGGAGCGAGGCAGCCTCGCCAGGGAGCTGGGACACAGAAGGCGGGGAGCGTTAGAGTGACTCAGAGCGGGTTCGAAAGGGGAAATTATTGGGCAAGGGGGGCAAAAAAGAGAGGATGCATAATGAAGGAAAGGGGGAGGGAGTGAAAGAGGAAGAGAAAAGGGGGCACAAAAAGGATGAAGAGGTAACGACCGGGCAGAGTTTTAGAGAGGACAGAAACAAGAGGAAGACCAGGCAAAGAAGACAGAGCAGGCAGAGAGAAAGAAAAGAGAAAAGGTCACCAGGAGTGGGACAAAGGAAGCGAGGGGAGTGACTGAAAGAGATTTAGAGACATGTCACCATCTTTTAAAAGTTATAGCTTGACAAACAAACTCCCTCTTTCTCTTCCTCCCTCGCACGCTAGACTTACAGCCAGTTGGTTGCCATGGTGGGGTGGGTTGCCCATAGCAGCAGGAGGAGGAGTGGTGCCGTGAGATTGACAGTGGAGACAGTTGGCATCAGACTGTCCGTCTGTCTGTCCGTCTCCGTGCGTCAGGATGGGTCTTTGGACAGCACACTGCCCGTCTCCACAGCTGAAGAGATCTGTCCGTCTGTCTGACTGTCCGTCTGTCCGTCTGTCTGTCTGTGCGTCTGTTGTTGTTTTGGTTTATGTTTGTAGCCCAGAGTCTGGGGATGATCCCCGCATATCTGTTGAAATGAAAAAGATAACAGGTCAGTGACTGTGTATCATCCCTTTTTTTACAGATCATTTTTCAACAATTTTTGTTTTGTTCCGTTTGTTTTGCAATAGTAACATCGCCTCTTACCAGTTCATAGTCCTGTGATCTCCAGCTCTCCTCCTTTTCAATATTGAGTTGATCAAATTGAAATTTAATCCCAATTTCTTTCAATAAAGTTGACCATCAGTTTCTTCCCTTGTGCTGTCAGTGACAGCAAAAAGCATGCTCACGGGAACGTTTTACAAACTGCGAGCAGAACTCATCCTTCCAACACATAAATAACTCCACGTCCCAAACTAATTGAACTGACTACCACCCAAAAAAACAGAACTTAAAATCCAGAAGTGCTAGTAAAATAAAAAGGTAAAATAGCCTTGTGTCAGCAGGCGCTCAGATTCGTTCCCGACAAAACAAACGTGTCCATTCCAGGTTGAAACGGCGAGAATGAGTGAGAGCAGTGAGATGGGAGTGATGGGTTATAAAGGAGGTAGAGAATGAGGGTGGGAGAGAGAGGACAGGCGTGATCCAGGGTGTGGAGTGATGCCGAGGGAGGGGAGGAGGAGGCTTTGGGAAGGATAATAGTTGCACTAAGTAAGTATTAAGAGTGCAAGTATGCTTTTTATTGCGTTTGTTTGGCTTGAGACCTCAAATCTGAGCCCAAAGATAAGATCATTTAAATGATTATCACAAATCAAAGTGTTTTTTTTTTTCTTATTTTATCCATGCATGTTAATGCATGGGCTGAAAAACACTGTATGACAACACAAACTGTAGCCTTTCCTTGCCTCAGTGGGAATATCGATTCATCACATGCCCTGCAGATTCGCTGCATCAAAAAAACTATGACACAGCACTTCTGTTACCACATATATGTATATGCATGTGAAAGAGTGTCTTACCTAATGTTTAATTTTCCCAAACTTTGTTGCTCATTTTACGAGTTTCCCCCCTCCTTCCCTTCCTCTATTCCCCCCCGCATTTGCCCTCTCGTTCTCCCTCTCTCCCACTCCCTATATTGTCTTAGAAGAAGGGGTGACATTTAGACAAGGGGAAGAAAACACACTGCCGACAAATATTGGAACTGGGGCAAATAAATCACGAGATAGGACGGGAAGGAGGGCATGAGGAGAGAGAGTTACACTGGGGTTAGGAAGAAAGCAGTAAAGAATAACAAAGCAGGTTTGTGGCATATGAGAAAATGAATGACATTATGTGTGTGGGTTTAATAGTCGAGAGGGGAAGCTAAATTAATGTTTTATTAATTCATGTTGGCACTGTGGAACACACAGCATAACATGTAACCTATATTGCATAATTAATCTTTATTTACTGAAGATCATTTGCACTATGTATAGTTATTAAACTTTAGGGCCTTTTTTTATTTTACCCTCCTTTTGTCTCTTTCTGTTTAACCAGTGATGTAACATTACAGAGAATCTCTCACACTTCTAAGAATAGGATGTAACTGCAAGGACAAGGCTTGACTATTACACCAGCACGCATTACCCAGATATAATTCAATTTGTAGATAAACGTGTTGCAGCTCCACTTTCAATTTTTGTTCATTTTTATTTCATTTAGCTGTATGAGTTGTAGCCGAAAAGAGCATGAATTGTCTTTTATTACACAGGAGATTTGATATAATCCCAATTCTGTGCTTAGTTTGAATGTTTTTTTTATTGTTCAATAGATTTCTACCCAGTCATGTAAAATCATCCTCCTTAAAAAAAAGAATTGCACAAATTGTCTTATTTCAGCTTTCTTGTCGTTTTGAAGCAAAATCCTGATAAATTAAATAAATATATAATTTAAATATATACATTTAAATATGTGTTTTAACTGTAGCTTAACCGCACTGAATCAAATACATTTCACCACAGTCGGAGGCTTAACCCAGATGGCAGTGCTGCTACTCTGCTAGCTAAACCTAGCTAATTAGCTTTTAGTAAGCTAGTTTATTTGTTTTTACTTTTACCCTATTATGATGTATTTAGGCTCATTTATGGAGTATAACAAAATCATTTAGGAGGCTATTAAGATGCTGAAGCATGGAAAATATGTTTTACATGAGACAGGTAGGTAAAAGTGGTAAAGTTAGCTCTAACTTTAGGGCTTGCTGCGGCTATCTTACCGCCAAGGTTTAACTAACTAGTAGGCAGTCACTGCAGTAAAAACCACACATTTGCTGTGTCGTTATTTGCAAAAAGGACATATTTCTATGGCATTCATCATTTTGACACATATGTTTGATTCTTCTGTGTTTTGGCTCTGTTTTAGGCCTAGGCTTTGTTGATGTATTTTACGGGTTTGTGTTTAGTTTCTCTTGTGTTCAACGTTGGCTGATGAAGATGGGAGCTCACAGACATGTCTTTAATCCTAGAGGCCATTAAAGTAAAAAAGGTTGTGCTACAGCCTTGTCCCACCTGATGAAACTTATTTACTGCTCTTAAGGGCTCAGTTGTTGAATCAGATGAGTCAGTGCGGCGCTGGAACCAAACATTTGCAGACCCTGTCGCAGTCCCTGTCCAGGATTAGGTGGCCCATTTACCTGAACCCTGTGACACCCAGCTCCTGAGTAAATGGTCACCCCATCCACACATCCTCTCTCTCTTACACACACTTTCCACTGTCTATATCTGCAAAGACAGGTTTCTTGTAGGCCCCCTTCCCTCCTTTTTTCTGTCCTCCTCATGTCGTATTCCTCCTTTGTGTCCCCTGTTTCTCCAAGTGACGTCTCCCGCTGTCTCCCACAGCAACGCCATGGTGATGAGCTGGCCACTGTCATGTCCGGCGCCTCTGTTATGCTCATCCCTTCACCCCTCTCTCGTAAATAACTTGCCCTCTTTTTTTTTTTATCTTTATCTTTCCCCCATTTTGTGGACATTTTATCATGCTGAAATGGTCCAGTACTGATTGACTGTAGCCAGGTTGCAGAGACTAAAGAGATGCTTGTTAAAGCTTCAGCATGACATATATGCTGAGATGACTTGCATTCCCTTTGTTGTAGTCGGAGGAAGTGGCGGACCTTGAGAGAGCCGGCTGTGAGGTGGGGCAACTCTCAACTAATCATTGTCCACTGATGCTTACCATGGGAAAGATGATGGGCCTCAGTCAGAGATGGTTGCCTCGGGGTGATTCTGGACTTCGTGAACATATTTCCGCCCAAGGTCACTGTGAGAGAGAAATGTGACCCGCCGCCACCACCTTTTGCTCTCGCTCCCTCATTTGCTTTGTGACTTCTCCGCACTTGAGGGCTACCTGCCTCAGCAGCCTGAGTGCGGATGGAATAATCGTAGCAGGCAGAAACATGACTGCTGTGCATGAGCACGCTCACATTGCTCAGGCATCTCTGCCAACAAAGGGCTGCATGCACTGCTGTGTATGAATGTGTGCGGAGCGTGTGCATGAATATTATGGGATGGCGGGCGGTGGTGTTGTCAGGCAGGGAAGTGGGGGTGGCAGAGTGGGAGGTGAGCTGTGTGCACATGGGGGGAGGGGGCAGAGGGAATGGACGGACCATGAATATTATGGAATGGTGGTGGTGGTGGTGTTGGGTGGTGGTGATGGCGGTGATGGGGGGGTGTGCAGTGCATGTGAGGTGGAAAGATAGCTGTGCATATGGGATAGAGAGAGTAGGAGGAGGTGTTGGTGACGGCGTTGCACGTGAGTGCCTGTGCACGCGCGTACATGCATGTGCAAGGGGCATTCAAGCGATGGTAACAGACAACGGCCAGACATAGGCCTTTGTTGCTATGCGATCTGCATGTACTGCACTATGGGGAATATTGCAGACTGGACATAAGAGGAAGCAGTCGAAGGCCTCTGGGCTCACGTTTTGACTGTTCCTGCCCTATTCTCTCAACCCAACATGCAAAAAATAGCATCTCTGACACAAGAGAAATCTCAGTTATTATGAGCAAAGACCTGACTTAATGCAGCCTTTGCATGAAATATTGTTTTTTGCGGTCAGTACATGTCTTTCTAGCCTTCAGGGAGCAAAGCACAGACCTAAGGTGTTAGATCAGAACTTACAGATCATATCCGTGTTATTTTAGCACCTAAAATTAAGGCACACATGGATTTTTAAAAGCTATATATAACTTAGGGAACCTGAACAAAATGCAGTGTGTTATTGCAGTATAGTAATCCATGGTTGTCAGTCACAATGGTAACTTGTCTTAACAAGCAGCAGCCTGCCAGTGGGTCAGCAAATCATTACAAAACTCTTGATCAGCAGCCAAACACAGTTCAAACAAACAAAACTGTATTTAGAATCCAAATAAAGATACAAGACACAAAATGTCGTCACATATCACACGTGTCAGGCTGAATTTTGAGTAATTGTTAAAATGACGCACAATACATCTAATTAACATCGCCATGAAACACATCATCATAAAGCTTCAAAACAGAGCTGGTACAAGATGATGACAGCGTGAGATGAGATGAGATGAGATGAGATAAGATGAGATGAGAGGGGAAGCAAAGTGAAAATATTTGTATGTTACAAAAAGATTAATTCATTCCTAATTTTTAAGATTTTGTCTGAAACCAGCCAAAATGTGTGTGTGTGAAGACAAATGCCTCAAATGCCTGTGTGTGTGTTGTTCGTTTGTGTGTGTGTGTGTGTGTGTGTGTAGAGAAAGAGAAACAGGGAGGAAGATGTTGCTAATACTGTCACTGTTGCACATGTCTAAATCAGATTCTGTGTGATTACAAAGTGCAATTAAAAGCAGCAGAAAGGACTCAATGCCTCTCACAGTGTTTCACAGTGAGCTGCAGGGTGATCATGTGGCCTTCAAGTTCTCCTACTAAGCTCCAAACCTTTCACACTGGAACTGTTCACTATTCAAGTGTTGCCACTTTAAAATATTGTTAAAAAACAGAACAAATCCTGAGAAGCCTGGTGGTTGGGGGACATTGTTATTTTGTTTTGTAAAGGTTTTAGAAATCAAGCAGCATTAAGCTTCGATGTGCTGCAGCAACAATAACCAAGTGTAGAAATGCAGCACAGGCCTGTTACACATTTGTATAAGATCATTTTGGGGGCTTTTTAGCCTTTTTTGACAGAACAGCTTAGAGAGTGACAGGAAGCATTACAGTGTCCTGTAGTTGACGTGACTTCTATGTCACATTATAGTATCACAGAAAACCCACATAATCATGTGTCAAGTCGTATTTACCAGACGTGTGTATGTTTTATGAATTTAGAACTTTAGATTAGATTAGATTAGATTAGATTGGCTTTATTTATGCCACAACTGGGAAATTCATTTGTTACAACAGCTCAAGATGCACAAGTACAGGAAAAAAGAATCAGACAAACATACGTAAAGTTAAATAGAAAATAAATAGAAAAAAATTACATATTGACAAAAAGTAATAAGATATTTACAAAAAGCAAACAAGTGAGAAACTTGAGATGCTTGTATGGATGTTTTTATTAACTGTATATTTTTTGCCAACATAGCTTCTGTGCTACTAGTCGCCTGAATGCAACATTTCAGCACTCTAGTTCGATTCTTTTTTTCATAATTATTGTTTTGATATGTCTCTCATGTGCAGCAGCTCTGAGTGTATTTACTGAATTACAAGCTGACCATGAACCTTGAGTCCCACAAACCAATGTGTTGGGACCATACTTGTGTTTTTGCACACCTCTTGGCCTTTCTTCTCAGTCAGTGGGACATACTATATGTGTTGCTGTCCAGCTGTAACGACATTATTTTGACAGAAGGCCTCAGGCTACTTCAGGGATGCTGAGCAGGGATGTTAGCATCGCTGTAGCTAAATCTGATTTGGTTACATAAACATAAATAAGTGCGACTGACAAAGGGGGAATGAGTCTCTTAAAGCATATCAATAAAGACTCACATGTGGCGTTAAAATGCTCTCTTTTAGCTTTAATTTCGATTTGTTGCACATTCAAGTGCTCTTATTTTGAAATGGTGTTATGAACAACACAGACCTTGCCGAGCAAAGACTAAGTGGCCACTTTTATTTTTAAAACATGTCAGAAAGCAAGCAGCATAAATCCAATGAGCTGCAACGCCAGGACTTAGTGGAGAAATGTGCAGCTGTAGCTGACATGCAATGGATGTTTTAGTTAAATTATCTGACACTTTTTTTCTGTTGCCTACAGCATAATTGTCATCTGTATCTGATGTGCTCAAATCCTTGGATGTCACATGGCGGCAGTTCTCAAACAACTAAATAAACTAACTTTGACAGTCTGAAAACTGTTTTGACTGTATTTATTTACTGTATTACAATCTGGACCTGAAGGCAACATTTCGCGTGGAGTTTACTCACCTTTGACCTGCAGCCCGCAACACCAGCCCAAACAGGATGTGTACCTGCCACCATTCTTGGGTCTTTTCACACCTGTTGGCCTGTGTTGCACTTGAAGGACTCGACCCAACATTGTATGATCACAGTGTTGGTGGTGGATGATACAGATGTGTAGCAGTGTAGCTGTAACAACACCAACTGTGACAGCAGGCCTCAGTGTACTCCAGGGATGCTGAACAGGGTTGAAGGCATCATCAAAGTATTTGACACACATCCAGCTCTGCTGCTCTGCAGGCCTGTTTGACCTGCACACAGCACATGTAGCGCACCTGTGTGTGGACCGCAGGAACAAAAGTCTTTGACTTCTTGTCAGAGTCATGCTCACTCTCAGGTGGATGCTCAGTGAGTATTATGGGCTGTCACCAGTGGACTTGAGCTCCCTTGGAGACCATGTGACTGGTCTTTTTTCTTTCCTGGCTTTTTAGGAGTTGTATATTATGGGATGTATGCTGCTACTGCTGGAGTATTATGGTCTGTCGTTGAGCTGCAGGGAGGGGGTGTCACCATGACAACGGGGTTGCTAAGGGGGCTGGGACTGCCAGTGGAAAGGGGAAGGAGTGTGCGTGCAAAGAGCCTGGTGCATGCACGTGTGGTGGTGGAAGTGTACGTGCGTATGTGCGTGCGCTCGCGCGCCTGGTGGAGGGGGGTGGGGGCAGGCAGAGTATTATGGTCTGTCCGTTGCGAGGTAACTATGCAGAGTCCTGTGTGAGTGTGGGAGGGGGGGATTATTATGGGATGTCTGCCCCCTTTGTGTGTTTGTGAGGATGTTAGCTAAGCTCTGCCTGTAAGGTTGGGGGAGAGAGAAGAAGGGGACGGAGCAACGTGTTTTGGGTCATTGACGGCTCATTTTTTTAATTTCGCTGATCACTGGTTCAGCCGGAGCTTAATGAATGAACACTAAATGACAACAACTGCCGTGCAAACAGCCTGACTTGTATTAATTCTTGCACCGACAGAGAGAGAGAGAGAGGGAGGGAGCACACCTCGACCCGGGACTATTACACACAGTACAGTAAGTTTCTAATGTGTGAAGGTTGGCTTTCAATGCTTAAACTTTTCTTTGATGCATTGTTTTAACTCGACAGCGCGAATTTGCCGCTCACACTTGAAACAATGATGTGTGCCACACTTAACTTCATTCACTCCGGTGTAGAAAAATACCTGCGAATCAACAACACACAATGTCAAAGCGTGGATAATCTAGTTATCCAACTTGTTTGAGCACGCAGGTGGTCAATTACATGCAGTGTAAATAATGAGAAATAAAGCAAGGATTAGCTACCAACCAATACCATTTATTTATTTATTTTTTTCCAGCACCCTCCACCCCCTCCCTTCCTGGACACCCCCGGTCCATTCTCCAACAGTCCCACGTCATTTTCCCTCCTCCCTCGCCGACCGAGGAGCAAGGTTTAGGGGGGGATTAATTCGACCAGCAAGGAATAAAATAAAAACGCTGGGAAAATGTCGGGCAGCGAAGATGACAGGGAAGACTTCGGAGCCGCGGAGGAGCTCTCACTTCTTCACGGTAAGCTCGTTTCTCTCCCTCTGAAGAAGGTCCATCTCTCTGTCACTTGAGCTCGCCGAGGCTAACGTTAGCTTAAAGCTAGCCATGAGTAGTCTGTTCGGGCCGTCCGTCACTCGCCGTCAGTTAGCTAACTTGTCAGGCAAGTGTTGATAGTTTTGCTTTCATTTCTCCGGCCCCTCTCATTCCCCGAACCTCACACGTGTCCTCTCGAGTGCGGGCGTGAACTGTCAAAGTTTCAAACACACAAGTTTCAACCTGTGCTGTTGTGGCATTCACGGTGCGTGTGTGTGTGTGTGTGCGTGTGCGTGCGTGCGTGTTGCTAAGTCGTGCCAGTGCGCGGGCTGCTCCTGTCTCCCACCGGCCTGCAGCACTGCCTCCTGTCCGCGTGTGCCACAGTCTCCTCTCTCGCTAATTAAAAGCGTGTCACCCGCAGGTGAGGACGAGCCGGAGGATGCTGTGTCTGATGTAGACGAGGTACCCAAGTCGAAGAAGAAGAAGAAAGCCAAGAAGAGCAGCCGAGAGAGCAGGAGCAGCAAGAGGCAGAGACCCATCAGAGAGGTGAGCTTGCTGTTTTTGACAAACTTTTCGTGTTTTGAGGTGAAGGATACTCTGAGGTTTGACCAGGTAAACAATTCTCTCTGCAACTGTCAACTCACCACGTGGGGTCACAGCAGGGGGGAGTTTAGTGCCTGCATAATAGGACACACTTGAGCAATTAGAAGGGACTCCTGTGAGTCAATTAGATCAGTTTAGGACCCACAGATCTACAGGACATTCACAAAACACCCTTTAGTGATGGATTTTATACAGCCAAATTGTGAGTCGATCATCTAGTTCACAGTGGACAGTAAATACATTTATAAATCATCCTTTCTGTGGATGTATGATGAAATTATCAATATAAGAGTCTGGGATTACACCACTCTAAATTAGTTAGGGATCATGTTTCACTTGATTGTTTATTCTGTAACATATCTTAATTTTTATTTTGTGTTTTGTGAATATTTTTTCGTCCCCAAATATAATGCGACACATTTCATCTAACTTTTATTTCGTATTCATGCAGATTTTGATTAATGTACAACAAGAGCCGCAACATTTCCTGAAATTAGGTCTGCAACTAACAATTAGTTTTATTGTTGATTATATTATAAAATATCTGTAAATAGTGGAGAATGCAAGATGTCACACTCAAAATGCTGGATTTATCTAACCATCCAACTGTCCTAAAGGCAAACATGTTCAGATAACAATGATACCATGTGATATAAGTCAGTTTGTCTGTCAGTAGAAGATTATTCAATAAATTATTTTCATCAGTTCAAACCATGCACTGACCAATGCAGCTCCATCCATGACTTCCCCATCTTAAGTGGCATGATTATCACAAGGAATCAGATATAAAGGAACAAACTTTCATTTATAATTTATATAATGTGTAAAAGTATATAAACAAGTGTCTTCTTGTAATTTGCAAAGTTGCACTATGTCTTGCAGGAGTTGCCAGTCAGCTCCCCGGAGCACCTGATTGGAGTCGAAGCAGCAGAAAGAGATGCAGATGAGGGAGGTGTGCGGTCCGAGAGTGAAGGAAGTGATTATGCCCCCGGGAGGAAAAAGAAGAAACGCTCCAGCTCTGCCAAAGATAAGAAGAAAGGAGGGGCGACAGCAGAGAAAGGAGGCTCATCCAGCTCGAAGAGCAAACGCAAAGATCCAGAACCAGAAGATGACGAAGATGATGACGATGATTGCCTGGTAAAGATTAATTCAGATGTTAGTTAATTCTTTCCTTCTTTCTTCATGACAAACTCACCTCTCCCTCTCCCCCCGCCTCAGCCTAAAAGCTCTGCCCAGCTGCTGGAGGCCTGGGGCATGAAAGACATTGACCATGTCTTTACTCAGGAAGACTACAGCTCCCTCACTAACTACAAGGCCTTCAGCCAGTTTGTCAGGTGAGTAAACCCATTTTATGTTAACAGTAGATATTATTGTTTTCCTCAACCTTGTTTTTAAGGAACTAACTCTGTATGAAAATAAAAAATAACTATATTTCTTGTAAATGTTCTGTCCTTAGGCCTTTAATTGCAGCTAAGAACCCCAAAATTGCAGTGTCCAAGATGATGACGTTAATGATGGCTAAGTGGAGAGAATTCAGCACCAACAACCCTCTGAAGGTATTGCAAATACAAACAAGGTTGAAAGTCTGACTTATAATGAGTGAGTCATTCAGAATTGCTGTCCTCTTGTGTGTTTGACAGTAGAGAGCAGAGTTTCTCACTCTGTGCCGTCTCCCCTTGTAGGGCTGTGCCACTGCCAATGCAGCCCTGGCAGCTGCCAATGTGGCTGCCGCTGTAGAGAACATGGTGGTGGCAGGGACAGACGGAGGGGCAGAGACCAGTGTTACCGTTTCACCTGCTACCGCTCCTGCTCCAGCCGCTGCTCCTACACCTGCTGCACCCCCACCAGCCCCGGCCCCTCCACTACGCAAGGCCAAGACCAAAGAGGGAAAAGGTAGTGAGATAAATGTAAAACACGAATATTTTGCTTTTTGTGATAATTATGTCTTTGTGTCATGAAAATCTGCAATTTCATAATGTTTCTAACGAGTTAAACTGTTATATTGATCAAACTTTAATCTCTGTTCTTCTCAGGTCCCAACGCTCGCAAGAAGTCTAAGTCTGCGCCTAAACCTCCGCCGAAACCCAAAGCTAAGAAGGTGGCTCCACTCAAGATCAAACTGGGGGGCCTCAACAGCAAAAGGAAGCGCTCCTCTGTAATATACTTTCTGTTTTTTTAGCTTCCCTCTACCTCTGAGAATTAAACAATCTTTCAATCAGAATATTGATAATATGTACCATAATGTAACCCATTGTTCTGCTCGTTCTCAATGTCTATCAGAGTGATGAAGATGAACCTGATGTCGACAGTGACTTCGATGACGGGACTTTCTCTGTGTCAGATGGCTCCAACCGCAGCAACCGTCCTAAGAAGAAACCCAAGAGTGCGAAGAAAAAGAAGAAAGGTTTGCATGGAAATATTACCAAAATAAAAAGTCTGTTCTGTTATCTATGCATCAGTGCAGTGCAGAATGTCTTATTTTGTTTTGTTGAATAAGATCGTCATTTTCCTCACTTTCTTTCAGTGGAGACGGAGGACGGCGATGGCTACGAGACAGACCACCAGGACTACTGTGAGGTGTGCCAGCAGGGAGGAGAGATCATTTTGTGTGACACCTGTCCCAGAGCTTATCACATGGTCTGTCTGGACCCTGACATGGAGAAAGCACCTGAGGGCAAGTGGAGCTGCCCACACTGTGTGAGTACCGTGAGCGCAACTCTCTGAGCAGCAGACCATTATATTGTATGTTAGATTTGGAGTGATTCCTGGAGTAAACCGCAGGGCAAAAATTACACCTGTCTATAAAATACTGCTGAAGTGTATCAATGGAAAGTTGTATTGACAAGAGGGTTGATTGTTGGAAAGTAGACTTTGTTAAAGGTGATTTTAACATTTTTTTATGATCTCTTTGTCCTCTGCTGCCCCCCCCACCCTATTGCTCATGTTCTTGTCTATCCACTCCTATTCCACACCACACGTCTCCCCCCCTCCCCCCATCCCCCATTTCCTCCTCTTGTCCCTCCCCTCCCATTCCCTCCACTATCGCTCCACACGGCAACATGCACACGCACGCAATGTACCCCCCCGCGCACCCCCCTCTGCCGGTGCTCTTGAAAATAACCCCACACCCCTCCCTTTTTTCCTTTCACTCTGTTCCGCATACCTTCCCTGCCTGTCTACCCCCCTCCCCCCCACCCACACTCGCACCACCTCCCTCCGTCTGTAATTCTGCCACCAGGAGAAGGAGGGGATTCAGTGGGAGGCCAGGGATGAGCTCTCTGAGGCCGAAGGGGAAGATGAGGAAGACAGGAGGGATGAAGGGGTGGAGGAAGAAGATGACCACCACATTGAGTTCTGCCGGGTGTGCAAGGACGGAGGGGAGCTGCTATGCTGTGACACTTGCCCCTCCTCCTACCACATCCACTGCCTCAACCCTCCTCTCCCTGAAATCCCCAATGGAGAATGGATCTGCCCCCGCTGCAAGGTGAGTGATGTGCACTGGTGCACACAAGTCTGCGCATGCATGTGCTCATGTGGGTGTGTGTGGGGATGCAGATTCCATCTTGTGCACGCCCACAGTATTTTAGAGAAACCATGGCAGCCGTTTAGGTTTAATTTGCTGGTTTATCATGTCCTACAATTGGTATTTTTCCAACAGAATTTTTTATCAGACAAATGACTTTTGCTAATTAACAAGCATCATTATCCTTAATTATTCCCTCTCCTACTTCCTGACAGTGTCCGCAGATGAAGGGCAAAGTCCAGAAGGTTTTAACATGGCGATGGGGGGAGCCGCCAGCCCCCACGCCTGTCCCACGTCCTGCTGACCTCCCTGCTGATGCTCCTGATCCCCCTCCGCTGGCGGGCCGCAGGGAGAGGGAGTTCTTTGTCAAATGGTGCAATATGTCCTACTGGCACTGCTCCTGGGTGCTGGAGCTACAGGTACCAAACACTCTCTGAAATTATATCCTCGTATAGTTGAGAATATGGATTTTTCTGTGCACTTCCCTCACATAGACGCACACAAACCTAATAGTCCTTTCTTTATCTCCCTGCTCTTCGTCCTCAGCTGGAACTGAACTGCCAGGTGATGTTCCGCAACTACCAGAGAAAGACTGACATGGACGAACCGCCGCCTGTGGATTTTGGCGGTGAGGGTGATGAAAACAAAAGCACCAAGAGGAAGAATAAGGATCCTCTCTTTATCCACATGGAGGAGGAGTTTTACCGTTATGGAGTCAAGATGGAGTGGCTGATGATCCATCGTATCCTCAACCACAGGTAGGACAAGTATAATCACATTAGAAATACGTTCATCTTTAAAAAGAAGTTTACTCTGAAGGTGTGTAACCAGGCTGAAATTGTATTTTAGCCTTCAAATTGTTGTTTAACAGGTGATTATTCTATTTAGATGCGAATTTCTGTAGTTACTGCCTTAGACATTGTATGCAAAAACATTTTTTTTTCTTTTTATGTCAGTGTTGATAAAAAGAACAACGTACATTACTTGATCAAATGGAGAGATCTGGCTTATGACCAGTCAACCTGGGAGAGCGAGGAGATGGACATCCCAGAGTTTGACACCTACAAACAGACATATTGGAATCACAGGTAAGGAGAGATTAACGGAGAGATTTACAAAAGGCCAGATAATTATTCTGTTGTGGTATAGGTTGAAAGTATGTTTTATCTCACATGCTGTCATTGTCTCTCAGGGAGTTGATGGTGGGAGATGAGGGCAGACCTGGTAAGAAGATAAAGAAGACAGTCAAAGTGAAGAAGGCAGAGCGACCACCTGCGAATCCAGTTGTAGATGTAAGTATTTTGAAACTTTGAACAAAATATAAATGAATGGTTTATTTATGATAACAGGAGGCAGCGCAGTCAAGCGCTTTCACTTGGCAGAATAAAAGCAGCTTGAATCAGGACGGATGTCGAATTGATATTCTTCTGTCTTCCTTCCAGCCCACCATGAAGTTTGATCGGCAGCCTGACTACCTGGACAGCACAGGAGGCACTCTGCATCCTTACCAGCTGGAGGGGTTGAACTGGCTGAGGTTTTCTTGGGCTCAGGCCACAGACACAATCCTGGCTGATGAGATGGGTTTAGGCAAGACTGTGCAGACGGCTGTCTTCCTCTACTCATTGTACAAGGAGGTAAGAATTATAATAAAGCCTATTTATGAAAAAATGTTAAATATGAAATGTATTTGCTGGAAGTACCTGATGCAATTTTGTCCAATCTGCCCTCCCCTGTCAATCCATGTTAGTGGGTGGGTTTTCAGACATGTGACACACAGTAACTCTGTCCATTAAAGGGGATGAGCTCCAAGTAATGAACTCTATCCTAAAGGCAGGGCAAGACAATTACAGTTGTTTACATATCTTGAATTTTTGCTATATAAACTGCGGCTGTGGCTCAGGAGGTAGTCTGGGCCAGCAACTGTAAAGCTCTTTGGATAAATGCAGCTATATAAATAACCTTTTTTACATGACTTTTTCTTTAACTCTTACAGGGTCACTCCAAGGGTCCATTCCTGGTTAGCGCCCCCCTGTCCACCATCATTAACTGGGAGAGAGAGTTTGAGATGTGGGCCCCTGACATGTACGTGGTGACCTACGTAGGAGACAAAGACAGCAGGGCTGTCATCAGAGAGAACGAGTTCTCCTTTGAGGGAAATGCCATCCGTGGCGGGAAAAAAGCATCCAAGATGAAGGTAAGGAAGAAGATGAGAAAAGAGCAAGAGTGTTGATTAAATTGTTCAAGCTTATTTAAACGAAATAGTAATGAAAAGCATAGTCAGTTTGAATCAGTGGCCTGTAAACTAAGACTTGATTTTTTTGTATAGAATTGATAGCTACATTTCTTCTGAATTGTATAAAAGTTCAACAAACTATTTTAGTTTGTGGTGCTATATTAACAGTGGAAACAATTCCTTGCAGCCCTAGTAATTGTTTTTTTCTGTTTTGCAGCTTTACTGATGTCCTCTTTCTCTGTGCTTTACAGAAAGACTCAACAGTCAAGTTCCACGTCCTGCTGACATCCTATGAGTTGATTACCATTGACCAGGCTGTGCTGGGCTCCATCGAGTGGGCCTGTCTGGTTGTTGACGAGGCTCACAGACTCAAAAACAACCAGTCCAAGGTGATAACATGTAGTACTTTTGTAGAAGTGTTTGTTTATAGTATGTTTCAGATGGATTTCTGATTGATCAAAAAAGTGTTTGCAACTGCATCACTGCTGTTTTTTCACATGTTAAATCCGTTGCCTCTCCTTTCTCCCTGCCTGTTATTAGTTCTTCCGAGTGTTGAACAACTACCCGCTGCAACACAAGCTGCTGCTCACTGGCACTCCTCTTCAGAACAACCTGGAGGAGCTCTTCCACTTGCTGAACTTCCTGACCCCAGAGAGATTCAAGTTAGTAGCCCCATATGCGGCTATATTGCAGATGCAATGAAAACACCCACGCTTCCCCTATGTTTATGTATTTTTCCTTTTCCTTTTTTTTTTTCTCTCTGCAGCAACCTGGAAGGATTTCTGGAGGAGTTTGCAGACATTGCCAAAGAGGACCAGATCAAGAAGCTCCATGACATGCTGGGACCACACATGCTCAGGAGGCTGAAGGCTGATGTTTTCAAACACATGCCTTCAAAGACCGAGCTCATCGTGAGAGTGGAGCTGAGCCCCATGCAGAAGTAAGCCAAGAGACTATTGTTGTTGATGTATGCACCCATGAAAGTTAAAGCAGGCTACATATTGAGGATGATTGGTGTTTTCCCACTGGCACTTTTGGCCGCACCGAGGCAAACTGAGCCACAATGATTTGCATTTCCATTACCAGTTTTACTGCGCCAAGTTGTACAAAGCCACACCTGGGATGGACCTACCCATGTAGTAGGGCCTCCAGGCGGTCTGCAGATATGTCCACCCGGTGACCACCCACTTTTCTTCCTAAAACAAGCCTGTGTTGCGAGACTTAACTCATGTCTGTACAGGAAATCTGAAGGTGCTTTTAGTTTAGTTCATCTCCAGTGTCTCTGTTTGTACTGTTTTCTCGCATTTGCTATTCAGCTGTATCAGGAGTCGCGTTAAGTTACTGCTGGTAAAAAAACCTACCATTTTCTGATATCGCTGATTCATAATAAAAGCTTTTAAATAATGAGACAACGGAGAAGTTTTATTGTAAAGAATTTGTAGGAAATTAAACTTGTTTTCCACTGAGTTAGTGGAGCTTTATTAGCGCTTTTTTTGAAAGTGCTGCAGGGAGGAAGAGTGTTTACAGCGGATCCCCTGACCGCTAGACAACCCAAGCACGTCATCAGTTAAAGACACAGCTTCAAGCAGGGAGCCCTGGTTTAATGAAAATGCAAATCCCGGGCTGATGAGCCAAGTGAAACCAAGTAGAGCCAGGCCGACAGATGTAATAGAAAAACACCATATGGGTTGGCATTATTCATTTTTAAAATGTCTGGATCATATAGAGTTTAAAGTTTTCATTTGTCATTATTTTTTGACGTTGTGTCTTTGTTCTAACCCAGGAAATACTACAAGTTCATCCTGACTCGTAACTTTGAGGCCCTGAACACTCGTGGAGGAGGAAACCAAGTCTCTCTGCTAAACGTGGTGATGGACCTGAAAAAATGCTGCAATCATCCCTACCTCTTTCCTGCAGCCGCCACAGTAAGATTTAAGTCTTTTTCACACAATTATATGGAAACAAATAGTTTCTTGTGTTCTGTTATCACACTGAACAATGTCTGCCTCATATTGAAAAAGTTTAAATGCAGTTGTATTCAGAATGCTTCTCTTGATTGCAGGAGGCGCCGAAACTTCCAAATGGCATGTATGAGGGCAATGCTCTGACCAAGTCTTCAGGAAAACTGACGCTGCTGCAGAAGATGATGAGGAAGCTGAAGGAAGGGGGCCACAGGGTTCTGGTCTTCTCCCAGATGACCAAAATGCTTGACCTTCTGGAGGACTTCCTGGAGAACGAAGGATACAAATATGAGAGAATTGATGGAGGAGTCACTGGCAACCTGAGACAGGAGGCCATTGATCGCTTTAATGGTGAGAAATAGACGTAGACTGTTTGTGTAGCCTAAATCAGCTGTTATGATGTCCTATCAGTGTTCTGACTTTCTGTCTCCTTTTCAGCTCCCGGTGCTCCTCAGTTTGCTTTCCTCCTCTCTACCAGAGCTGGTGGTTTGGGCATCAATCTCGCCTCCGCTGACACCGTCATCATCTACGACTCTGACTGGAACCCCCACAATGACATCCAAGTATATAAGCTCT
Organism: Lagodon rhomboides; assembly: GCA_039737535.1. Taxonomy (NCBI): domain Eukaryota; kingdom Metazoa; phylum Chordata; class Actinopteri; order Spariformes; family Sparidae; genus Lagodon; species Lagodon rhomboides. Next base: position 22,461,801 of record CM077788.1, on the reverse strand, counting down.
ACATCTCACATCCACGGCAGTATGTTTGTTTATGATAGGATGATATTTTGATGTTTGTTTCATGCTTGTTCTTCGTAGGCGTTCAGCAGAGCTCACAGAATCGGCCAGAACAGGAAAGTGATGATTTATCGCTTCGTTACCAAAGCCTCTGTGGAGGAGAGGATCACACAGGTCTGTGAGAAGGAACACTGCAAGAGATAACACACAGACCATGACAGGATTCTGTGATCACCTGCTCACCGGCTGTTTGTCTTCCCTTTACCAGGTGGCTAAGAAGAAGATGATGCTCACCCATCTGGTGGTGCGTCCTGGTCTCGGCTCCAAGACTGGCTCCATGTCCAAACAGGAGCTCGATGACATCCTCAAGTTCGGAACTGAAGAGCTGTTCAAGGATGAACTTGGAGAAGGTGAGTCAACTTTAACCACATGAATTTATTCTTAATCATTTGTTTTTAATGTTAATCTGCATTTCGTTATTTATGACAGTAACCTGAATATCTTTTATGTCAGACAAAAAATATATTTGAGGATGTCACCTTTGGGCTGTTGAGTTATTTTTTTTCCACCATTTTGTGGGATATTATGGATCAACTGGCGAATTGAATTGATCGAAAAATGTTTGACAGCCTGATAATGAAAAAAATCATTTGTTTATAATATAAATAACCTTTATTTCATCAGGTATGTCCCATTAAGATGTCATTAACAAGAGAGACCTGAGAACACGTGTCAATCAAAAAATACAATTCAAGAAGCACAGTGTCATAATTAATTAGTTTAATTATCAGTTTAACGCCCTTTTAAAAACATTTGCAGCCCTGCAAACAACAGAGGTCATTCATGTATCAGATCCGGGCAAATTCACATTGATACTGGCAATAACGAGCAAAATCCAATTTTGAGCCGTTGCTTGTTTTAAAACATTCTGATCAGGTGTCATATCTGTCATAAACCGATATTATCCACAGCTTGCTGCAGCCTATTTGTGAAAGTTGTGAATTATATTTTATTGTTTGCTTGTTTTTCTGAAAAAAGAAAAGAAAGCCATTAGTGTAAATCTGTTATTGTTGTCTGAAAACCTAAATTGGAAAGGTTTTTACTAATGTAAATGTACTTCACTGCACATGATTATGCTTGTGTTTGGGAGAGAAGCAGTACTCTAACACAATTTGATATGAGGGATTGAGGCTGAACACGGGGAGTGACTGAGGTGGAAAGATCATTTCATCACTGGAATATCTGTTGTCTGATTTCTTCTTCCTTTATTTACTTCCTTTGACTTATCGTTCTTATAGGGGACAACAAGGAGGATGACAGCAGTGTGATCCACTACGATGACCATGCCATCGACCGTTTGCTTGACAGGAACCAGGATGCCACAGATGACACTGAGCTCCAGAGCATGAACGAGTACCTCAGCTCGTTTAAAGTGGCCCAGTATGTGGTCAAAGATGAAGACGATGAGGTATGAGCTTCTCTACAAAATATGTGTGTGAAAATATATAACTTGATATAAGTTGATTGTATTTTTTCAACTTTTTTATAACCAGGAACAAGATGTCTGTCAAAAAATGTCCTGAAATGAATGCATTTTAGTCTTTAGTGCAGTTTCAGACACAGACCAAGCTTTGACCTAGATCTAGCTTTATTCTTAGCTAAATCCACAGGCTGTGTGTGCATTCTTAATATATACATCATATTAATCGCTCTTGGCCTTTTTTTGAGGAGGAGGAGGTGGAGAGGGAGGTGATCAAGCAGGAGGAAAGTGTTGATCCCGATTACTGGGAGAAACTTCTCCGTCACCACTATGAGCAGCAGCAAGAGGATCTCGCCCGAAATCTGGGCAAAGGCAAACGAACTCGAAAGCCGGTCAACTACAATGACGGCTCCCAAGAGGAACGAGGTATTAGACAGGGTACAGAACAATATATAAAGCAACCTCTTCTTGTGTGTGCGTGCTGTGCAGTGCTGTTGTGTTTGTGTGGTGTTGGTGTAAAATCGTAGGAGAGCCACTTAGTGCGTGGCATGACGTTTTGTTTTGTGCCTTGAGAGTGGGCAGTTTAGATTTACCTACACTCTCAGACCATGCATGTTTAACAGCGTGAATCGAGGCAGTCACAGAAAGGAACATTATAAAGTTGTCTGGGTAAATTTTGTTAAATTATTTTCCTCAGAATCTCTTCAGATCTGATGTAAGAAGAACTGCCTTGATTTCTCCTCGGTGCGGTTATCCAGCTGACTTTGTAATCTTGCTTTATGAAATAGGTGCACACTAAATAGCCAGAGTTAGAATCACTGAAGTAGTGAGTAAAGGTCCTATTTAATTAATTTATAATTGTATTAATATAATCCAAACCAATTACAGAAGATCAGCATCAGACCAATAGTAGATACTGTTTTACTGATTCAGTTGCAAGTAGGCAAGGCAACCTTGTATCACATTACATACATCAGGTCAACTCACTGAGCTTTACAGGGTAATAAAGACCAAAATGGTAAAATATTTACTGTTTTGCAAGTGCAAAAGTTGATGCAAGCAATACAAGAGATCCAACATGTCAAAGTAAACTAGTGCAGTTTGAATAAACTGAAAATAAAAAGATTAAAGAGCAAATCCTTCCATATTTGGTGCACAATTAAATTAAAAAACAATAAAAATGCAGAGATGAGAAGTTTTTAACTACTACTGGATAGCAAATGTTGTAGACTTAAACATTGTCAGAGTTGTCAGGTCTTGTCTAATATCAGCTGGTAGGTTATTTCAGGTCTGAGTTAGATGATAACAAATTGCTGCATCATCATGTTTTGTGTTTATTCTTCTTGGGACAACCAGTAGATGTCCTCAGGACTATCAGAAGTTGATATGCTGCAAGCACATCGGAGATGTATTGGTTGCACCATATTAAACTCAACTGTTGAATGACAACAGAAGGCATAATGATGTACAATTTGACAGAAAGGGACAGTTTTGTTAGCCTAAAAATAATCAGCCATTGCATTTGTAATCGTCACCACATCTGTATGGATGAATATATTTCTATTAATCTATTAAATTAAAATGTATGATTCAGGAAAATTGCACAAAAAGACGCATCACAGCTGCATGTTTGTATTGGTCTCAGAAAATAGAGCAATGAAGTCTCAGAATGCAAAATGTAAAATGTAACTGGCAAAAACCAAATTGAAATACAACGGTATTAAACATTCTCTTTCCCTCCTCGACCCCTTCGGTTCGCTTTATACAGACTAATTTGAACATAGTGAATACAAGATTACAAAGACAGCAGCAGCAGCGCACTATAAAAGAGATATTTACTAAATTAATTTGATTTAAAGAATTCTTAGCACAAAGAGTAAATCATCAGCACTGTATGTCGTGTGTGTTGAATGTTGTGACTTGAATTTGTTTTCATGTTGTGGTTTATTTTATCTATCAGGCAGTACAAACTAAACATCATTTTGACTAAACCCAAAGCAGACAAACCACAGGTGTAATTGTACTCATACACATTAAGAATAAGTTCTGCCTTTCTAGTCTAAGGTTAAATGATAAAACAATTCCCTTGTTGATTTGGGAATATTTAGTGAAACTGTGGTTCTGCAGCAGTGGCTCCCCCTGCTGGCTAAAAGCCTGAATGGCAGTAATTTGATGGGTTCTGCAGCTCCTCGAGGAGTTTGGATTATGCCATGGATCAATATTTTTATTTTCTCCCTCCTCAATGTTTCTGTGTCTTTGCTTCCTTCAGACTGGCAGGAGGATCAGTCTGATAACCAGTCTGACTACTCGGTGGCTTCGGAGGAGGGCGACGAGGACTTTGATGAACGGAGTGAAGGTAAAGCTCAGCATTTTTCATCAGTGCTGTTCAGAGAAGAGTGAATGTGCTGGATTGTGTTTAAGATCTTAAGATACCTTCCGGTTAATAAGGAACCTCTACTATCCCAGTTCTTTCATCCACTAACATCCCTCAAACCACCCCTGCAGATGCTTATTCAGATTCAGACGACAGCTATGATATCCTCATTGACAACCTCAACAACAACTCAGGGAAAAACACTTGTATCTGCGTCGTCTGTGTTGGGCGTAGAGAGGCAAGAGAAGAGAGAAAGAAAAAGAGAAGGGAAGAAGAGAGAAGGAAAAGAGCAAAAAAACAGGAAAAGAAAAGAAGGAAACAGACAAAGAAAATTCAAGTGAATGGTTTCTTGGCCAGCTGAACTGTCCATTTGCACTTTAAAGAGATTGTTTGTGTTCACATCAACTGTTAATTAAGTTGTTTTAAAATGCACTTAGTTTTCTTTCAGATTTATTTTCGAACATTGTTCCCTTTTATATTTATACAGTTTCTATAAGTTGATACAAAACAATGTACATGTTTTGTTTTGATTGTTTTTCTTTAATTATGGCTCTGTTACTTCACTTTCATTAAATAAAGTATAACAAATGAATGCTTTCAGTTGTTAATGTTCTGAAAGCTTTACGCTTCAAGAAGAAGCATTTAATGTAGAAGTGCCGAGAGATTGTGAGGAGGGAGAGCTTCAGCAGGATCAGAGTGTGCCGTGACGAGCCGTAAGTGGAACATCCTCACTGAGCACTGTAGGACGTTAAGAACACACATGATGATACAAAATCGAGTTTGATTTTACGGCCTCAGTGAAACGTTGCTGCCTTGAATATGTACCTGCGATAGACTAACTGTGTCATTTTGTTTTCAGCTAATGCCCGCAGACCAAACCGTAAAGGGCTGAGGAACGATCGGGACAAACCTCTGCCTCCACTGCTGGCCAGAGTGGGCGGGAATATTGAGGTAAGTTCCTACAGATGAAAAATGACTTAACACAAAAAGCGAAACGAGGATGAAGGCCTTGAAAGTGACCTCGAATATTCTTTATGTCACCTCACCTTCTGTTATTTCCTTTGAGCATTTGCAAACATCTTGAGCCTTTTTTTTTTTTTTTTTTTACCTGTCAGGTTTTGGGCTTCAATGCACGACAGAGGAAAGCTTTCTTGAATGCAGTGATGCGTTATGGGATGCCTCCCCAGGATGCTTTCACCAACCAGTGGCTGGTCAGGGACCTCCGAGGGAAGTCTGAGAAAGAGTTCAAGTGAGTCTCAAATTGACATTTTTCTGCTCACTTGGATATTAAACCTCAATACTTTTAGTATTATTACAGAAACTGTGTCTGGAGCACAAATTAGTGAAAACTGTCCAGTACTGAAATTAAAGCATGTCAGAATCGTAACCTTTTCTACCTTATCTTCAATTGCGGTGTTCCTGGTTTTAAACTTCAATTTACGTGTTACTGCAATTTTGGGCAAAGTTCTTGTGTACACAGTATCAAAAAAATTATTGTTTTGGTATATAGAACAATACTCAGACAATATCCAGCCCCAAGTAAAGCTGCAGTGATTAGTTGATTAATCATTCAGTCGATCTCAACAAAAACTGTAAATTATTTTGATAATTGATATATTATTGTTTGTCAAATATTGTTGGTTCGAGCTTCCTAAACGTAAGGCCTTGCTGATTTTCATGTCATTTATGATTGAAAATGAAGGGTTTTGTGGTTTTCGGTGGATAAAAGAAGCAATTTGAAGATGTCACTTTGGGCTCAGAGAAATTGTGATGAGCATGTTTATTTATTTTTTTAGGCATTTTATAGACTAAACTACCAATCGATTAATTGGGAAAATAATGGGCAGATAAGTCGATAATGAAAATAATCATTAGTTGCAGCTTGAACTCTAAGTAATGTTACAGCTTACTCTACTTTCTTAGCAGTCATGAATCTAGTCTGATTGCAATTTATTTTCTTTGTTCCTTTCTGTGAAACCGGCTTGCAGATTTTATATATATATTCATGTTACATCCCTCCACCTTCTTCTCCACATTCTCAGGGCCTACGTGTCTCTTTTCATGCGTCACCTCTGTGAGCCGGGGGCTGATGGAGCTGAAACTTTTGCGGATGGTGTCCCACGCGAGGGTCTGTCCCGGCAACACGTGCTCACCCGTATTGGTGTGATGTCACTCATAAGGAAAAAGGTATGGTTTACAAATGTGCTGAGATAATGAAAGTATTTAAACACTGAGCTGTGGACTGATAGGTTCACATGTTGATGAACAGGTGCAAGAGTTTGAGCATGTGAACGGTCAGTGGTCGATGCCCTGGATGGCCGAGCTGGAGGAGAACAAAAGGGCTGCTGCTCTGGCTGCAGGTGAAGACCCAAAGACTCCTTCTACTGGGACACCTGCTGACACTCAGCCCAACACTCCTGTTCCAGGTACACGGACAAACACTAAGTCTTGATTATTAAAACAACATGTTAAATTCCCTTTGAGTTTTTTCAGTGTAGAAACACGTTCACTACAGTCAGATAATTTCATTTCAGCTTCATGGTGCACATACTGTAGTTAGACTGAAAGATAAACCACTGTTGCAATGACAACCATCACAGATACATACAAATATATACTGTATGTTGTAACACCTTTCTTGTGGGGATCCTTGACATGCATTTCCTTTTCCTCTCTGCCTTAACCTCAGCACCACATGCAAACTTTTAAGTTTGAATAGTAAAGTTTTTTGTGTTGCACTGAAAGATATTTTGTTATCATTTTGTCTCAGTTCAGTCCCAAATAAAAGTACGTCTTGACTGTCAGCTCACTCCCTGATCAAAAAACAAACAATAACTTTTCACGAGACAGGCTTTTTTGGCCTATTCAACTGTTAAGCCTGGAACTGTAATTGACAGCTTCAACAGAGATGGGATATAAATACTCACTTTGCAGTGTGTTCTGTTTTGTTAGAAGATTTCTCTAAATCAGACGACAAGGAAGAAATGAAGAAGGAGGGTGAGGATGGCAAAGGAGCCAAGAAGGGAGATGATCCAGAGGTAAATTATGCTTTTATATCTGTGTCACCCGTTTTTGTTGTCAGTACAGTATAATCAGTTTTGAGCAGTGACATTATACTTGTATTAGCAGATTTTTCTAATCTGAAAGTGGCTACCTCTTCGCTCCTTTAGATTATTGAAATCCCGGATGAGTCTGAAAAATCCCCTGTCCTTGAAAAGAAAGAAGGCGAGGTAGACTCCACTGTGGCGAAGGAGGAGAAAGAGAAGGAGACAGGAAATGGAGATGAAGACAAGGAGAAGGAGGCTGAAGACGCGAGCAAGGAGAAAGAAGAGAAGGAGAAGACTTCAGAGATGGACAAGGACACTCCTGCTGAGGTGAAGGGTGAAGGTTTGGAGGGCAAAATGGAATCAGAGGAGGACAAGGTTAAAGGTGAGGCAGGTGTTCAAACTGCTTTTTCACTGTGTCTCGCTTCCTTTGTTTTCTGTCTCTCTGACAGTTCTTCTCTTTGTTTCAGCTGAGGAGGGAAAAGATGAGAAGATGGACACCAGTTCACCAACAGAAGAGAAGAGAGGTGCATACACGTCACCACTGTTACACACACACTTTGCAATAAAAGTAAATTTATAAGATAATGGTATTGAATTAGAATTTACGAGGTCTTAAATTTTCATCTTATTTAATGTATCTTTTAATTTTAATTTCTTTTTATAAGAATGATAAATGATTCTGCATCAAAGTCCACTTTTCTGATGTTACAAATCTAAAAATATAATAATGTCTTTTTTTTTACTACTAATACTTTTACTTACCTGTTGGCAAAATGTTAGAGGAACCTAATGCACTCTAATAACCATATTTCTACATAAAACCTGCCCCTCGAGATAACTTATATATAACTTACCTTTATATTTACCTGCTGTGCTTGAATAAGAATGATTTGTTCAAAAATCAGTCTGTAATTTGGTTAAAAATGACCTTGAAATGTCTTAAAAAGCATTTAATTTAGGTGTCCGTAGAGATCCTGTAAAAACCTACTCATCAAATATCAATAATTAAATGTTCATGTGTGCATAATGAGTCTTAAACTTTGCTGCTGACATGTCTCTGTTGTTTCCTCACAGAGCAAAAAGAGGAAAAGGATGGTGTGAAAACAGACGAATCTAACAAACTGCAGAACGGAGAGAACACCAAAGAAGGAGCAACAGCTGCGCCGGTGGTTAACGTCAGTGAAGAGAAGAAAAAAGCCACCAAGCAGAGGTTCATGTTCAACATTGCTGACGGAGGATTCACAGGTGGACACACACACACACACACACACACTTTTTTGTCCTCTCTCTTTCTCTTCTCTTTTTTCTATTTAGTTTCTGTCGTTTGACCTTTCTGTCGTCCTCTCCAGAGCTTCACTCTTTATGGCAGAATGAAGAGAGGGCAGCCACCGTTACCAAGAAGACCTTTGAGATCTGGCACCGTCGCCATGACTACTGGCTGCTGGCTGGCATCATACAGTATCCTTTCAAACGGGCACACAGATCCTGTTAAACTCTCATGTGTGATTGATATCTTCCCATCACATTAGAAATTAAATTATTAGTTGATTGATTCATTATATGGAGGGGAAGCGCAAGGGCAGACTAATAATTGATTAGTCTCATTTATTCAAAGGACCACAAATTAAAGCCAGGTTCTCCCAGGAAGGGCGTCTTCAAAATAAGGTTACTTTCAATTTATAAGTTTAGGAATATTTTTTGTGAACACATTGATTTGCCCAAGTCCCTAGGTGTAAACGTATCCACACACAATAATCAGCATTTATTGCCGTTAAAACTTTCTTGAGAAAAAAATAGGTGTATTATAATCCACAAGACCCTCATGAGACAGTTATGTTGTTACACTTGACCCTGGCGTCTCTCAGACACGGCTACGCTCGGTGGCAGGATGTGCAGAATGATGTGAGGTTTGCCATCCTCAACGAGCCCTTCAAAGGGGAGATGAGCAGAGGAAACTTCCTGGAGATCAAGAACAAGTTTCTGGCCCGCAGGTTCAAGGTGAACTGAGTGCACTGACTATTATCACGTTACTTCACTGTCTGTGCTTCTGTCAAATCTCACTGGTCATGTTGTTTTTTCTTTGTTTCCTGTATAGTTACTGGAACAGGCCTTGGTGATTGAGGAGCAGTTGCGTAGGGCAGCTTACCTGAACATGACAGAGGACCCGGCCCACCCCTCCATGGCCCTCAACACTCGCTTCAGTGAGGTAGAGTGTCTCGCAGAGTCCCACCAGCACCTCAGCAAGGAGTCCATGTCTGGAAACAAACCTGCCAATGCAGTTCTGCATAAAGGTAAAACATTATGAGGGTTCTCATTGACCTGGAAATATAAAAATTGATCATCAAGGAAAATAGTTTTAACAAGTCTAAATTGTCATCTCATAATAATTTTCCTTTCTCTTGAATTGAAGTCTGTTGCGTCTAATGCAACAGTTTCCATTCCTGTAACACATCTGAATAAGAAGTAGTTGTGTTTGTGTGTGTGTGCTGTCATGATGGTATCAGTAGTAGGGAAAAGGAGCTACAATGTAAACATAAGTATTTACATTTGTGGCCCTAAGAAATAGCTGCCAATGTAACCAGCAACAGATGTCATGTGTAACACTGTGGTTTAAAATACAACAGCTCTGATGTTTGAACAAAGACCACTTTTCATTACCTCTTCAGAAAATGAACACGACACCCACCCGGTCGTATTGTAGAGATGACAGCTTGCACAGTAAGAAAGTAGGCCATTAATGATTATTTTCATTACAGGTTATTTTCTTTATTATCAAACATTTAATCTATAAAATGTCCAAAAATTGTGTACAATATTATAAAACTGAGAAAAGCAGCAAATCGTCACACTTGGGAAGCTGGAACCACCAAATGTTTGGCAAATTTGCTTGAAAAATCACTTAATATAATACCTGGGTGGGTGTTATAGACCTGGGTGGCTCACCCAGTGAAGTCTATATGGGGGAAACACTGCATAAAAGACCTTCATTTCTAACGCTCAATATTAAAGAGGTTTAAGTGATTAAAATGGATTTAAAAAATCTACAGCCACACTGCTCAAAATCTATTAAAGAAGATGTAAATTGATTAAAAGGGATCAGCTTTTCTAGTTTCAAGAGTTTCAGCAGGTTGTTGTGGATGAACAATGACAGTAAAATGTCTGATAAAATGCTGGTTGTTAGCAACTTCGTGGACTGCTGTTGTTGGCCTGCTAGCTACGTTAGCTTAGGCAGTTCATGTTTACAACCCTGCCATTACCCTCTCCTGTACCGTCCTGCATTTTGTCGCACCACTTGTGTAAATTCTGTCAGATAGAATCCGGTCTGACTGCAGTTTAACACTAAAATATGGTCATTTTAAGTCTTAAAGTTCGCCAGACACAAATGTGACTAAAAAACTAAAACAGTCCTGCATTTAGATTATCATAGTGGTGCTCATAGCTGATTGAATTGTATTTCCAGTTCTCAAACAGCTCGAGGAACTGCTGAGTGACATGAAGGCTGACGTCACGCGTCTCCCAGCAACCATTGCCAGGATACCCCCTGTCGCTGTGCGGCTGCAAATGTCCGAGAGGAACATCCTCAGCCGACTGGCCAGCCGGGGCCCCGAGGTCACTGCTCAGAACCCATCACAGACCTCACAGCAGATGCAGGTGCAGCGCTGACCAATCAGCTCACACATTTCACTCACTGACTGAGGCCAGTCGCTGTCACCTCACCGCCATGTAGCAGACGTCCTCCCCCTCAACCACCATGTACAGCACAGTCAGGTTAGTCCTCCTCGTTCTGCACCCACAACCCATCTCTGGACTCAGAAGAGCGTCAGCTGTGCTGCTGGATGTGAAAAGACTGAACTGTAGATGTAGGATGGGAGCGAATGGAAGAATCACTACTTTCTGTGGCAGACTAGAGACAAGTCTTTCTCCTCCACTGGGATTCAGATTCAACTCCTGTAACCTGAGCACTGTCGGACTACGGGAAGCTCCCCTGACCTGTCCTGCTCTGTCTTTACAGCAGGGTCAAACGTGTGTTTGTAACTATATGTAACATGAAGCTAAAGACGTTAGACAGGAGAAGAAGCAGCATGTTTGGAGTATACTGGTGCTTTGTAGTAATTTTTTGGATTATTAAAGAATTCAAGGGATTTTATTGTGCTCATTTTCACCTTTAGAAAATTGTGAAACTTTTTTTTTTAAAAGTCATTCAACTCTGGTGTCCCCACCTGTGTGTGTGTGTGTGTGTGTGTGTGTGTGTGTGTGTGTGTGTGTGTGTGTGTGTGTATGTGTAGGATGAATGTTTCCTGTACGTATGTATAAAATAGGGCATATTAACGTGCACCTCTACTGCAGAATGCTGACACTGAGAGACTGTTACTGTCACTTTTCTATCAGTCAGTCAGGTCTGTTACCTCCTCCTGCGTCCTTACCCTCGACCCCAAACCTCCACCTCTCTGGTCAGGTGACCCGATCCAGGATCAGCTCTCTGTGGTCAAACCCAAACAAACACCTCGACATTCCTAACGGCATCACAGATTCGCCCCCTGGAAACTCACCTGCGTTTGCCCGACATACGGACATATAGTAGCTCCACAGCTTCTAGGTACTTGACATGGTTCTGAGAACGATGGCAATCTTAAGTTAATTTAATTTCTTACTGTCCGTTGTTATGTTGTTTTACATTAAATTCAATATTATTATGGTTACCACCTTGTTGTTTTTATCATTGCTGTTCGTTTTTATGGACTACAATAAAAGGTCAACAGTTTTTTCATGTTTTTGTCAGTTTTTAAAAGAATTACTTACATATCTTTGGTAGAGCTCGACCAATACCCGATTTTTGGGGGGCAAATGCCAAAACTAACAACAAAATTGTGATATTGATAATTCGATGTGGAGATTTGCTGCATGATATGGACAGAAAATATTATTACCATCATTTTAATATATATGATTCACAATAAGTAGGAAAAATCATCTTTGCATAGCAGTTTAAATGTTTATTTATTTGGGTCTGCACCAAACAAACATGGCCAAGACGTCTCTGCAGCACCACTGTACTTAATTTGAATGCTGTTTTGCCTCATGCTACCTTTGTAGCTTCTGCGATATGGATATTGCACTTATCTACTTCAATGTTTATAATATTACAATAAAATATGTAGCCCGATTAGTTGATTACCAAATATCTGCCAATCTGATAACATTCTCATAAGCCTCCGCTGAGCTTTATGTTAAATGCAAATTAGCAAATGTTAGCATGCTATCATGCAAAACTAAGATGGTAAACTTTATACCTGCTAAACATTAGCATGTCATACTGTTATTATGCCTAAATAAAATCTCATAGATCTGCTAGTACGAACACAATCTCCTCTCAGATTTGATTAATTAAGGGGAAATGTTACTGAACTGAACTGTTGGGCCATCACATATGGGCACGGATTCTTCAGGTGTCTTGGACTCTAATGGAGGGGTGAACACGGCTCTTCCTCATTTGCTGTTTTAATGATGGTAGTGAAACACCACATCTTCCTAATCTCTCCCATATATGTTCAACTGGATTGAGAGCTGGTGTCTGAGGGCAACAGTATATAACTCCTTTAATACTTTAACTCATCAAACCTTTCAGTGACCCCTGAATGTTTTTGTTTATGTTCAATTGGTCATCCTTGCTCACGTAAGAAATAATGCTGTGGATGCTTGAGGGAAGTATAACTGTTCAAATGAACAGCATAAAGAGCGTGACATACTTTGCATACAAGCCTCAAACACCAGGCTGAATTTACATGAAGGCAAATGTTGAATTTCAGGGGAAAAAGAAAAGCAGGAGAGCCTTCACACATGGAAGAGGTCCTGAGAGGAGGAGCAGGGGAAGCAGGGGTCAGGAACAGGCAGATTTTCTCCAATAGATAGTCGGCCAATTAAGAAAATTAGAGTAAATTACAGGGTGGGAGGATTGGCTGGGCTGGTAATGAGGCTTGATATGTTATCATGAGAGAGAGTTGGAGGCTAAACATGAGTGAGGTTGGACACAAGTGAACACAGGAAGTAAGAACCAGGGAAGCTAACGTGGATTGGAGAAATGCAGTAGCTGCCTCCAATGCAACCTGACGGTTTCTGTGAGTTTTACTGAGCTTCATCAGAGACAACAGCACAGAGAGAGGCCGGGTTCAACCCGTCACTTCCTGGTACAGAAGAGCCCAGACTGCCAGTGAGTCTCGACAAAATGTCTTGTCGGTGAGTGTCATTAATAATTTTTATTTTGTGTGTGTGTGTGTGTGTGTGTGTATGTGTACAGTACAATGACGTGTATTTGAACTTTGTCAACACTTGTTTACAGTCCTTTAAATGTTATTTGTCAGTGTCTGATATGTGCTTCGGTGTTACTGTTTAACACCAGTGTTTGTCGACTGCACCAAGGCCGTAACCATGGAGTCAACGTAAGGGGGACCAAACCTGCTGTGAGGTCTGAGGGTCGGCCCTCCAAAACATTTGAAAAACTTGTCGCTGCAATTCTAAAATATTCAAACAGTCACTAACACATTGAATTAACTTTGTCATTTTTTACAATAATGTGAACTGCATCAACAAGTGATAGGAACATTAATGTATTCTAACTTTAAGCAAAGCTAGCGAGCGTCATATGCTCAATGTATGGGCTGTTTGCTATCTTATTTATGCCAGCTACCTAACGTTCTGGCATGACTGTAGCATAACACTGGGAGACGATAACGTCTCATGAAATTAACATTAACAAAACAAAACAAAACAAAACATACAAAAGCTACCACAGTCAGTGATACAGCCTACGTAACGGTCACATTACATTCTCATATTGTTTGACATTGATTGTACTGACCCACAGCAGTTGAGCAAACGGTTTCTGCTGGGGTACGGCAACACCACTCAGACAAACTACACGCAGAAGTTCAGTACAGAGTAGTAGTAATAAAAATTGCAGTTAAGTGAGGATTATGATTACATTAGCTCACTATTATTTTGGACAGTGGTGCGCTGTTTCCTGTTGTAGCACATCAACTTATGGGAATTTATATATTTTATGTCATTATATTGCGCGTTGGACATTTTCAGTATAGTCTACTTAAAAGCTTAATTTGTAAGAAGTGGGCAGAATTCATAGGTATCTCCAAAACCATAGGGGGCAGCATAACTGCTAACTGTTGCCCAACATAGTCTTTTCTGTAGTTCGCTTTGGTTGGAGTGTGTAGTTGTTGTTGTTAGAAAGTAGCGCAGTTAGCCGTAAAGCTAGGTGGCCCTTTTAGCTGACGGATGTCTGCCTGGATCGTGACCTCGTATGACTGGGGAAACTACAACGGCTAGCTCCTCTTGGGTTACAAAGAGGCATTACGAGACAGGAAGGGTCGGGGCTCGCTGCTTAGCATGCTAATTTCAGTAGACTTCCCTCCAACTGTTTTTATGTTTTTGTGAATGTTTAAGACTAAAATTCTGGCCATATCTTAAAAACATTATTTTTTTCTTATCCAGTAAATTCAATGCCCCAAAACGTCCCCAATTGCATTGATACAAAAATAATACTAAAATGTAATAATAAAACATCAGACATATTGAAAACATACTAAGAGAGTTACCAGGGTATAAGTATCATTGCAAGATTTCCCACAACAGACACATTCAAATTCTCTCATCCTCATATTACACCATATTCCCCAAAACATGCCTCTGTGATTAGAATGATATTTGTGAAAAGTGCAACTCAAGTGCTTGAAAATAGTGCAAAGCTTTCACAATTTCCCGGAGCCCAAGTGACGCCCTCAAAAGACTGATCTTTAATTTACAATGATATGAAATAGAGAGAAGCAGCAGATCCTCAAAGAGCAGGAAGCAGTGACTTTGAGGGATATTTGTCTATTTCTTTGTTATATTATTTAAAAATCTATATTATAATATTTTAGAGGTGTGGACAGAGGAGGGAAGGAACAGAACAGCATGTACAGTAAATTCCTCTAACCATACACAATTTGACGCATTGCAACAGCCTCGCACGTTGCAACACTCAAAACGAATGACCAAATCTTGGAAACATCTTTGTTGTCACTGAGGGTGTGAGAAGAGACACCCCGCAGTGTGTGTGTGTGTGTTCGTTAGTCACACCACTGCGTTCGTCCTGTAGCCTGAGTGAAGAGAAGTGAAGTGAGGCTCGGTTGTGTCAGAAGGGAAGAGAAGCCAAACCAGACTCAACTGTTCGACGTACGACTCTGAGAGGAGGAGAATAATGCAGACTGCAGTAGCAGGCGTTAACCACGATGAACAACACCTGCTTAGCTGTGTGTGTGTGTGTGTGTGTGTGTGTGTGTGTGTGTGTGGAGGGAGAGGCTCGGGGTGGGGCTACAGCATCGACTCTCTATGGTGTAGTTTTCTCCACTTTTTCTTAGCTCTTTGTCCCGAATTTTACATATTTCTGCATATTTACATCACTCAACACTATAACATAGCTTACAGTTCACAGTCTAATGAGGAGGATGTGTTTACAGCTGACACACTGTAGTTCTCATGAATTCAGATACCGCCTAGGAAAAGCTCTTGTTGGTAAATATGATTTGCAAGTTAAATGTAGATTTTCCCTGTTTGCTTCACAGCTGGTAAAATGTCAGATCAGGTGTTTGTGGTGTTCAACATGTTGTGTTTGCAGCAATGTTGTTAAAAGTACCCAAAGTCATTCTTGAGTCAAAGTAAACATCGTATTTAAAATATAACTTTGGTAAACGTGAAAGTCACCCGTAAGAACAGTACTTGAGTAAAAGTCTGTGATATTAAAGGTGCAGTTTGTGAGTATTTTAGATTTATACCATTCAAAAATCAAATTATCAGCAGAATGTGAAGAAAGAAGAGTTTTGATGTCATATCAAAGACATCTTTTTACTGTGCTGCACAGATATCTACTGAAGTTAGCATGCTAACCAGTTAGCTTAGACCTGTCCTTTTTCATAATACTCCAAGCTTCCATTCCGAACTGCTAGCTGCAGCTACAGATAGCAGCAGTTAGCAGTAACTTTGGCGAAATGCTGCCCCCAGGTGGCCAATACTCACAAATTGCACATTTAAATGTTTTTGTTTTTTTTACCATGAAAACTAATTTTCTGTTACTTAAAAGTGCAATATGTAAGAATAGTTCTAAACATTCAAAAAATAACACATATTATCGACAGAACATAATGAAATAACAGTTTTGACGTAATGACTGTGTATTGTGTTGCAGAGATATTTACTGAGGTTAGCATGCTAGCAAGCTAACCCGTTCACATCCTCATTCTCACTTCTCCAGTGTTTCTAGCTCCCTGCTAGCTGCACGGCTAACAGAGCTAACTAGCGAATGGCAGCTTCAGTCAACAGCAGCCAGCAATTACTGGTGATATACTGCCCTCTATTTGTTTGGAGTATATATTCAACAGGTGGCCAAGTTAATTTATCTGATTATCAGAATCATTGTTTTTTTTTTTTTTTTACTCTGATTGCCGATAAAATAAATCAAATTAAAAATGTGCTACATTAGCTCTGATGTAGCATGTAATCTGCAAAGTAACTGGTAACTAAAGGCATCAAATAAATGTAGTGGAGTGGACGTAGAAAGTAGCAGGAAATGGAAATACTCAAAGTACAAGTACCTTAAATTTGCACTTGAATACAGTAATTGAGTGCATGTTTCATCACTTGTGAGCCTTCCTGATGGTGCAGTAGAATTATGTTGCATTATGCATTAAGCCAGTGTCTCTCGCAGCTGTGGATTAAAATGAAAACACACGGTTTAACATTATCAGCCTCACGTCTTCAGTCAGTCGCTTCAGTTGTCTGATAATGAGCGCACAGTTGCAAATGGTTCACCAGCTGAAAGCAGCTCTCATGCACACAAAGCGATGCGTATATATAGAGAGGGGGAAGGTGTAGCTGCAAATAAGGAAGTGTTCTCCGACTTTGACCTTTGTGTGTTACATTCGCACGCACACACACACACACACACACACACACACACACACACACACACACACACACACACACACACCTGGAAGTAAAGAACAAACAGACAGCTATAGTAACAGGCAGGTGGGCAGACTGAGGGGAAAAGCTTTGCAGATAGCTGACTGAGAGGCTCCGTTTCGGCTCGAACGAACTGTAGTTTTTTGGGATTTTTTATTAACCAAGGTGGACTTACTGGACAGACACTCTCGCTCATGATTCACTGATGGACCGAACAGTTTGAACCATCAAGACCAGTGTGATGGGACGTCAGAGAGCAAGTTCCCAGACTTTAAACCTACTCGGATCTTAAATATGACGAGTTTTTGTTTTGGTTGTCTTTAAAAAAATCAAAAGAAGGTCTCTCTCTGTTGGAGGAATTCCAGCCCGTCAGCTATTTTGGTTCCTGTCTCGTTGCTTTCACTATTTTGTGAAAGGAGACGTAAAAAGGAAGGAAGGGGAGCGCTTTAACAGAAAGAGGAGGAGGAGGAGGAGAGAGAGAGAGAGACGTATACAGACGCAGCGTCTCGGCGGGTGTCAGTTGTTTTCAGAGGCAGCTGAGAAGCGTAAGTGTTTACCTTCTTTCCTATTGGGACGGAGAGAGGCTGGATAGGAGGGGGATTGGGTGGAGGGAAGCGCAGAAGGAGAGGAGGAGGAGAGTGCGGGTAGTTTGAGGGTTGATTTGTGCTCCAGAGAGTTTTGTCATTCGATGGATGTGTGTAAGTGACAGAGTAAGTGTGTGAACGAGCAAAAAATAACATGAGAATGAAAGTGAGCTATCGTCTATCTGAGCGAGTGTGCAGCTGTCAATTGAGGAAGTGTTGAGGAACTGGCTGTTTCTTTTTTTGAAATCAGAGATAAAGAACACTTGTGCACATGTGCAGGTAGATGTGACTCTCTTCTTCTTCTCTTCTTCTTCTCTTTGGTCCCAGAAGAAGTGAAAAGGCAACATGGTTCGGTGAGTCAAGCCCCCCGACGGACAGTCTTGTGCTCCGTTCGACTCTTGTTGTGTACTCTGTGTTTTGTGCAAGGCGTGATGACAACTTCTCTCTTTCCATTCCTCCTTCTCTGTCTTTCCCCAGCTGTCGACGCATCCTGCTCTGTTCCTCTATCATGTGATTAAATGTCTGTTTAAGTGTGTCATGACTGACTTGTGAGTACAGTGGTTGAGTGAGAAACACTGTATTTATATCTCCAGGCTCTTCAGAGGTTTCCTCTCAAGGTTCCCTTCACCTTGGCTCGATGAGTCTTTCCTTCTGTGTGTGAACGTTTGTCGTATAAAAGCTCTCTTGCGGTGACCCAAAGTTGAAGGGGAAACACATATTTAACTGCACACACAACCTAACTGTCAGAACAAGGGCATGTACAGTGTTCCCCATGCGTAAATGTGTAAAGCCACGAGATTTCGAGCTTTAAATTGTACAATGTAATGCTTCAGCTGCGAAGAATGACTTCAGTTGTCTGATATTTTTGACTACAAGCTGAATAATGATGCAGATTTGTCTTTTAAAAAGCGGCAGGCTGTATTGCAGGAAAGCGAAGTGATGAGACATTGTTAACTGAACATGCGGGTGGTATTGCTATATATGAGCGGCTTCTAGTGCTGCTACTAACTTTATTATTTTCAGTGTCGATTATTTTCTCGATTCATCGCTAAGCTGTCAATCAGTGTTTCCCACAACCCAAAGATATTCAGTTTACTGTCACAGGGGAGGAAAGAAACCAGAAAATACTCATATTTAAGAAGCTGGAATCAGATCATTTTTACTTTTTGTCCTAAAGAAATGACTCAAACTGATAAATGCATTGTCCAAATAGTTGGTGATTAATCTGTTGATTATCTTCTTGAGTTACTGATTAGTTGTTGGTTTATAAAATATCTATATATCTATATATAATATGAAAAATGTTGATCAGTGTTTCCCAGAGCTCAAGATGATGTCCCTAAATGTCTCGTTTGGTCCACAACCCCGAGATATTCAGCTTACTGTCACAGAGTAAAACAAACTCTAACCCCTTAATAAACTAGAATCAGATTGATGATTTTGACTTTCTTTCCCCTTAAAAAACTCAATCTATTCAAATTTAGTCGCCGGCTTTATGTAATAGTCAGTAACTAATTATTCAACGTTGCAAACTTAAAAAAAAAAAAAGTCTTGTTGTTGTGAGCCAAGCTCGACCACAAGGCACTTTTTCCACCCTCAACGAGCTCCAGGAAATGATAAAAAAGCAGATATTCAGTCCGAACTGTTGCAATTATGTTACGCTGAGTTGCAAAAGTGGGTTAAAAGTGGGCCATAACTGGCTGAGTGGTGAAGGTGTCGACAAATGTTTTTATATGAAGGGTTCATTTGCAGAAATAAACATCTTCATTTTGATTCATTTTTCATAAATCGTGTTTCTTGCCAATCAAATCAATCAAACAGGTGTTGCTTCATTAATTTGAGACTGATTTTTATGTGTTTTTGCAAGTTAATCAGAGCTGTGTTGAATGAATGAAAATAGATAAAGTATTTATAGTTTTTATGATGAATAATAATCAACCAACTGATGGTTTAATCTAAAAAGAATGACAAATTCTCATCACAAGTTAATTGTACTATATATATATAAATAATTGATGATTATAATAGTTGTTGTAGTTGTATTTTCATTTTCATCATTGTGTAATCATTAAGAATGTGTGAAGTGGCGAGAACTTTCCTGCTGTGTGGAAAAACATGAATTAACAAACTAGATCTGTTTAGAGAGACAGAATGTTTTTGCACGCGTCCTTTATATTTAGACTATAAAACAAACTGAATGTTGTGAGGAAACAGTGCTGGGTGTGTTTTTATGTGTCAGTATATAGCATATTTATTTTTATTTATCTGATAAGTCTTATCTTGTGTGTGTGCGCTCGCTGCAGTCACATTCACGGTGTTTGTTGGCTGTATTTTGACTTTATGCACATGTGCGTCGATGCAGGTGGTTCCACAGAGACATCACAGGCCTGCAGGCCGAGGAAATGCTGAAGACTCGAGGCATCCATGGCAGCTTTTTGGCTCGACCCAGCAAGAAAAATGTGGGAGATTTCTCCCTGTCTGTCAGGTAATAATGTCCCCAAAAACACTCTTCCTACTCCACAGCTGGGACGAATACTTACTTATCTTTCCTTTAAAACTGTGCTGTAAGCTCACCCACGTTCTGTATCCACTTACGAAGCCTTGAACCAGATCATAAGGGACAGGGAACTTAGTTTAGATGTTATATGAAGAACCTGATCGTCCGTCGCACCTTTGCTGCATGTCTTTAACGTCATCTGCCGCCTTTAAAACTTCATTACAAAACCGTGTTACGACTTGGGGATTAAGAGATGTGCTGATAATCTGAATACTCTGTGAGGACGGAAATCAAACTTTCCACTGCTCTGTGTGCGTACGTCAAAGTCACACCTCTTATTTATAAATGTGATATTGCTACATTCATCTGTGCAGATAAGAGCTGGTGACGTATTTAAGGTTTTGAATTAGAATGACATGAAAAGACTCTCACAAATGAGTAGAATAATTTGACTTTCAGACAGGATAAAGAATGATAATACTCCTTTTATTAGATTTGACTGATGAGATATTTTCATGTTTGTTTGTGTGGTTTCATTGGCGTAAAACTTACGTGTTGAATGTTGTATACTGACCACAGTATTGTGGTCTGTGCTTCAAAGGGGTAACATTTTAAATTCGTGTAAATGTGCTGCAGCAGTTACTGAAGAAGTCAAGTTCACTATTTATATCTCCATTTATATCTATAGCAGTATATCTCATACTGAAGCCAAAGATACACAGAGATATTCGTGTCATTTGTATGTGAGTGTACGGTACATTTATGAGAAATGCTGTTCCTGTGTTAATGTTCCTGTTTCGGAAGAAACTCTGAATGCTTGAACGTATGAGATCGTTGAGTTATTGACCAAAGCAAAAGCAGGCTGTAGGTGTACGACGGAAAAGTTGTCGTTTTTCGGAATATTGACCCGCACATAAGTAGCATTTCATACTCACGCTGCCCTCCCACCAGGCCTTCTGGCCTTTCTGAGAGGCTTTTCACATGTTCTCATGTTCACGATTTCTACGTACCAAAGATAAACTTATCAGGTAGACTGGAGTCTTTAAACTGCATGAATGAGGTGTGTACAAGCCGTAAAAATAAACTTTGGCGCTCACTGAAAAGTCCTCTTAATCATTGTGGGCAGAAAACTGACGTGTTTCCGCCAGAAGCGATCATCAGTATTGATCATCATCAGTGGTGGAAAGAGTTCTGAAAATCTGTTCTCAAATACGAGCACAGTCACGTCACAGAAATGTTACTAGATTACAAGTAAAACTCCTGTTATTAAAACAATACTTACAAGTTCTTCTTCTCAAACGCTACTCAGAGTATTAGTAACTTTTTAACCCTTCATGTTTAATGCATTATAAATTAGTTCAATCAATTCTTTCTTCAGAACTTCAGTCTGAAGGTTCTGCTCACTGCTCACCTCTTCAAACCTGCGCCTGCTGCAGAGTTTTGTGTTTTTGCCTGTACTCAGTTATGACTTTAAAGTAACTGGGTGGATAACATGGTGTCATGCATACTGAAGTACGAGTACAGTACTGGAAAAAAACGACTTTTGGTAATTTGAGTAGATATAATTAGTTACTTCCACCCCTGATCATCACAGCTGCTGACGGCCTCTAGCTGGAACATGTGCGATGTTTGGAAGAAGGCCTGTTCTCTGTGAGTGCTGGAATTTGGTGAATTTTTTATCCTTGCTGCTACAGTGCACCCATATTATTGTTCAAGTTTTGAAGCGGTGCGCGCTGCTATTTATTCATGCCCCAAACCTAGAAAAGAATTCAAAGTAATGAACCTGGCAGGTTTGCAGATGTTTCTCTTTACCTCAGTTTTGCTGTTTTTACTGTATGTCGGATTATCTCAAAACTACATCCATCAAAACTTTGATTCTTGGTCTTAAATAATAATGCACTGTGAATTTAAAAAATTGACCAAAAGGTTTTGAAAACTACCTTACTTGTTAATCGGTCTCCTCGATTTTTACAGTGTTGGAGTCAATACAATCAGAGAAGCTCTTTATTAAGCTGATAAAGGCCAGAGACTCACTGTGCTGACTGTCTTTGCACGACAGAGAACGTGCCGATAAGTGTGCAGAAGTGTGCTGGATAAATATAGCAACTTTACACAGAGCACACAGTTCACGGCTGCAGAATCTGTGAAGACCAAATCGGGCTCTGTGAGCATCTGATTTGTGGAACTTCTTTTGCTGTTCTCTAACTTTGGAGGCAATAAAAAGGTCTATAAAAATATTATTGCTCAGTTTGAACACCTAAAATAGAGATGCTCCTCTTTAGTATTTCATCAAAGGACAAACTTGTGCGACCTGACCGTTTTTATCTCCTCAGGGTGGGCGAGATGGTGACCCACATCCGGATCCAGAACACGGGAGACTTCTACGACCTGTACGGCGGGGAGAAGTTCGCCACCCTGTCAGAGCTGGTGGATTACTACACAGCAGAGAACGGCATCCTGCAGGACAAGGACGGCACCGTCATCGAGCTCAAATACCCCCTGAACTCCTCCGACCCCACCACGGAGAGGTGTGTGTGTGTGTGTGAGCTCTTACTTCACCTTTCCAGGCTCAATGCGTTGATGTGGCCCCGGACTCACCGGCTGCTCTGAGCTGCCTCCGCCTTCACTCTCAGCTCCAGAGTGTTATGGTTTGATTAGGCGGGTTTAGTCAACGACAGTCAGCCGTGATGTTTATTTACTTGGAGTAATGAGTGTTACTGTAGGTTTGACATTCCGTGGGGTTTTAATATTTTCCTCTGGTCTAGAAGCATCTTTGTCAGAATGTGAGTCAGTAAAATAAACAAACACCCACACTCCAGACAACAAGACAGACAGCCGTCGACGCTTCGTTCCTACTTCAGCTTCTCCGCTCCAGCTGCTGGGTTACATGCTATCAGGGTCGACTGTATCACATGTTCAGTCCATCTACTCCGGTACTTTACTCAACCATTAGTGGTCTCGATAATTCTATTTTGTGATACTTGCTTGATACTTTGCTTTTACTCAGTTTCATTACAGATGGAAATATTTTTTGTAATTCAAGATTTTAAGCGCAACCAGCAGTTCTATCGCCCGCTCTGTCTGTCAGTCTGTCAGTTGTTCCCATTAGTGTATTTAGACCAATCGATCGAACAGTTAGAATCTGGATGCAACTTCCACCGACCGACCTAACTTCTGGTTTATCGCCTGGCTAACTTGAATAGAGATAAAATGACTTAATCTTGCGGCTCTTCTAGACTTTCCAACTTTTACTGGAAAGAAAAGCTGAAATTATGATATCGGACGAGTCATTGAGCGGAGGGTTGTGACAGTTGTGGACTTGTTTCAGTTTCTTGTAGACGTTTCACCTCTCATCCAAGAGGCTTCTTCAGCTTTTAAACCCTGCATGGGTGTGTCTGATCAGAGTCGTTAAGGACACGTGTGAGCTCTGACTTTCAGAGTCGTTAGGGCCACTTGTGGGTCGTTGACCCAACCGTCCTTCATGTGGGTTGCCAGGGCTAGGTGTGCCCAGGTGTGAACTTCATTGTAGGTGGGTGATAGGTAGTGTCACAAACTACGACACTATTTATCACCCGCCCAGACAGCTCAACAACCATTCATGTCTGGGCTCCCCTAACCCTGGCAACCCACATGGAGGGCGGTCACCAACATACACAGCATTTTTTACCACTGAGAAATACAATTCTATTTATTTTGTCTATATTATGATTTATCTGAAAGTTTGTGATAACATACATCGTAAAAGGAGCGTAACATTTATGGCAGATGAGATTTACGCAGTTTACGTGTGTGTGCGTGTTCATGCGTATGTAGCTGTAGAGCTTCTGCTCAAACATGTTTAAAGACATAAAAAGAGTCTGCATGGAATATTAATCATCACGTCTGATAAAGTTTTTCTGCTATTGCATGTTCTCCTTCTCCCTCATCGAAAAATCCCAAATCTATGAAATGCAAATATTGTTTATTTCACCGCTTTAACTGATAAGCACAGGATGTAGCTCCACCTTTATAAAAGAGCTCACGTCTTAGATGCATATTAGACCGCCGGTTGTGATGGCACAAATTCATGCACGCACATTCACGTGGTGAAAGTGACCGCAGAGAAACTTTCCATCAGCACCTGAGTGTGAAAACAACTTTCTGGCTTCTTAACATGCACACACACTGCTCTGCTCAGTGAAGGCCAAACATCACAGTGAGGCAGCTACAAGTGACACGTGAAGGCTTTTCCATAATTGAGCAAGCCTTCACACATGAAACTAGCAAAAGCTGATCAACAGGTAGACAATACTACATGAAATTAAAAACTCCTCATTAAGAATATAATAGAAACATTTACTTCCTTTTATGTTTCCTTTTTCATATGAATTGAAAAATGAGACCCATCTTTAACAGTTATTTTCAATTTTCAACAATTATTATTGTGATCAGTGATTCAAGATCTTTTTAAATATTCTGCCAAATCAGACGTTGTCTGGCAAACCTGCTAGTGCAAGTCCAAGTGATCCGAGAG
Organism: Lagodon rhomboides; assembly: GCA_039737535.1. Classification (NCBI taxonomy): domain Eukaryota; kingdom Metazoa; phylum Chordata; class Actinopteri; order Spariformes; family Sparidae; genus Lagodon; species Lagodon rhomboides. The sequence continues at coordinate 22,437,298 of CM077788.1, read as the reverse complement.
GCTTGATGGGAAGATTCTGGAAATGATCTATGCAGCCTCCTCCCACTTGATTACTCATCTCCAAAAAGTAGAGGCAAAAGAGCGTTTCCACATTTAACAAAGAACCCGCTTCAGTCGATGCATTTTCTGTCCCTGCCGGCTGTACTTCCTCGGTGCCTTACGGACTCAAATTGAATATTAAACATGAGCTAAAAAAATCAGCATGCTGGGAAGTTCTCTTGTGTCTCTGTGTTGTAACACACATATACACAGCTTTTTACTCAACATGCAGAGAGTAGCTCGAATTTGGAATATTTTATAGTCTTTCCCCTCAATATTTACTCTCAATTAAGATTTGCATGATTTTCCTTTAAATCCCGCTTTTGAGTGTAGGACTTTTACTTTAAAGGGGCTCTGTGGAACCTCTATGTTGTGTTGGAGGTAATTTTTTTTTTTTTTATGTAAGTGGACTAACATTAGCTTCTTTTGCGCTTTGTTAGCAGAGCGGAGAGAACGTGCACAGAGTCACAGTATTTGGACTCGGACAGAAAATCCAGCCCGAGTCCTTGATAAAGAAATCCACAGTCCAGCAGCACTAAACTCAGATGAATCATCCACAGGCTTGTGTAGGCAACAGAGACAGACGGGCGAAGTCTTGTTCTTCATTTCACGTTACAATCCGCTCACACGTGGCCCATAAAAAAGTGATTAATACATGTAAATTCCTGTAAATTGACATAGAGCCTCTTCAATCACTCTTTGGCTTTTATTTTTTGCCGACAGCCGCTGTCATTATCTTGCGTATCTCTGTTGGCTAAATATAGCTGTCAGATAACTTTACAGATAATTTCCTAACGTATGTATTAGCGTGCAGAGCCCTGCCACATTAGAGGCTCCTCCAGACTGTTGTCGTAAATGAGATAAAAATCTTGAAAGCTATTTAAAGCCACCAAAAGATTTCATGTTGGTGTTTGTATTCAAAAAATGTTTCTCCCAGCCGGAAACATTGTGCAACTGTAGGCTGCTTCAAGTAGGTTAGTGTCCAACTGGTACTAATAAATAACCCTTTTATGAGTCAAGGAGGACACTACTTTCTATTGTGTGTGTGTGTGTGTGTGACCGTGTACTTTACCCTAGCTGGAAGCTCTACCCTCTGCCCCCCCTTCTGTCAGTTGTCTAACTTCCCTTTTGTTGCTGCGGTTGGAAACTTTAAGTTTTGACACTTTTGAAAGCAATGGCCAGACCATGCTCGTCTTCCTCTATTGCACACTCCATCATGTTCTTGCTCACTCGCTGTCTTCCTCATCTCACCCAACCTCTCTAATCACCCGATCTCTCTCCGTCACCTTGGGCAGGTCGACGTGCATTTGTTCTCAAACTTTGTCCATTTACTGTACAGCACTCCATCAGTTATTCCTCTGCAAAGCTTCTGCAGATTTGCACAGCCTGTACCTTTTTTTTTTTTTTGCTGCAGATGCTTCATGCAGCTATTTTTAAAAAGAATATATAAATATATAAATATACATAAAAAAACGCCAGGTGAAGTCTAATTACAGCATAAACTGTGATTTGACAAGCATGTAAATCAAAGAATGAAATCGTGATATATATTTATAAGGCATAAAGAGAGCAGACATGGTGTGTGGTGGGGAGGTGTGGGGGGGGGTTATCTGTCGATGTTACATATCGAAAAGGGGGAGGGAGGGAGGCAGGGAGGGAGGGGGGTTGAGGCTAAAAATACTTTGTCCTCTTCAGCCATGAAATCTGTCATCAGAAATTTTCCGACCACAAAGCAGGAAGTTTCGAAGAAGAAATCGAGAACAGTGCCTAAAATTAAGTCACAGCCCAGCAAGACCGAGTGTGCAAATTCACTAATTCACGCACTCTGCACTCACACACGCTCACACAGACGGAGCACGGTGGGGGACAAAAATAAGACCTGCATCTAATATCAACATCTGTACATGCCGTTTTTAAGTATCCGCCATAATGCACCTGATGCTGCTGTGGCTTTCTATTTTTGCTCACTGTATTGTGCTCAAAACAGTCCAGCGTACCACATCAGTGACTGACTGACAACCGCTTAGTCCTGAATAGACGCTGCAGTAACGGTGCTCTGCTCTCATACAGTAAGTAGGAGGCAGAGAAAAGAAAAGTGAAGTTGGTTTATTTGTGTTTCCTTATTATGTCCATGTGACAGGCAATGTGCATCGGACAGAAGACATTTTTGGTTATTTGTGTTTTTGCAAGTCACAGCAGTGAACTGTGACCACAAGAAAATGCGGCACATATTTCGGTGCATAAATAAAAGTAAAACATGTAAATGTCACATAGGCTGCACCACAAACCGTCAGCAGATATGTGGACTTTCAGAGTCCGTGTGGCTCAGGCTCAAGTTGACTGGAGTCCCTGTTCTGATGACTTGACAGACACTCGGCTGAAACTTCATTGCTAATGGAGACATATTACGCTCATCATTCAGGTTCATGATTTTATTTTGGGTTACTACTAGAAAAGGTTTACATGCTTTAATACTCAAAAAACAACAAATAGAAACTCAGAAATATTTATTTTTCCCCATAACTGAATAAATGAGCTGTTCGCAGAAGAAAATAAGGTCCCATTAACACTGTTTGAAGCTAGAAAGGTGGCGGGGTCCGCCACATATGAATGTAAAACAGTATGAATATTGTGTTTTCCTTTAAGGTCAGTGTGTTTATTCAGTCATGGCAACAAAGAGTCTGTTTATTTAGTTTGTTCAGGCATAAAAATCTCATTCAATGAAGATCGTTATCTTCTGATTAACATTTCTTCCCCCAAACTACAAACTGCACATTTAACTAATGACTTGACCTGACTTGTCGGCTTGCACAAGAAAAATTCACTTTGGCCCAAATGACTTGAGTATCACGTCTGACCCATTGGTGCCTCTTGTGTCTCAGGTGGTATCACGGTCACCTGTCTGGGCCAAACGCAGAGAAGCTGCTGCTGACGCGAGACGAGCCGGACACCTTCCTGGTCAGAGAGTCGCTGTCCAAACCTGGAGACTTTGTCCTGTCGGTCCTCACCAACGAGAAGACCAAAAGTGGAGGAAAGAGGGTCTCCCACATCAAGATCATGTGTCAGGTGCCTTGCTCGTCTTTGTGTGTGTGCGTTTCAGTGTGTGATCATGTGTGTCCGGGACATAGAAGGTGAGGCGTTGATGAAACTAGAGGTGGTTTTGGTCAGTGTGTTTTGTTTTAAAAAGGAGTCTCCAGAACAGATTCACATCATGTGAACATACTGAGGGGTATTCCCAAAGTTGTGCTGCGCTCTTTGAAATAAGTTTAAAGTCTCATTTCCCCTGTCTTATGCAATAAAAGACTTTTGCTCAAATGTCAGCTCAGCACAGTTTTATTTCCGGGTAAAACCAGATTTGTGATGAGCCTTATCTTACTATTAGTTAACATAGTCCCTGTGAACGGCTGCTAATAATAGTCGCAGTGCAGAAACGGGTCACACCGCCGCCTGTCTATCTCATTTTCATAGTCGCCACTCATCGTCAAAAGCCTTTGCATTTTATTTCCAGTGGCAGCTCACCTCAGAGAAAACATCCGCCAGGTTTTATTTAAAAGGGACACATTGTTTTTGTGCAGGAGATTAATGTCAGATTAGTGAAAGGCTCACAAACGCCTTTTCATGAGCACGTGGCAAAGATCAGCAGAGTTTCCTCCGCTCTAAACTTCAGTCTGTTAACTGCTGCTGATACCAGATGAATGTGAACACAACACACGGTGTCATTTATGTGATTAGAGTGTTGATTAAAGGATATATACAAATTTTTTTTGTTTTTCATTGCTTGCATGATCGCCTCCCAGCTGGTCAGTCCCTATTTAGAAAATGTGTTCTTTTATTTTTACACAATTTCGCATGACCAAAATGTTTGTGACCAAAACTGTCGTGTTTTTTGTGTGTGCTCAGAACGACCGGTATACAGTGGGAGGTCAGGAAATGTTTGACACGCTGACAGACTTGGTGGAGTACTACAAGCGCAAAGGCATCGAGGAGATCTCTGGGAACTGGGTGTATTTCAAACAGGTAAACTCTTACACTGCATCCTAATGATGTGGATAAAACAGGTCAGAATTTGTAACACGTCTCACAAAGTGAATGTCAGGGAGCTGTGAAAAGGTGTGTGGATTATTTGAAAAGACGAGCAGCCCACAGAGAGGAAATATTACTCACATCTCTGAGCCGGCCTTCAAGTGATGACTGATGATGGTGACGGCGTTGTCTAATGTGCTCACTGGCTCGTCTTTCATCTCTATTATAAGGTTTTTCCTTCCTCACTGTCTCTCTGTCTTGTCCCGGCAGCCGTATTACTCCACCAGAGTGAATGCAGCAGACATCGACAGCAGAGTGAGGCAGCTGGATCAGACCCTACAGCAGCAGCAGGAGGCCGAGGGAGAGAAGAGCAAGGCGGGCTTCTGGGAGGAGTTCGACGTAAGATTTGACCTGGTTATTTTTCAACATGACCGCCTCGTACCACCTGAGGTGTAAGAACCATGGGGGTTGTTCTGAAGTGGGAAAAAGTAAATTATACATCAGACTTCTTACTACACAGCATTTAATGCTCCAGAGTTACTTCCTTACTGTGGGCAGAACTAGAGGTGGTGTACTACCATCTTGTGGTGAAGAAAAGCACTAAAGTCTCAGTGCTGTATTACCAATTAACATTTGTTCACACTAAGGAGAGAGACCAAATTAAGTTTACTTAAAATGCCGATTATCTTACTAAAGAATTACTTTTTGAGTGAAAGGAAATGGAAAAACTACAGGTGCAGAATTTAAATGAAGTGCATATCAGGCGGTGGTGACGAGGGCTGCAACTAATGACTAGGATGATTTTCATAATCGATTTATGTGATGATTATTTTCTCAATCATGTAGAAGTATTTAGATTGTTTACCTAAAGACGCTATTTGTAAGAAAAGTAGATTTTTGAGTCTCATTCCCAGAGATGATTGACACATTTTATTATATCCTGTTAGAGGAAAACTGTAAAAATGTGTTCTTGGATACCGTTGGTTCTTAAACCTTTTCTGTCAGGTTGTCCCCTAAAGGGTGGAAAAAAAGTAGATACGCCCACAATTTTTTATCAATCTGTTAACAATAATTAGGGAAGAATAATTTATAATTAATATACTAATAAGGAAAAGGGATCAGAGTTGAATTTGAATGAGGTTAAGGTCAGTGCAATAACATCAGCAAACTTTGTTTATTTTCTCCGCATTGATAATATTCATTCAACTTAGTTTCACTTCATAGTTTACTAGTTCACTATACTGGCATGTGGTCCGACAGTGGGTGTGAAACAGTCGTCTCTCTCCTGCAGGCTCTCCAAAAGTTGGAGGCGAAGGTGAAGAAGAGCCGAGAGGAGGGGCAGAGACCTGAGAATAAGAGCAAAAACAGATACAAGAATATTCTTCCCTGTGAGTTTTTGAATCTTCTCAGTAACATTATTCACTAAAAGAACCAAATCTTATGAGTAAATCCACATTTTGACAGTACCGACATTAACCACACGCTCTTGTTTCCCTTCACTCCACAAGTCAATGACACCAGGGTCATCCTGAAGAACGCTGATCCTGATGTTGTGGGTTCAGATTACATCAACGCCAACTACGTCAAAGTGAGTGTCCCCGAGTCACTGTCCTCATAGTAACAGACAAACTGTCCAGTTTGTTTACTGGAGAGTAATCACTGTGTGTGTGTGTGTGTGTGTGTGTGTGTGTGTGTGTGTGTGTGTGTGTGTGTGTGTGTGTGTCTGCAGAACACTCTGTGGGAGTCCGGAAAACAGAAAGTTTACATCGCCTGCCAGGGCTGCCTAGCAACAACTATCAACGACTTCTGGCAGATGGCGTGGCAGGAGAACACGAGGGTCATCGTCATGACAACAAGGGAGGTGGAGAAAGGACGGGTCAGTATCAAAACAATGATCAAGGGAGCAGATTTAGAGTTTAAGTTTTGAAACTGTCAAAAATGCCCGAAAGTCCGAACTTTTGTTGAGATTTGGTTTTCATATGGTTCCAGGGTTTCCTCATAGAGAAACCAGTTTCTCTGTGTCTCCTCTGTTTTTTCCCATAATTATAATTATTTAATATTTCCATGTCCTCAGTGAGGTCACTGTGTTTGGTTCCCTGGGGGTCACTTTGGTTTCTTAGTTATAGTTTTCATATTGTTGTTGCAATGTGAAGTCTTGAAAGTGTAAATTATGATCATATAATTAAATTAATCAGTGTTGACTAGATTTTGGATTCAAATAGTTCACACAGCTTTTGACTTTCACAACGTTTAGTGGAGTTTAATTGAGTTAACTTCAGGCAATTATAATAAACATACTAACAATAAACCATATTATATTAAAATACACAAAATACCTTAAAATCTCAGTAAATACAGGACGTCTACAGGTCCCCAAAAAGTCTTTGAATGTTTTAAATTCAATATTGAATTGCCTGAAAAAAGATTATGTAGTCATAGTTCTGAATTTGTGAAGTTTTACTGCCACAAACATTTGATCAAAATTATCAATCAATTTTGTAGTTTTTCCCAAACACTGTCCCTTAACTCTATACTTGCATACAACTGTGCGTCAAAATGTAGATTAACACACTCTGATAACCATACTCCTACATAAAACTTACGTCTGCACAGAACCATATACGACATACTTTCACACTTATAGGTGAAGGCTGAATAAGAAAAAGAGGATTTGGTGAAAAATCTGTTCTAGATTTGTTTCATATTTATCTTGAAATGTCATTAAAAACATTACATGTACGTGTCTGACACCTGTAGACACCCTGAAATACAGTATATTGTTTAAAAAAATACACAAGATGCCATAAAATATGAGAGATGTGATAAAAACGACGTACTGTTAAGGGCGAGAGATTGCAATTTAGAAGTAAAGTTATAATATGATTGCTTTATTCTTTATTTTTATGCAGAATAAATGTGTGCCGTACTGGCCCGACAACCAGAGCACCAAGGAAGCCGGTCCGTACCTGGTGTCCTGTACCTCAGAGAGGGAAGCTTCTGATTACAAAGTGCGAGTTTTGGAGATCACTCCTGTGGACGAGGTAACCTCCAAACACCGGCCTCTCTGCGCTCTGTGTGTGCTCCGTTATTACTATTACTACTATTATTGTAATCTTTTCTCTTTCGCAGCCAAAGCGAAGTCGCACCATCTGGCACTACCAGTACATGAGCTGGCCCGACCACGGCGTCCCTCAGGAGCCGGGTGGTGTCCTCAGCTTCCTCAGTGAAGTGAACCTTAAGCAGGAAGAATATTCTGATGCTGGACCCATGATCATCCACTGCAGGTACCAGACAGCTGCAGGGCGGAGACCCGGCATAATGAGTGTGGGGCCCCAGAGCTGAACGCCACAGGGGTCATTGATATTTTTCATTTCCATCAGAGCGAATTAGTAGCAGCACCTCAGCATGAATCCCCCGTTGAAATTAGGAGTGGATTCAAACTGTAAAGGCGGGATTTTTAGAGCATTGATTGCAATATTCGGGCTGCAACTGATGATCATTTTCACTGATTAATTTGTCGACCAAAATTGGCAAATCCTCAATTTTCAGAGTGTGGACGCAGTAAATCTTTTCCTTTTTGCCTGATAAATGATCTAAACACGTAGCTGTTTATCAACGTGTTCCCCAGATGGATGTTCTGCCAAATGGTTGCTCACATCACATGTCAGAGATCAGAAATCCTCAAACTTCAAACTTGTGGTGTGCTGGAAGACGTCTGTGCTGGGGTGATTTATGAAAAACGCCACATCACTGCATTCACCATGCCCGTATTTCATTATGAGGTGATAACACTTGAAGGTTTAAGATTAAAATGATCCTAGTTTCAGGATTTAGATTAGTTTCAGCAGAACAAAAGGTTTTGAGTCGACCGACAGATTATCCTTTTGGAATTTTGCCCGTGTGACGTGAGGGATACTGAGGCCGCTTGTGCTTTTTTAAAAAACTTGTTGTTTGAATGATTATACGACGCTTGTGTAAGTATTTCGGTATGTTAGCGTGTTCACAAACATGTTTGACATGTGACCCCCTCACCACCTCTTGTGACAGGCGGCAAGTCTCTGAGTCACGAGCAGAGTGATGTTCCTTTCTAATTTTATTGCGTTATTTAGTTTCAGTGGCCTGAAGCTAAATAACTACCATGTATTTTTATACTAAAAAGCATAAATTTGATCCCTTTGGGGAGTCCTGTCCAGACGGCTACTATCATTGCTTGAAGTCTCTGTCTTATCCATCTGTCTTTGCAGATAAAAAAATAGTTTTAAGCCTGGTCAGCATGTCATGAAATTGATTTGTGATTGATTTAGTAGAAATGTTGTCCAGACATCAATGGTCCCCGGAGGATTTACCCTAATGACCTTGGTGGTCCTCTTATTTGTGCTCTGCCGCTCGCATAGACTATGAATTCATGTGTTGTCACTGTGAGCATACTAGCATTCGGATTTAGCATGTAGTTCAGCCTCACAGAGCTGCTAGCATGGCTGTAGACTTTTAAAGGAGTTAGTAGATTTAACTATGTAAACTGATGTACCAACTTTGTTCTTCTGTGATTTTTTGCAGCGCTGGGATTGGTCGAACAGGCACGATTGTGGTGATTGACATGATCCTCGAGACCATTGACACTATAGGTACATTTTTATATTTATATTTGTTGTTTATTTTCCATTTCCTCACACCACCTCCATTCACTGCTTCCCTGTCTCACTTCCCTCTGCAGGTCTGGACTGTGATATCGACATCCCCAAATACATCCAGATGGTGCGAGAGCAGCGCTCTGGTATGGTGCAGACAGAAGCCCAGTACAAGTTCATCTACCTGTCTGTGTCCGAGTACATACAGACCACCAAGGCCAAAGACTGCGCCTACCTGGTGAGTAACAGGGACAGAAAATCCAGGAAGAAGCTGAAGAAAGATACAGAAAGTAGTCTTTTCTTGTGGGTGAAATATAGATTGATACACGTAGAGCAAACAGGGGCAAGATTAAATGAATATGTCAATAGGCCTTTGCACTTCTGGCTGCTGATTCAACACCAGAGCCGATTAGTTCAATGCCAGCAGACTGATACGTTATCAGAGAGTGGCTTGTGAAAGATGAACGTTGACCCAGAGGTAGAAAAAAAACAACCACACAGACTAAACCATCCGCATGACCTCTTTCTTTGTTTGAGTAATCAGTCGCATCCGAAATGTCTCTGTTTCTCTCTTCCCCAGGAAACTGATACGGAGTATGGAAATCTGCAACTCAAACACCAACCAGCGAGCAGGAAGGTCTCAAAGTGAGTGGGCGGGTGTGTCTGAGCGTCTGTGTGAATTGGATGTCCTTTAAACGTTCACATGTCTCCTCTGAACCTCACACGGCCGCCCTACTTTCTTTTCCAATACATGTCTTAGTCAGCGTCTTCGGCCTCGTGTCAGCAGTCTCATTTTGTAGAGAGGAGGAGCGGTGGGTGGAGGGAGGAGGGAGGATGTCACTGCAGCTGGACTCCAACTCCATTTCATCAATTCAGTTTTTCAGTTTTAATCTTTGGGACTACTCTGCAAGAAAATATTCATTTTATGACACGATTTTATATTTATTGGTGCGTTAAAGGTGCACTATATAGATTCGGGGAAGACTTTTTGAATCAAATATTTAGCTGACCTATGTACTTCATGTATCAGAATGAGGCCATTAAATGTTGCTGCTTGATCTGACTTGCTGATAATACACAAATCCACCTGTGACACCGACCGCAGGTCACAGCCAGTTATAACGCGTTCGTCACCACACGACATGACAGTTATGTTACATAACACTCATCAGGTGTATCTTGTGTTTGGTGAGCACGGAGAAATTAAAAACTCCTGCGGGAGAAAACATGAATGCTTTTTAGTGCTGTATAGAAATGGAGTAGTGGTGCACTTCAGCCTCTTTTGGTCCAAATGAGTATTACAAAAACACACAAAATAAATTTCTGCTACATTTTTTTTCTCCTGAACAATTTTTTTCACTTTTAAATTTTTAATTCTCTACAATTTTTTTTGTCACATCCTTTTTTTTCACTAGTTCTTCAATCATAAACACAGGAGAGAAAACTATTTGGATCTTCACTTGCCCCTCAGAGCTTCCGTATCTGCCCAAGTCACGTCAAATAGATTTTCATCAACTCCCATGATCCCACGTTCCTTATATCTTTTGTTTTGCTTTACTGGGGCCCCCCTAGTGGCAGAAATTACATACTGTCCCTTTAACAAAGGTAAACAAGATATTAGATATTTTTGGAGTGACACCCAGCTCGTCTCTGATTAATGGCCCCCAGAGGATTTACCCTAATGACCTTGGTGCTCCTCTTACATTCCCTCCAGTTATTTGGTTTATCGACACCGTGACAGCCCTTATTTTTTTTGTTTTGTTTCTTTTAGCAAATATCAGCTGGTTAAAACGCTGAATTAAGATGAACAAGCTCTTCTCTGATCTGTTGTCTGAATAATGTTTCTGTGCCCTGTGACCCCTGTGAGCTGAGTGTTGTTCTTTTCTAATTAAGCAGTTAGAAAAGATAAAACAGCTGAGAACAATGAACTGTTCAGCCCCCCAACACTGTAAACTCTGACCCACTTGGAGCGCTGAGTAGTTGGCTGCCAGCTTTGAGTGATTTGATTCACGGTTGGTTGGTCTGTTTAAATTGTTCTGATGCTGCAGCCTTTCCAGTGCCGCCTCTGACAGAACTGTGTCCAATCAGTGCTGGCTGCTGTATAAAAATATACAGGATGGAGGAAATCACTTATCAGCTTTTTTCTGTGTCTATTTCCAGAAACAAGGAGGACGTTTACGAGAATCTGTCGAAAGGAAAGAAGGATATGAAGAAGCAGAAGTCCGACAAGAAAAGTGGCTCAGTAAAGAAAAAATATTAGAGACTGAGAACGTTTTTATCGTCATTTTGTTATATTTATGCGGGCACTCTTTTGTTAAAGATTTATATTTTAGTGGAGACCTTTTACAAAATAAGACTTGAGGTGTAAAATCAGAAGAAAAGGAAACCTGATTTGTCACATGAAAGCTTAGTTGATGCTTTTGTTGAAAATAAAGGCAGAGCATTTGTAAACACTTTGTTGTTTAATCGTCTTTATTTAAAAATGTTCAGTTATTTGAATAAAGACACCATCATCTTTGTGGGATGCTTCAGTATTTAGGGCGGAAGCTACTTTTTCATCAGCGACTTTGATTGGCTCCTCATTTTTCAATCCTCAGGCTTCATATATTTTATAGTTAGATGCATATGAATAAACAGTAATGCATCAAGAGCAGGACATTATATAATGGGAAGCTCATTTTGCCAGTTAAAGAAAAAAGTAGGATGACATTTTTTTTCACTGTAAAAATGCTGTACTTTGTTAATACTGTATGATGTGTCCTTCTTATTTTTTATGTATATAATTCTTCATGTTTTATCTTTACTGTTGTGGTTTCTTTCTTGTGACAAATGCACTTATTGTAAGTCGCTTTGGACAAAAGCATTTGCAAGTGTAAATGTAAATGTTTACTTAATCTTTTCTGTATTATTTAAAAACAGAAGAACACAGATAGGGATGTTACAAGCTCTCATTCCCAACACTGATTGACATATTTTATTTAACATTAACATCAGGTAGTGTTGTTTTGTTAAAGGTTTGATCAGCGTTTCAGTTATTTAATCCTATCAGCGTTTTGTCAGCTGCTGTTTCCAAGGTAAAGACTGAACGTTGAACCTCGGCTTTTAAGTCCTTCAAGCTCTCTGAACAACAACAGCAGTAGTGTTTCAGGCTATTGACCAACAAAAAAATGCTGATTGGTTATCTAAAAATAAAATTCATCCATCTTTGTTAATGAGGCTTTTACAGAGCCAAAATATAGATTGAGTTTTTCATCTATTTACTCGGAGGTGGAGTGTTACAGGAACAGAACAGCAATAACTTTATTTGTAAAACACTTTTCTATCAACAGTGCTTACAAAGTGACCAGCGAACAGGAGATAGGCTGCAGTTAGGAACAGATCAAAGCTTTACATACAAATGTGTGCTGAACATATTTAAAGTAGGAAATACAGAAAACTGTAACAACACAGACTGACGGAAAATCTTTTTTTTATATATATATATATATATATAAAAGGGTTAAAATTTGCCTCTCGCCTTGAGATTACCCAACAGAGGGAAGTAACTAAATGCATTTACTCGAGTACTGAAAACAAGTGCTGATTTTGAGCTGTTCAATTTTCATGCTAGTTTATACTTGAAAACTTAGATAATAGAGGTCTGATAAAACAATTTTAAAAAAAGATGTATTGTTATGTATAAAGATAAAACTTTATTTATTTATCGGTGAAATTAAGAAGCTAATACACATTCCTGCAGTACATTTACTCGTAATGCTGTCGTGTTACTAGTTTTACTTATACCGCTTTTTTCGGTCTACACGGGTAAGACCCGCTAAAAATCGACTACTGACCCCATTCCCTCTTCCCGCAGGCAACGCTGCATTAAGTTGTACGCCACTGACGTCACGAATGCGCCGGAAACAGTTGTAACAGAAGAAAGAAACAACGAAAGACCTATTGTAAAAGAAGCGTCCGTAAAAGGGTGGATAAATTATTTTGAGCGTCACGAACCCCGTAAAATGACTCGTTTTACTTTCATAATTTCAGCTATTCGGTCCAATAACATTTGGAAAGTCTAGAAAAGTCTTATTTTATCCCCCCTCAAGTTAGCCGAGTGCTAAACCGGAAGTTAGCCGGCTCGGTCGGTGATCCAGGTATGTTTATTTATTTATTTATTTATTTATTTATTTATGATCCAAGTATGTTCATAGCCAGGAAGTCGAGCTTTAGAACATCGCTGAGCAGCTTTCATAGGGAATCAACGAGGCTCCACCTCCGACACTGTGTCCATTCAGTAATTAAAGGTCCTGAATAGACCGCATCTCAAATTCCTTAGGCCTATTTATTAATCTGCCGTTGTTAACGCGTCATCATTTCGCGCGGGTCTTACGTTTAGGTCAATGCTGAGCCGAGGTGATAAAAAGCTGTGAGTACTTATTCTGAGTTTGTATTATTACCTCATTAATATTATAAATATTAAAATCTTGATTTTTAATTTCTTCTCCAAAACTATACAGTGCCCCTTAAAGTAAGAAAATGTCAGTATTTCTTGCATCCCTGAGACATCCTACTGGGACTGTGTAACACACACGGAGTTATTGAATGTAGCGCCTTTAGGTGGCGCCTCCTTTTGTTTAGTGGTTAATCTAATGTAACCTGTACCCAGAAGAAGAGCAGGTGAGCATGAGCAAAGATACCGCCCTCCCTCCACAGTGTTAATCTGTCGTGTTAATGACCCAAAGCACCGCCTCTGCCCGCAAATGATCCCTCTGGGTACAGACAGATGCATGATCCTCCACCTGCATGCTGTCCTGACGGGACAATCCGGCTGAGTCCCAGCTTCGTGGAAATGATTTCTACTAATCCAGAGTGAGTGTCCACCAGAGAGAAGTCAGATACATCCAGTGAGGAGCAGCCGAGCTTCAAACTCTAAATGTTTACTTAATCTTTTCTGTATTAGTAGCCATTTAAAAACAGAAGAACACAGATAGGGATGTTACAAGCTCTCATTCCCAACACTGATTGACATATTTTATTTAACATTAACATCAGACAGTGTTGTTTTGTTAAAGGTTTGATCAGCGTTTCAGTTATTTAATCCTATCAGCGTTTTGTCAGCTGCTATTTCTAAGGTCCCTTCAAGTTTCCAAGAACGTTGAACCTCGGCTTTTAAGTCCTTCATGCTCTCTGAACAACACCAGCAGTAGTGTTTCAGGCTATTGACCAACAAAAAAAAAATGCTGACTGGTTATCTAAAAATAAAATTCATCCATCTTTGTTAATGAGGCTTTTACAGAGCCAAAAAAACAAAACAAAACCCAAAATACAGATTGAGCTTTTAATCTTTTTACTGGGAGGTGGAGTGTTACAGGATCTATGTATTATATGAGTGTGTTTTTCCAACAAAGGGATTTGAACCTGAGTGTGTCACCCTAAATCTGAAAAAAAAAAACAAAAAAAAAAACCCACAATATTCATACTGTTTTACATTTATATGAGGCGGACCCCGCCACCTTTACAGCGTCAAACCTTATTTTCCTCAGAGAACAGCTTGTTTATTTTGAGTTTGTATTAATACCTCATTAATGTTATGAATATTAAAATCTTGATTTTTAATTTCTTCTCCAAAACTATATAGAGCCCCTTAAAGAAAGAAAAAGTCAGTATTTCTTGCATCCCTGAGACATCCCACTGGGACTGTGTAACACACGGAGTTATTGAATGTAGCGCCTTTAGGTGGCGCCTCCTTTTGATTAGTGGTTAATCTAATGTAACCTGTACCCAGAAGAAGAGCAGGTGAGGTGAGCACGGGCAAAGATACAGCCCTCCCACCACAGTGTTAATCTGTGGTGTTAATGACCCAAAGCACCGCCTCTGCCAGCAGATGACCCCTCTGGGGACGGACAGATGCATGGTCCTCCCCCTGCACGCCGGCCTGCAGGAACACTCCCACTGAGTCACAGCTGCCTGGAAACGATTTCCACAAATCCAGAGCGAGTCTCCGCCACAGCGTAGTCACATACATCCAGCGAGGAGCAGCCGAGCTTCAAACTCCGAGCAACGGAACAGCAACAGGCTCATTTTGCGCACATTCCCGTCGGACCCGGACGCCGCCGCAGCTCATCTGAAGGATCCGGACGCGAGTCGACGGAAAGAAGGAGGGAGAGTAGAGATTTCAGCTGGTGTGGATTAAAATGTCTAAACCCAATTACTCCGGAGTGTTTCACATGGTGGAACAGGACAATATGGACGGCTACCTCGCAGCTTTAGGTAAGACCCTACTTATTGTTGCATTTGTGTGCATTTTAAACAAATGTGTTGCCCCTTTATTTTTTCAAACAAGTTGCATATTTGTATTCCTTTGTTGAACTGAGGTCATGCTTTATTGTGATCTATATCATTGATTTCAGTGTTGTGGTTAATTTTCCCTTGCAGCAGCACATATCAGAATAATGAAGTCACCACCATGTCCTCTCTGTGACCCCAGACTCCTCCACACACACACACACACACACACACACCCAGTGTCTCTAGCTCATGTTCTATGGTTTTCTTATGAATTCCAGATATTAATTTTGCTCTGAGGAAGATTGTGTGTCTGCTGAAGCCCACCAAAGACATCACCCACGACCCGGCCACAGGAAGCATGAAGATCCGCACCATCACCACCTTCAAGAACTTCAACATGGATTTCAAGATCGGGGAAGAGTTCACCGAAGATCTGCAGGCGGTGGACGGTCGAACTTGCCAGGTGTGTGTTGTTGTGTTTCTGAGTATGCACGCTGACTTGTGTGGACATGCTTACAGGCCTCTTAATACAGTGGATATAAAGTATCACTGCTTGTTATACAAGTTTGCCTCTTTATGTGTTCAATTTGGAATGTCTCAGGGAAGTCGACCCACCCACCGCTGTGATCTCTGTGTTGTAACCACCCCCTGCTGCTCGAAGCCTGGCGATGAAAAAAACCCATTCATAGTCCTCAGATTACAAATTCCTTCATGAAACCTGTGCCTGAATCAGAATCAGCAGCATCATCTTACCAAAAACGAGAGAAAAGAGCAAACGGAAGCAAAAGAACGGGAAAATAAATGGGTTTGAATTCCCGGTGACCCTTCTCACACAGCACAAAGACTCTTGTCCCCGTGAGATCGAACTTGTGAGCTACTTTACATACTAATTACACACATTAAACCAAGCATCTCTGTGCCTGTGCAGACTACGGTGAGCTGGGATGGAGACAACCTGGTTTGTGTACAGCGAGGGGAGAAAGAAGGACGAGGCTGGACGCACTGGCTGGAGGGCAACAAGCTGCATTTGGTGAGGATGAGAAAAGAAAAGAGGGAGAAGGGGAAATGGACAAGGAAAAAGATGCCATAATAGATATGCTAAATGAGGGGAGAACATGCAAATAAGGCAGAGTTGGGAAGTTATTCATTGCCTTATTCAGCTGCATTGCTCCGTCTTTGTGGGAAGAGGTACTTTATGAAAAGGTTTGTGGAGCCGTGGGGGGGTAGAAAGGAAGGCGAACACAAAAGAGGGAGTAGACTGTTGAATGCACGTCTTAATTAAGTCCTACAACAACTCTGAATCAAGGGAGAGCGTTAGCTCTGCTCATTTTAGGGGTTTCAAGCTTATAGATGATCTGCCGGTGCCGACTAAGATTTAAAACAATCCGTATTATTGTTCCTCTAAACAGCTCTCGCAGGGTTTCTAATACCTCTGTTGCAGCGAGGACAAAGCGACACGTTGTTGATGTCGAGAGAATTGGGAAAGAAATGCCAGCGAGGATCAGGGCTCTAAAATGGTGGATTTTTTTTTTAAAGGTTACACAAAGCAGGAGAAGGGAGCAGCGAGAGGCTAATGGAGAGTGTGTGAGGGGGGGAGATAAGTAGATGAAGAAGGATCGCGAGACGGATTACGAGGTCAAAGGATGAGGAAGGGAGCGGGGGGGTGGGATTGAATTTTGGATACACTCCCAGGTTTGTGCATCACTCATTTAACGCTCCCTTGATGTGCCAAACTACCCTTTACACCCCTCACCCCCTTTCCCTCCCCTCCTTCCATCTCCTCCCCCCCTCCTCCTCCTCACTGGTCATTTTCCTCTGCAGGAGATGAGAGTTGGAGACGTGGTGGCTAAGCAAGTCTTCAAGAAGGCTGATTGAAGTAAATGAAGATTTTTCTTTTTTTAGTGGACAACGTCGATTTATTCTTAATGGAATATAGTGAAGGACACGGTACAACATTTGAATAATGTTTATAGTTTTTTTAATTAACATTAGTTTGAAGCATCACATGACACCGAATATCTGTGAAAATCACTGATCTGTACATGTTTCTGTCTGATGGTACTAACCAAGAAAAGAGAAGTTGAGCAGAGGAACTTGTGTAAACCTTCCCACCGTGCTGTCTTCATGATGTCATAAACAAATCATACATCTGCTGGATGTCACTGCTTCCTCATTCCCCAGACTTTCAATGTCAGTAGCATTGCTGGTGCATATCTTCAACACTTCATATGGTTTTTATAAATACTGAAAGTCAATAGAAATTCATACGACAATGTACTTTAAAAAAAAATAAAAAATTTTTGGTTGCTTGAATCAGTTTTCATGTACAATTCTCAACCTGGTAGGAACAATATAAATTAAATAAGAAATTCTTAGAAATAAAATTACAATGACGCATATTACATTACAGTAAGACGAGAATTCTTGTGTTTCTCTTATTGTCAACACATCCCATGAAAACACCAACGATTGTATGTATGAGTATGTGCCCCCAAATATGTGTGAGGGGTGCAAGTCACAAATATGAAATGGAGGTGATAGAGATGCACGTGAATTTAAAAATAGAGGGGTAAAAATGCAAGCAACATGAAATTTTACTGATAAAAGTAATTTTCAAGCCGATTTGATTCAAAAAGTCATGCTTTGATGAAGACAGAGCCATGATTTATCATTTTATGTGTTTTAAATTCATCATTTGTCATTCACAATACAAAAAATGTTGTTTATCATCTAAAGAAAGTGCCCTCGAGGGTGAAAGTAACAAAAAATAACCGACAAAATCGAAGCAAGAGAGACGCACCCTAAAGAATGTGTTTCAATTTCAGACTCCTCAGTGGCTCTCAAGCCCAGTGTGCTTACAAAGATGTAACTTTTTAAAAACGGACCAAAATATTTCGTTTCAACTGGTCACTGTAGTTTTTACCAAATGTTGCTCACTCAGCAGTAAAAAGAGAATTTGATCCACATTTAGCAAAGGCTTTTACAGCAGCAAAACGTGAGCTTGATTGACAGTGCCCATGTTCGATGTGATGAAGTAACACAGTCACCCAGTGCAACAGTGTGGCTCATTCATCTGTTTTAAATAGTTTTTTTGGACAATTGAGCTCTGTCTAAGGATAAGCCACATCAGGCTTTGACTACACATACAAACTTGTCGGCACATTTGTTGTCGGCTGTTGGTTTTGGTCTTTTCATGAGATTTGTCTTGTCTACAGTAAGAAAACTCTAGAATATATATATATATATATATATATATATATATATATATATATATATATATATATATATATATATATATATATACAGTTAATTTTAAAATAGAGACAACACTGAGCTGTTGGTAAAAACACTTGTGAAGCTCCCATCTAAGACTAATTCACATCCAAGGAAAATACCCAAGTACAGAGCTGCACCAGTGGGCTTTACACAGAGTTATCTCATTAAAGTCCTGCAGGGGGCAGCAAACTTTATGTTTTCTTTGGTATAAATACTGTAGGTCCGTTTGAAGACTGTCCCTACGCTAGAGAGACTCATGGCTCTGGGTAAACGTTGGTGCAACTTTTACTTGATTATGTCCCGCACCACTCGTCCTCCTGTGGCTCTGAGTGGGTCCTAAAGAAGCTGTTGCAGTGAACGGCATTTCCATTCCTGTGGTTGGGTTCCTTGAATGCAAGTGAAACCTTCAGTGGAGTTATCGGACTATAGCTGTCCACGCTGTCCTGCGGGCTGTCAGTGACCACATTATCATCTGAGGAGGAGAATAAAAAAATCAATGTTTAGTGTGATCATCCTTCAGAGTAATGTCTCGTCAAATTCTTTGGTCTCTGTGGTTTATGGCCTTCTTAATGGGGCTAAAAGCATTCATGAGCATGGAAAGTTTTTCACTCTAATATACAGAACGTTGACAACTTAAAGGGAAAACGAACATAGTGTCTCAGCTCGTGGTCGGGCCACAACGAGCTGCCTGAGCAGCAGCAGTGCTCTTTGGCATAGATACTCTGAGACTTGGACTCGGAGGGGTTTTTAAAATCTCCACTCCATTACTCAGGGTTCCTTTTAATCTGTCACCCATCTGCACATTTTATTCAAACATCCATGTAAACATTGTAATAATGACAGAGACACCTGGGACAAAAGGTTACATTGGTGAATTATTAAGACCGTATGTGGCCGATGTGCAGGACACAAGTCTTTTCCCCGTAAATGTGTGCATTCTGTACATCCATGGCTTAAAGGGTAAGTCCACCAATTTTACACATTAAAGTGTGTTTACAGGTTTTTTACATATGTGAAAAAGTATAAAGCCCTTTGGGGCTCTAGAGGAAGCTGAATGAGATCTGATAAAATGCCCCCAGTGATGAGACTCAGTGGCACTGTGGGTAATGTAGGTACCAGGTTTTTAAAAGCAGTTCACAGGTCTGAAATTGCACTCCCATAACACTGTTGGACAGATTTTGGACAGTTTTTTTTCCACACATTCTTCTTGCATTACCCCTTAGCCACTGAGTGACATCACTGGAGGCATACATGCAGCTTCTTCTAGAGCCACAAAAGGCTTTATACTACTTTTTCTTTTTTTTTCCACAAATGCAGCAGTACTCCTCAAGACCTGTGAACACACTTAAAGGGATAGTTCGGGTTTTTTGAAGTGGGGTCATATAAATTACATATCTATAGTCGGTATGTTCCCTACCGTAGTTGCCGATCAGCGGAGCCTCAGTTTGGACAAGCAGAGAGACGCTCCAGCCCAGACGCTCAGCTTTGTACTGCAGTGAATGGGGCCCAGATGAAAAGCGAATTTTAACCACCTAAAACAAGGCCCACCTAAAAAAAATCTATATCAGTTCAAGTGTACGTTGTATAGAGAAAATTCACACCGCTTTACATCGCCGTCAGACCGCCCTTTCTTTTGGCACTACATTTTCTCAACCGTAGAACCTCCGTATCCCTACGCTATCTGCGAGCGGCGAAATACAGTGCGAGGCCCAGTTGCGCTAATGTGTAGGGATACGGAGGTTCTACGGTTGAGAAAATGTAGTGCCAAAAGAAAGGGCGGTCTGATGGCGATGTAAAGTGGTGTGAATTTTCTCTATACAACGTACACTTGACTGATATAGATTTTTTAGGTGGTTCGCTTTTCATCTGGACCCCATTCACTGCAGTACAAAGCTGAGCGTCTGGGCTGGAGCGGCTCTCTGCTTCTCCAAACTGAGGCTGCACTGATCGGCAATTACGGTAGGGAACAGACCGACTATAGATATGTAATTTATATGACCCCACTTCAAAAAACCCAAACTATCTCTTTAAGTTTGTAATTTGGTGGACTTACCCTTTAAAGTAAAGAAACTGACTATGAATCACAATGTCACTGATTTAAGTCTGGCTAGAGATGTCTCTAACCTTAATTCCAGTCATCTCTCTTCTGTCAGAACCTCTAACAAAGGCATAACAGTGACCCCCAAAAAACAAAACTTATTGAATAGTTTTTGCAGTTGGTGTGTGAGTGCATGTAGCAGGTTGAGAGATTTGTCACCTTGCTTAATAAGTGGTAAATCACAGCCGTCTACAGTGCAGCTCTCTTGGCAGTAACTTTTCAGCTCTGTGGTCGGTAAAGGCAGGTCCAGTGGACTGACGGGTGCTGCTGGAACCATCTCAATCAAGGTAACTGGAACAGGGGGGCTGGCTGCCACACAGAAGAGAACACAAATAGAGTCAAAAACAAAAGTCTTCAATTTCACTCTTACAAGGATAACTAAATGATCATGATCAAGAGATTGAATTAAATCAAATGCATCATACGGCAGATTAAAAACTTTTAACTTGGTAACTTGTTGTCTGTTATGGTACTGATTGACCTATAGGTGGCACAAAAAATACTCAGATGTGAAGTGTGATCCTGATAAATATCTTGACATATACATAAATCGCCTTTCTAGGAAAACGTCCTTGTACTTTGTCATTAATAAATCTGTAAATTTCAAACAGGTCGTCGTGACTCAGTATCGGAGTGATACTCCTCTCCATTATCTGAGGATCAAACACTCGCACTCCTGTATGTGTGAGAGTCGCTTGTAAGAAGTTTTTAGTTTCCTTTTTCACAGAAAGAGGCTGTGGTCGGATTTGACTCACAGCAGTTAGAGTATATGGAGTGGAAAAATTTGTCAAAGTCTTCAATGAAAACTTGTAAATTTGCCCGTGCAGCATAAATCTCTTCTCTGACGTCTGTATGTATGTTCAGTATTTTCCAAACCGTCATTGGTTTGGCTTAATGAACTGCTTTTTATATACTTTTTGTCATTACTGGATTCCAATGAAGTCATTACGAAGTTGGGTTTTCTCTGTGACGATGTAAATGATTTACAGCAAACCCTCAAACCTACAGGATGCACTACTGCAGTACCAACCAGGTGAAGGTCCCTCATCCATTGTGTGAAAGGTGGTCAGTTTGTGGTTATCTGATTAATTGCAAATTGACTTGGTAATGTTTGTCACTAATGCACACTTGAAAATGACCTGAAATGATAAGTTGCTTTGCTTTGCATCATAATCTATTTTGTCTCGCAGCCTCGCAGAGACCTTGTTGGGTCTAACCAAATTACTACATAAAGGGGACCAACAGCTTATTTAAAGCTACTAAGAAACTTTCTTTTTTTAAAAAATGTATTCTCGTTGACAAAAGAGGATGATTCATTGATCATTTGTTACAACTTATCCTTTTGCCGAGTCGTAGGGTACACCCTGTCACCAGTTTATCAAAGGGCTGACATATATGGATAAACAACCATTCACACCTATGGGCGATTCAGTGTGACCAAGTGACCTCACTTGCATGTCTTTGTACCCTGAAAGGAAGCTGGAGAGAACATGCAAAGAGCCGGGTCTTGAACCCAGGACCTTCTTGAGGTAACAGCGCTAACCACTGCGCTGCCACACTGCCCTAAAAGAGGATGATGATGAAAGAAAGTAAGCTCTGTTTTAGTGCCGAACAGTACCACCAGACTAAAAAAAGGAGAGTCTTTCCTCAGGCTGTGAGACGCCTCAAAATCAGCCTCAGCACGCAGCTATAAAGATAGTTTGAATTTATGATTTATCCAACCCCAGATAGGTGGGAATCCAACCTGGTGATCGTTGATTTCTTGTTTGTTTTTGTAGGTCACGTAGAGGCGTCGGTATTAAACTGCGACTGCTTCATAACCAGCTAATGCCCCCAACGGGTGAATTTGGCCATCATGTTTTATACTTTAATTTCTAGACCAGTGGTTTTCAACAAAGAGCAAGCCAAAAATCTCAAGGCACACCTGTATTCAAATCAGTGCAAAATAGCCTCTGTAACAGGTTTAATGTAATCACTCGGTGCATGTTTATCTTTCGGTTTTTTTTTTTAAGTTGTTAAATTATTATTATTTAGGGTTCAGAATTTGCCTCTCTGTTATCACTGCTTTAGACCATGATTTCTCCACTCCTACTGTAAACGCCAGTCTCACTGTATGTGAACTACAGGTCTATGCTTAAGCGGATTATCTGGAACACATTTGTGGTTATAAAGAGTGCTTTAAGCTGCACAAACCATATTTTCACGAACAAAGCCAAAACTATGCTCATGGCACGCTACTACACCAAGTGGGAAAATACCGGTGTGCTTTTTTAGTAATATGTTCGTATGTAACCCTTTGAAGATACCTCAATGCTGATAAGGTTAGATATGAAGAAAATCCTGGATGTACTGTGATAAGAATAGAGACCCTTTTACTGGAAATCGTAAACATCATCACAAACATTACCAACTGACACTGATCTAGTCTTTTCAAACTGGCCCCTTTGACTGGAAGCACAGATCCGACTGATAGATTGTCAGAGCCTTCAAGCCCGACCTGCTCTCGGTAGCTGTACTTCACGAGTAAATTCCAGTATTGGCACATGCTTCAGTGGAAATACAGTAAATGTCAATGAAATACGACAGAACATCAGCCAAAATAATCAATGATGAGACTGCGCCGCATACGTAGGATCTGTTTCTCAGTATGAGTTAGATACCTGTGAAGTGTGCGTCACACTGCACCAAATAACTGTGTCAGCCTGAATATGTACAGGATGTGGTTTCCCCATTGAATTTGTCATGTTTGCTGAGCTTGTTTAGTAACACAGCTCCTTATTTATCCTGTCTGGGTTGTACTGATTTGTATATATTCGGCTTCAAAACATCATAAATTACGCTTATTTGAACTTCAGACTCAATTTAAATTTAATAGCAGATAACCAGGTACGAGCAGAGAGCTTTTTAATGAATTCCCTGTAAAGGAAGCAGTGCGTGGGTATATTTGAAAGAGACGAGCAGCGACCTTCAACTGTACGACTTCAAAGCAAACTGTGTCTCACAGTTGTGGCTGGCAACGTGCGTAACTGCAGTGCGTAGGCCAGCCTTTGCACTGCTTGATTCGCCCCTTCAGGAAGACTTTTTTTTTTTAAAGTGTGTGAGCTAAAGTGTCAAAAACAATGATGAAACACACCTACGCATGTTACACGTTGTACACACCTGGTCTGTATGACTTGCGTTTTTCCCTCCAACAGATAAGAACGAACAGGACGAGTGCGGTCAACACGAGTCCTGACCACAGGCTTGCGGGTAATATCCAGTTACAACCTGGTACACAGACAGAGAGAGAGAGAGGGGTTTTCACAGGGACCCAAATACATTCTAATTAGGTTTTCCTCCTGATTGCACGAGTAACTTCTGGTAAATTAAGTGGGAGGGAGCGATTACTAAAAACTGCTCGTGTTTCCTCAACAAAGACCAATATGAATTAATATTCATTCAGTTTGCATTTCATTCACAATACTGACACCTGAACAGTCACACCTTATTTAACATTGATAAGAAGTATTTAAACACCTAACAGGGGGTTTATAACACAATATAATACACTTTTAAATTATTTATTGTTGTCTGAAGCATCCATAACCGTAGAAACAGTTCACTAATGCTTAATAACACTAAAACCTTATGATTTCAGACATAAACAAACCCTTTGATTGTGTTATAAAGCACCTATTAAAGCAACATTATGTAACATTTTAACCTTTAAAAAAAAAACAGCTTCAAAATCATGTTGATGATTCAGTGTCTTGTAACAGGGTGACTGGTTTCTCTGTCTCGGTCACTCCGCCCCCCCATCACTTGTTTTTGCACTATGTAACTTCAGTGAGTGGGCAGAATCGCAGTGTTACATACATGTTTACTTTATCATAAAAGTTTTTGATTTTTGTTTGTAGTTAGCACCCTACATGATGTCTGACAAAGTGTTACAGACCTGGGATTTGTATTTATGACAATTGTGGGGGTGTCAAATGCCACAGAAGGCTAATTTCTACATAATGTGGCCTTAAAAAAATACAAATCTTTCACAGGCGGGTTTAAAACTGTATAAATGTAATCAACATAATCATGTACACACATGTATATAATGCCAGTATGTTATGATATTTTCAAGCATTCATAAACTGTTTATACACCAGTTTTAGATGCTTCACAAAGGCCATATACAACTACATTACAGTAATTGTACTCTACCACTTACAGAGGTACAAATACTTTATTACTGTACTGTCGGTAGATCTTCAGGAATCTGTACTTGAGTATTTATTTTTCTGAAAAATTTGGTTTTATACTCCTCTTACATTTTCAGAACAGGCTCGTTACTTTAGTGCTAATGCATTTCAGGGGAATTATCGATTATCTTTATCTTGTGTCATTGCACGCTACCTTCCCATCAGTTCATCTCACACACGACACCAAATGACGTCAAAGATGTAACGAGACAGAAACAGACAAAGAGGGAGACTCACATGCGAAAAAAAGGCGTGTTAGTGACTCTGCAGCTCAGCCTGGATTTTCCTATTTTGTCAATTTGTTGCTGTGCTTGGGACGCTTTATCAACCCAAAATGTCGCTATGTGACGTCCTGGTAATGAGACTCAACAATAAAATATCTTTCTGGTGCATTTCTGAACAACTCCTACTGATTCTACCTTTAAGTTTAACAGTCTTTGAGTCATATTACTATGACATGAGGCTTAGTAAGCCTTGTATAAAAACGTTCTTCAGATGGATAGTACATTTCAGAACCTGTACTTTGTTATGTTTGTGAGTACAGAAGTTGAATCAGTACTTCTACTTTTACCAGAGTGTTTTTTTTACACACACATATATGTGCTTCTACTTTTGCCGCCTCTGACGATTTATAAATAGGTAGGATTAAAACAAGAGTTACTGCTGTCTGCTGAGCACCTGTGGTCGGAATAACCTTTTCCTTTTGCACTATGAAGAAGTTTTGTTTCCATGTAAAAGTCACTGGTAAATCTGACACACATGTTAGATCTGTATATTAAACTCATTTGATGTGTTTCACTACTTTTTTGACTGGGGTAAAGTGAAGAGATGGTTTCAGACACTGATGTGACTAAAATGAAAAACACAATAGTAGGAAAAAGTTTTTCTTGCATGTTTGATGTCTGAAATCTGACTGAATTCGTAGACCTGTCCTAGTATTCACTCTGTTGTCAGCGCTTGTCTTCCTTGATACTAACTCTCCTGACAATTCGGAGCCAGCCACTTCCTCCTGCCCTGCATCAACCCCTTTCCCGCCATCCCACTCACCTGACCTTTCCCGCCCACCTGCACACCTGTTTCCTTCTCTTGCATTCCGGCCCCTTTCTTCTCATTCGCTGCCAGACAGTCTATTGTGCTTTGTGCTTTCCAGCCTTCTTTCTTCCTGCCTGACTTTGCCTGCGTGATCCCCGTCCTGACTGCTGGACTTCTGTATCCCTGCCTGACCCTTTTGTTTTAGATACATTTCTTGTTTTGATCTGCCTTCCTGGTATTGACTGGCTTTGCCTGTGTTTGACTAAAAGTAAACGCGTACCTGCCGGTGAGCCAAAAGATAGTTTGGGTTCAAGTCTGTTCTTCTCTGAGCCTTCACAAGATCACATTTACTAGTCTTTAATCTCTTAACTTGTCGACACCGGTAAACAAAACTATTGGATACTTTGCCTTTTGTGACTAGTAATGGCCTGATTTTGTTGGCGGGGGATTGTTTTAGTATTTGCTTAGACATTTGGTGCCTGTGTGCACATCGTGGATGTTTTTTTATAGATGTATATTAACTTTTATACATTACAGGAAGCAGTACTGCAGTACAGTATTTCTATTTCTGTTGGTGGTCCGAGTTTAGCTGCGTAAACTTCAATAAGTCTCAGTCATTCTTCCTGTTTAACACTGCTAGGCAAGCCGCTGGCAGGTAGAAGTGAGTATATGTGGGTCTCATGACTTGCTAGCGCCAGCTTCGGAATAGTGGACTAGTTTTGAGGACCAAAACAAAAAAATCTCTCTGTAAAGTTCTGGAGCAGGTCCACAACAGCCGAAACCAACTTTCATCACACTAGCTGCATGGCTCTAGAGATGGTAGTGTCGGCTGGTCCACCACTTCGGTTCAGACTAAGATATCGCAGCATCTCCTGGATGGATCTGGAACTTTTTTTTTTCCCAGAGGATGAATCCTAATGACCCTCTAACTTTTCTCTAGTGCCACCATGTTGTTGACATTTGTGGTTTTCAGTGAAAAAAGTCTGGATAACTTGTGGATGGATTGCCATGGCATTTGGCACATATGTTCTTGTCTCCCTCACGATGAACTGTAATCTTTTTGGTAATCCTCTGACTGTTCAACCCAAGCCCCCAGGACAAGCGTCAGGCTTTGACGCCAACTTTCACAGTGGGCAAAATGTGTAATTACAACGTCACATGATGCACTGGGCCCCAAAATTAGCTTACATCGTGAAAGAAGTGACTCAAACTCTTTCCCATAAACCTACAATAAATCATGTTCTTGGTCGCTCTGTGTCATCAGAATGTCATCACCATTTAAGCTCATGTGATGCACTTGTTAGCAACAGCTACTTTTTCAACGCATCTAGCAGTTACAGAGAAACATAATTAATTAAACCATGTTTCAAGTCCAACACTCAACCTCTTTTATCCCTGTTTTGATCTTCTGCTGGACATACGTGGCTCTTTAGCTGCTAAATGCTCCACTTCTGTGTATTCACCAATCTAGCTGCTAATTATTGGTGGGTTTTTAGAGCTAGCTGAGAGTGG
Source organism: Lagodon rhomboides (assembly GCA_039737535.1). Lineage (NCBI taxonomy): Eukaryota > Metazoa > Chordata > Actinopteri > Spariformes > Sparidae > Lagodon > Lagodon rhomboides. The sequence goes on along the minus strand of CM077788.1, from coordinate 22,410,188 downwards.
TGAGAGTGAATCAAAACAGTCAAGGGGCTGGACAGCTAAACAATGAGCTGAAACTCACTATAAAGCTCTGTAAAGCTGAGGGTAGCCACAGTTTCAGATGACAGCACTCTGCAGCTTTATCACCACGAGCAACCCCTTTCCCACTGTCATACTGTCATTTGATATACTGGTATATAAATATCAACAATCACAGCTTTAATCTTTATCCTCTCAGTCACAACCACATAATCACTCCTACCCCCTGTCAGAGACTAACACTGATGCAACTAGTGTCTTGCATTACACTCTTTCTTTGGAATGGTTTCCCATCTGCACTCTACTTCCTCTCTTAATAACTTGGTCATATGACATATTGGAATTGAAGGTCAACAGGAACTCTCTGCGTCACTAAAACATCCGCTACATTGCATTGCAGGATTTTAAGATCTGAAAAACAGATACACATTTGAAACAACAGCCTAGAAGTAAAAATGGAGACCTACGAGATATGAAGTCGCCACAGATGGCATTAGTTGTGGGGGTTCCTTCAGTTTTCAGCTGCCTACCGAAGTCCTCACATCTGGAAACAGCACACAGAGACAAACAAATAAATATTCAGGTTTTTGTTTATTTGGACGTTTGTTTTATTTGACGTCTGACTAAAACCGCATCAAATTTTCAGATGAGCTCGAGAAACAGTTACACCATTCCTACACTGTGGATGACATATAGTCTCAGTGGGTGTCATGTGGGATGTTGCGGGTTTGTAGACTGAGGATGTGGACCAAAACAAAACTTCTGCAGTGAGTCGTTGGATGACTAATGAATGATTCAGTCACATTTGGTCACAATACATACATCGACATCCTGCTTGCACAATAACGACAGTAATTAAACTATTAGCGGAGACGCAGTCTGACCTGGTATGCGGTCGACAGGGTGAAACCGAATCTTTTACGTTGCTGTAGAATCCTTCTTCACACGGAGCACAGATTGTGTCATTCAAGCGAGTGGCTGCAAGAAGGAATGAGATGTTTGTACTGTGTTTTGGCAAAATGTTAATGAGGTACATGATGATTTATTTTGCATTTTACCATGTAAGCCTACCTCGAACCTTGACACCTTGACCCACAGGACACGACCTCGTTTGCTTGCAGTGGTCACAGGCAGCATTCGTACAGTAATAACCATCAATACACTCGCACACTGCGTCCTCGCGTTTATCACACTCCTTTACATACCTCTGCTTGTTATCTGAAAGAGACAAAGAGTGATAGAGTCAGTCCAGTAAGAGGTGTCCATCTTTAGTTGGTCCTACAGAGGTCACACCCATATTGTGTGTTCAACTTTCTTTATGAGAATCAGTTTGAGTTTCAGAACTTGGAGGTGAGGATATTTTGGGAAAGTGAGGACATTTTTGGAGAGAGTTCAAACTTGATTTTAAGGTTGAGGTTTAGGCATTTTACTGTGATGGTTAATGTGGGTTAATAAGAGTTCTTAGTAGAAGTACAAATGTGCTCAAGTCTGAGTGTGACTTGGACCAATTTCAGGGACACATTTCATATTCAAGACCAGTTAGGGGACAAAAGTTATGTCCCAAACTGGAAAATAGCAGATTTTTGGGTCAGTTAGGGTCAAGTCAAGGTTAGGGTTAGGGGTAGAGTAAGGGTTAGACAAGTAGCTTTAAGATTAGGTTTAATCAAGTCTATGATTTCCCCAAAAGTGACCTAAGTAAGACATGCAGCTGTGTTGTTTTTAGTCAGAAGAGACAAAACAACCACACAGGCAACTACCAGGAGACACAAAACAACTGCAGAGAGAAAAATGATATTATAACTGAATTAATACAACCTTTTAAGATCTCTGGCACAGATAACTTTAGCACACATAAATAAAACTGAGTGGACTTGACATGACAGTAAATGACAAAGGTAAACCTTCAACAAACTGTTTTTTTTCTTTCATTTCCACACTATGAAATGGAGTATAAGTCCCTCCGCTGCCTTAGAAATGTGACTTAAGAGAGCTAAACTTGAAATAGAATGGCTCCCAGTGGAGCGCATACCTCCGCCAAGGCCCAACGGTCCACTTCGATTCAATCAAGCCTGATCCAATATCAAACTCAATAGCCTTGATCTAAACTTTAAACCACCCATAACTGATTAATCACAATTTAAGCTGAACTTCAGTGCAAATTCAACAGGCTCAAAATATTAAGCTACTTTTGCCACAGTTAGTTTTGCTTTCCAGATACATTCTCAGTTTGAAAAGTCAGTCTTTCACAAAGGTAATTTTGAGGGAAATTACCTTCAAGGCTGGTAAAATCATCTTATTCCACTTTTACAGCATATTTTCATGTACACGCTTGCTCCAGTTCTCGACCGGAAACTACATTGCGTACAGTGGGTTATATATTCAAATCAAAAACTCCATCTTATATTGGGCTTCACTTTACATGTATTTTCCCAAACCTTACCCTAGAATACTTGGTATCTTTCAAAACTGAAAACTGTACTACACACCTCACCCTGACTGATCCTACGTCAGGTTAGTGAGGTGGTAACATTGTGTATTAACCATCATTAATACATGGTAAACTATATGACCTTATAAACGACATCCAGATTATGTTTATCAATGAACGCCACAGTATTCATTAACTACAGCACAAGTGTTACAAACATTATTTGTAACTTTATAATAAAGAATTTCTTACAAAATGGTTTATAAACCATTTAATTATTTGTTAACAGTGAAATAACTATCAGCTTAGGTTTAATTGAACTGTAAATACCATTTATTAATGATTGTTATTATAAGTGGTGTCAGTAAGAGGTTGACGGCTTAAAAATGAAAAGAGGAAGATGTTGATTTGTGATGGTGTTCACATGAAGAAACCATTGCAAAACATACATCTATGGTCTATTATAAGGCAACAGGGGTCTGAAGAGGAAGGAAACTGCTTTTGTTTGCAGTACAGGAAAGCGTGTGCGTCCGTGCATATACAGTAATGACTTACTGGAACTGCAGAGCCTGCAGGAATGACAATTTTTCAACTTATTCATTGTGGCTGTGTATTGCCCATCTTCACATTCGGCACACTTGGTCGCCGCCGTTTCATCACACTCAGCTTTCATGTACGTCCCTGATGATGAGAGTTGAGAAAACAGAGATATACAGACGAATCAGATGTCATGCAAATACAGATTGAGACAAACACTGAAGAGCTGAGTGTTTACACAGAACAGATACACAGAACAGAGTGTGCCGTGGTTTGCACAGTCCTTTAAAGAAGTTTGTCATCCAAAGACGAAAAGAAATGTAAGTAGTGAAAGCTCTAAGGTTTTGACTGACCTGCTTTGCACCGATCGCAGCATTTCCCATTTCTGTTTGCGAACTGAACCGAATTTAAGCATTCTGTCCCACCCATTTGTAGCCCATTCGATTACAGTCCTCCACCTGTGTGTAAAATATCTTCAACGACCGTCTTCCTGTACGCTCGTCTCCTAAACTTACTCCTAAGCTTTGAAACGACAGCCGTTTAATTTATCTGAGCTGACTGAGCATCACTCAAGGTGCAGTATCTTCCTCTTTTTCTGACGTTCGCTCGTCTGTCTCCTCTCTTTCTCTATTTCTGCCGTCTGAGCTGTCTGTGACTGCATGTATGTTTCCCCCCTCACTCAGCCTTACCTACTTCTCATGTCTTTTCTAACCCTACACCGTGGAAAACCCCAGTGACCCTTATCTGCTGTTTTCCCCTCAGTCTCTCTCTCTCTCTCTCTCTCTCTCTCTCTCTCTCTCTCTCGTCTCTGTCTCTCCTCATTTCCTTCCTGTGCTAGCCCTCTCACTGCGAGGTAAGCAGTGCATGTGTTTCCGTAGAGCTACAGGACCAAAGGGCTGATTTTGGCACTCTTTAACTACGCAAAGCAACGCAGCACAATGAAACATTTCCTCTCTCCTCTACACCCTTTCCTTTCACTCCATCTCCATTGTTCCCACTGAACCTTTGTCCCACTATTGCAGGGGTGTTGTTGAGTTAAAACTGCACAGAGATGATGTAGTAACAGTCAATCTGAAAAGTCTTGTCTTCCTGCCATCCAGCTTACCCAGAGCCACTCCTTTGTTCCTGCAAACGCACTAAAACAATCTACAAATAGATTTATAAAATGCCTACGTTCGCAAAACATGTGTGAGAGAGAAAGGGGGGCAGCGAGGAAGAGCGAGGGACAGAAACTAAATTATTGTGAAAAAGGGAAGGAGAGATTTTATTTGGGGAGAGGTTTGATCGGATCACGATGTTGCTATTAAGGTGGGTTTGGATTTTTGCATTTAAGTACTCTTAAACAGATCATTTCTACTCATAAAGGTTAAAGTTGATAACAGATTTGGTCATAGCGTTGTGTTTTTGTGGCGATCTTTCTTAACTTTTGCTGGTCCATTTTCCCCACTTCTTTCCTTTACAATTTTCACTCCCTTCCTTTAATTTTCCTATCTTCTATGCTTCCCTCAGTCTCCTGCTTCTCCTGCTCGTACACTTGACGGCCTCCTCCACGCTGCTCGGATGGGTGGAGTCTCCAGGGTATCCCAATGGATACCTGCCCCATGCCAGTCTAAACTGGAGCAGGTGTGCCCCCAAAGGTCACACCATCTCCATCAGGCTCATCCACCTGGACCTCGAGGACAGCCAAGACTGTGAAAACGATGCCGTGAAGGTCAGGGGACAAGATTTAAATGCTTTTACTTTAAGAAGTCACTTCTACTAATCGATGCCAGTGCTGTTATGGTGTCCTGTTTTCATCTTTTTCCAGGTCTTTTCAAATGGAGACCTCATTTCCGTTCTGTGTGGCAAAAAGGAATTTGAGGAGCTTCAGTCCACTGTAAATCCCTTGCTCCTCTCCGCCCCGGGTGGCTGCCTCTCCCTCTCGTTCCACTCCGACTACTCAAACACCAAGAGGCACACCGGCTTCAGGGGCTTTTATACCGATAAAGGTGAGACACAGTTTGAGTGAGTCCCACCAAACTCCATTGTATATGTGTCCAGTTGTTTTTTTCCACATTCCTCAGGAGAGCCCAGTTTGTACGTGGATGTATTTCACCATTGTGGAAACTTCTGTAATCATAATGTTGGAAAGGTAATATTTTTAGACAACAATTCACAATGGTTTATATTAAAACCTTTGTATTAAACCAAGTACTTGGAAACAGTTTGACATGTTTTTCATGTCATGAATGAAAAGAAGCAGAAATAATTTACGTGTAAAGTATGAGACTTTCAGTTTCAGCTGAAAGGTGCTGACAGGGCTGCAGTGACTAATGTCTCACTGAAACCTAAATTCAGCCTAACAGTATCGGTTAACTCAATCTTTTCTGTAGAAAATGAATCTAATGAATCCTACATGTGTACAATAACGTATGATTCAGTGCGTGACTATGGTTAAGATTCATTAATCAAAACTCTGTAATTAAAATCCCAAGAGGGTAGAATCGATGCAGTAAACTGTCCTGACTTAAAGGTCAACAAAGCAAACAGCATGTTTTCAGATGATTCTTGTGCAGCAGGCTTTTCTACATCTGACCTTTCATCAATTTATCCCCCTCAGACTTTGACGAATGTCAGGACGACCCTGACAACAGATGCACACAGTTCTGTCACAACTTCATCGGAGGGTACTACTGCTCCTGTCGCCATGGTTACCACCTGGACACGGACAAACACACTTGCACTGGTACAAATAATTATTTTATTATAAACGGTGCACAAATAAATGAGTCAAATAAAGGAAGAAGGGACCAAACCGAAACATGAAGTGAAAACTGGGGAAAACAGGAAGCAGAAGCGAGCAAACGAAGGAGAGGAATAAGGAAGGGAAAGAGGGAAATTAGATGAGAAGACGGCTGATTTTGTAATAATTATGTTGATTGAGATCATGATGGTGATGAGAATGAACTCTTTGCTTCAACACAGTGAGTTGTGCTGAGGATCTGTCAGGGCTGAAAACAGGTGACATATCCAGCCCCTCCTGGCCGGCTCCGTATGCAGAGAACGCCAACTGTCAGTACACCCTGTCTGTGGAGGATCACCTGCAGCTGGAGCTGCACTTCTCTGATGATTTTGATGTGGAGCAAAGACCTGATGGTCAATGCATAGACGCACTGAGGGTAGGTGTTGATCAGAATATTCACACAGGAGTATTGTCTATACCTGCTCAATTTGGAAAGTGTCATGAGATGATTTTTATTGTGAATTGGCGCTTTACAAATACAGATTGATTGATTGATTGATTGATTGTTTGATTGATCTCCTGGAGGTGTGTCTTTCTAACAGAGAACAAAGAGGAAGTTCAGACTCAAGTGTTGAAACTGTCGATTTGAAAACTAGTACACAGCTTATTTTGGCCAAAGTCTATCCGTGTCATGGGGATTTTTTTTCCTTTCTTACATCTTCCTCTAGAAATATTCCCCTATTTGAAGCGTTCCTTCTTTTTTGTCTTAAAACAAAGGGTCAGTTGTTTTTGTTGTTCATCCAATAAGTTGCTACTTTGACGACCTGGGAATGAGACTCGACAGTCACCTCAATCTATATCCAGTGAGTTGGACCAGCGTAATACCAACTCACCAACTTTGGACTACCTTAAAACCAAACTGAAAATGTGTCCCCATTTAGCTTATCATGAAACCAATGATGCACCAGTTTCAATTTATGGTGTCTGTCCAAGATAAGGGAGGAAATACTTTGCAAACATGCATCTTGTGTTGTTTGCAGATTGAGACTCCTTCTGGGACTCTGGGGCCGTTCTGCGGCCACACCCCTCCCCCCTCTCCCTTCCTCACTCACTCACATCACGTCCGTATCCACTTCAGCTCTGATGGCTTTGGCACGAACAAAGGCTTCGCTCTCCACTTCAAGACACAAGGTACTGCAGCCTCCTCACCTGTGACACGACAGGAAAAGAACGTTTGGTGAAAATTGATGACAATTTATTGTTCTTTTCCTTTGTTGATTGCAGACAAGATGTGTCCTACAGTGGTAACCCCGCACTCCACTGCGACACCTCAGCAAGCAGAATATCATCAGGGTCAAACAGTGACAGTCACCTGTGATCTTGGCTATGTTCTGAATACCGTGAGTGTGCAGAGAGCCAAAATCTTTCATAGCTTTATATTAGATGTATTCAAGTCACTATCAAGCTAATTAATTTCTCCTTTTTCCAAAACAGAAAGGCATCCAGATAATGTCATCAGAGTATGTGACGACATGCCAGGCTACAGGAATATGGACTCCCAATTACATCTGTGAACGTGAGGCCCACTGCCTTCCCCCCAGGAAATGTCCTATTTTTATACACTGTCTTTCGTAATATTTGGTCTTTTTTTCCCCACGTGTTCCCACATTTAGCGGTGGATTGCGGTGTTCCTGACATTCCAAAAGATGGCATCCTTCATGTGGTGGGCTCAGGAAATCCAAACACTCAGTACAAAGCTCAGATCCACGTGAACTGCAGTTCAAACTACTACAAACTGGAAGGAGATGGTGATTATAGGAAGCTTGTCTGCATCTCTTTTCTGCAGTTTTCTGCTTTTATTTACACACCTTTTTCAATCTTTCAGACACTTTCACTTGCAATGCCAATGGTGAATGGGAGTCAGGGGACGGCAGAACGGAGATGTCGAAATGCACTGAAGGTACAACTTTAAATTTGAGCTTTCGAAAGCCATACTTTCTTTAGAGATGTTTCCTTTTACATTTTTAATAAATGATGATTTTTTTGTTTATTTCAGTGTGCGGGGAGCCTAAAAAACACCATTTGAGTACAGGCAGAATTTTGGGAGGTCAGGATGCAAACCTGGGAGAAATACCTTGGCATCTTTTGATAAAAGAGCCAAAAAGAGGAGGAGCATCACTGATCAATGACCGCTGGGCCGTTACAGCAGCTCATGTTGTGGAAAATGTACCCCAAACCTCTCTGCGCCTGTATGGTGGACTGGTACATGACAGTTCAACAAGCCAAAGATCGTCTGGTGTAGTTGTCATGAACAGTGAGAGGATCATAATTCATCCCAACTACATCCAGGGCATTGAAGACCGCACCAATTTTGACAATGACATCGCTCTAATCAGATTTGCTTCCAGGGTGACTTTAGGCCCAAATCTCCTTCCCATTTGTCTGCCAGAGGCAAACAGGGGCTTGGTGGACAATGAGCAAGGCACAGTGTCAGGCTTTGGGTTTACAGTAGAAGGGAATAGATTTATCACATCTACCATGCTAAAATACGCACATATTGAGGTATACCCCCTTTCAGAGTGTCAGGACACACCTAACACACCTACCAACAAACGCATGCACTTCACCAATAACATGTTCTGTGCTGGAGCACAGGGAAAGGACAGCTGCAGGAAAGACAGCGGAGGTCCGTTTGTTTCGCCGATGTTGGCTGAAGGCAATGAGCCTTATTATCTGACCGGCCTTGTGTCCTGGGGAGCCCCCTGTCGACTGAGACAGTACAAGGGCTACTACACCAAGGTGGAGAATTACGTAGATTGGATTAAGGAGAAAATAGACGAAACCGAAAAATCTTTAAGAGGGTAAAGATGAGGGAGAAAACATTTTGCAACTAACCATGATGATGTAATAAATGCCAAGACTGATTCAGATCTCTAAAATATACATGAAAATAAAGACTATATCCTTGTAATCAAATGTACCAACATTAACAACTCTGATCCCTGACTTTAAAATTCACTTTTGTATTAAAGAAATTTGCAAATCAACTGCTGAAAATGTGCGTTTTAACCAACAATAAAGTGTTTTCCTCATCCACTGGAATACTTCATTATTTACTACTACATTAAAATCTAAAATGTTGTAAAGCCTTGTATGGAAACATAGCGATATGGTTGGAAATAGAATGTCGAATTTGACTTGGCACTTTTTCCACTATTGATAAATATCATGGTATAGAAAAAAACAAAAATAAAATAAGCAAAATGATTTTCAACGCAGTGTGTTTCTCTGATCATGTATTTTTTTCTGTGATAGGTATCATAAACAGTTGTCTTAATTTATATGACATATGGACTGAAAACACATGGGTCTGTTTACACCAGCAGCCTGCAAGAGCTATACACTTGTGATTTTCTTCTTCTAAACCACTGCATCAGCCCACTTTTTAAAATAAATACAGTTTTTTCATCATGTGCAAACAAAACGTTACTCTCTCTCTTTAAAAAAATATGGTTCTGCTGTCACTTCCCGTAAGTTAGGCTGCCGCATTTGGAGAACAGGCGATGCTCTACTACCTCTTAGTGGTGTCAGAGATGTATTGAAATCTGAGCATCAGTTAAAGCTCTTTGTCTATTTTTTTTTTTTACTGCTTTATGTGCACGTAAGTTTCAATATCTTTATTATTCTGCTATTCTCTATTCATTTCAGGATTTACATTTTTGTTTGTTTTAATGTATGTTTTCCTTATATGACCATAAGGAGGTAGGACTATGATTTTTAGGCTGATATTTAATCAAACACAGTGGGTTGGTAAGACGTGTTCTCAATTTTATGTTGCTTTGTAGAAAAAGAGAATAATGGGGTCAAATTCATCCAATGCTGTGCCAAGAAGATGTCACCTGCCTCAATCAGCTGCTTCGTACACTGTTAGGACACGAATTTTTCACCAACATGTCTGAGACATGCAATTGTTGCTGTGACCGAGGATACTGAGAAAGTCTAACAGCCCCCTCTGGTGGTAGAATTCAAATATCGGGAAAAGGCTTCAGAGCCCAATCAGGCCAGTTTTTTAAAAATATTTTGAGTTATTCTGAGTAGATAAGAATCTAAACAATTAGATTAGTTTGCATTTTACCAAAGGTGTCTTGATCATAAGATTTTCATAAATGTCTATTTTAGAGGAACCAGTTGACCTAAGTCAAGTGTTCATTTGATTTTGCCAAAACAAACAAGGCATATTCCTGGCATTAACGCAGTGAGTTGCTAAACACTGGAAACGACAGGCTTCGAGGCATTAATGTTTCACTTGATTGTGAGACATTTGCTCCTGCAACAGCACATCAATTCACTCACGGATTTAGTATTTGATGCAGAGATGGGGTGGACCTTCTGTATCATCTGGTAAGTTTAGAAGGAATTTTAAATCAGTGTGTTGTGTTTAAATGTTATTGTAGATTTTTACATTAATTTTGAGATTTATTCCAAAATTGACCATGTATACCTACAACTGTGGTGCTGCTACTTAAACCGCTGTGTGCTGACTTCTGTACATTATTACAGACAAGGAAAGTTCTATAGGATGATTGAGTGATGCATCTCAGTGTCCATATATAAAGCCTCAACAGGATCATACGGTTGCGACAGCTGTGTTGATTGTGTCACTGTGTTTGCTCTTTTTCTGTTTGCATCAACTTTGGACCACAAACTGATAAACAGATCGAACTCTCTCTGTTCATGCACCTTTCCAGGTTTCTGTATGCGTCAGTGAGTGAGTGCGGGCCGCTTCCTGACTCTGAGCCTCTAATGTACGGGGAGGTCCAGTCCCCCCAGTATCCCCAGCCTTACCCTCCCAACCTGCAGCAACAGTGGGACCTCAGTGTGCCCGAGGGATACCAGATCCGACTCACCTTCACGCACCTGGACATCGAAGCTTCTGCAGGCTGCCATTACGACGCCCTGACAGTCAGAGCCACATTTCACATATGATCACAAACAATAGAGCATTGTTAAAGTGTCTGAGTTCTACACTTCAGCATGAATCAATATACAAGTTTTGACAACTTCAGGCTTGAAAATTGAGGACTCAAAGGGTCACTCCACCAATTTAACACATTGAAGCACAACTGGATCTGTTAAAAAATCCAGAGGAAGCTGCAAGTATTCTGATTAACTGCCTTCAGTGATGTCACTCAGTGGAGGCTGAATTGTGGGTAATGTAGGCTCACCATTTTAAAAAGCAGCCCAGTGGTCTAGCATTGCACAACTGGACTCAGTATGGCCACTTTGTAAACAGAGATATCACCTTTTTATGTCATGCATCCTTCCTTTTTAAAACCTGGGGAATACATTACCCACAATGCAATTTAACCACTAAACTACTAGCGGAGGCAATAGAGGGACAAATTCACACTGCTTCCCTTTCTTCAGAAAAAAATATGTATGGTGGTGACTGGAGAGATTATAATCTCTTTATCCTGTTTGAATTGAGCCATGAATTACTCATATGATGGTTGTCAATTTAAAAGGTATTTTTTCTGCTCGAGAAAGTTGCAGTTTGTTGTAAAGATAGTAAAATGCCATTTAGTTTTTTGTGTAAAACAGCTCAGTGAACTACATCGTCTCACTTGATATATGTAACCAACACCAACATGGCCAATGACTGCAGCTATGCAAAAGGAGAGTTAGTCAGTTCTGGGAGTAAACTCATATATGAACACACAACTTCTTCTGGAGCCACAAAAGGCTTTTATTTACAATACAGTACTACTCCCCAAGACCTGTAAACACACTTTAATGTGTAGTAAAAGTTGGTGAAGTTAGCTTTGAACCTACAATACTTGCTCAAGCTTCTACGTACACACCGTTTCCCTGTCATTGCCAAAATTTGTGTTGGTGTATCCCAGTATGATACATGATGGGTATTTAGGTAAGTGATTTGAGGGGGGATCGCCATCTGCAGCTGAAAATAATGTCGATGAAAGCAGTGGGACTGAACGAAAACATTACAGTTGTGGGCTGTTTAAACGAAACATGACTGGAAGATGCTGAAAACCTTCATGGAGCTGAGGGGGAGGAACAGATTTGGGGGATAACTCTTGGTGGGTTCGTCAATACGAGCGGCTCTTTTCGTATCACCGATAATCATATCAACATGTGTTAATATGAAAAAAAAAAAGATTTTTAGCAGCTTTAAGTAACAGGGCAACTTGAGACCTAGACCTTTATTAGCATTTGTGTGAAAAATAACTTTCTAAATACTTCTGCGTCACAGAGCACAGACACATTTTAAATTTCCCTCATCATGATTAAAATAATATCCCTTATGATCCTTCAGGTTCTCTATGGTGATAAGGTCCTGGAAAAGTTTTGTGGCAATGAGAACTCTGCTGATGGGCATCACCCAGGCACTGAGCCCATAATATCTCCAGGCAACAGACTCACCCTCATTTTCCAAACTGATGACAACAACCCAGAGCGCTACCAGAATGTTGGCTTCTCTGCTCAGTACCAGGCAATAGGTAGCACTTATCCATCTACTGTCAGCTTTTCTGTAACTTCACTATTGAACCACCTCCCACTAACTTCATGTCTCTGTCATTATCAGACATAGATGAGTGTTCTCTGCCAGAGCCTGCAGATGGCTCAGGTCCACTCTGCTCTCAGATCTGCCTCAACACCCTTGGCTCATACCTCTGCTCCTGTCACCACGGCTACGATCTGCGCTCAGACCAGCGCAGCTGTCTGTGTGAGTATTGAACAAAATAGAGCAACCAGGATGTGGAGCACAGGAGAAAAATGATCAGTCAAATTTCAACTACTTTGACTCCACTTTGCCTAACCTGGCAGCAAAAGGTACTGGAGTGACTGTATCAGCAGAGGAGTCACTTTAAAGTGTGGGACAATCAGGACAAACTCAACACCTGTTTGAATATGATTGGATGGTATTAGATGGCGAATAGCCAAGCAGCTAATAAATGAGCTCCAGGAACTTTTGTTAGCATAAATGCTATAAGCTGAGGGAAAACTGCCAACCAAACTCATTCAGAAATACACCTATCAACAGCAGAAAGAATGTAAAAAAGTGTACCAAATCTTAAATACCTGGTTAAAGTTAATGGTTCAATTTGTGAGAAAGTTACTACTAAAGACAGACTGACCTTGATCTGATAGATGAACACTGAGCTCTCATTTAGTGGAGAACCTGATTGATCTTTCTGTCCTCTCCGATTGCCCAGTGTCCTGCAGAGGTGGTATATTTGATGAGCCAGAGGGACACCTGTTCAGTCCAGGATACCCCGACCCCCCACCTCATGCTGTGTCCTGTCAGTACATCATTGCTGTAGAGTCTGGCTTCACCGTCTCTCTTAACTTCACTGACAACTTCCACATTGAGAGCGTGGACACTGATCAAGGCCCAAACTGTCTCTATCACTGGTTGCAGGTAATGATAAGCAGCTTCCGTACACTAAAAACAGAAAATAGCTGGATCAATAAACAGATATGTTATACAATAATTGAGCTGTGTACTCCCTCTCTGAAAAGGTGATCGTTCCAGACAAAGAGCCAATGAAGCTGTGTGGTGGAAAGAGTCCAGGTCTGATTGAGACAAACTCCAACACTGTCAAGCTGGAGTACCAAACTGATAGTGACGGCCAGAGCAGTGGCTGGAGCCTGGACTACAGCACACACAGTGAGGGAGCGAGGAATGAATGTAGAAATAAGCCAGTGAACAATTAAACTGCATTTAGTGTCCCTGAAATAGATTCTCTAGCATTCTGTCTGATTGCAACTGACAGCTGGATAACTATAGGTATGCCATTGATGTTAACTGTCTGCTTGTCTGTGATGTTTCCAGGAGTGAAGTGTCCATTTCCCGGTAATGTAGCTAAGGGGAGAGTCACTCCTACCCTGACTGAATATCTCTACAGAGACTACATCTTTGTGCGCTGTGACCAAGGATACAAGCTGATGATGGTTAGATGTCTAGTCCTTAACTACAACAGAGGACACTTGTTTATTATTCATTATGTGCCATATATATACAAATACAGGGCAGATATTTTATCAGTTCCTCTCTTTTCTCTGTCAGGAGGGGCAGGAGATAAAGAGTTTCTCAACCATGTGCCAAAGTAACGGACAGTGGCACCTCCCTCTGCCAGAATGCCACAGTATGTTACATTTGAGCCTGGAAAATTGAGAAAACTTTGGAAACTTTATTGTGATTCATCCACAAATTAACTTTTCCTGATCATTTCCTGTGCCTCATTAGCAAAATATTAATATGAACTTGTTTTGTTCGTCTGCAGTAATTGACTGTGGAGAACCCAAACCTTTGCTGAATGGAGGCGTGACCTTCCTGTCTGGATTTAAGAATCAGTACGGTTCTGTTGTGCAGTATTACTGCAATGAACCATTTTATTCTCTCCTTGGGGGCATAACGGGTGAGATATTTACATAGTGTGCCATGAAGTACTGTTTTTGATTTTTCCTGTTATTTTTAAACTTTTTCGATGTGTATAACTCATCATGGTAAACAGTGTCCCATTATCAATGCATGGTAATGTTGATAACTGATTTCGCTACTACATTGCTTCTTTACATTAATGTACATTTCACAATGAGTGTTGCAGACTTGGTGTTGAATGTGTGAGTACACACCAGAGAGGGCTTAAAGGAAACCAATGGAAGCCGAGGGAATACATTCAATAAAAAATCTATTTAGAAAATATTTATAGATACACATTTTTAAAGCAAGCTATTAGCAGAATGGTTAGCTGTTGAGTAATTTGTGTATGATTTATCATAAATGGGCTAATGCATGCAAAGCTATAGGTACCTAAAGAGTAACGAAAGACAAACCATAACTGCCCTGAAAGCTTCATTAAGAGGTGTTCTCAGAAGTATACTTTGTTGCATCCATAACCACACTCAGTGGCGATGTCACAGTGTACTGACACACCTTAGAGTGCACCTCTACATCACTGAAGACAAACATGAAACTGTTTATGTTTTGTCGTCTCTCTACTCCACAGCTGACTTCACCTGTGACGCAGACAGAAGGTGGAGATCCAACAATGAGATTGTTATCAGTCCAACATGTATACCAGGTATTGCTTTTGCTCATCTAGATCTTAGTCTAGAATATTTTGTTTTACTGGAACATGAAGTCTTCATGAAACTTTATACATACATGTTCATCTGTATCACATCCAGTCTGTGGCCAGCCTGCAGTCCGCATCCCTGCCTACCAGAGGATCATTGGAGGTAGTGAAGCTCCAGAAAATGCCATCCCCTGGCAAGTGTTACTGAGTGTAGATGGACAAAGAGCAGGAGGCATGGTGATTGCAGACCGCTGGATTATGACTGCAGCTCATGTCCTTGTACATGAAGGAAATGTAGCACCAAAGGAGTCTGTACGGGTAAGTTGACTGCTATAGATGCTATCTACATGCCCCTTGCTTCAATGTTTTTGAATTGAGATGTATTTCCTCCTGTGCTGTTGATCTGCAGGCTTACATGGGACTCACGAATGTTAGAACCCTGTTGAGCTCTCCTGTGTTCGCTGCCTCAGTCCACGTTCACCCTGAATACAACAACCCAAACGGTGTAAACTACAACAATGACATTGCTTTGATCAAACTGCCGAACCCAATCACGTTCAACTCATCCATGATGCCAATATGTTTGCCAGCAGAGGGTGTCACGTACGTCACTGGCATGATGGGGTAAAGAAACAACTCCATAGTATATTATTTTATCTTCTCTGCTTGTACGGTGGTGCAGTGAACTCAGTCCTTTGAACTTGCTTCACATTACCATCTTCTAATCACGAGGCCCTGATTTTGCGTTTTCCTATTGAGTTCACCATCACTGTCTCTTCTACATTCTTTTTTCAGACTGGTGTCAGGTTTTGGGCTCACAGAAGAGAACAAACGACGGATTTTAACAAATAAGCTGAAGTACGTGCAGCTGCCTGTGGTCGAGCAGGAAACATGCAGAAATTCAATCACCATGGTGAGGAGGACAAGGACCAGTGTACCGAGTCTGACAGACAACATGTTTTGTGCTGGAGTCCCTGAAGGTGGGAAGGACTCCTGTCAGGGTGACAGTGGAGGCCCCTTCGCCATGAGTGATGAGGACGGACGGTTCTGGGCTGCTGGTATTGTCAGCTGGGGGGTTGACTGCGGACGGCAGGGAACATATGGAGTCTACACCACAGTCACCAGCTACCTGGACTGGATCAACAAGACTATGCAGGAGAATTAAAACTTACTTACAACAAGAAGTGAAAATGCTGATTAAAAAAAGTAAAACCAAAAACATATACAATAAATAAGTACAAAATCTGTTGTGATAATAAAGCTATGACCGAGTATAATCTTCCATTTTTACTTATCATGATTGGAACCACCTCGGAACCAACTTCAGAAAATTACTGAATAACTGTCGTACTGATTGTAAAGTAATCACACTGTATCAAAATCCTAAAAGCTTTTTTGAATAAAGTGACATAATAAAGACGTGCATGTGCCTTTTCATCTATGTAGCTCAGATCTGTGGTAAAAACAATAAACCAGATTAGTATCCACTTTGACCACCTCTCACCAAATTTGTCGCTGTCACTGTAATACCTTGAACTAAAGCAGATGCCACTATTTTATGTTGTTGTAAATTATTGTGTGTCTACTACATACTGTAAGGACTAGGTACTTTATCTCCATGAACACGCAAAAAACAGTAGGCTCTGCTTTCGTTGACCTTTTTGGTACTTCTCTGTACTTCTACTATGCACTGTGCTCATACTCTGTTTTGGTCTTCCAACTTGTAGCTCTGTAAGTCAAACTCACTGAGCCATTACTGGCCCCGTTCTTCTACAGCTCATACCTGTATTTACTTTTGCCAAAACAAACACATCCTGGAGGCGATAATCCCGTTGCAACACACTTAAAACTACAGCCTGTGTAACGTTAATGGTCGAGGTGTGCATGAGACATTTTGCCTAAAGCTGCAGTCGAACCGAGACACACTTACTGCAGACATGGGATGGACCTACTGTGTTATATGGTAAGCTTTGACTAGTGTTTTACCCATTCATGTTGCATGTCTTAGTAAGTCTTTCTTTTTCATGAATTTCTACCTTTAAAAATAAGTGCAGTATATACATACTAATAATGTTGAACAACACTACAGGACCGTCTATGAGCATTGTTAAAGGGTTCATTTTAAATTTGTACAAAACTAAAGCAATACAACCTGGTTGCAAAAGTTAATGATTATTGTGTCTTTGTGTTTGTTCTGTTTCTGTTTGCATCAGCTTTGGACTCGCACCTTAATTTCAACTCTGTTTATGCCCAATTCCAGGTTTCTGTGTTTGTCGGTGTGTTTGTGCTTGCAGCTGGCCGCCTCCGAGTCTGTAATGCATGGGGAGGTCCACTCCCCTCAGTATCCCCAGCCATACCATCCCAACCTGCTGATGAAACGGTACCTCTCAGTTCCTAAGGGCTACCATATCCAGCTGTCTCTAACACACCTGGATATTAAAGAGTCTTCAGGCTGTTCTCAAGACTCTCTGACGGTCAGAGCCATACTGTATTGTATACTCATATTTATCACTTAATTTTGACTTGAATATTGATGACCTGCGCAAATTAAGGCCTCAAGTTGGAACCAGGGACTATATCACTTTTTTGACAAACTAGAAATCATTGCAGGACAGTCCCTATTGTGTAACTCTCCCGATATCCAGTAACCTCTTGTTTACTGGTAAGCTCCGCCTCTCACTGGGCACAAGGAGATGAAATGGGTGGCCTCCAAATGTTGAAGTGACGGGGATGAGTGTGGAGAAATGGCACCCAGGTTTTGTTCCTGTCTCTTTCGTTTTCAAAAATCTGACAGGGAAAACAATAACATGCATGATTTCTCAATTCAATTCACACACTGGTTTTGTTTGCTCTGTCAATTCAATGGTTTGCTGCTTGTCAGAGAGTGTCTTGTCACAACCTAGTCTTACAATATCTTTTTTGCCCTTTACACATTTCAGGTTCTCCATGATCAAGAGGTCTTGGGGAAGTTTTGTGGGCAGAAAAATTCAACGGATCACCCAGATAGAGAGTCAATCCTTTCTCAAAGCAACAGACTGACCCTTATATTCCGAACAAGTGACTCCATTCCTGATCTTCAACAGCACACTGGCTTCTTTGCCATCTATAAGGCAATAGGTAGAGTCTTTATGATCACTTCCCTTTTCTCT